>OX155973.1:8173893-8908893 GCA_944548615.1 Micropterix aruncella | reverse complement strand
ACCTGATGATGGTGATGACGATGGTGATGACGATCTAAGACACGCACCGCACCACGAGAGAACCACGCCACAATAGCCTCAAATCGCGAAAGTCATTCTTGAGCCGCACATAACCGCTCTAAGACCGTCAATCTTTGAACCGTATCACTCAATAGAGGACTTCACTTAGCACTAGGGTCCCAGAATATATACACAAAACTATCAAATATTTTTATTAATCATTATTTATCTAATGGGCACTGTTGGAGTTGGCCACGAAGACCCATTTGTTCATAGTCGATCACACTCGCGGGTCAACACCCATCTGTCGGCCTCCACGCATGAAGTGCAAGCCCGGGCAGGACTCTGGCCTAAGCGCTAGTTTCCCCCACGAGTCAAACTTTTGGCGCTTCTGGACGGTTTGCGCGCCGTGCAGCGTCAGCCAATCGATTGTGCATTCCGACTAACCGTGGGAGGAGTCTGGAAACAGTACTGTCTCCAATAGAGCGGGGGTAGTTGTTGACCTTACGACGACTGCTCTTGAAACGACCATCGGCTACCCGATTCCGGGTGAACAGCCGGGCAAAGGATGCCGTGGTCCGCGATAAATTCGGTAGACGCCGTTTCACCGCTACGTAAGGAAGAGAACCGCGCAACTGACCTCGAACTCGTAGCCAGT
Source organism: Micropterix aruncella (assembly GCA_944548615.1). NCBI lineage: Eukaryota > Metazoa > Arthropoda > Insecta > Lepidoptera > Micropterigidae > Micropterix > Micropterix aruncella. Next base: position 8,908,235 of record OX155973.1, on the reverse strand, counting down.
CGGGAGATCGGAGTAATCTGGTTGCAACTGGTAGTAATGCGCGAGTGTCGGCCCGCTACGGGTAACCAGGCTATCTCGCGGTTAAGGCATTGGCCTCTTATGGACATGTGGCGGAGCTTGACGGTGGACTGTTTTTGTCCTAAGTCTTCTGCGCTCACCTTACGGGAGACAGAACGATCAAATTTCGTCAAAACTTCGTGAGGTGACGGGATCGCCCGTTGTAGACGACAGCTCTAGTTGCCACCATAGGCTGATTACATCACAGAAATAATACGAAGAGATTAGAATGCCGTATAATAGTATTTTTGGGCAGTTCGTGCACGCGAAGACAGACTATGCAAATTTGTAGTATTGCATGTTGCGAATAATTTGTACGCGGTTTAATAAATGAATTGAAAGAATGACCCAGTGGCGGATTCGCTTTTCCGGGCGGATGAATTGTAAACGAATTCAGCTGCGGATGAGCGCAACTCGAGAACAATCGCCACGAGTAAGTGTGGAAAGATCACTGCTTTAAGTATGCTTCTGACCGCGAAAATGATAACCGTAAAGTCAGCGGCGAATTGACGCGGCGACGACCAACTAAGTATAACGGCCGAGAGAGCGGCGACAATGAGACGATCAAAACCGTAACATCATCGCCATCAGTCTACCAATCTATCTACCAGTCTACCTATAGAAGTTCTTGTAAGCCGCTATTCGTAGAATCAGGAATCATGAATCTACTTTCTTCTTACATCTACCAAAATATTATGTACGCTCGTAGATACCTAGCAGAAGTTCCGGTGAATAGAGATTTTCATCATCACGATACGAGGAATAAATCCAATCTCCACATAAACCGACAGCGACTTAACAAAGTGCGATACAGTTTTATACACTAAAATTTTTGTTACTATAATAAGATTCCAGGGCAAATGAAAAGCCTTGGAGAGGACCAATTTAAAAAGATACTTGTAAATAATTTGGTAAGAAACCCAGTTTTTGGTATAAAGGAGTTTGAAAGATTTTATTCTGATTTTATTTTCCATGTTGATGATTAGTAAAATTTGCAAAGTTTTTAACATAATGGTATTATGATAGCTGATCTTCTAGTTCACATAAAATTTATTACACATCTAAAAAAAATACGAAGGCATATTGCTGGATTGACAATAAAATTAATTTACTTCGATTATTCTACAAAGAATTAGCATTTCTAATTTAATATATTATTCTCCTTGACTATTAAATCACATTAGTATATTTTGATTATTTGTATGTAGGTATTATTAAATATAATATTACAGCCATGACAACGATAGTTATGTTTAAAATAATTACATTTTTAGCATTTAATTTTCTCTCATCTCATCCAAGTGTAGGAACGCTCATCTGCTGGAGTAGTTGATTGTATTGTGTTGCACACGGGTGTTGCATCAATCAATCTACCAGTACATCTAAATTACCTGACATAGATTGCTAATTTAGCGTATGTTTTTATTATTTTTCTACAGACAATATTAAATATTACGAAATTTAGTTTCTATTATTTTTAATCTGAATTTTGAGATTAAACTTATTTAAAAAATATATTTTTTAAAAGTTTTTTATTTTTGATGGATTTTTTAATGTGTCCGGGCCATTTATGACTTATCTTTACAAAAATATGCGGCCTAGATGGCCTTATCGTTTGCCTCTTGTAGAGGTCCTGGTGTGTGATAGAGGTTGACAGTTGTAGGCAGGATCGGAGGTGGTGTTCATCTTGCAGCGTTCAACATATGCATATATGGTTCTCTGTGTAGCCCCAGCGAACGAGATTAGCTCGTCATTTTGTCACACCCACCTTTAGTCTGTTGAGACTGCGCCAGGTGGTATAGGGGAGATGGGACCCCAGTGCTATCTGTTTCTTAACATCCTCGCCAAGTGAAGCCTACCATTCGATGATGGAGCGGATGTGTTCGGCTCATAAACGACTTTCGCGATTTGAGGCGATTGTAGTGTGACTTCCGTTTGTGTGATGTTTTTGATGTGATTTAATGGCATAATTAATAGTTTTTATATTGATACTTTTTTACTTTCTCGGCAGTGAGAAAGTATTGTGAACGCACTTCTGTGTGTCTGGGTGTGTGTGTGTGTGTGTGTGCCTTTGTGTATTCCTCTACGACTGTGCCCAAACGCTTAATCAGATATATGACGCTTAATAAATATTTCGAGATTGTAGTAAGACTAGCGCGACCTCTGGTGGGCCGATTTCAACCACGATTTCAACTCTTGTCATGACCAAATCATGCTCGTCATACCAAATTTCAGCTCGATCGGCTAAAGCGTTTGGGCGCTATCGTGAAGGAATACATACATACAGACAGACTGACTGACACAAAGACAGACAGACACACAGACAGACTCTAGTCTGGAGTTTGTAAGTTCGGTGCTCCGCCCAAGCTAGCGTTTTTTTTCAGATCTTTGAAGTATGAGGTCTAAATACTTTAGTTCCGAAGCGCACGTTGGGTTGAAATAATCTGTAAATTGAAGATAAATAGTGTACCTTGACACTGCTTAAAAATGGGCACTCTGTGATTTTTGTAGCAAGAGATATTAGGAGTGGCACGAGAGACAATTTATCGATTTAAGCGGTCATCTGATGTTGCCACCTGGGGTAGTACCGGTAAAGAATGGTTTTGTGCAGCTTGAGCCATAAGATCTATTTTGTTATCGGATCAGCCCAACTCACGATTCAATTCCTATTCAGAAGCCTCCTGGTGTGGAAGGCTAACCCTCCTGGTGGGATTGCCTCCCGGCGCTACTGGACGTTCGGCGACGCCAATCGGTTGTGCATTCTGACTAATTTCCGAAGGAGTCTGGAGACTGTAGGAGCCTACGGCCCCACATACCCACAACAAAAAAGTTAATTTCACAGAATAGAAAAATGCAGACTCTATCAAACTTACACGAGCAGCTGCAGTTAATTTCCAGCTAAATTTGGCAAATATTGCCCAGGCAAGCGACACATGCGTCGCCCCACTCGTAGCTATTGCATCACCGATCACCCTATAAAACGCAGTACATTTCATTCGATCATCATCATTCCTTTGGCAGACAGTTGCCCCTCTACATCATTACTTCGGCAGACAGTTACCGCGCTCTACACATCGTCCCCTCAGTGGACAGATATCCCGACTACACACTTCGCTCCTCGACTACACACGCACCGCCACGGCTTCACCTCGCGCCCACACTACAACACAACGGCGAACACAACTCAAGGCGTTAAGAACTGGCGACTTCGACTCACTTCTCTTCAATCTTCTGAATAAACTCTTCTACACGGACATCTACGACTCTCATTAACGGAGCAACCTTCATGCTGAGAACCACCCTTCGCTCACAAGCAATTGGAGTCTAGTGAAGGGTGGCCATTCTCACAAGACTATGGAAATATATGTGATATATGTATATGCTGTCTCCTAAGCAGCGGGGGTGGATGTTGACCTGTCGTCAATCCACTCTTGAAATTATCATTAGGCTAACTGATCCTGAACTCAGAGCCGGACAAAAGATGCCTTCGCTCCGCGATAGATCTAAACTGAATCACCGATGAACATACGGCAGGTAGAGATCTCGCAAGTGAATTCGGACCCATGACTAGTAGGGAGGTTGGAGGTATCCTGATGGTTTAATTCCAGATGGAGTTATCCTTCCAAAACTGGTATACAGGGGGCGAGGCTGCTCGCTGGGTACCTTTTACTGTGCCTCGCCGTAAGGCGTTGGCCTCTGTCGGGTATGTTGGCATAGCTAGACAGTAAATTTCTATTGTTTCTAAGACACTAGAGACAATAGAAGAAGACAAGATTTATTTGTCTTTAACGCACATCCTACGGCTGAAAGAACGATCACATATCGTTATACTAGTCTGGGGTGACGGGTTCGCCCGTTGTAGTCGACATCGCCCAACTGGAGTAGTACCACAGTGAAAGCCAAGCTCTGGGCCGTCTAAAAAGACTTGATCGAGGACCGATAAGCTTCTGGGGCGAGAAGTGACGGATAATCCTTCAAAAACTGCAGTCGAGCTGAAAAACAAGCACCCTGGGCTCCTAAGCAATGTCGCTACTAGGACTATTCGTCACCACCTGCAAAAGTATCTTGGACTACCAAGTCGCCGTGCGGCAAAGAAGAAAAATGATTATAGAAAATATATTTCTTGTAGAAAAAATGAAGAAGAAAAGGCTTCAATGGACATCTGAGACTCGGAAGCAAGTTTTGTTTACTGATGAGAGCACTTTTAGGTTGATCCATAAGGTGCGCCGTGAAGTAACAGTGAAGATACCTCGAATCTGCCATACAAATTTACTATGGCCAAATAACGTTCGATATATATACACGCGAACGCAAGGGTGAATTATTCAGTCGTCCACTAGAGCTGAGAAGGGGTGACGTTTCTTTGCGCAGCGATTTGACCTCGAAAACCGGTCGCGATCTATTTCGTACATATACTCTCCGACTGTGTAATGCTGTGGAAACAAGGGCTGGACAGGTTTGTTTTCCTCCCAAATAATGTAACCACGAGGGCGACCAATTATTAGGTCCTATAAAGGAAATTCAAGGTCCAAAACTTTGTATGAAGAATGTTTATTTAATTAATAGAAATATTGACCCCTTTTATCTATGCAGATTTGTTAATTTTAATGGGAGTTGCTTAATTCCTCTGCTGTAAAACTCTCGTATACAGGAACCAATGAATGCTTTGAAAGCGTTTTTCACTGACCCTTCAAAGTTGTTTTTTTCCCTTGTAAAAAGTTATCTAAATTCTGAAAAAAACTGTATTGGAGAAAGGTCTGGCAAGTACGGTGGGTGTCCACGAGTCTCCAGCGGCAAGTCCCGCAAATTTTCGAACGTTTGCAGTGAAATCTGTATTTATACGTTGTCATGAAGAAGCAGTGGCGATGAGCAATTGACCAGGCTCGGTTATTTAATCACGAGCTTCTCCATCATTGTTTGCAGGTCTTAACAATACACATTTACGGTAACTGTATAGCCAGACTGCAAGATGCTGTAATAGAAAACATCGGCACAGGACGAAAATGTTTGAGCAAAAACAAACCACGGAAAAACATGGCCTTGAATTAAAAGTTATTTGAATTTGAAATTTCAACTCAACCCCAAGGTATCCAAGTTCAAAGTGGCCAGTGTGAAATAACAGCAATTACATAGGTAAGGACCCAATATAATGTGTGGTAAATATTCATTTTTCTCAATTAAAAATATTGTTGATATTTATTAAAATATTTACTTTTTTTTAAATTTATTTTCCTTCTTTTTCTATTTTAACTTTTTTTTAGTTGAGTCAGTCTGAGCAGGCGCGATGTCGTTATAACTTCTTGGCGTGGCGGGTTTGCCCGTAGTCGATGACAATCCGCAGTGGTACTAGAATTTTCCTACTTGGGTTGTAAAGGCACAGTGGAAGACGATGAAATGAGCGTGGGCGCGAGCCGTGTCGGTCGTCACACTTACCGACTGGCCGATGAATGCGGAAAAAAATGCGTGTTGCATAACCCAGTCTGAGTGTATGCAGCTGCGCGACTGCATTGCGCACATTTACTCGCAAATTAAACAATACGAGTTTATCGGTTGAGTACGGGCAGCAAGTCTGACCGGCCATCCTGCTGTGGTAATGAGTTAACTAGGCCACGCTGCTAACCTCGGAGAGACAACGGCTCGCGGCGGAAGATCTTCCCTTGACAAAGCGATGGCCCCTTAGTAGATTAGTTTGATAACACCGATAACGATGTGTTACACCGAGAACTGGCTGCTGCTGGGGGAGCTAATGGGCCCTTGCTGAGTTGGCCACGAAGACCCATTCGGTTCAGGGTTGGTCACACTCACGGGTCAACACCCATCCGGCGGCCTCCACGCATGAAATGCGAGCCCGGGCAGGACTCTGGCCTTAGGGCTAGTTTCCCCTAGGAGTCAACCTTCTGGCGCTCCTGGACGGTCTGCGCACCGTGCGGCGTAAGCCAATCGATTGTGCACTCTGACTAACAGTCGGGGGAGTCTGGAAGCAGTACTGTTTCCTATAGAGCGGGGGTGGTAGCAGACCTTACGGCGACTGCACTTGAAACGAACATCGGCTACCCGATACCGGGTGAACAGCTGGGCAAAGGATGCCGTGGTTCGTGATAGATTGCGTAGACACCCTATCACCACTACGTAAGGAAGAAGACAGCGCAAGCAACCTCGTACCTGTAACCAGTCGGGAGACCGGAGTAATCTGGTCGCAGCTGGAAATAAGGGCGGGAGTGTCGGCCCGCCGGGTGATTAAACTGCGCGAAAAGGCATTAGCTTCTTACGGGCGAGTGGCGTAACTAGACAGTGGACTGTTTTCGTCCCAAGTCTTCTACGCTCACCTCACGGGAGACAGAACGATCACATATCGTTAAAACTTCGGGTGGTGACGGGTTCACCCGTTGTAGTTGACAACTGAAGTTATTGCTGCTGGGTTTTCAAGTAAACCTCGTTATCAGTTTTCGCCGCTGCCGTTGTTCAGGGTAGACTTAAATACTGGCAATCGTCATCCGTTGATCGTGCGGGTAGGCGGCGAACTGCTGCTGTAACTGCGCAGATTATAACAGCGGTGGGCACTGGGTCCGGTCCAATTTTGAAAATCCACCGTGCACACAACACTCACTGTGTGTGCACGGTGTCTTTCCGGATCATGCGGGAAAGTCTTTCCGGATCATGCGGGAAAAGTACAATTGTTCTATGGATAGCACAATGGGATTTTAAAACTGCACCCAGTGGCTAGTTCCGCTATCCAATGTGTTCGCAGATCGCAGATTTACTCGCTGAGCACTTTTAACAGCTTTGACGTGTTCCATCGGTCGATTGGCTATGTACCGCTTCTTTTGTCCAACGTAGGCTAACCCAAAGCTGTATTCGATTTTATGCACATCCGGGGTTCGCAATTTTATTACATCTTTACATGCCGCAGATATCGATTTATATTTTAGGTCGGTTTTTATATCGAATTTGTTCGGCATCTTACTTATTCGATCCGTCACGCCCTTGACGTATCGTTAGAATGCCCGTGATTTTATAATATCAAACAACCGCGGTAGTCTTTGATTTTATATAATATCAAAGTTTCTTATTGTAAATAAAAACATCCATTGTTCAAATAATAACCAGCCCGGATAGCATTCAACAATTCAATGGCATTTTGTAATATAAACTAACCTTAGATAAATATTATAGTCATTCAATACTAGAAAACGTTTCACTAAATCATAATATAAGATGCGTAGCAAATTCATACAAACTTCAATATTATCATATTATTATAAACCAAAATAAATCTAATTGAGCAAACGAATACAATACAAAATTTTCACAAAAAAAACGACTCCACGTGCAGCAGCAGCCATGTTTTGGTGAAACTTATTTTATTTTTTTTATTTATTTATTTAAGTCCATAAAAATACATTTAATTACATAAACATTCTCTTAGCCTAATATTTCATAATTAATTAAACAGTTTTCCAATTTACTTCCTAACTCGAAAAGAGATTCAGAAACGATAGTTTGTGGTTTACCACCTTCACTAGGAATAACCTGTATCGAGGTGGTACCAACAGAAATCGTATATTGCCTGCCGAAAGAGCATGATACCGCTCTTAGGTTTTTATTTTATTTTATTATTTTTTTAAACTTTATATTGCAATGGTATTTACATTTAATAATTACAAGGATGAAGATTAAATTTTTGAAGAACCAAATTAAACGGAAGGTATTTTAGTTCAAATATTCATAAATAAATATTCTTACATCTAATATAATACATACATAGATACGATAATCGCATAAACTTTACATGAATTTGTATTAAAAGTATATAAAAATAAAAATTATTATAAACAAGTACATACATATATGAAAATCAAAATATAAAAAATAAAAAATATATTATTATGATAATACGAGTATATCCTACTACTATTATAAACGCGAAAGTTTGTAAGAATGTATGTATGGATGTTTGTTACTCTTTCACGCAAAAACAACAGAATGAATTTTGATGAAACTTTACAATAATATAGCTTACACATCAGAATAACACATAGGCTATATTTTATAAAGATATATAGTTTTCTATCATCATTATCAAAATTTTCCATCACCACGCGGGTGAAACCGCGGGGCGCAGCTAGTATTTACATATGCGAAAGTGCCTTGATAACTATTTATCAAAGAAAATGACAATTTGCAATGCCATTTTTTATATAATATAGAAGTTAATTAAGAATGTACTACAATACAATACGATATAGCCGTAAATTTGCATAATATATATATATATATATATATATATATATATATATATATATATATATATATATATATATATATATATATATATATATATATATATATATATATATATATATATATATATATATATATATATATATATATATATATATTGAAATATTTGATAGTTTTGTGTATATATTCTTTTTAGAATTGATCAATAAGATGATTATAAAGTAAATAATTATAAAATTATTATATTAAATTTTATAATTATTTACTTTATAATCATCTTATTGATCAATTCTAAAAAGAATATATATATATATATATATATATATATATATATATATAAATAGAAATATGTTCATTCAGGAGATTTTAATAATGCCTCGCAGTCTTTCCTAGATTTATTTAGCAGCCAATTTATAACCACTCTTCGAAAAGTAGGGTATGGTAAGTCGGTCGTTGGTACGTCCATTCTCAGTTTATTGTATAGTCTCGGAGCTAGAAAAGTATAATGTCGTTGTCCATATGTCGTGTTCATTTTTACCTCAGGTTGTCTGTATCGATGTCTAGTCTCATGGCCATGGTCCCAAAGTTTAGATATCGCAGTCCTGTCATTCCTCTGGAAGTACATTAAAACCGCTTTTAGGTATAACCATTGATTTTATAGTGTAATAGATAGCACCATCTCATACAAGAAAATGGCAGCATATTTCTCGACGTCACTACGCAGATGGCACTGGTAGTGCTGACGTCGAAAAGTATAGGAATTTATTTGGATATCTATATTAACATTGATAATTAAGTTTTAATTATAAAGGATCGATTGATTCTAAAAACCCAATAATTCAAGCAGTTTCAACGAAATTAGCATTCAATTATTAGCGCTATCTATTGCATTTCCTTCTACGCTACAAATCACATGTTCAATGAAGAAAATAATAGATGGCGTGCTATTCAGGCATCGCCTTTCCAACAATTAGCGCGCGCTTCAGACAGGTCGCTTGGAGCCGAAAGCAGACAGGTGTGCTATAGATGTTTATACCGTATATTGATGGAGATGCGAGAAATAGGGAGTGACCACGCGCTCGCCAATCGACTAGTCGATTACGGATAGCACTCACTCGACTCGACATTGTAAATTGTTGTACATTGTAATTGTTGACATTGTAACAGTTTACTGACATACACGCTCAATTACGTCGTCTTCTCGTAAGGATGTCAACCAACGTCGCTCCGCCTCCCATAATTTCTTGCGCAGGAAAGAGAAGATATGAGTGCTGTGCGGCGATGCTGTATTTTGCCATCTCATAGATGAATAAAAACACTCCCTGTCAGTGGCGGCGACAAAAATCTAGTGTAGTAAAGAGAAGCTTAAAATTATTTTTTAAAACATAAGAAATATATATACATTTATAAAAATGTTTATTGGTTTGTAACCATTTGACCCCAATATGCCATAAAGGTAAGAAATAAAAAAAATAGTTCATGATGTTTTAAACGTGTTTATTTTAATCACATTTTAGAATATCTACAAAATAATATTCTAATTAAGGCTCTTATAAGGCCGCCATTATTTTTTTGTCGAAAATTATTCAAATCAACAAATTATATCTACTCGATCTTCAGTGTTCACGATAAAATAGGACAAGCAATGTAGTTTTATATGATTGGATGTATGCCTAAGGTTTATTTTAGTGGAAAATACAAAGGTACAGGAAGATGTAATTTTGATAACAGAAATACAATTCTGTTCTCAAAAATTACAGCTTCCATTGAGCAATAATAACTAAAACCTCAGACGTAGGTAGAATCATAGAATCTGGTCTAAACGCAGTCAGCTAGTATTCGACTAGACTGTATTCAGATCGCCCGCTTGGAGGATCCAAACCCTTAAGTATCCGTTATTGCCCTTTTAAAAGAGTGAGCTTGTTGTATAGTTGCCTCTTGGTTTGTTTTACATTTGACTTACAAACTAAATATTTTATCCGTATATCGACATATTTTTGGATAACGGCCCTTAGCAGATGAAGCAAATGATTACTGCACGGTTCCTGCTCAAATAAATGGGCATGAAGGATCGTGAAAATATCGGATCCGATGAATAATTTTAACGTTTTTGTAACCATATTTATAGGATCGCGATCGGATTTATTACTTTTGTCAAAATTAACCCTTACTACTGATTCTGCGGCATTACAAATTCGGATTACATCATTTGATGGATAGATAAGTCTACTTCTGTCTTTAAACACAATAAATAAATGAGCTTGTTTAGGTGTGTTTGCGACTAATGCTCCCAAGCAATCAGTGCAATTTAGTCTAGATAGTAAATATCTAACAACATACCCGGCAACGTATGCCACAACATGTTGTGAAAATACTGAATGGAAACCGGCAGGTAAACTCAGATCTTCCTCCTTCAAATTGCTCATGAATTGTTCGTCGACCATATCCACTTGTGATCCTGATCTATAACCCTTCGTTGTCAAGTTAATATGCTCAGTTGACGACGAACACGTTAACAAAGTTATGTGTTCCAGAGGAGCACAGTTTCCCCTGAAATTCTCTTTTAACTCCATGTGAACCAAGAGCTTTTTGTAAGTTGCCATAAATTGCAGGGCCGATGGATTATTGTTGAACCCGCCGTGGGACCGTACTACTGAAAAAAATATCTCTAAGTGGTCTTGGCTTAACTTGTACATTGGTAAAAAATCCAATGTTTTTTCTTGTTTAACGAGCTCGTTGTACAATCCTTTCATGCTGTCTATGCACACGCACAATCCAAGGAAACCTACTTTATTTCTGGTATTCATGATCGGTGTTTCATTGTCCATCAAAACTAGATGTTCCAAATAAGTTTTTGCATTATCCATGAACGTTAGATACTTCGTTTCGTTTTTCTCATTGATTGGTGCTTTAAAGTCAATGCCAGGAAACTTTCTTGAATTAAGAATGTCAGTCAGATTGTTCATTGTGTTGATGAAATTCACTGTTGGTTGTGAGTGAGCAAAATTAAGTATACGTAATTTTTTGTCGCAAAATTCAATAGCGTTCGCAACACTGGCACTTAACAGCTGTACTGCTAGCTTTACTTTCATTATTTGATTTTGAAAGTTGATGTGTTGTGTCGATAATTTATTTCCCTAGTGAAAATTTTCATTTAGTTGGAGCGTGTTTAATTCTTCAAAATATTGCCATTTGATTAGGCCGCCGTTATTATCTCTAAGAACCTTTTTACTTTGTAATGTATTTCTGACCAGTTTCACCATGTGACATGGGTCAAAAAATACAAAAACTGGTTCTTTTGTTGCAGGATGTTCGAAATAGGTTTTTAGTTGACGTTGGTAGTTAAACGAACAGCCAAGCTCTTGAGCCATGGCTATATTTGCTGGGCAACCATCAAATGTCATAGATACAACTACCACGCCTACATCGTGGCAATTAGAAAGGCATATCCTTACTAGATTGGCTCTTTGCTCACCTGTTACGCCGATTACCAGAAAATATCCTACTGGAATTTTCCACTGCTCGTTAATGGCAACTAAAAGGAACACCAGAGCTTGTTTGCATGGTGCATTGAAACTCCGGTAACATCAAACCCAGCACCAAAATCTACATATCCTTGGACTGCATTACCGTCAAATTCCTTTAATTGTCGAATCGACATCTCGTCTATTACCAAATTGCATAGAATTTTCTTGTCAGAAGACTTGACCTTTTGATCAAGTGCTTTAAAAGCTTCTGCAGTGAAACCTGGCGTGGCGTTTATGCATTGGTACCATTTTCTTATGGTGCTTGTATGTGGTAGACATGTGTTAAAGGTACTACGTACGTAAGAGTAGGCCTTTGGAGAATAGAAATGGAGGGTTAGCGCAAATGTACGCAGTTCAGGTGGATATTCTCTCCCTTTATGAGTCATCCTTTTCAAAAGAGCTGCTGTAGAAAGCCGGCACACTTCCAGAATATCCACTTGTTCTTGGTTGATCAGTCTTTTTTGCTTCAGTTCTTTTAATACCTTAGATAAATTGTCAACTTTCTTTTTCAAACGCCGATTAGCAGCGTGTAGTGCCTTGCCCCGCATACGTCGGCGTTTTGCAATGTCTTTTAAACGGATAATTTCTGTTTTTAACTTTCGTTTCCTTGGAGTGTCGTGTACCAGTCCTGAATTGGAAAGCCCTGCAACCTCCGACTGTTGACCGGAAAATGGAGATTGTTGTAGAAAAAGCGAAGGTACAGCGTCGTTTGTTAATCTACGGATTCCATTTTTGGTTTCATACATGTTTGAATCCGGAAAATGTACTGAACAGATTCTACTCCAAAAGTTTGGTTCCCAATTGGTCTTCTTTACAGCATCAATCTACTTCATCATATTTGTTTTGTCTTTTGGAAACCTAAAAGTAAGGTAAGTTTCTAAGTTAATAATAATAATATTATTAAAATTATTTTTTGGTCGGTTTTTAATATAACGTATTCGCACCACCGTATCACGTCGAATCCAACGACACCTCATACTTACGTCAAAACCCGTCAAGACGTTCGTTCTCTACGTTCAGACACTCATACATGCATAATATCAGCATATAAAGGTACGCCCTAAAAACATCTACGCTCCATCTGAAGCAATTGGATAAACCTATGTGAGTGGTCCAAAAAGGAATCCCTTATTGGCCTTATTATGCATTATTTATCATATTCCATATATACTCTATACTTATATTAACATAAGATTTTTTTACCATTACTACCTATAATTAAAAAAAGTGATTTGTCAATTTTTATAAAAAAATATTATCGATTATCGATTTCGCTTTTAAAATATCTCGATTCTCGATTAGTGAACACCAATTGCGACCGATTGCGGTCGAGCAAGACGAAGGGTGGGGCAGTGTGTTCCTCATCCGCTTTGCATCCGCTTACGTCGCGCTCCTCGCTTCACCCCCGTAATGGATAACTTTTATTTGGTTGAAAAGTAATTCAAAATTGCTTATCGATGATATGTGACACTAGATTTGTGTTTTGTGTGTTTTCTAGTATCATTTTTACAATGATCGATTGCACATTTAACCATCTTTCTTCTTAAAAACAATAAAAATGCTCTACAAATTCCCAACTATATCACTTCACAAGCGCTCGCGAACGACTGCGGGCCTTAGCCGGGCGGTCGATGAATTGTTCACACCCGTGTCTACTGTTCACGCTCGCGCGCTCGCGCTCTATTTTATTATTAATACTCTAACGGCACGCGCTTAGGGGCAAACAAAGGGGCAAACACATTATTGGACGCGTCCGTCAGCCGCGGCTTATGCCTGTGGCTTATGCACGCGATCTGTGTAATGAATTTCTATTGAGCGGTGCACATTATAGGACGTCAGTCGCGGACGACTAGGCACACGTTCGTAAGCCGCGGCTTACGGACGCGTCCGATAATATGTTTGAACGCCATCTATCGGCCAAATATTGGTTTATTGAAGATGGAAGCGCATTAAATCGAGTTTGAAAACTACGATGGCCATCTACCTGCCGTTTTTTGTATTAAATTGCGACTTCCATTTTGCAGTATGGAATGGCGTTATCTATTACACTATAAAATCAATGGTATAACTGTCAGATGTCCATTACGTTAAAGATCTGTGAATAATTGGTCGGATGGGAAACGGAGCGGTTTTTTATTAATAACCCTAATGAGAGCTTTTTGAGCTTTTATTACCGGGTCAAGAATTGATTTAGCCGCTCCCCCCCCCCCCCCCAATCCTATCTGCCCGTATGCAATCAATGACTGGGCGAGTGCGTAGTAGGTCGTTTTTAGCATAGATGGACTAAGCACGTTTCTAATATTTGGGAGCTAACGGGCCCATGATGAGTTGGCCACGATGACCCATGTGTTCAGGGTCGGTCACACTCACGGGTCAACATCCGACGGCCTCCACGCACGGGGCGCGAACCTGGGTAGGACTCTGGGGGGCAAGCCAGTTTCCCCCGGGAATCAAACCTCTGGCGCTCCTGGACGGTCTGCGCACCGAGCGGCGCCAGCCAATCGATTGTGCTCTCCGACTAACAGTCGGGGGAGTCTGGGAACTGTATTGTTTCCTATAGAGCGGGGGTGGTTGCCTACCTTACGGCGACTGCTCTTGAAATGACCATTGGCCATCCGATCCTGGGTGAACAGCCGGGCAAAGGACGCCTTGGTCCGCGATAGATTCGGTATACTCCGTTTCACCGCTTCGTAAGGGAGAGGACCGCGCAAGCGACCTCGAACTTGTAACCAATCGAGAGTCCACCGTCAACCGTCGAACTTGTAACAAAAACAGTCCACCGTCAAGCTGCGCCACATGCCCGTAAGAGACCAAGGCCTTAACCGCGAGATAGCCAGGAGTGTTACCCAGCGGGTTTACACTCACGCCCTTACTTCCAATTGCGACCAGATTACTCCAGTCTCTCGATTGGTTACAAGTTCGAGGTCGCTTGCGCGGTCCTCTCCCTTACGAAGCGGTAAAACGGTGTATACCGAATCTATCGCGGACAACGGCATCCTTTGCCTGGCTGTTCACCCAGGATCGGATAACCGATGGTCGTTTCTTCCAGACTCCCCCGACTGTTAGTCAGAGTGCACAGTCGATTGGCTTACACCGCACGGTGCGCAGACCGTCCAGGAGCGCCAGAAGGTTGATTCCTAGGGGAAACTAGCGCTAATGCCAGAATCCTGCCCGGGCTCGTACTTCATGCGTGGAGGCCGCCGGATGGGTGTTGACCCGTGAGTGTGACCCATCCTGAACAGAATGGGTCTTCGTGGCCAACTCAGCAAGGGCCCCTTAGCTCCCTCGACGCCGACACAGTACAAGATCGTGCTCAGTGAAGTAGAAGGACAAGGAAGGCCGACCCCACAGGGTCTAGAAAGAAGAAGAAGAATTGACTTAGTAGAAATTCGAAAACGACCTGGCAGAAAGGCATCGTCTATAGGTGATTGCCATAAAAAAAAACAAAAAGTAGAAGAAGAATGGGCCGGTTTGTGTAAGCCGCTTACTGTGCTAAAAGAAAAGCCAAGTGCAATAAAAAAAATGGTTATTCGTTTATAACTCATCTCTCGTTTTTTTCTAAATTCATGATTTAGTGGGTCTAATAGCAATAATAACGCGCAGCAACAGAATTTACGGTCGGCGACCTCGCGCTGTGCGAAAAACGTACTAAGGTATTAGCCGCCAATTATTATGAATAATGACTTCCATTGTTCTGGTTCGTGTATGTTGCCGCGTGCACGGACCGAAGATGTGTGATCTGCATATAAAAGAGAAATTCTCTCGATAAATCGGGGTTAGCCGCATCAACGGACACGACGAGCCGTTTAATGCATGCCATTACAAAAATGAAAAAACACGACAAGCCGCAATTTACCGTTTTCTTCTAATGACCTGGGTCACCTGGCAGAATCATCTGTCTGGCCGCCTCGAGGCGATAATATATAACGAGTACGTAATGGCAAAAATGTCAATAAAAAAGGAGAAGAATATATCGGTCAAGTTCGTAATCTGCGTGACGTTTTCGCTCACATACTACGGCATTCAAAAAAAAATCGGTTGGGTCACCTCAGCAAGGTTGGCAAAAACCCGGGTTTTATCAAAAAATATCTGTCCACTGGGTTATTTCGGGGATTTTCGGGGAATTTTGGTTTTTTTCGGAGTTAATGAGAATTTTAAAAGACTATAATTTAATTGTACATTTAATTTAATGTTATTACCATTTTATTGCATTTTTTCTGCCAACCCAAATCTATTTACTACTAAATAAAGTTGTAACACTACCATGAAGGAAATTCCCCCGAAAATCGTTATTGTCAGTTGTCAGGGAGATCCCCTTTATTTTCTCAGCAGTTGTTTATCTAGAATTATCACAAATATGTTGAAATTCGCATGGATATCGAAGCTAATCCTGACCCGCAAATACAGGTCGATGTAGGGGCAGCTCGTGTGCTTGACAATGTTGGGCTTCATACACAAGCCATCCATCTTCAGAAGCAATTGAAGGAAGTTTCCGTGGCGCTGGACAAACTACAGGCTGACGATACGACTATATCTGATGCTGATGATGGATTGATCTGATGGAAAGTCATGAACTTGAGCCCTACAGGACGGCCATAAGTGCGAGGTTCAATGATGCGATGCAACCTTTTCACTTCTTGGCGAATATGATGGATCCGCGATACTACGATCGGCGCCTGAAACCAGATCAAGAGAAAATGCCCGAAGAATGGGTAACGAAGCATTACCCTGAGTTCATGGCTGGTGTTTTGGCATTTTCAATCAAGGACACTGATTTTTACCAGTCTACTTTATTCCATGAAAATGTAGTCTCGAAAATTTTACCTAGTAAATGGTGGAAAATCGTGGGTTAAAAAACGGAAAAGATGGAGGTGGTGATTGACCAAAGCAAATTGTCCAATGGATTTTACTCATTTTTCTTCGCATTACACATTTGTCCGGCCAGTTCTGCATCAAATACATCCTTTTTTTTTTTGATAAAATATAATATAAATGCTATATCCGTTCATTGATTTAATTATTATAAACAAGTATTTTTTCAAAAACCCACATTCGTCAAAAACCCTCTGGTTTTTTCAGGTGGGTTTTACCCAATTTAACCCAGTGGGTATTTTCGGGTTGGGGAAAATCAAGCCAACCCTGCCTTGGCCAAGACTTTCCCGACAAGTAGACAGCCCCCCCCCCCTTCTCCCCACTCCCGTTTCCTCACCCCTTTGACATGCGACAATGCCCCCTTCCCCGCGCGTCAATCACCCCTTCTCCCTCCAGTATAACTGCAGTATTTTTTCTTGATATTACAATAGTATTTTTCCAATATGATGTTATATTTTCCTAAATAAGGCGAAGTTTAAACATTATTTGTGTCTCTAGTGTATGAGATATTTCAACCAAAATTTCACAATGTGGTTTTGGCCCAACAACACATGCATGTACCGAATTTCAAGTCTTTAAGTCCAATATTTCGATATGGAAGTATGACTATCGCGCCCCCTGATGGACCGATTTCAACTACAATGCATTCAACTCTTGCGATGACCATATTATGCCTGCTTGCCAAATTTCAGCTCAATCGGATGAAGCGTTTGGGCGCTATCGTGGAGGAATACACACACAGACAGACTTCAATCTGGAAATGGTCTTAATCGTCTCATGGAGGCTCAAAATGGATATTTCCGTCTTCATTTCGTAAAAAAAATATTGTGCGTTCACAATACTTTCCCTCCTTGTCGGTTGGTGGGCCCAAAAAGTAAAGGAAAAAACACGGCAATCCTTAATTTGCCGTTTCCTACTAATGACCTGTGTCACTTAGTAGAATCTTCTGTCTGGCCGCCTCGAGGTGATAATATATCATAAGTACCTAATAACAAAAATGTCAACAAAAAAGAAGTAAATATATCGGTCAAGTTCGTAATCTGCGTGACGTTCTCGTTCACATACTGCGGCGTACAATAAAAAGTGATAATGAGTATGATGAAGTTAACTTGTATTCAATGTTCTTTTATTTTTACACGACTACCCAACAAAAATGGCGTATAATGTGTTCAGGATTCAGCTATGTATGCTTTCTGTTTCTTTATTCTACCATAACTTCTAAACGCTTGAACCGATTTAAATGTGTTTGGTATTGTTAGAGTCGTTGTGTCATCCCGAGTGGCATATTTTATCTCTACTGTCCAAATATCAAGTAAGTAGTTGTCTAAATGTCAAAATGTCAATAAATTAACATAAATTAATAGTTTTTTTAAAAAATCATTAAAAACACGCTTTTGGGCTATGATACGACATTCACATACACACGGCTATGATACGATATTCCATCATGGAATGCCAGTGCCTATCTTCCGGCTTCATCATCAGACCTTGAAACCTAATCGTGGTCAAAGTTCATTCCAAGACTTTTCTAACAAGTCCAAACACAGCTATGATACGATGTTCCATCATGAAGTTCCAGTTCGTATCTTCCGACTCCATCGTCAGATCAGTTCGACAGTACCATATTATTGTATTGTCATCAGAACTACATACAGCTGCCAATTTTCATGACGCTACGATCCTTGGAAGATGGTTAAATTAGTTACCTTAGATTCCATTACATGTTAGTTACATACAAGTCGACCTAATAAAAGCGTGTTAATAAATATATCGTGTCTACACTCACCTCACGGGAGACAGAACGATCAAATATCGATAAAACTTCCTGATGTGACCGGTAGCGAATGGTTTCGTGCAGCTTGGGCCATAAGATCCACTATGATCTCGGATCGGCCCAAGTTACTATTTAGCTCCTGTTCAAAAGCCTCCCCGTGTGAAAAGCTACCCCGGTAAGACGCACGCGTCTCAGGCCTCACGGCTGGTGGATCGGTTTCTCCTGTGGGATTGCCTCCCGGCGCTACTGGACGATTTGCGCACCGTTCAGCGACGCTAAACTGTGGTGTATTCTGACTAATTGCTGAAGGAGTCTGTAGACGATGGAAATGTACTATCTCCTAAGCAGCGGCGGTGGATGTTGACTTGTCGTCAAACACTTTTGAAATGACACAAAAGTTGCCATTGGTCCGCGATAGATTCTGACTGAATCACCGCTGACTGAAAATACGGCAGGTAGTCGGGAGGTTGGAGGTATCCAGATGGTTAATTTCAGACGGGATATCCTTCCAAAACTGGTAGCCAGGGGGAGAGATGGGCCATCTCTCCCCCAGCGGGCCGCTGGGTTACCTTCCTAGTGCCTCGCCGTAAGGCGTTGCACTTTGCTGGACGGTAGGTTTGTACCGTCCCAAAGTCTTCTATGCTCACCTCACGGGAGACAAAAAGAATCACATGTCGTTAAAAATTCGTCAGGTGTCGGGTTCGCCCGTTGTAGTCGACAACTCGAGTTGTTCGATATGACTGCAGGGTAAGAAGCTAGTGGGTCCTGTTGCATTTCGGCAAATAAGACTCATGTTGTATAAGGGTCGGTCAAACTCACGGGTCAACACCCATCCGGCGGCCTCCACGTAAAAGTGCGAGCCCGGGTAGGACTCCGGCCTGCGGGCCAGTTTTCCTTAGAAGTCAACCTTCGGGCACTCCTGGATGGTTTGCGCACCGTGCGGCGTCAGCTAATCGGTTGTGCATTCAGACCGACAGCCGGGGGAGTCTGGAAACAGTTCTATCTCCTATAAAGCGGGGGTAGTTGTTAACCTTACAGAAACTGCTCTTGAAACGACCATTCTGCTACCGGGTGAATAAGCCGGGCAAAGGATGCCGTGGTCCGCGAGAGATTCGGTAGACACCAAATCTCCGCTATACAAGGGAGAGGGCCGCGCAAGCGACCTCGAACCCGTTACCAGTCGGGAAACCGGATCAATCTGGCTGTAAATGGAAGTGAGTAAGCTGATGCAAACCCGCTTTCTCGCGGTAAGTCGTTGGCTTCTTACGGGCGAGTGGCGTGACTAGACAGTGGACTGTTTCGTCGCAAGTCTTCTGCGCTCAACCTCACGGGAAACAGAATCATCAAATATCGTTAAAACTTTCCGAGGTGACGGGTTCGCTCGTTGTAGTTGTGGCTCAAGTTATAATTCATTGTTCGATATGCTGCAGTGCGGCTGTAGGATAACAGCCCGCTAGAAGTACGAAGGTACTTATATACTGCATCTTCCGTGTTCCGCAAGGTAACGCACTGGATCCAATGCCCCCTGCGAGGAGTCAAACGATACGAGCGCTGCGGGCGCTATGCAATGCACGACTTAACAATAGATATCCATCGTCGCGGAATACAGTAATTCTCATACTTAGAGCTGGCAAGCAGCCAAGACAATACATGATGCCATTACTTAGGAAGGCAGGCGGCAACATTAGGGAAATCAAAAGTGCCGTTATTGAGCACGACAACGTCAATGACACGACAACCGTTGATTATATAGTGTATTAGGTTGCTCAATACCGTACTAAGTTTTGGCCGCTAGGATTTTACTACCAAACGCAAAGTGTAGACGGCACTCATAGTTAAACTGAAAAAAAGTACTACGGTCAACAGCACAATTGTGTAAAGCATTCATTTATAACAGCCCGCTCTATGTTCCACTAATGGCTGCTGCACGCAGGATAGCTTGTTTTTAAATGTGTTTTCACTATTAACTTATTTCGTGTAGGTCTTTTTTACTGAGAAAAGAATCGGTTCTGTCACCAAGACTTTCCCGGCAAGTAGCCAAGGACTGATTTCATCTCAATATTAATTTCATAAATAAAATCGATGAGCGTCCTCTCCCGACCGACGGGCAAACCTGTTTGGGTTCCGTTACTCAAACGCCCCTAGCTGCGCGATTCGTTTCCCGGCTAGCCTCGGGCAGCTCGGCGTTAATATTTGGTTAAAATGTATGGCGAAATTTATATTTTTTTTAATGTAGCTTGTATACAAGATATCACGACTAAAATGTAGTTTACAAATATACCACGAATACAAATTTTAATATACTAACGAACTATTTCGTATTATATAAATACATCGTAAAGGATTAAGGATTTGTAGCAGTGGCGGTTCCTCCATACAAGCCGAAAAGCCCAGCTTGCCTTATCTCTTATAAATCTTCTTAAAAAACCCGGTAAAATACTTAATGAATTTGCGGGCGTCTATTGCTATCTAGCGGACACGCGACAAAACAGATTATCGACAGAGAAAATTCACTGCAATCCTACCGAGCTGAGTTCAGCTAGTCATCTCGCTCGCACGCATAAACTTGCAACGGGGTTTTCAAAATCATTGGTCCTCTCATTCTAACCTGTGGCAAATGACGCAAAACAATATATGTATCTATACGACTTTTGTATTGACGAATAATCCAAGCTTGCGTTATGGAAGTAAAATGCGAGCGTGTTCCGTATTTAGTTAAGTTTGTTTTGAACAAGTGATAGAGCAGTTTTTTTTATTGTATAATTTCAATTGATTTGTGGATTTTATTCCCTGATAAACAATGGAGGAAATTATCCCTTGTGATGAGTTCTGTCTTAACTTGATTTCACTCGCTCAAGCAAATAAAACTGCATTTCCAGGAGGTATGCGACTGCTGATAAGTATATGTTAAATTCTGTCTAGCAGAAGCATGCCTTCAGTGTGCTTTATTAAATCTACGACACAATCAGTAAATTTCCAGCTGAAGATTGAAGAGTAAAAAGGTACGACTTTTTTTTACTATAAAAAGCGTAAAAAACACAAAAAGGTATGTCGGGCTTTCCCATTCATCAACCCTGGGCTCGCCACTGATTGGTAGTTTAGTTCCATAATAGTTTTGCATTTTTATAAATTTAGTTCTCTAATAAATCACCGAATATGAAAGTTTATTTTACAGAAATGTTAGTCAGAAATAACTTCTACTTAATTTTTAAAATTTTCGCCGACCGCGCTAGAACAATAGACAGGAAAGAATATTGAAAAGTAAATGATGCCACTTAGTTTTAAATAAAAAATCTTCAAACCAAATAAAAATATTTATTTAGTATCTTAAAACAAAAAAAACACGTGTTGGTAGGTATGCCTATGTACCTCCTATCTACATGTTTTCGTCTCTTGTATGATGTGTTGATATTGATAAATAATTAATAGTTTGAAAAAAAACACTAAAAACACGCTTTTGGGCTATGCTACGATATTCACATACACACGGCTATGATACGATATTTCATCATGGAATGCCAGTGCCTATCTTCCGGCTTCATCATCAGACCTTGAAACCTAATCGTGGTCAAAGTTCATTCCAAGAATTTTCTATCAAGTCCAAACAGCTATGATACGATGTTCCATTATGAAGTTCCAGTTCATATCTTCCGACTCCATCATCAGATCAGTTCGCCAGTACCATATTATTGTATTGTCATCAGAACTACATACAGCTGCCAATTTTCATGACGCTACGATCCTTGGAAGATGGTTAAATTAATTACCTTAGATTCCATTACATAGTTAGTTACATACAGGTCGACCTAATAAAAGCATGTTAAAATCACTTTATATGTCAATAGAATGCGTTTAATAAAATAGATTCGTGTCATTCGCTGGCGATTATGTAAAATAAGCGATATATTTACGTTAAAAACGATTTAAAAGTCGATGGCTTGTTCGATATTTTGTGCTATGAGGTCGAAAATGGAAATATTTCTCGTGAAAGGTGTATTATTGGTATTCGATCTGTCAGTTTTGCTACTTCCGTATTTTAAGAGGCGCTTAGCGAGAGTAGCTAATAATGTAGAAAATAGTGCAACTGCTCACGGGAGAGAAGCTCCCCGTAGCACGGTGATAGGTAATTCGAGTCATAATCATAATCATAATTTATTTTTCAAAAAAAGACTAGATACCTAAGATACAACAAAGATACCTAATCTGGTGAAATCGTCAAGAAAAAATACATATTAGATAAATTACATATTAGTTAAATTTCAAAATGAAAAACCATAGTAGAAATATAAATAGTGGCAATAGTGTCAAATTAAAAGACATAACAAAATAAAATAAAAAATAATCGCATCAAAAAAAAATAATTAAAAAAAACAAAACAAAAAAATATATAAAAAGAAATGTTAAATGATCCACTAATTAAATTCCAACATAATTTGGATAAAATACCGTTTCAAAAAACAAGTTAACAACTAAAACGCCTGAAGCGTATATTAAAAAAATCCTATCAATATTGTAAAATAGCATTTCATGCCCTAAACTTTTTAAATCTAATATACAAATACTATTTAGACTACAAACGATTCAGCACAGCTGTAGAATTCGTCCAGCGTATAGAAAGCATGTGTGGATGCCAATTTTCTTTTTATAAAACTCTCGAAAATTTTTAACTCCAGAAGTCTAGTTTGGAGTGGGAGGCAGTTAAAAAGCTTAAAACTAACGTAATTGAAAGATTTTTGAGTCTGTGTTAGATGCACTCTGGGAAGGGCAATATTTAACCGGTGGCGAGTGTCATGGGTGTGGTGATCACCATTTAGTTCGCGTTTTGTGACGTTGGTTCTCGCATAAATTAAACACCGAAGAATATATTCAGCTACCATAGTCAATATTTTATATTTTTTAAAGTACGGAACGCAGTGAGTATTTCGCGCTAGTCCCGCGATGGCTCTTACTGTCTGCTTTTGGAGTATAAATATTCGAGAGCTATCAGTGGAGTTTCCCCATAGAATTATACTGTAGGCCATTTTCGAATGGAAGCAGGCATGATATGCTGAGAGTTATGCAGATTCTCCAGCTAAATATTTAATTTTGCGCACAGCATATATCGCAGACGAGAGGCTACTACTCAGTTCATTTATGTGCGACTTCTAGTTTAATTTATTATCAATCACAAGACCAAGAAATTTGGAATCCTTGCTTAAACTTATTTGGTCGTTTTGAACTAATAGGGTGGGCGAATCAATCGTCCTTCTGTAATTAGACGAGAAATGCATGCCTGTGGTTTTTTTTTTAATTGAGAAGGAGATTGTTCTGATTAAACCAATTGCATGCGGTATTTAAAGCCTTATGGTTTAGGACAAGAATATTTATATCACTAATTAAAAAGCTAGTGTCATCCGCAAATAGGATTGTATGGACATTTTGGGGTATATCGGGTCATTGATTATATCGGGTTTTCCAATAAGGGCGGGACGATGTTGAAAGTCTGTGCCGATGTTGACAGTCGATGTTAGTCTGCTGCGTTTGTGCACGCACTCGGGTATGCCAGCTAACTTATTACTGCGAACGTCACCAGTAGATGCGCAAGCATTCTGAGTGGTGCCTCCACGAGAGACGATGTTAGTCCCGCAGGTTTATTCGCGTGTTAGTCTGATTTTACTATGTTCTTACGGTCTAAGTTATATGTACCACTTACGAGCATGTACCACATGTTATATGTACAACTTACAAACTATGTTAGCGAAGTAGAACTAATGTGGGTAATTGTCCAAATTATGTTAAATCGTTCTCTTATTTTAGTTTCATTTTTATTATATTTTGTGACACTTTTATTTGAGTGCACTTTTGGCCACTCGCGCACTTGGGTCTCTACAGGGTCCGCCATGTAACGTTTTTTTTTCAACTAGTGCTTATTTCGTGTATGGCAACACTTACCTCATGTCTGATTTGACAGATAATTAGTGTTATCCTTCCGCTGAACGAATATGGTTGTGTATACGCTTGAACAACGCTGGGAAATCTTGCGACATTACTTTGAAAATCATGGTAATGTTGCAGAATGTGTGCGAAAATTGCGTACGGATTTTGGAAGAAGAGAAGCACCGTCAGCTCCGTATGTTCGTTACCTTGTGAAAAAAGTGAAAGAAACTGGCATCCTCATCGATAAACCAACACGTGAAAAGCCAAAAACAGTGCGTACACCCGAGAATATTGCTGCTGTGGCCGAAAGTGTGCGTGAATCGCCATCAACATCAGTTCACCGTCGTTCTCAACAATTGGACATTTCGCAGACATCATTGAGACGAATTTTGCGTAAAGACCTTGGTATGACGCCGTACAAAGTCCAATTGGTTCAGGAGTTGAAGCCAACTGACCATCCAATGCGTTTTCGCTTCGCTAAGTGGGCCTGCGATCGACTTGCAGAAGATGCGGATTTTGCCAAAAAAATCATCTTTTCAGATGAAGCTCATTTCCATCTTGGCGGGTATGTAAACAAGCAGAATTGTCGCATTTGGGGCACAGAAAACCCGCACGCATTCATTGAAAAGCCGGTGCACCCAAAACGAGTCACTGTTTGGTGCGGATTTTGGTCCAGAGGCATAATTGGGCCATTTTTCTTCGAAAATGAGCAAGGAGTGGCCGTTACCGTCAATGGCGATCGTTATCGGGCCATGTTGAACGAATTTTTGTTCACAGAAATTGAAGAGGAGGATATTGGCAACATTTGGTTTCAACAGGACGGCGCTACGTGCCACACAGCCAACGCTACACTTGATGTTTTGCGCCCTGTTTTTGAAAATCGCATTATCAGCCGCAGAGCTGATGTCGTTTGGCCACCTCGGTGGCCAGCTGCGATTTGAAACCGTTGGACTACTTTTTGTGGGGTGCCGTCAAAGATAAGTGTTACGCCGACAAACCAGAGACAATTGACGCTTTAAAGGACAATATTCGTGAAGCCATTGGTAAAATACAGCTGCACACAATCGATAATGTACTTAAAAATTGGACCCATCGTGTAGGCTACTGCATGGCCAGCCGAGGCAGCCATTTGAATGATATTATTTTCCATCATTAACCGGAGGGATTGTACTTTCAAATAAAAAAAGAAATTTGAAAAAATATTCAGTAGTTTTTTTTTTATAGCATTTTCAAAAAAAAAAGTTATTTGGCGGACCCTTTAGATGAGTCGCGGTCGGGGAGCGGTGGGTCGTTTGCTGACCTGCCGCTTTCTTTCTGCGCGTTTCACGTACTCAACTTCGTCAAGTCGAATGTTCGTGAGCATCAGGTTGCGTTGACCGTGGCCGAGGTACCGATCGCCCGGCGCCTCAAGATTTTGCAGAGATGTGCAGTTGAGCCAGTTTGCGCAGCATGTCCTCGTTCAGGTCGTGCGCCCTGAGGTGCCATGGATCTGTGTCGAGCATATCCCAGAGTGTCTCCGTGCAAAGACGTCTCGGTAGCTAGAGTTACAACGGGCGAACCCGTCACCTCAGGAAGTTTTAACGAAATGTATCGTTCTGTCTCCCGTGAGGTGAGCGCAGAAGACTTAGGACAAAACAGTCCACCGTCAAGCTCCGCCACCTGCCCGTCAGAGGCCAACGCCTTACGGCGAGGCACCGGTAAAGGTATCCAGCGGGCAGCCTCGCCCCCTGACTACCAGTTTTGGCAGGATAACTCCGTCTGGAATTAACCTTCAGGATACCTTCGTCCTCCCGACTGGTTACGGGTCCAAAGTCGCTTAAGTGACATCTACCTGTTGTATTACAGCGGTAATTCAGTTAGAATTTATCGCGGACCTGGGCGTTCTTTGCCCGTAGTGCCACACGGGATCGAGTGGCTCAAGGTCATTTCAAGAGTGGCATGACAACAGGTAAACATCCACCCCCGCTGCTTAGGAAACAGTGTATTTCCATAGTCTCCAGACCCCTTCAGCAATTAGTCAGAATGCACAACCGATTGGCTTCGCCGACCGGTGCGCCGACCGGTTCGCCGACCGTCCAGTGGCGCCGGGATGCAATCCCGCCGGGAGAAACCGGTCCACCAGCTCTGAGGCCTGAGACACGGGGTAGCCTTCCACTCGAGGAGGCTTCTGAATAGGAGCTGAATCGTGAGTTGCGTCGATCCGAGAACAAATGGATCTTGTGGCCCTAGCTGCACGAAACCGTTCTATCCCGTCTCGGGAGCTGTCCGGATGTTTTTAGCGCCATTCTGTACTGGCGTTCTATTTTCAGCAGGTTCGTCTTGCTGTAGCGCGGCAGCAGCTTCACCACCCGCAGTCGAGAATCGGGAGTAGACAATATGCTTGGATAACAGCCAGTTTGATATACGCGTCGATTCTGGAATGGTACCCGATGATGGAGCTCAGACCACCTCGCACTCTTTTGGCCTTTCAATCACTTTGTCCGTGTGAAGTTGCATGGTCGTTCGTTGGTCAAAGTGAACACCTAGGTATTTGACCGTTTTTTTGTATTTGAGTAATTCATCCTCCGCCCTGATGAATCGAGGACGGTGCTGTCGTTATGTTAGTCGTCTACACGATTGAGCAGCCCGTTAAAACTTTATTAAAGAAATGAGTGTTCGTTAGTGCATGGTTATCACTCGCGGAGATGACGTGAAATGGCCACCAAGATCGTGCGACCCCGCTAGACTTTTAAACGACTGCCCAACAAAAAAGAGAGAACATGTTCAGGGTTTATCTATGCATGTTTTCCATTTCTTTATTCCATCATAACTTCTAAACGCTCCAACCGATTTAAATGTATGTGGTATTGTTAGAATCGTTATGCCATCCCGAGTGTCGTCGGGTATTATTTATTTATCCAAATATCAAGTAAATAGTTGTCTAAATGTCCAAATCTCTAAATGTCAATAAATTGACAAAAATATATCGCGTTTCGTGTCAAATGAAAGGTCTGATTGAGTTCATTCAGAAAATATACTTTTGTATATGGATAAATACATAAACCACAAATATTTCATAAAAAATCGTAATAAAAAATAATGATAAGTACAGTAGTTCACTCTTTGCAACTGCAGCTGTGTTTTTATTCCTTTTAATATATTACTTGTTCTTATGGGGTTTTTTTAAGTCGCAGATCTATGCCAATAAGCCGCAATCGACCGATGTCATAACCCAGGCCATCGCTTAAGTTCAGTCTTCGTGGCCAACCCAACAAGGGCCCATTAGCTCCCGAAGGATGGAAGGGGTACTACGACTAGAAATGGATGGAGGGGGTACCATATATGCTGCTGTCTCTTTCTATTCGGCTGATGCATTTTCAGGCTGGTCACGCGATCTAGTTACTTTTATATATCTATGGGTAAACCGCATCGTGTTAAGGCACGATAACTAGTCCATATAAAGGTCCCCCCATTCATGGGCACTCCATTTGGTAGCGCTCCACTCCATTACTCCCAATTAGTGCATTATCTTGTCGTGAATGTAAAAAACCATGTGGATTGTGTGGCATCGCTCCGAATGTTAAATTTCCAAACATGCCAAAATCCAATGCGGCGCGGCTCCAATGGCCGCAGTTCAACTCATCGTGAATGCAAAACTCGCGCTCCGCGTGGCGCCATTCCAAGCAGCTCTGCTCGTGTCAAAAACGCACTCCATTTTGAGCTCAGTCGGCCGGACCATTGATTTTATAGTGTAATAGATAGCACCATCTCATACAAGAAAATGGCAGCATATTTCTCGACGTCACTACGCAGATGGCACTGGTAGTGCTGACGTCGAAAAGTATAGGAATTTATTTGGATATCTATATTAACATTGATAATTAAGTTTTAATTATAAAGGATCGATTGATTCTAAAAACCCAATAATTCAAGCAGTTTCAACGAAATTAGCATTCAATTATTAGCGCTATCTATTGCATTTCCTTCTACGCTACAAATCACATGTTCAATGAAGATAATAATAGATGGCGTGCTATTTCAGGCATTGCCTTTCCAACAATTAGCGCGCGCTTCAGACGGGTCGCTTGGAGCCGAAAGCAGACAGGTGTGCTATAGATGTTTATACCGTATATTGATGGAGATGCGAGAAATAGGGAGTGACCACGCGCTCGCCAATCGACTAGTCGATTACGGATAGCACTCACTCGACTCGACATTGTAAATTGTTGTACATTGTAATTGTTGACATTGTAACAGTTTACTGACATACACGCTCAATTACGTCGTCTTCTCGTAAGGATGTCAACCAACGTCGCTCCGCCTCCCATAATTTCTTGCGCAGGAAAGAGAAGATATGAGTGCTGTGCGGCGATGCTGTATTTTGCCATCTCATAGATGAATAAAAACACTCCCTGTCAGTGGCGGCGACAAAAATCTAGTGTAGTAAAGAGAAGCTTAAAATTATTTTTTAAAACATAAGAAATATATATACATTTATAAAAATGTTTATTGGTTTGTAACCATTTGACCCCAATATGCCATAAAGGTAAGAAATAAAAAAAATAGTTCATGATGTTTTAAACGTGTTTATTTTAATCACATTTTAGAATATCTACAAAATAATATTCTAATTAAGGCTCTTATAAGGCCGCCATTATTTTTTTGTCGAAAATTATTCAAATCAACAAATTATATCTACTCGATCTTCAGTGTTCACGATAAAATAGGACAAGCAATGTAGTTTTATATGATTGGATGTATGCCTAAGGTTTATTTTAGTGGAAAATACAAAGGTACAGGAAGATGTAATTTTGATAACAGAAATACAATTCTGTTCTCAAAAATTACAGCTTCCATTGAGCAATAATAACTAAAACCTCAGACGTAGGTAGAATCATAGAATCTGGTCTAAGCGCAGTCAGCTAGTATTCGACTAGACTGTATTCAGATCGCCCGCTTGGAGGATCCAAACCCTTAAGTATCCGTTATTGCCCTTTTAAAAGAGTGAGCTTGTTGTATAGTTGCCTCTTGGTTTGTTTTACATTTGACTTACAAACTAAATATTTTATCCGTATATCGACATATTTTTGGATAACGGCCCTTAGCAGATGAAGCAAATGATTACTGCACGGTTCCTGCTCAAATAAATGGGCATGAAGGATCGTGAAAATATCGGATCCGATGAATAATTTTAACGTTTTTGTAACCATATTTATAGGATCGCGATCGGATTTATTACTTTTGTCAAAATTAACCCTTACTACTGATTCTGCGGCATTACAAATTCGGATTACATCATTTGATGGATAGATAAGTCTACTTCTGTCTTTAAACACAATAAATAAATGAGCTTGTTTAGGTGTGTTTGCGACTAATGCTCCCAAGCAATCAGTGCAATTTAGTCTAGATAGTAAATATCTAACCCGGCAACGTATGCCACAACATGTTGTGAAAATACTGAATGGAAACCGGCAGGTAAACTCAGATCTTCCTCCTTCAAATTGCTCATGAATTGTTCGTCGACCATATCCACTTGTGATCCTGATCTATAACCCTTCGTTGTCAAGTTAATATGCTCAGTTGACGACGAACACGTTAACAAAGTTATGTGTTCCAGAGGAGCACAGTTTCCCCTGAAATTCTCTTTTAACTCCATGTGAACCAAGAGCTTTTTGTAAGTTGCCATAAATTGCAGGGCCGATGGATTATTGTTGAACCCGCCGTGGGACCGTACTACTGAAAAAAATATCTCTAAGTGGTCTTGGCTTAACTTGTACATTGGTAAAAAATCCAATGTTTTTTCTTGTTTAACGAGCTCGTTGTACAATCCTTTCATGCTGTCTATGCACACGCACAATCCAAGGAAACCTACTTTATTTCTGGTATTCATGATCGGTGTTTCATTGTCCATCAAAACTAGATGTTCCAAATAAGTTTTTGCATTATCCATGAACGTTAGATACTTCGTTTCGTTTTTCTCATTGATTGGTGCTTTAAAGTCAATGCCAGGAAACTTTCTTGAATTAAGAATGTCAGTCAGATTGTTCATTGTGTTGATGAAATTCACTGTTGGTTGTGAGTGAGCAAAATTAAGTATACGTAATTTTTTGTCGCAAAATTCAATAGCGTTCGCAACACTGGCACTTAACAGCTGTACTGCTAGCTTTACTTTCATTATTTGATTTTGAAAGTTGATGTGTTGTGTCGATAATTTATTTCCCTAGTGAAAATTTTCATTTAGTTGGAGCGTGTTTAATTCTTCAAAATATTGCCATTTGATTAGGCCGCCGTTATTATCTCTAAGAACCTTTTTACTTTGTAATGTATTTCTGACCAGTTTCACCATGTGACATGGGTCAAAAAATACAAAAACTGGTTCTTTTGTTGCAGGATGTTCGAAATAGGTTTTTAGTTGACGTTGGTAGTTAAACGAACAGCCAAGCTCTTGAGCCATGGCTATATTTGCTGGGCAACCATCAAATGTCATAGATACAACTACCACGCCTACATCGTGGCAATTAGAAAGGCATATCCTTACTAGATTGGCTCTTTGCTCACCTGTTACGCCGATTACCAGAAAATATCCTACTGGAATTTTCCACTGCTCGTTAATGGCAACTAAAAGGAACACCAGAGCTTGTTTGCATGGTGCATTGAAACTCCGGTAACATCAAACCCAGCACCAAAATCTACATATCCTTGGACTGCATTACCGTCAAATTCCTTTAATTGTCGAATCGACATCTCGTCTATTACCAAATTGCATAGAATTTTCTTGTCAGAAGACTTGACCTTTTGATCAAGTGCTTTAAAAGCTTCTGCAGTGAAACCTGGCGTGGCGTTTATGCATTGGTACCATTTTCTTATGGTGCTTGTATGTGGTAGACATGTGTTAAAGGTACTACGTACGTAAGAGTAGGCCTTTGGAGAATAGAAATGGAGGGTTAGCGCAAATGTACGCAGTTCAGGTGGATATTCTCTCCCTTTATGAGTCATCCTTTTCAAAAGAGCTGCTGTAGAAAGCCGGCACACTTCCAGAATATCCACTTGTTCTTGGTTGATCAGTCTTTTTTGCTTCAGTTCTTTTAATACCTTAGATAAATTGTCAACTTTCTTTTTCAAACGCCGATTAGCAGCGTGTAGTGCCTTGACCCGCATACGTCGGCGTTTTGCAATGTCTTTTAAACGGATAATTTCTGTTTTTAACTTTCGTTTCCTTGGAGTGTCGTGTACCAGTCCTGAATTGGAAAGCCCTGCAACCTCCGACTGTTGACCGGAAAATGGAGATTGTTGTAGAAAAAGCGAAGGTACAGCGTCGTTTGTTAATCTACGGATTCCATTTTTGGTTTCATACATGTTTGAATCCGGAAAATGTACTGAACAGATTCTACGTAAGTTTCTAAGTTAATAATAATAATATTATTAAAATTATTTTTTGGTCGGTTTTTAATATAACGTATTCGCACCACCGTATCACGTCGAATCCAACGACACCTCATACTTACGTCAAAACCCGTCAAGACGTTCGTTCTCTACGTTCAGACACTCATACATGCATAATATCAGCATATAAAGGTACGCCCTAAAAACATCTACGCTCCATCTGAAGCAATTGGATAAACCTATGTGAGTGGTCCAAAAAGGAATCCCTTATTGGCCTTATTATGCATTATTTATCATATTCCATATATACTCTATACTTATATTAACATAAGATTTTTTTACCATTACTACCTATAATTAAAAAAAGTGATTTGTCAATTTTTATAAAAAAATATTATCGATTATCGATTTCGCTTTTAAAATATCTCGATTCTCGATTAGTGAACACCAATTGCGACCGATTGCGGTCGAGCAAGACGAAGGGTGGGGCAGTGTGTTCCTCATCCGCTTTGCATCCGCTTACGTCGCGCTCCTCGCTTCACCCCCGTAATGGATAACTTTTATTTGGTTGAAAAGTAATTCAAAATTGCTTATCGATGATATGTGACACTAGATTTGTGTTTTGTGTGTTTTCTAGTATCATTTTTACAATGATCGATTGCACATTTAACCATCTTTCTTCTTAAAAACAATAAAAATGCTCTACAAATTCCCAACTATATCACTTCACAAGCGCTCGCGAACGACTGCGGGCCCACTGCGGGCCTTAGCCGGGCGGTCGATGAATTGTTCACACCCGTGTCTACTGTTCACGCTCGCGCGCTCGCGCTCTATTTTATTATTAATACCTAACGGCACGCGCTTAGGGGCAAACAAAGGGGCAAACACATTATTGGACGCGTCCGTCAGCCGCGGCTTATGCCTGTGGCTTATGCACGCGATCTGTGTAATGAATTTCTATTGAGCGGTGCACATTATAGGACGTCAGTCGCGGACGACTAGGCACACGTTCGTAAGCCGCGGCTTACGGACGCGTCCGATAATATGTTTGAACGCCATCTATCGGCCAAATATTGGTTTATTGAAGATGGAAGCGCATTAAATCGAGTTTGAAAACTACGATGGCCATCTACCTGCCGTTTTTTGTATTAAATTGCGACTTCCATTTTGCAGTATGGAATGGCGTTATCTATTACACTATAAAATCAATGGCCGGACGCTGCACATACAAGTATTTGCCAAGTATGGGCGGACATAAGTCCCGAAATCTAAATTGCAATAATGACCCTAAAAACCAGTTTCAGCTAGAGAGAACAAACCAACCAACAATGTCCAGGCCCGTTCCCCTCGCTTCCGTGCCCGCCACGTGCGTAGCGTAAGTCGGAATTTGATCGTTTCACCTCGTACACGTATTTGTTCTCGGAGCTCAGAAAAATCAGTTTTCGAGTTCATATTGCAATTTGAAAGTCATGGATTCTAATAACGCATGTAAGAGTTTTAAGGCGACGATGTAGGTAAATTTCGAAAATTACATTTTTTGGCAATTTTTGAACAGTCATACTGAAATAACTGATGATGTTAGCCAACAAAAAAAAAATATCGTAACTCACAGTACCTTTCTTAAGTAGATAGCTATTTCAGATTTTTTTTTAAGTATTGGAAAATTGAGGAAAATAATTAAATCTGGGAGCTATACAGGAAATTTTCATTTTAGAGCATTTTTTGAAACGTGCCTCACACTAAACTGCACGATCAAGAAACTCAAAAAAAATACTACGGCATTTTAACAATAGTTGTAAAGAGGAATGCTTTCGCATAAATTTAAAAAAATAAGTTTTTCTTGTTAAAAAAATTTATATAAAAAGTGTAACTTTCATCCATATTCACTGTTAAATATTACTTATTACTGTGTGTTTTTTTCAAGTTTGTTTTTTTTTACATAAACTATGTACAATAAACTTGTAGTACTGACGATTATTTTTTTCAAATAAAATATCAGTATATTTTAAAAATAATATTTTGCAGAGCCCGTTTATATTATTTTTGTCATACAATGAGATGAGCGCGCTCTTCTCGCGACGACGCGCTGGCATTCAAAATGCCGCAAGCGACATTGGGTCAATATGGTTCTTATGTGGGGATCAATTACTGATTCAAATGGCATAACAGCCAACCTTTTATAATGAAATGTTATTGGCTCTTAGAAACGTGGTTCATTTCGGCTTCGAAGGCCGACATATGCGGTTGCGTTCGCGACGCTCTGTTTCATGACTTATTATTACCAAATTGACATTTCGATGGATCGGAGATGTGAAGTAAAAAAATATCGGTTTTAGATGGCTATTTCACCGTGTAAATGAAAGAGGTTTAAAAACATGATAAATCATATGTTGAAAAATAGAAACAATAATAAGTAAAATAATATTTATTATTTATTTATTTTTTTTTTAAATTTACAATATTACTTTTTTTTAATAAAAAGTGTTCATTTATTTGATAACAATGTTTCTTTATGTATAAAAACAAAAAAAAATATACATATCGGTAGGTTTTGAACCTACGACCGGTGTGATCTTATGCGAGTTTAAAACAAGTGCGCCACTTCAGCTTGCTTCCCGCGAGTCAAAATGTGTCGTATATAAGGGGACAGTAAATAATGCCAATACATTTGCGTTAGAGCCATATGACAGAGCTATACACCATGTATAAATATAATATACTATTAGGCTACGATTCTGACCGTTCTAATATAGAAAACCGTCAGATAGGCAGAATTGTAATTTAAAAAACAAAACGTAGGTATCTACTTTTTAAAAGCTTTTATTCAACTTGTAATGTCTGTGAAAAAAAAAACTAAAAATGCGAAGAAATATTACATCAGCAGTAGCTTATAATAAATGTCAAAACTTTTCAATTGATGAGAAAATTGATTGCCTGTATAATGACATTTTGAACGCCCCGATAGATGCATTTGGAAACCATGATAAATGTAGAAGTTTTTAA
This sequence comes from Micropterix aruncella, assembly GCA_944548615.1. Classification (NCBI taxonomy): domain Eukaryota; kingdom Metazoa; phylum Arthropoda; class Insecta; order Lepidoptera; family Micropterigidae; genus Micropterix; species Micropterix aruncella. Next base: position 8,873,483 of record OX155973.1, on the reverse strand, counting down.
AATTGTTTGTCGGAAAATGAAACACTGGATGCAATGAGTTGTTTGATCGGTGACATTATTTGGGAAAGAATACGTTACATAACTTAAAACGTAGGTAGCAATACATGCAAGAAGCCTAATTCATGATGTAGATAGTAATGTTCTCGAAAGGTTTAACGGCATCATTGCAAAATTTATTGGTGGTAAGAGGACAAATTACATCCAAAAGCAGTCTTACCAAGCGCGATGTAATGCGGCAGTTATATCATTTAATACAAAACAGCCACTCTCAAGATTACATAAAAAATATATAGGCAAAAGTCCCTCTGGCAGGATATCAAAAGTGGAATAAAGAAGACAGAGGCATTTAAGTAAATCCATTCTTTATAAAAGAAATAAAAGCAGAAAGTTTTTTTGAAAAAAAAAACAATAATTCGCATTATGGAGAACATTGCAACCAACCCGATGTTCCATCAGAAATATTCGAAAAAAGCAAAGCTCTGTTATTTCAAGAATTGGAAAATAGAAAAATGATCGATTGCGAATTGAAAAACTTACGGTTATTCAAGGTGAAAGCAGCGAGTGGTTGGAATTACGAAGAAAAATGGTAACTGCGTCTAACTTTGGCAAAATTGTCAATAGTTAACAACACACAAAATGCGCCAATTTAGTTAAATCCATGACTGAAAATGGGATTTGAGCAACGTAGCATCAATTTGCCATGGAAAAGAAAATGAAACAACTGCACTAGAATGAAAAATATGTCTAGAAAAAGTGGAAATTCAGCAATGTGGATTATTCATTGACCCTAAATTTCCATTTTTGGGAGCTTCTCCAGATGGAATATCTGATGATTATATTTTTGAAGTCAAATTTCCCATTACAGCGCATAGAATCTGGTTAACGGAAGCGACAAGAAAAAGAAAAGTGACATTTTGGAAACAGAAAGATGGAAAACTTGAAATCAGCATCAAACATCACTGGTACGTTCAAGTTCAAGGACAGGTCCATATATAATTTCTTTTTATTTATTTATTTTTTATTTTATTTCTGGAAAAATACAGCGCATACAATATACATACGTGTGCATAAATGTAGAAAAAAAAGAAAAACATTACGCCTATAATCGTTTATGACACATTTGGATTTCAGCATATTACACTTAAAAATTAATTATAAAATAAACAAAGTTCATATTAAATATAAAAAATATATAGAAAACCGATGGGAGAGGTAGGGAATTGGAAGTGATTAGGAAGAAGGTGTTAGACGATGGTATGTGTATATGTATATAGATATAAATAAAGATATAGATAGGTCGTATAGTGGATATATAAATACAGATATTTATTTATGTTTATAGGTATTTATAGATATATAATAAATATTTATAGATATTTATAAATATTTGTGGTAGCTACTGATATGTTGTATATATATCCTTCTAGCCGTGTTCGGCCACAGCGACTGCATTGTAGATTCTAGTGACTTCTTTAGTCTTCTCAGAGTCCACTGTTCGGAAGCAGTCAAGTGCGCAGGCTATATTATAGTGCACAGGTGGGCGCGCGACCACGGGTGCACTCTCTCTTCCTCCCTCTTCTGAACCCGATGGAACGGAGACCGTTACGACCAGAGAAAAGTTTGGATGCAGATAAAATAAAATAAATCAATTAATCGCTAACGCAGCAATGACTGTCATTGTTAAATTTTTACTCAATATTGCAGAGCTATTTTTTCGGATTTAGTTCGTTTTTCACACTGTCATTTATGAAATTGGTAGTTATGGCTTGTGGTGATGTTTGAGTTTTTTCTGGAGCTATTGTAGAGATGACCGGTGACTTATTGGTAGTTGTTGTAGTAGGCGGTGATATAGAAGATGCATTATTGGATTTATCCTGGTTTTCTGATGATCTCGTGTTGTTGCTCATGGGGCTGTGTTGAATACAGCATACAGTCTCTTGTTCCGACATTATACAAAATTGTGATAGTTTCCCTTTTGGCAAATCCCCCTCAGTTTTTGGACAATTTTTCGCCGGTAGACATACTCCTAAAACGCCATTTATTTCACATGACTCTTCACGGCAGTGTATATGCCAGGTCCCTTGGCACTTCCGCAAGGGCTCTTTCCAATACTGGTAACGGTGATTATGTTGAAAAGGCATTGGTTGTCAGCTATCGCCACTTGCAGAGGTCCACCACTATCGCCTCCACAAGAGTCTCGTAATCCTTCTAAGCTGCCAGCGCACAATTGATCGTCCTTATACCTTGCGGTAACCTCCTTCTGAGAGTCTTTGCATATAGTCTTCGAAAGGTGGCTGGTCAATCAAATCCACCACCACCTTCAGTAAGTCCTCCGATGTATCTTCAGCAAAGTCGATCTGCCTTCAGCCAGTAACTACAGCTCGCTTGTTTTCGATGGTCGACTTTTCCATAGACACGCTGGTCGAATATTTAAAGTGAACAGCTCAGACCGATCAGATCCTTCGGGACGCGTCCCGTGTTAACCGCGAGTTAATCCAGACTATAGAATTGCACTATAATCACTAAAATTTATTATTTAATTATTATTTAGAGGGGAGAAAATTTTAAAATATGTTGACACTTAGAATTTAAATTTCGAATTTTATTTTGTTGTATAGAAAGTATATAACTAATTACTATAGGTATTAACAAGCTCGTTAGGTGCAATTGATTTGAATAATTCTTTAACGAACGTCGGTTGGTTGAGGTTGAAAATGTCGATGGTGGAGAAACAAGAGTCGTACGTGCATATCAGCCCATAAGCGATGGAATGTTTCCCGTAGTTGGTATTGGCACGAGATACCTCAAACGTGCGTGAATTGCGAATTAATCGCTGAGGAACGAAAAAACGTAAGTTTTCAACAAGGTATGAACTATCTGTGGTATTGTGGATAACTTTAAAGAAAGTGTGCTGGAAAGAAACTGTAACTGGAACGATACATATAACTGGAAAGGAAGTGTGCCTATTTTCATTTTGGTCTGGTAAAAACGATCTCCTCAAAACCGAATACATACAGACGAATGATTTGATTTGGACAAATGTCATGGAAAAAACTTGTTTGTTTTTATATGGACTGTGTATTACCTGAAATTATCGATCCAGGAGTATGAAGGAATATGGATTTAAGGGAGCCTGAATACACTTTGAAAGAAGCAAATAAAAGAAACGACACGATAAAACGAAAGAAATCGGTTCCTTTCCCTTGTCCAACGCTTAAGCGGTAGTTAGTTTTCAGTGATTCCATCACAAAGTGAGCAAAGAACTCACAGAGAATGTACTTGCCAATAACACTCCAAAGCAAAGCACAAGCAATATAGAGCCACCGAAAAGTACACGATATTCCAAATCTGTGCTGAGTACAGATCTAATTAATAATGATGAACAGGCTTTTGAAAATGTATTATCATTTGATGAATTTTAATTACAAAAGTCGGCGCACCACTACAAAGCGACACTGTCAAGGCTACAAAAAGGAAGTCTCAAATGTACTGCGCAATTTTAAATGTATTTATTCGTCTCTTTACATTTAATATGTATGTATCTACTCAGAAATAACAGACTACTTTGCCAACCAGAAATGTCTTCATGATTTTTTGTCTTAATGATTTTATATTTTAATTAATAATTATTTATTTTTAATGATGTGTATTTCTTTAAAGTTTACAATGATGTGCTTACAGTATCTAAAAATAAATTATATTATTTTTTAATTAAATAATTTTTTAATGATAATGTACAAGGCGATGGGTGTCGTTATGTCCTCCTCAAAGAACTATTATACCGCGAATAAATAGTTCGATACACAATGTTGTTTTTTAATTCGATTCTAAATGTTTTTTCTGCCAAAAAATACTATCAAAAACTGTCACTACAACTATCAAAAAAATACTAAAGCTGTATCTCACGGAACATGAATTGCGATTTATGTCATTTAAAAGCCCTTGGAAAACTGTATCCAAAACAGTTAACGGCATTTCTCCAATTGTCATCTATCACCATTTAAAATAATTTTAAAATGTCGAAAATTAATTAGTGACAGGTGACTCTTCTTAATACAGTTTTTCAGGGGATTTCAAATGACATATCGCAAATGAAATTCTGTAAGATATGGCTTCTGTCAATTTTTGACATACATTTCTCTGAAAATGGTCTTAATCATCTTGGTGGACCTCAAAATGGACATCTCTATCGTTATCTAAACATTTTTTTCCGCACGATCACAACACCTTCCCTACCAGTGGCAGCCGGGAAAGTAATATAATGTTCAAGTTTAGATGATGATAAAGCGTAGCCTTCTTCACCAGCGTAGGTACATGACACTTGCATAATCCCAAAATATAAATCCCATTGCAATAGTGTATACCTAGTGTGTTTAGTCCAGACATCGATAGCGAGTGAATATCGCTGCGAGATGAGTCAACATAATAAACACCTGCCCCGTCGCGAGGGGAGGGGGTAAGTAGGCGGGGCTTAAAAACTCAGATACGGTTTATTTTTTAAGTAGTACGTCGCCTTAATAACTGTTTCCAAAAAGTAACGATAAACTAACAACTATGACTTTGCTTAAACTAATAAAAATATGTCATTATTATGCTCTGATTTTGATAGACTTTGTTTTAAGCTAAGGTTTTTGGTTTGTGATCCGGATATATTGGGCTATTATTTTTATTTGTTTTTATTCTACGCACAATTTCCTTTTAAATAACAATATAAACATATCCGAATACATCCGAATGGATGACTTTTTTATCTAAACAAAATGTTAATCAATAAAATGTAAATCTGTATTTTTTTTCAAAGTTATTTCTACATAGTCTATGCTTGTTAAGGCTCACAAGGTGCGTCAGGAGCAAGTATTGTGACCCGACAATTTTTATACTACCTCATCAAAAACCAAGATTTGCCTAATTTGGATGCCAAATTGGACTTTTGAGAGACCGACTTTTGATAGACAAGCCTCACTACGAACAGCAAATTGTTGGCTTGAAACGTAAATTTGCTCGTTTCAAATCACAAATTAAACAGAGATGGATCAAAGCTCACTACAAAGAAGATGTTTTTCTGAAATCTAATAAATCATGGCTGGAAGGAACTTTTGAAATCCGTGTTGCTGAAACTACACAAATCTGGTCTGGTCGACCATCAAAATCCTTTGAAGAGGTTTGCGACAAGAGCAAAAGGCGAAAGACGGCAGAGCTCCGTTTTGCTTTTGAAAAATATGTAATTGTACTGCGCAAGTGGAGTTGGGAAAATCGGGTAAAAGAGATGCTTCTAATGTCCTGAAAGATATTACCAGTTCTCCCAAACGAGCATCTAAGTACAAAAAAGCATTCAAGAACTCTGGTGTCACAGTTTAAACAAAAAAATTACGGTGATGGGTCAGATGGAATCATTTTCCAAAGCTCCTTTGCGCCTTTGCAATTAGTTTACGGAGATAACAAAAATGTCCTGTGGAAAAACGGTAAGCCATCCTCACCGAAAAAGAAATAAGATATGTTAAAGAAGCGATAACCTTTATAGTACCAACTGTAATAGACATACACGAGAAAATCTGCAATGCAGCCACGGGTACTAAATCTACGAGCAATCTATTAGCGGAGCAACCTCAAAATACTTTACCGAGTTAGATTTCACAAGAGACGTCGTTGAATTTGGCATATCAGTTTTACATGCACGAATTCGTACATTAGAGACAATCTTTCATGTGGCATACAAATCACCAGTGAAGAAATACAGAGAAAAGAAGACCAAAGAAGTAAAAGACCTAGAAGACGATCGAAAAAACTACATAACTACATGCCAGATTTCGCGCTAAAACAGGGCTCATAGTGGACATAAGTAAGTCTAATTTTGGAAACATCAATGATGGCAATACCAGCAGAAGATTTTTTGAGAATCCTAGCTTAGCTGCTGGAATCACGGGATAGATTATGAGCCTACCGACTATACAGACTAAAAGTCACATTGGAAGCAATTTTAGTGGGCACAAAATTGATTAATTGAAATAACAAGAATACGCCTCAGAAACTGCTCGTCTGTATGTAAGCAAATATGGCTGGCACATTGGATTAGAGTAATCCATCAGATAATATTGGAGTAATCCTTCATAAATTCCAGCATAAAGGATTGGAGTAATCCTTCATAAATTGTTGGTGCATAGTGCCATAATAACAGAAAAAGCCCTACTGCCAATAGGACAACTTTCTGAAGAGGCAGATGAGAAAATAAACATTTAAGGTCATACCGGCATGATTTTGCCAGAAAATTCTCAAGAGAAAGCTGCAACCAAGATGTGCTATAAAGTCTTATTATTAGTTCCGATCCTTTGCTAAACAGCATGCGAGGAGTTATAAAAAGGAAAGCTAACACATCTCTGCCTGAATTCCTGACCATGTTGGTTTCCGCGGAGCCAAGTATAACAGAAACTTCGTCAGAAAGTGATGATGAAGATTATAGGGATATACTATTTTCTGTTTTTGTTTTTCTTGTATAACCTACATAATAAATATCACAAAAGAATTGCTTTTAAATGTCATTAACATATCTTTAAATTAACATAAAATTATTTTTAAAAATGATTTTAATTTTTGTATGTAAATATGTAAAGTAGTTACTTAAAGTTTGTAATTTATTAAATAATATGTTTGAAATATGTTTGTGATTCTATTTGAGATATTTAGATTCTAATTAGACATAAAAATAATTTTGTCCGCCCAGATTTTGCAAATCCTCAGTGTGGTGTGCGCTGTGGTGATGGTTGGACGCTCTGCCGTATTTGTAATGTCGGGAAAAGATTTTGTTTTGGAGGTGATTGAAATGTACAGAGAATCACCATGTCTCTGGCAAAGTACTCATCATGATGTCATACTCATCATTAATTTCTGACGCTGCAATGGCCACCTTTTTGTCTATTTACGCTTTAGTTTTTTTGTTTTTACTTATAATAATGATTGAACGAATAAATAAATGAATGAATGAAAATCTCATTATTGCACAATAAAAGCAAGGTACACTGGCGGACTCATTGCTACATTACAATATTTTCCAGTCAACCAACAAATAAAACCGTAAGTAATAACAAAATGGTAATATAAGAATCAATCCAATAATTTTCTCAGTGTCTTCTCGATAGTTTATCATTGGTCAACTAAATGGCCTAAAAAATGACACAACCAAGTCTTGCACTTTGATCACTGAGACCAAGTCAGCAATATTTAATATTTATGGATTTATTTCATTAAAATAATTTATAAAGGCAGTTCGTATTTCAGGCGTTCAGATTCTCACATTTGAATCCAGCAGAAAATGAAAAACCATAAATTAAAAATGTATAAAAGCAGTAAGTGCATACGATATTCTATGTCATGAAAGATGTTGAAATCTGAGTTAGAGTCCCATATCTGTTATTCCAAAGGTCGGTATTTGTAGCCAGAATGGTCTATATTAATTCAAATAAAGTAATAATTATTGTGAAAGTATTATTACTGTTACAAAAGTCAATTAACCCAAATTTTCGGCATATTCAACGGATATTTAAACAACAATTAATTAAATCGGCACTTCTTAATGACTTGTGTCGATCATTATAGCTAACGGAACATGTAGTTATCCATTACAATTGCAAAAATATTCTTCTCGGATTTACGTAGATCAGGCAGAAGTAAACATTGTTTTTAAATTCATATTTTTTCTAAGCCATATGGTAGTTTAGTATGCGTGAAAAGAAAGTAGGCTGTCTTACCAAAATTCGTTAAATAGCAAAAAACAATTAATGAATGACAGATTTTTTTGAATTACTGAAGTTTAACTAACTCCGACATTAAGAAATCGAAGACTATCGCGGTTGTTTGACATTATAAATAGGATAGAAACGAATTTACCGCATGAAGTTTTTAGCACCCGACGTTTCGGCGACATTGCAGCCGCCGTTTTACCCTAGACAACGGCGGCTGCAACGTCGCCGAAACGTCGGGTGCTGCAAACTTCACGCGGTAAATTCGTTTCTATCCTATTTATAACTCCGACATTGATTATATAGCGTATTAGATTACTCAACGCCGTATTATTTGTCAGCTAGGATTTTACTACGAATGTAGATGGCAGTCATAGATTCAAACATTTCTTAATCTTCTCTTATGTTCAATTTGGCGTTCGTTGTATCTATGGCGTCGCACTATATGTGGCACTACTTCTGTGATGTTATCAGCCTATATAGATATAAATGCAATAGATGGCACTAATTAGATGGCAATGCAATATTTCCATTCTAAAATGACTTATGGTATACTGATATGGGGGAATGCCCAGACAGTTCTAGGGTTTTCATTTTACAGAAACGTGCACTAAGAGCAATTGCAGGAGTATCCAGTGACACGCACTGCGAACCATATTTTCTTAAGTACAAAATACTGACTTTTACGTCTCAATATATTTTACAATGTCTACTATATGCTAAATCAAATATTAACGAACAAGAGGTAAACGGGAATATGCACTCCCACAATACACGCAGACGTGATGATGTTATCCTGCCTAAAGTACGCCTTACGCAGACACAAAAGTCCCGAGAAAAGTATTTGTATGGTTTACCAGCAACTCGTATTTTTTTAATGAAAAATATGAGAAATAACTAAGATGTTAAAAAAAGGGGGAAAGGTTGCAAATAAAAGTGTGTGTTTATGTTAACAAATATGTATTTATTATAGAAAGTATTTTTTTATAAATTAAAAATATGTGATTATTATAGAAAGTATTTTTTTATAAATTAAAAATAAATAATTTAGTTTTTATAATTCCTTAAAGTGTGATATTTTTAGTAACAATCACCAAAATGCATCCTCGGTTTTCCAGGACAAGTGTCACAATACTCACTGGTCTCACGCCTCCCACCTTTTACAGCCCTTAAGGCGACGTACTACTTAAAAAATAAACCGTATCTGAGTTTTTAAGCCCCGCCTACTTACCCCCTCCCCTCGCGACGGGGCAGGTGTTTATTATGTTGACTCATCTCGCAGCGATATTCACTCGCTATCGATGTCTGGACTAAACACACTAGGTATACACTATTGCAATGGGATTTATATTTTGGGATTATGCAAGTGTCATGTACCTACGCTGGTGAAGAAGGCTACGCTTTATCATCATCTAAACTTGAACATTATATTACTTTCCCGGCTGCCACTGGTAGGGAAGGTGTTGTGATCGTGCGGAAAAAAATGTTTAGATAACGATAGAGATGTCCATTTTGAGGTCCACCAAGATGATTAAGACCATTTTCAGAGAAATATATGTCTGTTTGCCTGTATGTAATCTCTCACGATAACTGCCGAGCCGTTGAACCGATTGAGTTGAAATTTGGAACATAGGGATAGTATCACCCTGGAATGCGCCCATTAGATTTTGGCTGTCAACTGTTAAACCAAACTATCACTGTCAAAAATTGACAGAAGCCATCTCTTACAGAATTTCATTTGCGATATGTCATTTGAAATCCCCTGAAAAACTGTATTAAGAAGAGTCACCTGTCACTAATTAATTTTCGACATTTTAAAATTATTTTAAATGGTGATAGATGACAATTGGAGAAATGCCGTTAACTGTTTTGGATACAGTTTTCCAAGGGCTTTTAAATGACATAAATCGCAATTCATGTTCCGTGAGATACAGCTTTAGTATTTTTTTGATAGTTGTAGTGACAGTTTTTGATAGTATTTTTTGGCAGAAAAAACATTTAGAATCGAATTAAAAAACAACATTGTGTATCGAACTATTTATTCGCGGTATAATAGTTCTTTGAGGAGGACATAACGACACCCATCGCCTTGTACATTATCATTAAAAAATTATTTAATTAAAAAGTAATATAATTTATTTTTAGATACTGTAAGCACATCATTGTAAACTTTAAAGAAATACACATCATTAAAAATAAATAATTATTAATTAAAATATAAAATCATTAAGACAAAAAATCATGAAGACATTTCTGGTTGGCAAAGTAGTCTGTTATTTCTGAGTAGATACATACATATTAAATGTAAAGAGACGAATAAATACATTTAAAATTGCGCAGTACATTTGAGACTTCCTTTTTGTAGCCTTGACAGTGTCGCTTTGTAGTGGTGCGCCGACTTTTGTAATTAAAATTCATCAAATGATAATACATTTTCAAAAGCCTGTTCATCATTATTAATTAGATCTGTACTCAGCACAGATTTGGAATATCGTGTACTTTTCGGTGGCTCTATATTGCTTGTGCTTTGCTTTGGAGTGTTATTGGCAAGTACATTCTCTGTGAGTTCTTTGCTCACTTTGTGATGGAATCACTGAAAACTAACTACCGCTTAAGCGTTGGACAAGGGAGAGGAACCGATTTCTTTCGTTTTATCGTGTCGTTTCTTTTATTTGCTTCTTTCAAAGTGTATTCAGGCTCCCTTAAATCCATATTCCTTCATACTCCTGGATCGATAATTTCAGGTAATACACAGTCCATATAAAAACAAACAAGTTTTTTCCATGACATTTGTCCAAATCAAATCATTCGTCTGTATATATTCGGTTTTGAGGAGATCGTTTTTACCAGACCATAATGTAAATAGGCACACTTCCTTTCCAGTTATATGTATCGTTCCAGTTACAGTTTCTTTCCAGCACACTTTCTTTAAAGTTATCCACAATACAACAGATAGTTCATACCTTGTTGAAAACTTACGTTTTTTCGTTCCTCAGCGATTAATTCGCAATTCACGCACGTTTGAGGTATCTCGTGCCAATACCAACTACGGGAAACATTCCATCGCTTATGGGCTGATATGCACGTACGACTCTTGTTTCTCCACCATCGACATTTTCAACCTCAACCAACCGACGTTCGTTAAAGAATTATTCAAATCAATTGCACCTAACGAGCTTGTTAATACCTATAGTAATTAGTTATATACTTTCTATACAACAAAATAAAATTCGAAATTTAAATTCTAAGTGTCAACATATTTTAAAATTTTCTCCCCTCTAAATAATAATTAAATAATAAATTTTAGTGATTATAGTGCAATTCTATAGTCTGGATTAACTCGCGGTTAACACGGGACGCGTCCCGAAGGATCTGATCGGTCTGAGCTGTTCACTTTAAATATTCGACCAGCGTGTCTATGGAAAAGTCGACCATCGAAAACAAGCGAGCTGTAGTTACTGGCTGAAGGCAGATCGACTTTGCTGAAGATACATCGGAGGACTTACTGAAGGTGGTGGTGGATTTGATTGACCAGCCACCTTTCGAAGACTATATGCAAAGACTCTCAGAAGGAGGTTACCGCAAGGTATAAGGACGATCAATTGTGCGCTGGCAGCTTAGAAGGATTACGAGACTCTTGTGGAGGCGATAGTGGTGGACCTCTGCAAGTGGCGATAGCTGACAACCAATGCCTTGTCAACATAATCACCGTTACCAGTATTGGAAAGAGCCCTTGCGGAAGTGCCAAGGGACCTGGCATATACACTGCCGTGAAGAGTCATGTGAAATAAATGGCGTTTTAGGAGTATGTCTACCGGCGAAAAATTGTCCAAAAACTGAGGGGGATTTGCCAAAAAGGAAACTATCACAATTTTGTATAATGTCGGAACAAGAGACTGTATGCTGTATTCAACACAGCCCCATGAGCAACAACACGAGATCATCAGAAAACCAGGATAAATCCAATAATGCATCTTCTATATCACCGCCTACTACAACAACTACCAATAAGTCACCGGTCATCTCTACAATAGCTCCAGAAAAAACTCAAACATCACCACAAGCCATAACTACCAATTTCATAAATGACAGTGTGAAAAACGAACTAAATCCGAAAAAATAGCTCTGCAATATTGAGTAAAAATTTAACAATGACAGTCATTGCTGCGTTAGCGATTAATTGATTTATTTTATTTTATCTGCATCCAAACTTTCCTCTGGTCGTAACGGTCTCCGTTCCATCGGGTTCAGAAGAGGGAGGAAGAGAGAGTGCACCCGTGGTCGCGCGCCCACCTGTGCACTATAATATAGCCTGCGCACTTGACTGCTTCCGAACAGTGGACTCTGAGAAGACTAAAGAAGTCACTAGAATCTACAATGCAGTCGCTGTGGCCGAACACGGCTAGAAGGATATATATACAACATATCAGTAGCTACCACAAATATTTATAAATATCTATAAATATTTATTATATATCTATAAATACCTATAAACATCAATAAATATCTGTATTTATATATCCACTATACGACCTATCTATATCTTTATTTATACATATACATATACACATACCATCGTCTAACTCCTTCTTCCTAATCACTTCCAATTCCCTACCTCTCCCATCGGTTTTCTATATATTTTTTATATTTAATATGAACTTTGTTTATTTTATAATTAATTTTTAAGTGTAATATGCTGAAATCCAAATGTGTAATAAACGATTATAGGCGTAATGTTTTTCTTTTTTTTCTACATTTATGCACACGTATGTATATTGTATGCGCTGTATTTTCCAGAAATAAAATAAAAAATAAATAAATAAAAAGAAATTATATATGGACCTGTCCTTGAACTTGAACGTACCAGTGATGTTTGATGCTGATTTCAAGTTTTCCATCTTTCTGTTTCCAAAATGTCACTTTTCTTTTTCTTGTCGCTTCCGTTAACCAGATTCTATGCGCTGTAATGGGAAATTTGACTTCAAAAATATAATCATCAGATATTCCATCTGGAGAAGCTCCCAAAAATGGAAATTTAGGGTCAATGAATAATCCACATTGCTGAATTTCCACTTTTTCTAGACATATTTTTCATTCTAGTGCAGTTGTTTCATTTTCTTTTCCATGGCAAATTGATGCTACGTTGCTCAAATCCCATTTTCAGTCATGGATTTAACTAAATTGGCGCATTTTGTGTGTTGTTAACTATTGACAATTTTGCCAAAGTTAGACGCAGTTACCATTTTTCTTCGTAATTCCAACCACTCGCTGCTTTCACCTTGAATAACCGTAAGTTTTTCAATTCGCAATCGATCATTTTTCTATTTTCCAATTCTTGAAATAACAGAGCTTTGCTTTTTTCGAATATTTCTGATGGAACATCGGGTTGGTTGCAATGTTCTCCATAATGCGAATTATTGTTTTTTTTTTCAAAAAAACTTTCTGCTTTTATTTCTTTTATAAAGAATGGATTTACTTAAATGCCTCTGTCTTCTTTATTCCACTTTTGATATCCTGCCAGAGGGACTTTTGCCTATATATTTTTTATGTAATCTTGAGAGTGGCTGTTTTGTATTAAATGATATAACTGCCGCATTACATCGCGCTTGGTAAGACTGCTTTTGGATGTAATTTGCCCTCTTACCACCAATAAATTTTGCAATGATGCCGTTAAACCTTTCGAGAACATTACTATCTACATCATGAATTAGGCTTCTTGCATGTATTGCTACCTACGTTTTAAGTTATGTAACGTATTCTTTCCCAAATAATGTCACCCATCAAACAACTCATTGCATCCAGTGTATTTTCCGACAAACAATTTTAAAAACTTCTACATTTATCATGGTTTGCAAATGCATCTATCGGGGCGTTCAAAATGTCATTATACAGGCAATCAATTTTCTCATCAATTGAAAAGTTTTGACATTTATTATAAGCTACTGCTGATGTAATATTTCTTCGCATTTTTAGTTTTTTTTTTCACAGACATTACAAGTTGAATAAAAGCTTTTAAAAAGTAGATACCTACGTTTTGTTTTTTAAATTACAATTCTGCCTATCTGACGGTTTTCTATATTAGAACGGTCAGAATCGTAGCCTAATAGTATATTATATTTATACATGGTGTATAGCTCTGTCATATGGCTCTAACGCAAATGTATTGGCATTATTTACTGTCCCCTTATATATGACACATTTTCACTCGCGGGAAGCAAGCTGAAGTGGCGCACTTGTTTTAAACTCGCATAAGATCACACCGGTCGTAGGTTCAAAACCTACCGATATGTATATTTTTTTTTTGTTTTTATACATAAAGAAACATTGTTATCAAATAAATGAACACTTTTTATTAAAAAAAAGTAATATTGTAAATTTAAAAAAAAATTAAATAAATATTAAATACTATTTTACTTATTATTGTTTCTATTTTTCAACATATGATTTATCATGTTTTTAAACCTCTTTCATTTACACGGTGAAATAGCCATCTAAAACCGATATTTTTTTACTTCACATCTCCGATCCATCGAAATGTCAATTTGGTAATAATAAGTCATGAAACAGAGCGTCGCGAACGCAACCGCATATGTCGGCCTTCGAAGCCGAAATGAACCACGTTTCTAAGAGCCAATAACATTTCATTATAAAAGGTTGGCTGTTATGCCATTTGAATCAGTAATTGATCCCCACATAAGAACCATATTGACCCAATGTCGCTTGCGGCATTTTGAATGCCAGCGCGTCGTCGCGAGAAGAGCGCGCTCATCTCATTGTATGACAAAAATAATATAAACGGGCTCTGCAAAATATTATTTTTAAAATATACTGATATTTTATTTGAAAAAAATAATCGTCAGTACTACAAGTTTATTGTACATAGTTTATGTAAAAAAAAACAAACTTGAAAAAAACACACAGTAATAAGTAATATTTAACAGTGAATATGGATGAAAGTTACACTTTTTATATATTTTTTTTTAACAAGAAAAACTTATTTTTTTAAATTTATGCGAAAGCATTCCTCTTTACAACTATTGTTAAAATGCCGTAGTATTTTTTTTGAGTTTCTTGATCGTGCAGTTTAGTGTGAGGCACGTTTCAAAAAATGCTCTAAAATGAAAATTTCCTGTATAGCTCCCAGATTTAATTATTTTCCTCAATTTTCCAATACTTAAAAAAAAATCTGAAATAGCTATCTACTTAAGAAAGGTACTGTGAGTTACGATATTTTTTTTTTGTTGGCTAACATCATCAGTTATTTCAGTATGACTGTTCAAAAATTGCCAAAAAATGTAATTTTCGAAATTTACCTACATCGTCGCCTTAAAGGCAGACCACACAGTCCCTCTTCAGACCTTTCCTTGAAATATGTAGTTTTCTATTGAGCCTGGTCTCTGATGGCGTGGAAATAGATGGCCTAGTTTGAGGCTCTTCATACTCGTTTACTAACTGATCAACAAAAAACTCGTTTACTAACTGATCAACAAAAACTGATCAACAAAAACTTAATAGCATTTTATTGTTCATGGTGCCGCTGTAGCACTTTACGAGTGGAATCAATATTTTGTGTCTCGGCGTAGCGGCGCCTATCGAGAGCAAAGGGTTAAAACTTCTTGTAGTATACCTTATAATGTATTTATACCTTATAATACATATTCGAGAAGTAATTCTTGTTAATGTTGACTTTACCAAAATGCAGGAATTCCTATCAACTGTTTTATACAAAAATTGGCTTTCAAAGTAATTTACGGTCGTTAATCACGTAGAAATAGTCACATAAAAACAGAAAGGTTAAGAAGGATTAAGACAGAAAAACTGGAAAGGGATTTCCACTTTTTTACTAAATAACCATATTTTTCCAAAAAAAATATGCTTTTTGCCGTAATTTATATGATTACTGACATCTCGAAACTCCTTTGTTTAAACAATATTACATCAAATCAAGTTTATTGTCTTCAAAACCGTATACATACTTAGTTGTTTAGACAGTACACAATACTTTTATTTTGATATTACATAATTTGATTATAAAATCCAAAGAACAAACCCGTGATTACGAAATATATAGGGTATCTGAGGAGTGTCGATATTTTACCTACCGCTAGATAGCGCACCGTACTCAGCGCTTTTTATACTATTTAAAAAAAACAACAAAATCAAAATAAAAAAAAGTTTTTTTTTGTTTTTTTTTTAGGGAGCTTATTAGTTGTTTACTAGCTCGTACTGATTCACCCCTTTCAAGGATGCCTGTTAGTTAAAACTCACCCGTATAACCAATGGTTGTAGGTTAGTCTAGTATGCATGAACAAAATTCGTCAAATAACGAAAAAAAGACTAATGAATGACATTTTTTAACAGATATTCTCCTTACTTTATTATTTACTATATTTTACGAAATTTAAGTATGTAGTAATAGCCGTAAATATCTTTTTAAAAACATTGACTTTCAAAGTAACCCTAAATTACGGTCGGCAAACACCTATAAATTCCTTACCCAAAAACGACCCTTTTCACTTTTCTTTAAATAACCATATTTTTCCCATATATTTAATGCATTTTTACAGTAATTTATATGATAACTGACATCTAGGAACTACTTTGTTTAAAAAAATGTCAAATCAAATCAAGTTTATTGTCTTCAAAACCGTATGCATAGTTGTTTAGACAGTTCCCAAAACTTTAGATATAAAATTCAAGAAACAAAATCAGTGATTACGGGGATCAGAAAATTAGTGTTTAGTGTTGCGCCTTCGAGTAGCGGCATAATTTTATGGCAGACCGCGGTAATTTATTGGAATTTATTTGCAATATCGCCGCGCTCGAGAAAAAAGTACCTACTATAACTATGGAACTACTACAGCAATCATAAAAAGAATAACTGTGCAATGATCGCATTGAAATTTTGTATATAACATATTGAAATCTCATTTTGTAAAACAATTAGATAATTAGGAATAAATATGAGAAAGTCGAAAAAGTGAAAAAAACTCGGCATTTCTATCTTCTACTTGTCTTACGGAAAAATACGGAACCCTATTTAAAAGTTGTAAATACTATAGTGATCTTTATTAGATTCTCTATCCAGGGTAATATTTCGTGTTGCTTATTTACGTACAAAAATATTTAGATATTAACTCATAAAATCCAATAATTTTTTTAATGATTTCTCGAAAAAAAAAAATATGATGTTTGACAATGGAATTTTACCAGAAATATCTGCGAAATGATGTGCGAAATTATTCTAGCAGCCGTCTATGTATCTATGGTAATAATGAGATGTTTGGTATGGATTTTAGGATGCGTTCGAATTAGAAAATAATATTCCTGTGCGCTCCGGGGGCAAGCCGCCAATATTGGTCGTTACATAGTCAAAGGTGTTCTGATGTGCAACCAAATTTGGTCGTTACGTAGCCGAAGAAGATTAATATAACCTGAAAATCGATACTAAAGGTTTCTGAAGAGTCTCACCACATAATTAATAGTATTAGATACTTAAAACTACAGTCAACTTACTTTAGAATTTTTCGACGTGAGTATTATCTTTTGTCATGAAATAGAAAATACTATGGTCCTAAAATCAATATAAAAACAATTTATTATCGGAGGGAAAATAAAATGGTATTTATTGGGAATTGCTACCACTTCTACAATTGTTGACTTTTTTAATTACACCCGACTATATTCACCACACTGATTCCAAAACTGCTTTCGAATAATCTTTTTTCGATCTCTATAAATAAGCGAGATATAGGCATTGAAACAAGCGTCAAACGCCTACATTTCGGTAGGTTGAGTTATTTTTTATTAAATAATACATAAACCTATAAGGCGGTAGGTTAAGTATGTTTTTAAAAATAATATTTAAAAAGTAACAAAACAAGTAATTATTTAAAAAATAATAAAAAACTGCTGTTACAAAGAAATAAGTACTTATTATATTTACAATAATTATTATTCCGGTTTTTTAAATAAAATGTTTGTTGTTTATGTAGGTACTTATACATGTATTTTTCTGAAATATACTTAATCAGACCGTTTATTTGACACTAAACACGATATATTTATGTTATTTTACTGACATTAGGACATTTAGACAACTACTTCTTGATATTTGGCGAGTTGAGGTACCCTATGCCACTCAGGATAACATAACGATTCTAATAATACCATACACTTCTAAATCGGTTCAAGCGTTTAAAGGTTATGGCGGAATAAAGAAACGGAAAACATACATAAATGAACCCTGAACGTATTACCCTCTTTTTTTGGTGGGCAGTCATGTAAAAAGAAAAGATTCTGAATTTCGTTATTGTTGCATTACAGGAACCTGATCTACATTGTTGATTTTTTACATCACCGGACTATATTGACCATGCTGATTCCGAACCTGCAATAATCTTTATTCGGTCTCAATAAATAAGCGATATATAGGCATTCAAAGAAGAGTTGACTCTTCATACCTTTCGGTAGGTTAAGTTGTTTTATTTTAGAATAATATATAAACACCTATTTGGAGGTAGGTTAGATTAGTTTTTATTTTGAACAATCTTAAAAACTGAGTTAAAAAAAAAAACTTTATTTGTTTTTTTTTGTCCCGAAATTTTACGCGTCCGAAGCATTTTTCTTTCACGTTTAGCATTACAATGATCGAATGTAGTAGTATGTCTTTATTTTTTCGATGTTTGTGAAAAGTTCCTATACTGAAATTATTCCAAAAGTTCAAGTAGCCCCAATGTACGGTATCATCGCCCCTTTTATACCTGTCAACTTCCGCCCACTACCTGTCATGTCGAAAATTCGAATTTCGGAAAAAGTGTAATAATGGTAAAATTTCACGGCGTAAACGGTGCGTCAGGTATGAAATACGATGTCGGGTCGAATCCCCTTTCAATAATGACGCATACGTTTGCATTTATCTGCATGCATGTGGCCATTATTCACATCATTATCCGATTTTTGCATCGGCAAGTGGGCGGCAATTCAATAAACAAAGGCAGAAAACCGCTACATTATTTACTCAGAGACGATTATTTCACTCCGAGCTTTAAACCCAATGGAAATACAGCAATTTCGCAACTGGAATCGATGTTTAGAGTCGTTTCATCGAAAACAACACGAAAATACAACCCCAAATACGCGTGAAACAACCCAAGTCAAAATCACTTAAAATGCCGCTTTAGACCCTCAAAAATTAAGTAAAAACTCACCATTTCGTGATAAACTCCTTGCACTGACACTTTGTAAACAAACAACCATATTAAAACCGCACAAAACCACACAACAATAATACCTCACAGCGGGAGAACACACGCATAACCGAATTACATGCCGAATTTAGGCGTAAAAAACACTACGAAATAAATAAAATTAAAATAATGAAAAAAGAAAATAGCAGCCGGACGCGACGCCCGCCTTTCAGCTGCCAAACAAAACTGATTATGAATGAATGAAAACAATGTTGCCAGCCGATCGATCAAAAATTTTATTTCTCCAGGTTCCGTCTCCTACTCCGACACGTGATTCCTCCGGATTGTCATACGCTGAAGGGCCACAGTAGAATAGACCACGAGACCAGCCTGAGACATCGATAGATGCTGTGCGTGTGTTGGGGGAGAACAGACTGACGTCAACATACATAGCGGGAATATTAAAGTCAGCACTGACAGCCAGAGACATCGATAGACGAATAGAAAGAGAAAGTGCATATGGGCCCCCTCTATCCTTGTTTAGTCGCGCATGCGCGGGAATTAATTATTATACTCAATTAAATAATGATAAGCGCGCATGCGCGACTAGACAAGGATAGAGGGGGCAATATACAGCTATCTCTTTCTATTCCACTATCGCATTCACTCACAGGCCACCTTCGTACTCCCGCGGTCTATTTTAGAATAACTCTGTGAAGACTGATCTACGATTTATCCAAGCCTAATCAAAAACTTGACATCGACGCCCTTCCTCATTAGAGAATTATGATTTTTAAAATTTTCGAAACAGATATACTGCGAGGGGATTTTTTCTGGGGGTTAAGAACCCTTAAATAAATTTGCGCTTTTTATTACCTATTTGTTAGTAACTTTTCCTTATGTAGCATTAATATTGAAAACTAACAAATCAGTGTAGACAACGCACAAGCCATACTATACACACACCTTCAACCTTTAGGTCCCAGAAAATTTTACTATCTAATCTGTAGATTTACACGTCGAACTTTCCGTTCCCCGAAAAAATCTATCATCACAACAACTAAACCATTGACTCGTTTGAAAGAGTAGTTGTTAACAAAGAAAATCAAACCTAATTAGTCGCACACCTAATCAATAACATAAATGACGACCGTCGCTTGACGATCAGCCGTTCGGTTTTATTCAGCTTCGCTCGTGTTGCCCCGTCTTCTTCTGTCTGTTGGGAGCATTAATTTTAGACGCGACGG
This sequence comes from Micropterix aruncella, assembly GCA_944548615.1. Lineage (NCBI taxonomy): Eukaryota > Metazoa > Arthropoda > Insecta > Lepidoptera > Micropterigidae > Micropterix > Micropterix aruncella. The sequence goes on along the minus strand of OX155973.1, from coordinate 8,853,314 downwards.
GTATACACATGGCAGAGACATCGCACATACTGCGCACGAAAATCAACTTAGGATGCGTTCCAAAATGAAATAAACAAGCGATAGTACGACCCGACCTCGTGCCTTTTCAACCGATGTGCCGCAGATGTATTTCAGGTGATTTGCTCGAAGTCTGCTGTCTTTGGGCAAAATGGGAGGTTTCACTGAAAATTTACCTATGTAGAAACAACATATTCATCAGGATACCTCTCCATGTCTCCGATCACTGCTTTGCGAAACGCCGACGCTACAACCATTTCTGAGATTTCATTGGTGTTACTGGAAGAAAAGATTTTCAGATACTTTACTAATATTGACGTCAAAGATTTCGACCGGGTAGATGACCCTTCAATATTTCTCTCAGCAGCTTGGGTAGTTTCGAAAAGTTTTACATGTAAAAATCAACGCACGTTACAATTAAAATACAAAGAGCTGCATTTAAACAAGTTCTGGATAGGCATTTTAGTGGTATAGGTACCCAGAGTTGAGTAGGTACCCAAAAAAACATTGATAGCTCTTTTACTATTTTTAACCTGGTAACTGTGCGAACAGCGATTTTCAGCGCTGACAAATATACTTCTTCTTCTTTTTTGTTTGATGGCTCCACCCAAAGAGGGTGATTTCTGCCAAGTGTGCCGTTGAAATAGCAGGAAACTGACAAATATAAAGTGTCAACGCGAACGTATATCCACCGAAGAACAAATGAGAGTATGTCTGTCGACAATTTGGCTAAGAATAAAATATCTCTGTACTGCGTCAGGCGCAAATCTAATGCTGAGCTTACAAAATGTTATAAATAAATGAATAAATAATTAGCTATCATTTGTTTTAACCAATGTTCTGTCAAGAGCACACCAACGTTTACTTACATTGAGGTATTGTATGTAATTGTGATAAGGTTGTTTTTAACAAAAATATAAAGCTTTATGTACCTTTCAAGAATACCTGGCCGAAGAAGAACCCACTGGCTACAAAACCTTGAATGGTTCAACTCAAGCACCACCGAGTTGTTCAGCGCCGCAACATCACGGGCCCAAGTGGCCATAATGACTGCCAACCTCAGATAGGAGATGGCTCTTTAAGAAGAAGTACCTTTGATTGTACGTACACGCATAGTGTGCCGTGAAATTTTGGAATAAGAAAATGTGTCCTAGCAAAAAAAAAGGTTGGAAACGTCATAACTAGTTATGGGTTATATATATCATAACTAGTTATACGTCATAACTAGTTATGGGTTATATGCATTTGCAAAATGTATTATATTATATAATATATGTATACTTTTCAGGTACTGGTTATAGGACTAAACCTTATCCTTTTACCTTTTCCTTGTGTAGAACGGTTTTTCCGTATGCCGTATTTTTTCATAGCAGTTAAAAACACCACATCTTGGTAGGAAAAATACTGCTTTAATAAATCAGACTTCAGCTGAAAATATTACAAACTGTCGCTCTATATGTGGGACCTCGTACAAGCCAACGAGCAAACTTTTCAGGTCATGTAAAAACTGAATAACTTCAGGACATGTTTCTTTTGTTGTGTAAATCGGGCAGAAAAAATATATTAGTTTGTTGTGCTAGCGATTAAAACTGTCAAAGGGTTAAGTGTGCGAGGAATTACGTTTATGCACGTGAGAGATATCACTGGATAAAATAATCCACTTGTGCCTGCTAGGTGCCACTGCAATGAGAATTTTTAAAAAAAACTAAGCAATTTGAATCCTCGGGACATGGACAGAACGATCGGGAGCGCGATTTTGTACCATTAACATGAAAAACGCAACCTAAATTTTTGGCACGTACGAGGTCTCATATATACAGGTGACTTTTAATTAACCGGCATCCTTGAAGTGGGTGAATAAGTAAGAGCTAGTAAGCAACCTAAAAAATATATATGTTTTGTGTAAATTTGAACAATTTAACTTGTGAATAAAATTTAACAACAATTTGATAAGCTTTGAGCGCGCTGCGCCACCTAGCAGTAGTTAAAATATTGCGAATAAACAATATTCGCAATATTTTACCTACCGCTAAATAGCGCAGCGCACTCAGTGCAATTTATACTAATTTTCAAAAAGTCAAAAACTTTCAATTTAAAATATATATATAGACTTTATAAAAATATATTTGTTTATTTGCTCGTACTGATTCACCCACTCCATTGATGCCGGTTAATTAAAACTCACCTGTAGATCGACGAAATATATCACCACTATTTATCATAAAACGCAATATTCGAAGTTAAATCTTTTCTTTAAATATATGCTAGACGTTTTATAAGTAAGGCCACCAAAAAGTGCATTTAATAAGGTTGTGTCCTATTTCTTAACACTTTTTTCAAGTTCAGCGCATAGTTATATAAGTATGAAACATCAAACAAGTAATGAGTACCTACAAGTATCAAAAAAAGATGCATAAAAACATTAGTGACGAACTCTAGTTATGTAAAAGAAACTAGCAACCAGTCTCTAGGTACATGACTGGATTGAAGACTTATGAAATAAAATTGAAATTGTAAAACACAATCCTCGAGTTACTCACATTACGAATTGTGATAGTTGATTGCCAATGAAATGAAATTAGCCATTATGTCCTGGAAATTTAGCTTCCGAATGTCGTATTAAAATCATGTCATATTATAATTAATCTGGCAACGCTGCAGAATAGATTATAGAGTGATTATAGAACAACAAATAATTAATAAACATTGCAGCTGATTACAACTAAAACTAAAATCATAATTTTATAATAATGTAATATATTGTGGTTGCTTTAGTTAGGTAATACAAAATTTCATAGTACCTATGACGAAATAGATTGTTTTTACACCTAAAAATTATGTGGTACAGGCTATAGACAATAGAAGCTTAGCACTGGGCAACTATTGGTAATAGCGTAGTCGACGATTGTGTTCCAACACTAAGTCCTATTACATTTTTCTTTAGTGGTCAGTCAATAAGTCGATCTGATAGTCGACACAGATAAACAATATATACATAGGCGATTCGGTAAATATTTAGATTTGAATGTCCCGTGCAAAAAAACATTAATTATTTGAGAACATCAACATTCCCAAAGACGGTGAATGTTCATAGCCGTATTTGCGCATTTTTTTTATTATAACAGAAAGTTATCTAAAATTATTCTCATACAAAGGCTATAGAAGTGTTTAGTAAAGGTTTTAAGAAAATAACAGCCTACAGAAAACCAGGTATTATAAAAGGTATAAAAACGAATTTACCGCGTGAATTTTGTAGCACCCGAGCTTTCGGCGATGTTGCAACTGCCGATGTCCAGGGTAGACTGGACAACGGCGCACATACAAGTATTTGCCAAATCTGGGCGGACATAAGTCCCGAAATCTAAATTGCAATAATGACCCTAAAAACCAGTTCCAGCTAGAGAGAACAAACCAACCAACAATGTCCAGGCCCGTTCCCCTCGCTTCCGTGCCCGCCACGTGCGTAGCGTAAGTCGGAATTTGATCGTTTCACCTCGTGCACGTATTTGTTCTCGGGCGCTCAGAAAAATCATCAACTTTGAAGTGTTTCTTTTATGTTTTCGAGTTCATATTGCGACTTGAAAGTCATGGATTCTTATAAAGCATGTAAGAGTTTTAATAACTGTTTTCAAAGAGTAACGATAAACTAACAACTATGACTTTTCTTAAACTAATAAAAATAAGTCATTATTATGCTCTGATTTTGATACACTTTGTTTTTAGCTAAGGTTTTTGGTTTGTGATCCGGATATATCGGGCTATGATTTTTATTTGTATTTATTCTACGCACAATTTCCTTTAAATATCAATATAAACATATCCGAATACATCCGAATGGATGACTTTTTTATCTAAACAAAATGTTAATCAATAAAATGTAAATCTGTATTTTTTTTTCAAAGTTACTTCTACATAGGCTATGCTTGTTTAAGGCTCACAAGGTGCACCAGGAGTAAGAATTGTGACCCGACAATTTTTATACTACCTCATCAAAAACCAAGATTTGCCCAATTTGGATACCAAATTGGACTTTTTGAGAGACAGACTTTTGTTAGACAAGCCTTACCACGAAGAGCAAATTGTTGCCTTGAAACCTAATTTTGCTTGTTTCAGAAAGATCAGAGAATCAGAAATTAAACAGTGATGGATCAAAGCTCATTACAAAGATAATGTTTTTCTGACATCTAATAAATCATGGCTGGAAGAAACTTTTGAAATCCCTGCTGCAGAAACTACTTGTCAAAATCGGTTTGGTTGACCATCAAAATCCTTTGAAGAGGTTTGTGACGAGAGCAAAAGGCGAAAGACGGCAGAGCTCCGTTTTGCTTTTGAAAAAGATGTAATTGTACTGCGCAAGTGGAGTTGGGAAAATCGAGTAAAAGAGATGCTTCTAATGTCCTGAAAGATATTACAAGTTCTCCAAAACGAGCATCTAAATACAAAAAAGCATTCAAGAACTCTGGTGTCACAGTTTAAACAAAAAAATTACGGTGATGGGTCAGATGGAAACATTTTCCAACGCTGCTTTGCGCCTTTGCAAATAGTTTACGGATATGTCAAAAATGTCCTGTGGAAAAACGCTAAGACATCTTCACCGAAAAAGAAATAAGATAAGTTAAAGAAGCGATAACCTCTCTAAAACCAACTGTGATAGACATACACGAGAAAATCTGCAATGCAGCCACGGGAACTAAATCTACGAGCAGGTGCTATATTAGCGGAGCAACCTCAAAATACTTTACCAAGTTAGATTTCACAAGAGACGTCAATTTCGAGGCAGTTGAATTTGGCATATCAGTTTTACATGTACGAATTCGTATATTAGAGACAATCCTTCATGTGGCATACAAATTACCAGTGAAGAAATACAGAGAAAAGAAGACCAAAGAAGAAAAAGGCTTAGAAGACGATCGAAAAAACTACATAACTACAAGGCAGATTTCGCGCTAAAACAGTCTAATTTTGGAAACATCAATGATGGCAATACAAGCAGAAGATTTTTTGAGAATCCAAGCTTAGCTGCTGAAATCACGGGGAAAGATTAAGAGCTTACCAAGTATACAGACTAAAAGTCATATTGGAAGCAATTTTAAGTGGGCATGATTTCGCCAGAAAATTCTCAAGAGAAAGCTGCATCCAAGATGTGCTATAAAGTCTTATTATTAGTTCCGATCCTTTGCTAAACAGCATGCGAGGAGTTATAAAAAGGAAAGCTAACACATTGCTGCCTGAATTCCTGACCATGTTAGTTTCCGCGGAGCCAAATATAACCGAAACTTCTTCAGAAAGTGATGATGAAGTTTAAAGGGATATACCATTTTTTGTTTTTGTTTTTCTTGTATAACCTACATAATAAATATCAGAAGTAAAGAAATGTTTTTAAATGTCATTAACATGTCTTTAAATTAACATAAAAATATTTATAAAAATGATTTTCATTTTTGTATGTAAATATGTAAAGTAGTTACAGTTTGTAACAAATTAGTTACAATTAGACGTAAAAATAATTTTGTCCGCCCAGATTTTGCAAATACCTGTGTGTGCGGCGGTTGCAATAGCGCCGAAACATTGGCTGATACACAATTCACGCGTTAAATTAGTTTTAAAACCCTTATAATGTTAAACACCCGCGATAGTCTTCGATTTGATAGAAATATAGCCGTTTGACGTTTTTTAAACACCTATGTCCCTCTTATTTATAGAGGTGGAGAAAAGATTTTTATAGATTCGAAATCAGTGTGATGAATATAGTAAGACGCCATTAAAACATCTTAAATGTAGAAGAGTTTGCTAAACTGTATAAATATTAAGCTGCTTCGGTTGTCGTCGTGACACCGTGACTTGCCGACTCCAGCTGTCGAACGAAAGTCGACTCTTTGTTCGATTTTTTCGCTCAAGCGCGTTGCCCATGGCCACCGAACACAAAAAAATCAAAAATGGAGGATGGCCCTGTGCTCTGACGATTTTCTGTCGATGCTCGACGGATTTCATCGCGTTTTGACGCACAATTTCACGCTGATTTAGTGATTTCGCTGTTATGAATGCGTGGAAAAACATAGATTTGTCGATCGTCGCGGTGGTGTTGCGGATTTTTTAGTGTGAAAAGGACATTTGACAGCCCGTCGTTTTGTCGAAGTGAAGGTGAAATATTTTTCTTTTATTTTGTTGTGTGTGTTGGAATGTATATAAATCGCGCCGTGTGGGTGCAGCTGTTTATTATTATCGATTACGTTTTCGCAATAATGCATCGTGTCTAATGTTGAAATGTAGATATGTAAATGTAGAAATTTTGTTTGTCGAGACATCTTTATAAATTGTAATTCCCATTGATTTCTTGAAGAGTACGTCCCATTGAACATCATTTTATTACCATTTGTGGTATTTATGCAGTTCAGCAAGCTTTTCTACATTGAAGATGTTTTAATGTTCCCCGCTATATTTATCACACTGATTCCGAATCTAAAAATCTTTGCTTTATCTTTATAAATAAGCGAAATATAGGCGTTTAATCCTTAGAAGGCCAGCCATGGGAATGAAACTCGCGACGGCATGTATTCAACCCTCGAAAATTTGTTTTATATGGGGTGCTAGTGCAGGCATACTTATATGTAATGGTAACTTATTCAACGAAGATGACTTTTATTATGTATAACTGCATAATTGCATAAATACGGAGATCGACGCCCGTGAATTGTCACAACAGAAAACCACCGATCGGTGGTATTGGCATTCTGGTGGTTAATGAAGCGTCAAACACCTACACCCTTGTGCAAATTAACCCCTCAAATGAATGGCGATTAGCTCGGATTGCCTACGGCAAAATGTATATAAATTTATGTATGTATTTACATAGAGCGGGGTTTACTATAGAGCTATAGCATTACTATAGAGCGGATTACTATAAAGCGGCGCACATTTACATTTACATTTACATTTATATAAATTTATATACATTTTGTATACATTTTGCCAAGGCATCCCTTAAGGGACGCCTCACATTTGAGGGGTTAATGTCGATAGGACAATTTTTTTTAAAAAATGAATTTTATTCTTACATCACAATCAAAATACAATCTGATACAAAATACAATCAGATACAAAGTCATAAAATTAATATTTGATATGTCCACCCTTGGCTTGCAGCACCATCTTAATGAGTTTTGGCATTGATTTTACCAGCGATTTGCAGTTGTTTTAGATTTTCGGATCCCGATGCCACACTTGAAAACCACACCACACTCGGTGAAACCGCTAGCGGAGCGCGGAGTATTTGGTGACTGTGTAACAGGCCTAATAGTGTTGCCATAACGAACCGTGAAGCAAAGTCTATACTAGTATGAACAATATGCTTTGTTAATATGTTACATTAATTTTTACATGGCGGTAGGTTATTAGTTTAAAAAAAACAATTCTGAAACACCTATACATATATGGCAGTAGGTTGTTCCATATTTTTATGTATTTTTCTAAGATTGGTTTCTTTTCTACATTGTTGATGTTTTAACGTTACCTGACTATATTCACAACGCTGATTCCGAAACTTCAATTTTTATTCTGCCTCAATAAATAAGCAAGATATAGGCATTTAATGAAACGTCAAACACCTACATTTCGGTAGGTTGTTATTTTTTTTTAAACAATTCATAAACACCTATATGGCGGTAGGTTGTTACTTGTTTTAAAAACTGTCATAAACACTTGTTAAAGCTTCATAAACGTCTAATTGGCGGTAGATTGTTAGTGTAGAAAAATATGTATAGTTACCTAAACTGTATAAATTCCTCATTTGGGTACTGTGCTGTGCGGTTTTGGTTTCCAACTTGGCCACAGCGAAAACTAGAGAAAAAAAACAGATACGCCATAAAACACTCCGATAACGATGTATTTCTCGGATGTGTGTCGGAAAACCAAGAAAATATCGAAAGATCTTCTTTTTCCTTGTGTCAAAAAGTTGGAACATCCGCACAGTTATAATGTTTCATCGTATTTTTAACACGCTTTTATTAGGTCGACCTGTATGTAACTAACTATGTAATGGATTCTAAGGTAACTAATTTAACCCTTCAGGCCTCGGCCGCTCAGCCGATTAACAAGTTGATGTCCCAAAAATTTTTAGTAAAAATTAGAAAAAAAATTGAATTATGACACTGTCTCACCAAAACATTAATTACTGCCAAACCACTGTACCCATAATTAAAATAAAACATATTACCATAATAAAACATAATAAAATAAAACAAATTAAATTAAAATAAAATTGAAACGGGGCCGTCACGCTGAATCGTGTTGTGGCCGATATCAGCCAAGGGGCTTGAGGGGTTAACCATCTTCCAAGGATCGTAGCGTTATGAAAATTGGCAGCTGTATGTAGTTCTGATGACAATACAATAATATGGTACTGTCGAACTGATCTGATGATGGAGTCGGAAGATATGAACTGGAACTTCATGATGGAACATAGTATCATAGCTGTGTTTGGACTTGTTAGAAAAGTCTTGGAATGAACTTTGACCACGATTAGGTTTCAAGGTCTGATGATGAAGCCGGAAGATAGGCACTGGCATTCCATGATGGAATATCGTATCATAGCCGTGTGTATGTGAATATCTTATCATAGCCCAAAAGCGTGTTTTTAGTGTTTTTTTAAAACTATTAATTTATTTAAATTATTGTAGGTGCGATATGTCTTGATTGTGTAAACAGGTCATTATGAAATTTTATTTTATTAGTTTTTTTCGATATTAGGACACCCTCGCCCTACGAGGGTGGCCGCGAAAGACGTAAAATCTCTCTCGGTGCCTGAAATAAAAAAAAAAACTAATAAAATTTAATCTGTCTGTCTGGCTGTCTTCAGGTTATTAGCCACATATTCGGCATACCTTGCTTTCGATCAAGCCAAGGTTGAATAGATGTGCTCTAAGGGTCGTATGTCCGGAGGAGACCGATAGTGGTTCTAAGGTTCTTCTTGCTCATGTCAAGTAGGGCCTTGGTTTTGTTAGGAAGCGGTTGCTCCATCGTGGCCTTTACCTGGTGACATCCTTGGCTCTGTTTCCAGGATGCCCGATGTTCCTGTTCCAAGCAGTCCTTGATGATTTTCTTACCTATAGCGAAGGCACAGTATACCAGACAGTAGCTTCTCTTAGAACAAAATTGAAATCGAAGCAAATACGTCACGAGTCAGAAGGGCTCGGATATGGCCGCCAGATGTCTCGCTACTCGGCCCACGTGGATATGCAAACATTCGAAACATCGCTAGCCTTTACCTGCTCGTAACGCTAACCAAAGGCGTTCGTCGGGACGTACCCCTCTGTCCACATTCATCGCACCCTTTTCCCGCAATGCCCCGTAGCTCGAGAGTAAAGCTACCTGTTGGTATACTGTGGCGAAGGGGACTCCAACAACTGGCTCCACCGGGCATTCCAGTGTGCCCAGTTTTGCCAGTCTGTCGGCCTCTTCGTTGCCGGGTATGCGTCGACCGCAACTCTTAACTTTTGTTATTGTTTTTGTTTCAGAGAGAAATATAGGAAGATATGCCTATGATAAATAAACACGAAGTCCCCGGAAATTCTACTAGTGGAATTCTGTACAAAAACCTCGATGCGAATATGGGTGAAAGTGACCTCACTCAAATGGAGCTAGAGCTGATGGGAGTGCGGAAGCTGCTGTGGGGCGAGCACGTCAAGGAAGACGTGTTCCGGCGGTGGTCGCAGGGCTTCATCTTCAGCCAGGACGAGCCGAGCGCTCTGGTCCAAGCGGAGGGCGGGCCCTGTGCCGCAATAGCACCCGTCCAGGGCTTCATCCTGAAGATACTCCTCGCGGAGACGCCGGGGCACTGTTTCCAGGATCTGACGATGGAGAAGTGTAACTCCCTGCTCGTCAGAGCGATATCGAATATACTAGCGCAGTGCTACGCGCAAAAATACAAAATAGTCGTGTTGAAACAGATCAAACGTTCCAATCTCGAAGGTGAGTTTTTAAAGATCTTTCTTTGAGATCGATCTTTCTGATCGTTCTTTCCCGACACACCTATTCATCTCCCTTCATTTAAGGGCAGACTATGATCTATCTTTCCAAAATGGATTCATTCTTCGATTCGTTTGGGAACAAGCCGCAAGATGGCATTAGTACCTTATTTTCACCAAAGCGTTGACATCGATCGTTCTTTGCTGTAATCTTTCATATGCTAATGCTCATATTGGCCCTGTATTAAATATAAATGGATATGAATATTATTAAGACACATATGCTTTTTAAATGCTTTAACCCTTATAAAACCAGCCATAGGAATGAAACTCACCACGGTATCTTTTCAACCTTCGAAAATTTGTTGGTAAGTGCAAAAATACTAATATATAACGGATGATATTAGTCAATGAAGTCGACTTTTACCGCATGTAATTGCATTATTGCATAAATACGGAGATCGGCCTTTTTCATAAATACCACGAATTCTCAAAACAGAAAAACCACTGATCGGTGGTATTGGTATTCCAGCTGCTAATTAATTAATTACTTAAATAAACTAATAAATAAATAATAAAATTAAATATCCGACTGGCAATTTCTTTTTGTGAAACGCTTAGGAGACTTCTTCCTTCGTCTTCACTGCCTTCGATGCCTTCTTCTCTGTTTATAGTAATTTTGTTGTTTCAGGTTGTTCGTATGATCCGGATAGTTCGTTAGACGAAGTTCCCGAAGACGTACCGAAATCAGAGTTGTTCCATCGGCATTTACACGTTTGCCAATTGGATTCGTTGTCCGAAGTCGAATCGTTCTACAGTCGGAATCTACGCATCCTCACGGATCAATACGGCGTGTTGCTGCTGCTGTACAGTGTGATTCTCAGCAAAGGCGTGGAAGTGGTGAAGTCGGAACTGTCCGAACTGTCGGATCCGTTGATTCACGCGACGTACGGCTACGGATCGCAGGGATTGATCAATCTGATGCTGACCGGGCGGGCGGTCGCGCACGTTTGGGACCACGATCAAATGGCCGGCGGGTTACGATTGAGCGGAATCGACCGACAAGCGGACGTCGGTTTCATAACGATAATGGAGCACATGCAGTATTGCACCGTGGGGTCCTTCTATAAAAACCCGAAGAATCCCGTCTGGGTGATGGCCTCGGAGACTCATCTAACCGTCTTATTCAGCTTTGAGAAAAAGCTCGTTTCGCTGGAGACCGCGATTGAATCCGCCAAGCGGATATTCCGCTCCTTCGATCCGGAAGGCAACAACTTCATACCGAGCGTCCTGCTTCAGGATGTTTTGTGCGCGATGGACCTGGTCTCCGACACAGAGTATGTCGACATAATGCGCAAGAAACTCGACTCGGAAAACCTGGGAATCATCCTGCTGAACGCTTTCATGGAGGAGTTCTTTGCGGGGTCCGAGCGCTCCACCCCCGATACATTCACCGTATTCCACTACAATGGACTGTCGCGATCAAACCCAAACACTCGCGTCATCTACCACCAAGGAAACGCCATCCTCCTGGAAAGTGATTTATTATCCGTTTGTGAATCGAACCCGATGCTAACGTGTCTCCAAACCAAATGGCCCAACATCGACGTCTCTTGGAATTCGGGAAAGACGCCGTCGTTGAACTAGCGTATTAGACCGGCGCTTACGGCACCGGTTTGTGTAATATAATGGACAGATAGACGTTTCAGAACGCCTTATTTTTTAATTAAACGATTAACATAATAGCTTTATTTTTAGATTTAGTTTGTATAGTAGGTGTGACTGTAGATAGGTATCGAATTGCAAATCACGATAAAATTTGGTATATGACCACTTCTATTCTCTGTGAAATCATTACGTCTATTCTTTTTTGATAATAAGTGAAGCCCTCCAAATGTTTTTGCCTTGGACTCGCCCGCATGGGCACAAAATTTACATCCTATGACCCCAAATTGGTCTATAAGGGCTCTAATATCTCCCTTATAGACCCAAACAATCATTTCAAATTCCTCGGCAGAAAAATCACCCATCAGGGAAAAGACGTCTCGGGCGATCATGTTATAGAGCATTTCAAAAGTTGCCTGGCGAAAATAGATGCCTTGCTAATTTCTGGCCCTCGTAAGGCCTGGATCTATGACAATTATCTAACGTCACATTTGTCATGGCCCTTTCTTATTTACGATTTTACCAAAACCCAACTGTCCCGTCTAGATGCACTGGTGACAGCTAGTTTAAAATCCTGGCTGTCCTTAGCCAAACCAGCTGACCCCTCGACTCTCTTCAGGTCCAAACAAAATTTTGGGCTAGCGCTTAAACTGCCCTCTCTGCTCTACGCCAACTCCAGAATAACCAAAAATTCGATTCTGTGCAATTCCAAAGATCCGGCAATATCGAAGCACGTAATAAGTGGCTGTAGTGATTCAAATGAACTACAAGCCCGCGTAGACTTCCACAAAAGGTTCCTTACTGGAATCAGCCAGAATGGCACTGGTCTGGGGTATGGCAGTACAACCACGAGCGACGTGGACTTGAAGAAGTCTCTTTTGCGGGGAGATTACGACAGCAAGAGTATGGCTCATGCTATTGGCCTTCAATGCCAGAATGACTGGACAACAATTGGTGACTTTTGCATTCCGCCTCCAATGCACTGGAAGGTAATGCTCTATGACTGGACGCCAGAGATGCTGAAATTTTATTTGAATGCCTTTCAGCATACACTTCCAGACCCCAGTAACCTCGCTCGTTGGAGCTTTGCCGAGGATAGTTCTTGTCCCCTCTGTAGCAATACCCCTTGCACAGCTAGACACATTCTAGCTGGCTGCAAGGTGGCCTTAGATCAAGGACGGTACACTTACCGCCATGACAAAGTTCTCGCTGTTATTCGCGAGGTAATTAGTCTCTCAGTGGCTCGTGCCAACAAGGGTTTGACAGTATCCTCCAAACCCCCAATACAGTTTGTGCGGGATGGCTCTAAAGGCAAAAAACATTTAACTACAAAACCTTTCTCAATAATCGAGAAAGCTACAGATTGGACTCTGGAGGTTGATTCGGTCTCAAAGCAGTATAAATTCCCTGAAAGTCTCGGATGCACAGCCCTCCGTCCAGATATAACTCTTTACTCTCTATCTCGGAAGGTGGCTCTTATTGTAGAATTAACTGTTCCATGGGAATCAAATATCCCAAAAGACCACGAGTACAAATTAAATAAATACCATGATCTTGCAAATGCCGTAACCCGGAACGGCTTCACTGTTCACCTTCACGCGGTGGAAGTTGGCGCTCGTGGCCTGCCAGCTAAATCTCTATTTCACCTCTTTAAAGATCTTGGCCTTTCCAGAAAAATAATCAACTCTTTCTTAGAAAAATTATCTAAAACTGCGATTTGCGCATCTCAAATTCTATGGCTTCGAAGGGGGAGTGAATGGGTGGCAAGGTGAACGCTCACATGTGGCAAGACAGCTGTCCTAAACCTACCACAGCCGGTTCGTAAGTCCGGAATCCACTGCTCACCCCCCAGAAGTGTAAAAAATAGTATTATGATGGGCCCGACTCCGGTCGGTGAATTCCATGGCAGCTCCGTTTGTATTTATTTATATACTTAATAATCTCACCTTTCTCAATAATCGATAAAGCTTTAAATTGGATTCTGGAATGAATTCAGTCTTTAAGCAGTATAAATTTCGTGAAAGTCTCGAATGCACAGCCCTTCATCCAGACGTAACTCTACTCCCTAACACTGGATGCCATAAGGCCCTTATTGTAGAATTGACTGCTCCATGGGAATCAAATGTCAATACTGCAATACAGCAGCAGACATACCCTGAAAGACTCAGATGCACAGCCCTCTGTTCAGACAACTCTACTCCCTATCTTGGAAGATAGCCCTCATTGTAGAATTATCTGTTTCATGGGAATCAAATACCCAAAAGACCAAAAGTACAAATTAAATAAATACCATGATCTCGCAAATGCCGTCACCCGAAACGGCTTCACTGTTCACCTTCACGTGGTGGAAGTTAGCGCTCGTGGCCTGCCAGCCAAAACGCTGTTTCATCTCTTTAAAGATCTTCATCTCTCCAGGAAAATAATCAACTCCATCGAAAAATTACCTAAAACAAATTCTATGGCTTTAAGGGGGAGTGAATGGGTGGTAAGATGTACGCTCACTAAACCTAAACCTACCACAGCCGGTCGTTATTCTGGAGTCCACCGCTTCTCCCCCTAAAGTATAATAATACTTTTATGATAGGCCTGATTCCAGTCGGTGATTGCATGGCAGCTCCGTTTGTATCTATTGTGTGAAATCATTACATCTATACTTTCAGCTTTCCCGGGTCACCAACTAATATGTAGATAAAGAAGTAAATATCTATTTTGATCCCCCCTGAGATGATTGAGACTCTGTTTAGTGTCTGTGTATCCTCTACGATAGCTCCCATACGCTTAATCCGATTGAGCTGAAATTCGGCATGCAGGCATCATTTGGTCATGGCAAGGGTTGAAAAGGCTGTGGTTGAAATCGCTCCACCAGGGAGCGCACTAGTAATATTTCAATCTCGAAATATTGAACTTGAAGACTTGAAATTTGGTACACAGATGCCTTGTTGGACCTAAATCGCATTCATTCGCATAATTTCTACAAAGAATATAGACAACTAAATAAAATCTGAGCTTTTCTTTCTTCAGAGTAAGAAAAACTATTTTTTCATTTAATTTTATCGTGACTAGCAACTCCCGTGGACATGTAATTTTAATATAGGGAGTCACACCTACTAAGAGTCCAGTAGCCAGATTTTGATCTCTTTGATACATACTGATTTTGCAGCACGCTAGATATCTACAAGACGAAAACCTTGTATACAATCCAGATTGCAAAATCAGTATATTCCCAGGACCAGATTTGTTAAAATTCCAAATTTCTTTAGCGACTGGACCCTTAAATGCAAAATGCCCTTAAGTGCATCGACGGCACCTTAACAATTTAGATTTTCGAATCGTCTAAAACCAAACCAGCTTTCTCAATAACTTTATTACTTATCGAATCGAGCGGACCGGGAACAAGACATTTTCTGTACATAGTAAGAGATGCTTATGATAACTAGAGGTACGGAATTTTGGCAAATGAAAATTTCGCAAAAAACAAATTGAAAATATCGAAATTTTGCTAAAATTCGCATATACTGCATATAACACAACTTTTTTCTAGACCTAAAATTTATATTTAATATTAATTAAAAGCTAACATTGGGTCCAATTGCGTTTCTATTGAGTTAAAATTAAGTCGCTTTAAAATAAGTAGGATTAGTGCGTGCATTAAAATAATAGCTATCGCGTTTCTGTCTGATTTAACCCCTCAAATGAATGGCGATTAGCTCGGGTTGCCTACGGCAAAATGTATATAAATTTATATTTACATTAACATTTACATAGAGCGGGGTTTACTATAGAGCTATAGCATTACTATAGAGCGGATTACTATAAAGCGGCGCACATTTACATTTATATAAATTTATATACATTTTGTATACATTTTGCCAAGGCATCCCTTAAGGGACGCCTCACATTTGAGGGGTTAACACACGTAACAAAATCTGCGGCTTCGTTCTGGGTCTATGGTCTATCTAAATAGCTGGCAACACAGGTTTTTTCGAAACGTCAAAATCGGAGCTCTGAATCCATTTTTCGCAAGCGACTGGCTAGCAGGTTGGTTTGGCATTTCTTTTGATCCGAATGATCTGATGTGGCGGTGTTCTAACCTTCTTCTCGTAATAAAAGACAACATATATTTTACAGGTTAGGACGGAAGAAAAATTTTGTTCGAAATCGAAAAGTATAATACACTTAAGTACGTACCATTGTCGTTATTCATTCGATCTCCTTTGTAATATCCTAACATACCGGAACATTTCAGCAGTAACAGCAAAAACGGCAAATCGGTATGTAAAAACACAAGCGTCACTCACTAATTCGCACTGAAAACGCGCATTTTAAAATTGTCAAGTTCAAGCCGGTTTTTATTCGGACAACTGTCAAATTTTGAGAAACGGAATAGCGTTTCTGCGAGAATGAAATAAATTGATTACAAAATGCATTAAACACGGTAGCACCAAAATCTGACAGATGAATCTCAATACCAATGCAATTGCCAATGCCGAAGAAACGCAATTGGACCCATTATTGTACTTCCAATATTTGACCATTTAGAATCATTGTGTCCGTAACGGTGACATTATATTTAATGAAGAAGTGTTCTGCTTCTACGCTGTTCAACTAACAGCGTAGAAGTAACTAACTCTGTAACCCTGCTTCAGCAAAGGTTGAAAAGCAGCATTTAGTGCCCTTGCCTTCATTCCCATTTACTGATTGAAGCTTTATGCGATGAAAGTGAGTATACCCATCAATCAGTTTATTTTGAGAAAGTTCTTTGAAAACAAAAGTATTTCTTTTGAGAAGTTTTCAAGTAATATATTTTGATTTAAGGTGGTGACTTGCAGCTACAGATGGGTAAAATAACCGCAAATAACCGCAGTATATCCCAGACAGTAGCTTCTCTTGAAACGAAATTGAAATCAAAGTGAATACGTCACGAGTCGTAAGGGCTCGGATATGGTCACCAGATGTTCCGCTACTCGGCCTACGCAGATATCCGAACGTTCCAAAAGGTCGCCAACCTTTAACTTCTCGTAATGTTAACCGTTCGCGTTTGTCGGGACGGACCCCTCTGCCCACATTCCACGCACCCTTTTCCCGCGTTGCCTGTAGCTCGAGAGAAAAGCTACTGGTTGGTATACTGTGAAATAACTGACCAATATGAAAGTAGGCTTCATTTGTTGTATTTATTCTCATCTGCATAGAACTTTTTTCAGGTTTGTATTTTTGCATTTTTTCAAATTTCAAGAAATTTCGTAAAAACGAAAATTTCGTACCTCTAATGATAACCCATACGGGGGACCCTCGGTGTATTATACCCGACGATCTGGAATCGTTTTCTGTTGTGTGCTACCGAAATTGTCTCGGGTAAATAAACGGGCGTCCCCCACGGATGGCACTCTATGCCTCGATGTTAAAAGGATACCAAGTACCTGTACCTGTGCATGTACGTGTGAAATAGGTATATTATTGTGTAATATATTTAATTTTGATGACGTATCGAGCTGCTTTTGCCCCGAGTGTAAAAAAATAATTTTTTGGCAATATTTACTAATAAAAACACCTAGATTTCCCAAAAAAAATAAAAAAAATAGGCTTTTATTTCTACGTTATTTGTGGGCAGGGCTGCCAGATGGGTTTAACCCTCTGACCGTGGGCGATTTTCCTATTTTTTCTACAAATTCACAGATTTCTGTAATTATTTTAAATGTTTGCGTTTCTATATCACTAAACAGGTAGGTATATGAAAAAAACGGTTGTGTCACATCAAAACTTACCCGGCAAGTAGACAACCTCCCCCTCGCCCCCTACCCGACAACCGCCCCCCCCCCCCCCTTATCCAACCCCCCTCGCACCAACCCAACCTCCCCCGGTGTGTTAACAACTGACGAACGTCGACTGATCTATTCTACCATCGATCGATGCAATTGATCAATGACCTATCGATTGCTATGAATCTAACTTGTGAAATCTAACTTGTGATCTATAACTTGTGAAATCTATCGATAACTTGTGAAATCTAACTTGTGTGGCAATCTAACTTGTGAAAATACAAATTGGGCCCGATTGCGTTTCTTTGTGAACTAAAACTAAAATTAGTCCAAGCGAACGAGAAAGTGCAATACGTTAGAGCGGAATATGAAACGAACGATCGTCGATAAATACTACCTGCCGAACTTATACTCGTCCGAATAAATTCGAGCATATTTCGTGCGGTGTAAGATTTGACCTTGGCGGGCAGTTTTGATGCGAAAAAGTGACAACCGGTCATCTCACACTCCACTCTAGCGTATTGCCCTGTCTTGTTCACACGGGCTAATTTCCGATTTTAGATCACAAAGAAATGCAATCGATCCCATTGTCTATGTTAACGGGGAAATAGCGTCTCCTGATGCAGACTACCCAGAAATCGTGGAACGCTATAATAGCGTGCCCTGCGTTTTTGCACGGAAGGAGCTAAACGCGTACGTGCGCGTCGCCCGCGGCTGGAGGGTTAAAAAAAAGGCAGACAGTGCTTGGATTGACTTAGGGTGTTTGGAAGGGGGGGGGGGGGGGGTGGAAATATGATGAAGAAAAACGTACTTGTGTAGGTACATAGCTCTCGCATCGGACAGAGTTCGCTATAGACTAAACAGCCATTGGGCCATACCTCTGTGCTCAGCGGCCAAGTATATTTTTGGTATTTTATTTTTAATCATTGAGAAATAAGAGCTGATGAAAGGAAACTTTGTTATTATATGAAAGGACAATGGGCAAAATGTATGGGCGCTGGGCCCACCTCTCCAACAACAATAACGTATTTGTAGTGACTTATGATGATGAACAATGCAACATTAAACTCAGCAGACATTTCTAATTCCAAGATTCGATTGACGTAATATCACCGGCAAAAGTCTAATCGCCTGGACTAATAGCTTTCAAAGAAATTATAATTTCGTTTTTAATTCCGTCTTTCATACGTTGCAAATAATCATTGTAAGGAAATAGCGTCTTTCTCAATTGCAAATATTAATTCAGACGAAAACTCCCTACCTAACATCATTTAGTTTATCAATCACTCTCGTTTGACGTTATCAATGGTAAGCCATTTCTATCTATTAGCTTATTTTCAAATAATTAAATGGTCTAAGTATTAAACACTGTTTATCCTAGCGTATGTACGCCGAGGGACAAGACTTCACGACGTTGGGCTCTGATCCCCACATCTTTACCTACATATTTACCATTAGAAAGATCTATTTATCTAGAATACTACTTGAATTATCCGCCGTTTAGAAGTTCGGAATCTTCTTAAATTATGGCTATTAATGGCTAATTACAGGATAACTCCCATGCCAATTATTTCTTTAAAATATATTATTCGTGGTGAAGATCCATAAAAGATAGTATATTATGATGTACGGTCACTTGGCACATCATCTAAAATAGCTGACCTTAGGATATTACATACCTACATCAGGAAACAGAGCGGGAGTGAAATAATGGGCTCGTTGGGCTCGATTGCGTTTGTTCGTGAACTAAAGGAAATTAGTCCGTGTGAACGAGACAGGGCAATCACTGATCAGAGGGCAAAACGCTAGAGCTGAATGTGAGATGACCGGTTGTCACTTTTTCGCATTAAAACTGCCCGCCATGGTCATAGCATCTGAATCATAAGGGCTCCTTAGACGATCAAGCATGCTTGTCAAGCATCGCGTCGCGGGCTGGGAGGGGATCTTAAACCGCAGGAAATATGCAAATATTAAAAAAAATATTGACTAAAAATGCCTAATTTTATAGTTTTATACCAGGGAGTCACGTCATTCATCAATCATTATTGCGTCTAATTAACGTGACTCCCTGGTATAAACTACAAAATTAAGCATTTTTGGTAAATATTAAAAAAAATATATTTGTATGTTTCCTGCTGTTTACGATCCCCTCTTAGCCCGCGACGCAAAGCTTGACAATCATGCTTGATCGTCTAGGAGCCCTTTACACCGCAAGAAATATGCTCGAATTTATTCGGACGAGTTTAAGTTTGACAGGTAGTATTTATCGACGATCGTTTGTTTTTATATTCCGCTCTAACGTATTGCTCTGTCTCGCTCGCTTGGACTAATTTTAGTTTTAGTTCACAAAGAAACGCAATCGGGCCCAATGACACATTACAGAGTTCAAGCAATATATCCCAGTATTTCCCCTTCATATAATGCTGACAAACTCGAGCATTCTTAGAAATGTATGTTACTCACGGCGTATAATTTATCGTTGCAGGTATTCTGCGGTGGTTTTTCTTTAAATAGTCCTTAAAAATACAATGCCTGGATGTTTTAGGTGCTCTAGGGCAGCCTTTTGCAACCCTGGGGTCGCGACCCCGCACGGGGTCGCGAAATATAATTATGGGGTCGTCAAAAAGTCAACAAGGTCCTCTACTTATCGATTTTTTATTAAAGTTTATGCGTAAAATATAACCTCTCCATACACATTTTGATTCCAATTTCTTTAAAACGGAGAGATTCGATGAACTCAAAAGGAAAGGAGCAGCTGATTGATTTAATGCCCGATGAAAGCCTTCGAGCTATTTTCAAAACCACGGATCTATCCAAGTTCTGGATAATAACGGAAAAGGAATATCCACTGTTATACAAAATATCTCTGCTGAAATTGCTGCCATTCTCATCTACATACCTGTGTGAGACAGCTTTCTCTACATTGACCGCTATAAAAACAAAATATCGCTCCAGACAATGTAGAACCTGATTTGAGGGTGTCTATTTCTGATAATATATCACCAAGAATTAATATACCTACTGACTGAATGTGTGCAAGCACAAGGTTCAAATTAATTTTTAAACTTCCTTACCTAATTTTCTTAGTGAATAAAATGTTAAAATAATTGCTTGTCTCATTTAATGCCTTCATCAATATGTTAATTAAAGGCATATTTTCTCGTTTGCTCTAATATTATTTTCCAAAATAAATAAACTTTCCGATATAATTTACGAAATAAAAACAGCTAGAACATGGAGGAAAATTGAAGTTTACCTTATTCTCGTTACCTGAACCAACCTTTGCATGTGTAAATTTAGTGTTTTTTTCTGGGGTCGCTGAAAACTCTTTTTTAATTTTGGGGTCGCAACATCAAAAAGGTTGCGGACCGCTGCTCTAGGGTATATAGGTAATAAGCCATATTTATTAGGATATAACTCAGAAACGGCTCATAATTGAGATCCGTCGTTGTAGTAATAAATGTTCTACATAAAGAAATAAGGTATAATAATATGATCTACAGCTATTGGAAAAGTGGGCCCAAAAAGTTTGAAACAACAGGAAAAATCTATAAAATGTCCATTTTTTACCATATTTGTGTGCTGTTAATTACATATCAATCAATTGCAGATGCAGACTAATTTGAAGCCAAATTTTATTCTTTCGTATTTCCATCAGATAAGCCTATTTTAAAGAACCTTTGTGCCTACATTAAAATAAGTAATTGTTTTGTACAGATTATAGTCGGGGAGGTAGTGAATATTTTAGGACTTACAGTTTGTGAAAGTAATTAAATCTGGTATATTATTGATGCTAATCAAGAAATTCTGAGTCTGGAAAGGATTACGTGGGGGGTGGGTGGGCGGGGGTGCAATTGAATTGCATTTATTTTCCCAGTTATAAATCTTTTCCACTTACTAGAGTTTGTTTATACTCTTTATTGTGAAATGTCACAATGGGCGGGTTTATTGTCATATGACAATCTCTTACAACCAACCCTAATATGACGTGTTGTATGTATATGTGCGTGTAAGTGTGTGTCTTGTTATTGCATTCGGTCGACAGAATTGAAAATGCAATTCCGTTAATTTGATCCCAACGGAAAATGGTGACCCAGCCGGGAATCGAACCCGGGACCTTACAATGTAAGATCAGGCGACCTAACCACTATGCCACCTAAATGCTCAAAAATAGCAATCTGGCTTATATTTAAATGGCAATAGCTAATAGCAAAGTGGCACGAGTATTTCAAAATCTGAAAACATATATCATTCTGTCTTACGGATACGTCACCCTTATTTTTACACGTTTAAAACCTACCATACAAATTGATATTATCACAGATTATCATTTGAAATAAGTCTGGCTACTTTAAAAAGTCGCGGAGTGCGTCTGGTGGGATCTATAAATTAGACAAAAATACAACTCATTGCTCTCATTTTCACAGTCTTGAAAGTTTTGTACAGGATAATTATTGATCCTATAATTCTATGAAAAAAATACATCTGGCTGATGTCCATAATTACTAAGCCCTCGCCAGACTCCTGAAGTTTATCGTATCAAGAAATAAAAGCACTACTCCTGTGATAAAAGTCCCGGAAATTTACCGGGATGCGTGAATAGCGTAAACAGATGCGTCATCATAGTATACCTATTACCTACCATTGCTTTCGGTAACTATTATGAGATAGAGAAGGCAATGTAGTATACCGTTTTCGTGAAGGGAAGCTCACCGAAAGCCGACCACTGCGTTCGGCAGTGCGCGCTCAAAACGGTTCACTCTGACCATTGATTTTATATTGTATAAAATCAATGCTCTGACGTACATAAATCGAGTCTGGCAAGGCTTTGGCGATCGCACATCACAGCCAGACGATATCACAAGCTATCGTTATAATGTTAAGTATATAATGGGCCCGATTGCGTTTCTTTGTGAACTAAAACTAAAATTAGTTCAAGCGAACGAGACAGAGCAATACGTTAGAACGGAATATGAAACGAACGATCGTCGATAAATACTACCTGTCGAACTTATACTCGTCCAAATAAATTCGAACATATTTCGCGCGGTGTTTGATTCAGATGCTTAGACCTTGGCGGACAATTTTAATGCGAAAAAGTGACAACCGGTCATTTCACATCCCGCTCTAGTGTATTGCCCTGTCTCGTTCACACAAACTAATTTCCGATTTTAGTTCACGAAGAAACGCAATCGAGCCCTATGACCAATTTTCAGGTCTGGAAAAATGAGTGCCACGATTTTGTTAGGTTTATCAAGTGTCAAATACCTTTGCCATACCCATAGATCAGCCAGATTATTTTTTCTAATCAATGTTGCATTCGACTTGACAGTAAAGCGATTTTAATTAGTGCTAAAATAAATGCAGTGCGTTTGTATATTTCAACGCATTTTCCAGCTCAACCCATCGGAAAACCCCCACACAAAATACACGTCCGCTACATAGAATTAGACGCTGAATAATCCTGTCGACCTTTCGTGATTGGGAAAATGAGTACCGAAAAATTCACTAGCTCCCCGACTATTACAATCTTATCATAATAATTATCATTGTTAATTCTCTAATCTGTTATCAATGTATAAAAGACTGTTCATAACAAACTACAAATAAATTAATATACGTAATGTCTAAAGCCCGCCATACACGATCCAGTTTACCGTCAAGGTTGCAGCGCGCTTGAAGCGGCGTCCGGTAAACTTGACGGTGTATGGCTATCAGTGTGCATGGCAAGTCTACTTGAAGCAAAAAATTGAATTTCCGTTGCAGCGTCATGTAAACTTGAACGTGTGTTTGAGCGGTCAAATATGCATGACGTTAGTCGTCATCGAAGAAGGCGCGCGGATCCACGTGACGACATTTTATTTAAATAACTTTCTTCATTCATTCGTACATAATTACGAAAATCTTTTGGAGCAAACCTCAATTCTTTCACAAAATTTTTACGAGATATTTTTTTTCGTTTCGATAACCACTTTTTGCACCATACTGAACGATCTCTCCTTTCTGTATTCTTAATTGCGAGCAATAAACCTACTTCTTCTTCTTCTTCTTCTTGTTGCTTTATGGCAATCACCGATAGTCAGTGCTTTTCTGCCAAGTCGTTTTCGGAGGGCATCTAAGTTAGTTTGTTACATGCACAGTTACATGTATAAGACGGCACAATACTGAAACAAGGGATACTTATTTATAGAAATGTAGGTACATATAGCATAAAACATGGTTATTGGGGATGTGAAATATGCTATTACACTATACAGAAATATTATTAAGGGAAATAAATTTACATATTACTTTATACGAGTATATTTTGGGAGAGTTGAGGGATAACAAGTGGAGAACACATAGAGGGAGTTGGATGTTATACTTTACAAGGTCTGGGATAAAACTCGGATAATTATTGAGGATGGGACAGTTAATGAATAGATGGTCCAGCGTGCAATATTCGTATCCACAATCGCATTGCGGAGACGCGAGAACATTAATACGGCGGAGGTGCGATGGGGTGGAGCAATGTCCGATCCTCATGCGGCAGATTATCGAAATCTCTTTCCGACTAAATGGCTGGTGGTGGTACCATGGCTTCGAAGGGATTTCGCCCTGGATAAGTGAGAAGCAATAAACCTAGGATGGCTAACGTCTCGTCGTCCGTCGCTGGTGACGCCATAGTTTCAACCATAGTATATAAAAGTAACTAGATCGCGGGACCGGCCTGAAAAAGCGTCCGCCGAATAGAAAGAGACATCAGCATAATATATAGTACCACCTCCATCCTTTTCTAGTCGCGCATGCAAGGAACCACGTACATATATCACTAAGGCAACGCTTATATATCACATGGCAACGCTTCGACGCCATAAGTCTGCTATGCTTTGGATAAACGCGCCTGCGCAACTGGACAAGGATGGAGGGGGCCTCCTATGCAGCTATCTCTTTCTATTCGGTGAGCGCATTCACTCACAGCCCGTCTTCGCACTTCCGTTCTCTATTTCTGTTATCCTTTATGGTTTCAACTGGTGCGACATCATGCAAACTAGACGGCAAACTTGAACGTGAGTGGTCTATATGGATGATGCACTGCAAACTGGACGGCACTTCAAACGCGCTGCAAACTTGACGGTACACTGGATCGTGTATGGCGGGCTTTACTGGGTTATTGCGAAACATATAAATTCAATCAGAGTTTGTTTAACATAATTGTAATTAACATATTGGCGATAATTAAATAGTGCTGAATAATAGATTTTGTAATTTCAATTGTTTGTTATCATTGAAGCGGTCAAATATAGTAGTTTATTACCACTTGTTAAACTTGTGGCTACGCATCACAACGTTAGGGTTTTACTATATTGTCAAGGTAAGCAGTAGCATTGATTTATATGGAGTATTGTTTCACGTGCGCGTGATAATTGATTAGTGACCCATTGATTAGTGACCCCTTGAATCGATTATCGTGCAGTTGTGAACAAAGTGCGACTAAGTAAGGTTAGATATAGGGCTCGATTTTGTTTCTTCTTGAACTAAAATCGAAAATTAGTCCGTGTGAACGAGACGGGGCAATACGCTAGAGCGGAGTGTGAGATGACCGGTTGTCACTTTTTCGCATTAAAACTGCGCGCCAAGATCAAATCTTACACCGCACGAAATATGCTCGAATTTATTCGGACGAGTATAAGTTCGGCAGGTAGTATTTATCGACGATCGTTCGTTTCATATTCCGCTCTAACGTATAGCTCTGTCTCGTTCGCTTGGACTAATTTTAGTTTTAGTTCACAAAGAAACGCAATCGGGCCCATAGTTCCTGTATCAGTCCAACCTTTTTACATTAAGATTCCTTTGTGCGTCAGGGGGTTTATTCCGAGTGGTTCAGTTTAAGAAAAAGGTCCAAGATAATTTTATTAAGAACATAAGGACTTTGACACTATTGTTTTTTTTTATTTTCTAATTCTTTTATTATTATTTTTTAACGGACTTTAAAAAAGGAGGAGGTTATCAATTCAATTACATTTTTTAAAATGTTTCTTACCTCAGAACTCCATAATTTACGAGCCGATTTGGAAAATTCCTCTTTTATTTGAAAGGATATACCTACTTCCAAATTGGTCCTAGTTTCAAAATCCTGTTCTGATGGGATCTATGACGAATTGAGGGTACCTACTTCTCAAACATTATCATATGAATTTGAAAATTTGCATGTTGATTCAGTTCCGACGATAATGCATTTTTTATGGTAAGCATGACCTGATTCTATATCCAGGGTTGACTCCCGACCAGGGATCTCCTCAACGGCCGACAGCACAGGCCGAAATTACATTGTGAAATTTTGGTAAATATTTTAAGTCGTAATATTTAAAGTTTGCTATAAATTAACGATTTAGTAGGGCCCCTAAAATCGACAACGCTTGAGATGCGGGTATCGTCCGAAATTTGAATTCGAAGCCTCACGGAGACCGCGTTTACCATTTGATTTTGTAAATTGAATGAGATGACGCGCGTTCGAAACTCATTGCAGTCGCATGCTAACAGGAATTTTCGCCAACTGCTCACCTACTTTATTTGTGAAATAAATATTCAGATGAAATAAGTCCTAGGCTACGTTTAATTAAAAAAAAACGTTCTCGCAACTGATTTACAGCAACGTTCTGGTAGTTATGTATATTCATTTCATCACCTCTAAATGTTACAGGACGCCAAGATGCCACCAGCGACGGATTCTTCAAACGGAAACGAAAAGCCGTGGGCTTTGAAGGCTGATTGGAAAAAGATCGGAGAGTATTCGTCAGCTTCCCAGCCCGTGGAATTAAGTTTCAGACAGAAGCTGGCGTTATTTCTACCGATGGTGCTGGACGGATTCAAGGCCATATTTCTAGTGATTCCTATTATCTTCCGGTCCATTATAGAGCTGATCGTGCCCGTGGAGCCAAAGTCAATCGCCGGGGAGGTTGCTCTGGTGAGTATCCTCAGCGAATTTTTGCTTGATCGCCTGTCAAGGCCATAGCCAGGAAAAAATCGGGTGGGTTTGACTATCCAAGAATACCGGAACTTCTCAACAATATACTTATATAGTCGACTTAGGCCCGTTTTCTAAAAGAGACGGATACCAATCGGTAATGGCACAGCAAATATATTAGCTCATATATTTACTGTGGTAATGGTTTCCTTTGACTATTGGTCATTCATAAAAGCGACGAATTCGTTCATGATTTTCGTAGTAAGACGTAAATTATACTTCGCAGGGGTAGTTCAAATAATTTAAAAAATCGGTTGTGTCACTCAAATACTCCCAGCAAGTATCCAAGGACTAATTTCATTTGAATATTATCTTCGTAAATAAAATCGATGACTGCCCTCTCTCGGCCCGCGGAAGCACCCTGTTGGGTTGCTCAAGCGGCACCTTCCGTTTTTAGCTAAGCGCCAACAGACGGCGTTAATATTTCGTTATACCCCCTCAACCCTCCCCCTGCAAACCCCTCCTACCCTCGTTAAACTTACCCCCTCCCAGCATACCCCCCTCCCATTCGCACCCCCTTCCCCCGTACCCCTCACCCGTCGCAACCAGCACCCCGGACACCCCCGCACCCCTTACCTTCCTCCGCAACCCCCCCCACTCCCCCCACCAACCCCCTGTAACCCCTTCACCCACACCCCGCCCCTCGCAACCACCCCCCTTCTCCCCGCAAACTTCAACCCCCTATCACCCGCAACCCCTCCCCCATGCCCACCCTCCAAAAAACCCCTCTTCCCTCCCCCCTGCAAACCCCTCCCCTCCCTTTCCCCACAACTCCCCCCCTTACACCCCGCCGCACACCTACTCCCCCTCCCCTTCCACCCTTAAACCACCCCGCCTGAGAGCCCTCTCCCCACTATCTCAAGGCAGCCTGGTAACAGGATCCTGGTGAGGTTTATTACCGGTATCCTGGTGTCAGACCAGTGCCAGCATCCTGGTGTTAACTTCGTGCCAGCATCCTGAAGCCGACCTGGAAGTAGCATCCTGGAGCCAAAGCAGTGCTAGCATCCTGGTGTAACACCAGTACCAGCATCCTGCTGATAGCCTGGTGACAGCTTCGTGGTGCCAGGATGGGGTCAGCATCCTGGTGCCAGCATGGTACCAGAATCCTGGAGGAAGCCTAAAGCCAGCATACAGGTGTCAGCCTGGTGCCAGCATCCTAATGACAGCCAGGAATTCCCCTACCTACTAGTCTCCGATAACCCGACCCCCCCCCCCCCCCACCCAGTAAACGCCCAAATTTGACCGATTACATTTTTAACACATTTTGTATGAGGAAAACCGACTATTTTCGGTAAGATGTAACCGATCGGTTCGATCCACCGGTATCGGATACATATTGAAACGCAAAATGTATTGTTTATTGAGCAAACCAACAGTTTTACGGAAACTGATACCGACAGGTAACCGTCGCTTTTAGAAAACGCCCTTAAGTCAAGAAGGTTAGTACTGAATGATCTTTTTGGATCTTTTTGGTAATTATATAAATTGCTTGCCCTGGAACGGGTATATCCCAGTTTGGCAGCACTAGCCAGTAAATGAAAGAGGAAAGTTTTGCCATTTGTTTTAATATTATACTTATTGTAAATGGTTAATTTGATAATTCCAATAAATAAATAAATAAATAAAATAAAATGTCATTTGTTGAGGGCTAATATAATATGTTTGAAATGTCGTAAAAAAGATTTATGTGTAGGTCACCGGTGGGGGCAACGGATTGGGCAGAGCAATGGCTCAGCAGCTGGCCGACGACGGAGCAAAGGTGGCAATCTGTGACCTGGACCTAAAAGCAGCCGAGGAGACAGTGAAACTGCTGCGGCAGGCCAACGGACCTGACTACCCGGCCAAAGCCTACGCGTGTGACGTCACCGATCCCGATGCCTTGAAAGCTCTCAGCAATGAGGTTAGTATTTTACATACTGCAGGAAGTTTTGTCGACGCAACGCAACTTGGTTATAATATGAGAGTAGTGAATACGGTTCACTACACTCCTTTCACTCTAGTCAAACCGGTAAGGTAAGAAGATCGAGAGGGCGAGGGAGAGTAGGTCAATGGGAATAGAGGAGGTCAATGGGAGAAGAGGAGAGGGGAGGTCAATGGGATAGTTCAAACGTTTCAATTGTTTAACCACCCTACATAGGGGGTTATTATTCAAAAAGTAGGTAAAAAATCGTTGAGTTTTTTTCATTATATTTTACAATTTACCAGAAAACTATTTTACAGAATAGTCTTATTTATGACCCTTTTTAATCGACTTCAAAAAAGGATGAGGTTATTCGGTTGTATCTTTTTTTTTATGTTTGTTACCTCAGAACTCATCACACACAGAGCCATATTTATTATGAACCGATTTCAAAACTCTTTTTTATTTGAAAGGACATACTTGCAGTTTCATTTCTATCATTGGTCCCATTTTTATCAAAATCCTGTTCTGATGATGGGATCCATGAAGAATTGAGGGAACTCCTCAAATATTATCATATAAAGTTGAAAATGTACCTACATGTTGATTCAATTCCGATGACAACGTATTTTTTATGGTAAGCATGACCTGATTCTACACTTTAGTGGTTTCAAGTCGGCAGAAGAGGTTGGAGAACCCACCCACCGCCCGGGCAGTTATAACGACGGTGGTCGTCTTATCTGCCCGGGATGTCATGCAACGACACCCCGCGCGTACCAGAAGAGTATACGCTCGGGGGGTAAAGAAAGGTAGCCACCCCCCCCCGTACCACCCCGAGAACCCATTTATTTAGTATTAAAAAAAAAACAAGAAAAAAAACAAAAGAAGATAACAAATAGAAGTAAAAATAATAGTAAAAGAAACACTAAACATAGTTGAAGCTGAACGAAGACAGGCTACCAAACACAGACAGGATGTCGGGGGGTCTAAGTGGCTGGTGAGGGGGTATGTAGACGTATGGGTCATGGGGCGGTCTCGTGGGGGGACGGCCTAACCAAGGTCCTCAGGCAGGGGACGCGCCCGCGGGGGCGGTTTGGGGGACGGCACATAGACGGGCACTTCGGGCTGGAAGTGGCCCCCGCATCACGCCACTGGTGTCGGGGGGGGGGGGGGACGACCCCAAAAACTGGGGTTCCCGGAAGCCTCAACTCCTCCCAAAGGGAAACCCACTTCTCCACGAAGCATCGGAACGCGCCGAAACAACGCCCACACTCGACCAGATCCGCATACCATATCGGGGCGCTTGGCGCACGCGCCGACCTCACGCACCAATTCATCCCGTGCGGTCGAGAGCTTTGGGCATATGACGTGTTCTGCCGTTTGAAGTCCATGCCCACAAACGCACCAGGGGTCACGGGAGAGTCCAAAGTCAGACAGCTTGCCTTTGAACTCCCCATGGCCCCCGACCAGCTGGGTGGTATGGTGATCAAACCGCAGAAAACACGCATTTTTCATTCTCGCCTCTACCGACGGAAAGAAGCAGTGAGTGAGGCGGCTCGTGCCGCCAGCGTCCCACCTCTCCTGCCAAACACGAAGGGATTCCGAACGAATCAGGCGGGCAAACTCCCTAGCTCGATACCCCGCCGGGTCAACCGAGAGGCCATGAAAGACCACTGGTCCTCCCCGACGATACCGCGCCAACGTTGCGCGCTCCAAAACCTCCAAATCGATGGGCAGGACGCCCGCAATGACAGGTAGTACGAGAGTGGACGTCGTCCTGTACGGGCGGTCATAGCCACGAGAGGGATGCGCTGCCCACGCAGGAGAGCCACTCGGATTGCCTCCGGGATGTGGTGCTCCGTCCACGCACGTGCAGCGTACGTCACACGTAGTATACGAAGACACCTTTGTATATCGTCCTTACCGCCGGGAAACGAATTCCCCAGTCGGCTGGGCTCGCTCTACGGAGAGCAAAGAAGAGGGACCGGGATTTCTCGGCTACAATTTTCGCGTGCGTAAGGAAGGAAAAGGACGCCGTCAGCGCGACCCCCAGGTACCGGACAGACTCCGGAAAGGATACCGGGGGGCCGCACAATCTGATGACCGGTTTACGCTTGAGGCGCCCCTTCAGGAGAAGCGCGGTGTGAAGGAAACTCAGAAGCGCCCCTTCTGAGTTTTAGCCGGTGAGAAGGTCAGTCTGTTACGCTGGCCCCACCCGAGGATGAGGCCCCACCCGAGGAGGAGGAGGAGGAGGACCTGATTCTACACACTGGATTGGCTCCCGACGAGGGGACTCCTCAGCGGTCAACAGCACAGACACGAAATTTAGTATACTCATTCAGTTATGATAGCCCGTTCTAAGTTTTACCATGACATGGCTGCTGCACCCAGGGTTGGCTTCCGACGGGGGACTCCTTAGCAGTCAATAGCACAGGGACAAAATTTTGTATACGGGTTCAATTATGATAGCCCGTTCTAAGTATCACCATGACATTGCTGCTGGACTTATATTTAAAAAATCGGTATAGTCGGTTTTTAGAATCGTATGAACAATTTGATGAATGTGAAAACGAAACGCACATACGCTTTGTGCCTTTAGTTTTTTTTCGCGCATTGAACGTGCGGGAACGCGCATTGAACGTACCTACATATTGTTGCGTTCAATATAGCGGACGTGTCACGTACGTTCGTATAGGTAGGGCGGTTAAAGGTTCAAACGATCGCGTCATTGATTTTTGGGATTTTTTGCAAGGCCTCCGACGTTTGAATTCGTTCTAAATAGGTGTCTTCTTCTTCTTTTCCTCTTTGGCTATCCACCCAATGAGTGTGAGTTCTGCCAGGTGGTTACTTATTTTTTAATTGGAAAGTTGATTGTTAGTCAGACAGCACTGAAACAAACCGACACAAAACTTACAATGTAGGAAATAGTAGAAACTACTATGCCATATTATGGAACGAATATTGTTTTTTAAAGGGAAATGTGGTTGAGGGAGATACATTTACAGAGGACTTTTGGAGAGTTAATGCGACATGAGACCTCAGAAAAATATCCGAAATGGGCGGACACCCGAAAAAATAGTCGGAGTCAATTTTGTAGGGTTTGACCAATAAAAATCCAGCGTTGACGAAGCGTCAAGCGCAGATTCCACCTCCGCTATCGCCGGGAACCAGACGCATATTAAACGGTCAATCGCAGCGCTAGCACAGAATAACTATCTTTACGCAGTGGTGGTATAAGGGTGTTAATGGCAAAGCATATTTAGCGTAACTCTCAGAGCGCTCTCACGTTTTAATTAATTGTAATTAATTTAGGGCCTAAATAAAAAAATGTGGCTAAGTGCTGCCCTAGAAAATTAACCAGTCAATATAATGAAATTATAATAAAACACACTCACAGCTTACATTATAGGAGTAAACGCGCCTGAAAGTTTTCGAAGTCAGTTTAAAGCCTTAATATCCGAGGCAATGAGCAACTTTTTTGAGTCCAAATATTAAATTGGTTCCTTATCGAGGGATTCACTTATATTAAAAAAAAATAACGCTTAAATTTGTCAAAAAACTCGTAAAACT
The DNA here is from genome assembly GCA_944548615.1 of Micropterix aruncella. NCBI lineage: Eukaryota > Metazoa > Arthropoda > Insecta > Lepidoptera > Micropterigidae > Micropterix > Micropterix aruncella. Next base: position 8,821,436 of record OX155973.1, on the reverse strand, counting down.
AAAATTCTTCAGATATTTCGTTCCCAGGTATCATGTCGCCTTAAGGGAGAGGAGATACAGTTCTACGTAGAGTGGAAGCTGAATTTTGATGGCTGCAAGGGTCCGAGATAAAATTAGGATATTTATTGTTAAATGGGCAGGTAAAAAAAAAGGTGGTCCGCAGTGCAGCCTATATGACGGCAATCGCATTGGGCGACGAGAGTAGGGTAGACCGGGGACAAATGATACAGGGGACAGTTAAAACAAAGCCGTTTCTCAGTTCCTATGATAGCTATCAATGTGTGAGTGCCAACAGATTATACCTCTATAGGGCCCCGTATAACCTCTAGTTAGTCGCCGACGTCGAATTGTGCAAACGCCTACAGGGAGCCGACAAAATTTCACGACCCCAAATGTAAATTTTACGTAACATTTCAATCAACTTATTTTTCATGATGGATGTAATGATGTTCACTTTTGCCTTACCTATCATGTACCTTTGGGTCTTGAGATTCTTTTGTGTATTATTTTGTCTGGATATGTGCTATGTAGTTCAGAATAAATTGTTTTTTTGGAAAAAAGTGTCGCCGGGGACGATTGATACAATATTGAAGGGGACAATTGATACGTATCAATTGACCCCGTGTATCAACTGTCCCCGTTGACGATTCATTATCCAGTATTGTCAGTTTTATGATTGTCATGACTAATTAGTCTTCATGACGACATAATTTTGATTTATATGGTACAGCGCCCCTCTATGATCTGTTGTTATCGTTAATATGATAGCCATCTCCTTTTTCACATATCATAATTAATATCTCAATAATACGTATTTCGGCAAGAACCAAAAATAAAATCGCCTAATGTCCGGTGAAGAAATGACCAACGGACTCATAAATTTATTATTGTAAATTGGGAATTTCAAACAAAAGATAATATACACCTGAACAAATAAAAGGGCACTTAAATAAAAAGGATCAACCAAATTTGTAAAAGCAGGTACCAAACGCGAAATATCTTAAAAACGGACGATTTAATAAGGAACGTAGGAAAAGGTATGATGCTAATTTGACAAGTCATTAGCAAACGGGAAAGACCAGGCACCTGCGGTTAAATGAGTAAAAAGTTTCGAAGTCACTATGGTAGACTTGTGTGAAAATTCAAAGTGAACGGGTGTCCATTTGTGTGTTTTATCTACACGTATTAAGTGAGTACAGATACAGACGTAAGGGTCCTACAAACCCTCGTTACGAGCCTTAGTACGAGGAGACGGCAGCAGCGGGACTGTATCCAGGAAGTGCAACAGCATCCAAGGTAGGAACTTCTAGTTCATTAGGCTTACGTGACCGAGCTCTCCCCAGGGTCTGAGCATCGCTAGTGGACTGCGAAGCTGGGCCACCAAGGACCATTCTAAGCCATTTAAGCCTTTTAATTCCCTTAATTTCCATTTAATTTCCAATTAAAAAGTTAAAAAAAAAATAATAATAATAAATTTATTAATTTTTAATGGTATTTTAAAAATATTTTTAATTTATTTATTCCATTTAATTTCTATAATAATTTCAAAATCATTTTATAAAGAAGAGGAAAAACTATCGTCATTTGATTGTGGATTTCATAGAAAACTTTTAGCTCGAGGTTTGTAACGTTGACTGACCAAGATTAAGAATGTTAATTTTGATCTCGATAAAAAAAAGGAAATTACTAACGCCTAAGTTTTAAGTTTTCGTTTAATCTTGTTTAACAATTTGTTGACATTTTAGATGTATCTTGCCATGCGCCTTTCACAGCGTTTGCTTCGCATCGTCAGTACGTGGCTTTATGGCTATGATTTATAAAGTAATTATTAAGTTTATTGGTAGCCCCGAAATGAGGAGTGTTTTAAACCAAAATATTTGATGAATTAGTTTTTTATTCTTGTTAGAATACATACATGTAGGTGTATAATGTTGACTGAACTAAAAAAGAATGTTTGTTATGATCTCGATTAAAATAGAAATGTTAAATATATATGTACATTATATCTAATAAAAATGATCCCGAACAGTTTTACTAGTTTTATTCGTAAATACCAAAGTGACTTTTAATGTTTATTATTAGGAAAATAGTAGTTAAAAACTGATGGGGACAGTTGAAACATGGGGACGGTTGATACAAACTTATTTTCACACAATTTCTTACTTTTAGTTTTCATTAACTATTTTGGATTTGCTTGCTTAATTTACAAAAAGAAAACTTGAATTATACTTGTTTCTTTAAGATTCGTCACTTTGTTTTCATTATAATGTTATAGGACTTATATATAAAATTTTAGAGGATGATTTATATAATTAATTTTTCAGATATTCGCACCTAAATATTCTATTTCTTTTCATATCTGAGTTAAAAAGCATAAAATTATCTATCTATTACCGTTAAAAAATAGTTTTTCATGGAACAAAATGTATGTTTTTTCATCGGCTGAAATTATGTATCATTTGTCCCCGGGTATGGGACAATTGATACAATCTACCATGGTCTCTTTTCTGGTCTACAGTCGTTGAAGTATTTGGCTTTAATTAAAATTGATTATTGAATTAGATAGCTGAATAAATTGTCTATTCAATCATATTGATACATCTATCTAGAGTTTAATACTTTAGGCAATAATCACCTAAAAGTAAAAAGTGATCCAACTGTCCCCGGTCTCCCCTATGTGTATCCTATAGAGGTGAGCGGAAGTGCAGCTGTGGCGAATACGCAATCTGCAAATAAAATAGGCGTCTGCAGTTTCGTTTCTAAATTGTAGAGAGAAAATGCATTGGAAAACTTTTGACGTTTTGTGCTCAGGGTTGCCATTTTGGGGAAATAACTTCCAGCTTGGAGTTGCCAAGATGAAATTTGTTTTCTCGTGACAATGAGCTACATGTTCTGCGGCAAAATTTACGTATTTATTCGCAGATTGAACAGGATTTCGGAGAGTCAGTGTCCATTCTCATCATCAACGCTGGTTTGATGCCAGCTGTCAGCATAACGAACGGTGCCGACGACGACTACAGAAAAGTTGTCGATGTCAATCTATTGTCTTCATTTTGGGTAAGAATTTCAAGTAGTTAACCACCCTTATCACATTTTTTAGTGCCTAATTCAAAATCTAATGTGCAATGTTGGTTCAGTTCCGATCACAATGTTTCTTTTTTTATGATAAGCATGACCTGATTCTTCACCCAGGGTTAGCTCCCGACGAGGGGATTCCTCAACGGCCAACAGCACAGACACGACATTTTGTATTTGCATTCAATTACGATAGCCCGTTCTAAGTTGTACCAAGACAGGACTGCGGCAACTTGGGTTGGCTTCAAACGAGAGAACTCTTCAACGGTCAACAGCACCGACACGAAATTTTGTATACGAATTAAATTATGATAGCCCGTTCTTAGTTTCATAATGAAATGGCTGCTGCACTGTTAGGTTTGAAGAACATTTTGAAGTGGTTTTTTTTTGTTAAAATTTTGTATTATATATTTATATTTTTGGTTTTTATTTTTATTTAAAACAATCTGCACAACAAACAATATACAACCCACAAGACGTGGCCCGTAACAAATGCTACCTCTGATAGAGCCTCTGTTAGATACTTCTGACACTTCTGACACTAATATTTACCTGATACTTCAATCAGAGAGTAATCTCTTAGGATTGGACTGCTCTTAGCATTGGATCTTTACATTTTAGTCTGTCATCGACAGCGGTTAGATCTTCTTTCTTCTTCTAGGCGATCAGGGCTTTTCTGCCAGGAATGCGAAACCGGAACCATGGACACATAGTGCTCATCTCCTCGGCTGCCGGCTTGAATGGAAGGGCCGGACTCGGGGTCTATTCCGCCACCAAGTATGCGATGCGAGGACTAGCCGAGAGTCTCGAAGGCGAGCTTCAATACGAGGGTCTTGACATCAATGTTTCCTGCGTCCATCCATACTTTATCGCCACGAGAAAGGCCATGATCGACAGTGTTGATCTCAGGTACGATTGCAATATCGTTAATCCCCACAGACATTTTATTTTTAATTGAAATCACAAATATTTAACTGACTTAAAAAATGGAGGAGGTTATCAATTCGATTGTATTTTTTAAAAATGTTTTTTACCTCAGAACTCCGTCATTTATGAACCGATTTAGACAATTCTTTTTTTATTTGAAACGATATACATCCAGATTGGTCCCATCGTTAAAAATCCTTTTGTAATTATGGGATCCACAAGAAATTAAGGGAACTCCCCAAATATTATCATATGAAGTTGAAAATTTACTTGTTGATTCAGTTCTGATGACAATGCATTTTTTATGGCAAGCATGACCTGATTTTACACCCAGGGTTGGCTCCCAACTTCTCAACGGCCAACAGCACATACACGAAATTTTGTATATGCATTCAATTACGACAGCCCGTTCATAAGGACAGGACTGCGGCACCCAGGGTTGGCTTCCAACGATGGAACTCTTCAACGGTTAACAGCACAGAAACGAAATTTCGTAAATGCATTCAGTTATGATCGCTCGTTCTATGTTTCATCGTAACATGGTTGCTGCACCCAGGATTGGCTCCCGACAAGGGGACTCCTCAACGGACTACAGTACCAGGGTTGGCTTGATTTTCCCCAACCCGAAAAAACCCACTGGGTTAAATTGGGTAAAACCCATCCTGAAAAAAACCCGAGGGTTTTTGACGAATGTGGGTTTTTGAAAAAATACTTGTTTATAATAATTAAATCAATGAATGGATATAGCATTTATATTATATTTTATCAAAAAGAAAAAAAAGGATGTATTTGTGACACACTTAGTCTGTTCCGTAATTTACTCCAGACCATTCCAAATGTTGATGCAGAACTGGCCGGACAAGTGTAATGACGACTACTTTTGGCATGATTTATAAGATAACTTATGGATAATATTGTTACGTGGATAGGCAGCAGAAGATGCAAAAACACGGTAGAACACTCAACTTGATTTATTACAAAACTATTAAAATACTTTTCAAGCGACAAAGACCCTTATACACACTTCAATATACACTATTTAGTTCTAAAATCGTTTGCACTACTGCTCAATACTTTCGCGCCGAAACAGCGCCACTAGCGGTTGTTAGTGTTAACTCTTATCCTGTTGTGAAAATAAAGGGGGTCTCCCCGACAACTGACAACAACGATTTTCGGGCGAATTCCCTTCATGGTAGTGTTACAACTTTATTCAGTAGTAAATAGATTTGGATTGGGAGAACAAAATGCAGTAAAATGGTAATAAAATAAAATTAAATGTAAAATTAAAATTAAAATATATTAATTTAAAATTCTCATTAACTCTGAAAAAACCCGAAATTCCCCAAAAAAGCCCAAAAATCCCCGAAAAAACCCGAAATAACCCAGTGGGCAGATATTTTTTGATAAAACCCGGGTTTTTGCCAACCCTGTACAGTACAGACACGTAATTTTGTATACCTACGCATTTAATTATGATAGCCAATTCTAAGTTTCACCAAGGCAGGTCTGCGGCACCCAGGGTTGGCTTCCAACGAGGGAACTCCTCAACGGTCTACAGCACAGACACGAAATGTTGTATACGCATTAAATTGTGATTTGTATATTAAAAAAAATGGAATCAGTTTTTTTTTGTAAAAAAAATGTGTTATGTTATGTTAAGAACATTAGTTGGCCGCATGAAAAAACGTGTCTGCTGTGAGATATATAATGCCCACCTGTTACATTATTCTGCTAGGTGTTTGAAAAAAGTGTTAAGCTCATTCGCCACTTGTTTTTGATCTACTCTTTTAAGTGAGTGATGTTAGAGTAGCACATTTTTTCCTTTGCCCATTTTCTCTTTCAGCACTTTACAGTAACATAAACAGTGGCTTTAAGTTGTTTTTTTAAGGTTGTATGAGAGCTCGGTGAAAAATGTGTAGGAGATCTTATTGTTGCACTTGCCCATTATGACGAGATGATCTATCGACGCATGTTTTGAGTATTTGCCACCACGTCATTGACAATATTGGACCTATGACATCGCTGTTAACAAATTAAATTTAAGGCCTAAAATTTTGAATGAAAAATGTGTATTTATATATAGAAATATTGTCCCCTATTATCTATGCAGATTTGTCATTTTAATGGAAGTTGCTTAATTCTCCTGCTGTAAAACTCTTTGAAGGCGTTTTTCGCCGACTCTTCAAAGTTGACTTTTTTCCTTTGTAAAAAGTTATCCAAATTCGAGAAAAAGAGAAGCTCTATTGAGGCCTGATTTAAGCCTGTAGTAAGAGACCAGTAGTAATACTGCTGTGCATTGTTTTTTATATTATTAAGTGTAAGACTAGTGTAGTGTAAGAGTTTGACTCGCCAACAAACTGTATACCAGTTTGGCAAGATTGTAATATTTTAATAAATGTATCTTTTTCTTTAAATAAATTTAATAAAAAAAAAGGCAAGGTCTGGCAAGTACGGTGGATGACCAAGAGTCTCCAGCCACAACTCCTGCAACTTTGGGACTGTTTGCAGTGAAATCTGTGGCTATAAGTTGTCATGCAGGAGTAGTGGCTATGAGCGATTGACCTGGCTCGGTTAATTAATTACAAGCTTTTCCATCATTGTTTGCAGTTCTTAACAGTACACAGTATCCGTATAGCCAGACTGAAAGAAGCTCTAATAGAAAACACCGGCACAGGATCTTATATTTGAAAATATTGCAAATTTTCAACATTACCATGGTTTATATAAAATCGAAGACTATCGCGGTTGTTTGACATTATAAATAGGATAGAAAACGAACTTACCGCGTGAAATTTGTAGGACCCGACGTTTCGGTGACGTTGCAGCCGCCGTTGTCTAGGGTAGACTGAAGAGCTGTCAGTCCGTTGTTTTGCGGGTAGGCCGCAAACCGCTGCCGCCACTGCGTAGGTTATAACGGTGGTGGGGTTCGGAGGAACAATTCTACTTTCCTCGCATTCTATCCAAGGAACAATTCTACTTTCCTCGCATGATCCGGGAAGCCATTGAAATAAGAAGAACTCCGAACTTCAATAGAGATGACGGCTACAAACTCTCTTCTACGTGGAACCCTCTTCGCCGCCGAACGCCGAACGCAAAGACGTAAAACAGGATACAGTGAGTGTTGTGTGCAAGACGGATTTTAAAAATTCCCGCGCTCCGAGCCCGGCTCCCCACCACCGTTATAACCTACGCAGTGGCGGCAGCGGTTTGCGGCCTACCCGCAAAACAACGGACTGACAGCTCTTCAGTCCACCCTAGACAACGGCGGCTGCAACGTCACCGAAACGTCGGGTCCTACAAATTTCACGCGGTAAATTCGTTTTCTATCCTATTTATAATTACCATGGTTGCACAAACGAAAATATTTGAGCAAAAACGAACGACGAAAAGACAAATAAACAGCGTATTCGTAATAAAGAATAGCATGGCCTTGAATTAAAATTTATTTGAATTTGAAATTCCAACTCAAACCTAAGTTATCCATGTTCAAAGTGGCTAGTGTGAAAAAACAGCAGTTAGATAGGTAAGGGCCCAATATTTCACACACCCAATGACAGAATAATCTATTTTTTCCAACAAATGCCTCAGAACGATAGTGATACCTTTGGCCTGCTAATCACCTTTGACAACAATTGTCTTGACATTAATTGGTGGCAGAACATTAGGTGGTATGATCATAGTAGAAATCGTTTATTGATAATGGACTGTCATCAAATTCATCGTTTTCGATTACGGAAATCGTCATCATTTAAAATACATGTTTTTTTCTCTCCATCTAGTAAGGACTAGGATCTTGCTTTAAGGCGGCTACACACAGCTATAAAATCGGTGGCAATATCGGGATAGTGAAATCGGGGGTGGAATCGTCCGTACTCTACACACGTACTACAACTTGGGTTGTCGACTACAGCGGGCGAGTTTTAACGATTAGTCGTTCTATCTCCCTGGAAGTGAGCACAGAAGACTTGGGAACAAAACAATCCACCGTCTAGCTAGGCCACGAGCCCGTAAGAGACCAACGCCTTAACCGCGAGATAGCCAGGAATGTTACCCTGCGGGCCGCCACTCGCACCCTTACTTCCAATTGTGACCAGATTACTCCGGTCTCTCGATTGGTTCGAGGTCGCTTGCACGGTCCTCTCCCTTACAAAGCCGTGAAACGGTGTTTACCGAATCTATCGCGGACCACAGCGTCCTTTGCCCGGCTGTTCACCCAGGATCGGATGGCCGATGGTCGTTTCAAGAGCAGTCGCCGTAAGGTCCGCAACCACCCCCGCTCTATAGGAAACAGTACTGCTTCCAGACTCCCCCGACTGTTAGTCAGAGTCCGTTAGTTGGGGAGCTAACGGGCCCATGATGAGGTGGCCACGAGGACCCATGTGTTCAGGGTCGGTCACACTCACGGGTCAACACCCATCCGACGGCCTCCACGCACGGGGTGCGAACCTGGGTAGGACACTGGGTCAACCAGTCTCCCCTGGGAATTAAACCTCTGGCGCTCCTGGACGGTCTGCGCACCGAGCGGCGCAAGCCAATCGACTGTGCTCTCCGACTAACAGTCGGGGGAGTCTGGGAACTGTATTGTTTCCTATAGAGCGGGGGTGGTTGTCTACCTTACGGCGACTGCTCTTGAAATGACCATTGGCCATCCGATCCCGGTTCAGAGTCGGGCAAAGGACGCCTTGGTCCGCGATAGATTCGGTGTACACCGTTTCACCGTTTCGTAAGGGAGAGGACCGCGCAAGCGACCTCGAACTCGGAAGCAATCGAGAGACCGGAGAAATCTGGTCATAATTGGAAGCAAGGGCGCGAGTGTCGGCCCGCCAGGTAACATTACTGGCTATCTCGCGGTAAAGTCGTTGGTCTCTTGCGGGTTGTGACGTATATAGCTAGATGTTGGAGTGTATTGTCTAAAGTCTTCTACGCTCACTGCAGGGCGACAGAACGAAAAATCGTTAAAACGTCCTGTGGTGACGGGCTCGCCCGTTGTAGTTGACACCGCAAGATGTTAGTCAGAGTTTGGGAACTAACGGGCCCATGATGAGTTGGCCACGATGACCCATGTGTTCAGGGTCGGTCACACTCACGGGTCAACACCCATCCGACGGCCTCCACGCACGGGGTGCGAACCTGGGTAGGACACTGGGTCAACCAGTCTCCCCTGGGAATCAAATCTCTGGCGCTCCTGGACGGTCTGCGTACCGAGCGGCACAAGCCAATCGATTGTGCTCTCCGACTAACAGTCGGGGAAGTCTGGGAATTGTATTGTTTCCTATAGAGCGGGGGTGGTTGCCTACCTTACGGCGACTGCTCTTGAATTGACCATTGGCCATCCGATCCCGGTTCAGAGCCGGGCAAAGGACGCCTTGGTCCGCGATAGATTCGGTGTACTCCGTTTCACCGCTTCGTAAGGGAGAGGACCGCGCAAGCGACCTCGAACTCGGAACCAATCGAGAGACCGGAGAAATCTGGTCACAATTGGAAGTGAGGGCGCGAGTATCTCGAGCCCGCCGGGTTTATTCCTGGCTAACTCGCCGTAAAGCGTTGGACTCTCAAGGGTTGTGGCGTAGCTAGACGTTGGATTGTTATTGTCCAAAGTCTTCTACGCTCACTGCAGGGCGATAGAACGACTAATCGTTAAAACGTCCTGTGGTGACGGGCTCGCCCGTTGTAGTCGACACCGCAAGATGTTAGTCAGAGTTAATGGGCCCATGCTGGGTTGGCCACGAAGACCCATTCTGTTCAGGGTCGGTCACACTCACGAGTCAACACCCATCCGACGGCATCCACGCATGAGGTGCGAACCTGGGTAGGACTCTGGCCTTGGTCAGTTTCCCCTGGGAATCAAACCTCTGGCGCTCCTGGACGGTCTGCGCACCGATTCGGTATGTTTCGTTTCACCGCTTCGTAAGGGAGAGGACCGCGCAAGCGACCTCGAACTCGGAACCAATCTAGAGACCGGAGAAATCTGGTCACAATTGGAAGTAAGGGCGCGAGTGTCGGCCCGCCAGGTAACATTACTGGCTATCTCGCGGTTAAGGCGTTGGTGTCTTACGGGTTGTGGCGTAGCTAGATGGTGGACTGTTTTGTCCCAAGTCTTCTACGCTCACTGCAGGGAGATAGAACGACTAATCGTTAAAACTTCCTGGGGTGACGGGCTCGCCCGCTGTAGTCGACAACCCAAGTTGTTAGTCAGAGTGCACAGTCGATTGGCTTACGCCGCACGGTGCGCAGACCGTCCAGGAGCGCCAGAAGGTTGATTCCCAAGGGAAACTGACCACGTACTACAGTGCGAAACCGACCGAGCAGCAAAGTGCTAGTCGATCAAGATTCCGTCGACACTCTCAAAACATCGAAAAGTAGGCATTCCTCTGGCACTTTCTACGGTGCAACCAAGACAAAGCCGAAAAAGGAAGACCTGGGTTAAGGACTGGTTGATGAAGCGCCATCAATTGACCCACGTGAACGCGATGAGACATTTGGAACCATCTGATTTGAAAAACTTTTCTTCGTTCGCTCATTCTACTTCGCCATGTCTCCGCACGAAATAAAAATACACAAAAATATAGTCTACGAAATATTATTTGACAAAAGTGTCGTTAAAATGTCATAAAATAAACAGTGATTCCCAACAAATTGTAACCGTTTATTTTACTATGGAGATCGATCATAACATCTTCAACTTTATACCACCAACGATCAGAGTAAATATTGCAGTATAGTAATATATATAGTAAATATTGCAGTATAGTAATATAATATTGCAGTACCTAACAATAATTGTAAAATGTGTATTTCAGACAGATATATTAAAATACGCAATAAATACTGATGATTTCGAAATCGAACTGTTACTGTTACACTAATTAGAAGTCTTAATCGGTTGGCTACTTACCATGTTAAATTCGGTGATTACCGATTTCGATTTTACAATTATAACAATAATTGTAAAATGTGTACTTCATACAGTATATTAAAATACACAGTAATTACTAATGATTTCAAAATCGAACTGATAGGGTTTCACTAATTAATAGTCCTAATCTTTTAGCTACTTACCAAGTTAATGACCATTGCGTTCGCATTATTATTATCAGTTCAGTCAAAGCTTTCATTTTCGTCTATCTATACGCTTTTAATTTTGCTCTTCTATTTTCAAAGATTTTTCGCCCTTGGGAAGTAACTCGCGGTAATATTCCAGAAGAAAACAATACTTTTGGGTCTAGTTCTTGCGATAATGGGCCACTGTTCCATAAACACTTGAACGAACAAGCTCAGCAAATTGTTTTAAATGTATAATAATCGATGTAGAAGAAATAACCAGTAAATCGTTTTAATATTTCTATAAGTAAATTTTGTTAAATAATTTTGTTACTATTTACTACAATAAAGATTTTTCCTAAATTAATTCTATTGCTTATTCAGCTGTCATTGAAAGATTCGGAAGAAAATGTTATTATTAGTGTTTTTGATTGAAAATTGATACGTATACATAATTAATATTATTAAGCGATCAAGGCGAGTTAGTCTAACCATATCAAGCCATTAGACATTCGACGATAGGTGTGAAAAAGGTCTCGATCGTTGTGAAAAGGGTACCAATGTGCTATTGTACGGCCAATATCAATGTGCACCTGAAGTCATAAAGCATTAGGCCGGACGACGCGCGTAAGGATGTCCAACAAGTCGACGTTGCTTATCGATAATTTACTCAAATCAAATAAAATAATTTATTCTCTTAAAAACTTATGTGTAGTTGCGTAGACATTGTATCATTGCTTACATTTATACTTCTTACATTATTTAATTCCCTATAATGTTGCCGAACAAAATGAAAAATATTTATTATTTAGAATGTCGTACAAAAATACATCGGGATTTTTTTATAAAAAATCGTTTTTTTAACCATTTTTTTTAATGTGGAGTTTCTTGATTTGGTATTTTAAATGGCATTAAAATTGAAATTCTTCGTGTCGCTTTCATCACTATCATTATAATGAGTTTTCAGGGAATAAAGGGAATTCAAGAGAAATCAATAATGACTAAGCCAATACATTACAGTGTTGCGAAATACATAACTGATGAATTGAAATATTCTGATAGATAAAAGTAGCGATTGCAAAATATTTAACGACCAAATTCAAGCATTTGTGTCATTGTCACCTAATTAAATGTAGCTCTGTAATCAATTGTAGTTTGCCGGCAGTCAGTTAGAGTTTGTCTGTCGAGCAGTGCGGTGCAGTATAATTTCTAACAGTGCAACTAAGGAGGATTTACAACCATCAATGGAGACATTATTTTGTAACGTGGAATTACTAAAGTTGAAGGGCGATATTAACATACAAACTCGGTGTCTTATCCATAACGTTTTGACATTTTTTGACGAACTTAAAAGAGACCCAGCAAAAATTTCTGTCATCAATCTTAATAAACCTCAAGAGCTGACGGCGTCAATTTGTGGAGTATCTTTGCGGACTGTCAAAAAAATAAAACAAGAAGTTTTACAATCAGGGCTTCCTACTACACCAAGAGAGACGTTTAAGAAGCCGGCAACTGTAACCAATTTAGATAACTTCGACATGGATGTGCTGAGACGTATCATCACATCATATTATGATAACGGAGAATATCCTACCGTGGACAATATACTCAACAAATTTAAGGATGCCATACCTGGATTTAAATGCGGGAAAAGTTCCATGAAAACCATTTTGCAGAGTATAGGTTACAAATATCGAAATGGCGACGACGGACGGAAATATTTAATGGAAAGGAGTGACATTAAGTGTGCCAGAATGGACTTTTTAAGAAAAATGCACAACTTAATTACCACCAATGATTCTCGATCCCGATTTTACCTCGATGAGACCTGGGTTAACCAGAATCATTCAAGAAGACGTATGTGGCACGACGAAAACGACGAAGGTGGATTTAAGAACCAGAAAACCGGAAAGGGATCTAGACTTATTCTTTGTCATGCTGGGTCTGCAAGGACTGGTTTCGTTCCAGAGGCTAAATTGTTGTTTAGAGCGGTGAAATCTAAGAACTTAGACTATCATACAGAAATGAATGGTGACACATATATGGAGTTGTTCGAACGTTTTTTAAAAGTACTCGAAGAGCCATCCATTATTATCGTCGATAACGCAAGTTACCATTCAGTTCAGCTCGAAAAGATACCTAATTCAAAAACGAAGAAAGCAGAAATACAAGAATGGTTGAGAAAAAAAACATTGCTTTTGAAAGTACCGAGATTGTAGAGGAGTTTAATACGTAATGTGAAAGCAAGTAATCCTTCGAAAGTGTATGCTTTGGATCAATTGGCAAACGAATTAGGACACGAATTGATACGCTTACCACCATACCACTGTCAATATAATCCTATTGAGCTCATCTGGGCTCAGGTTAAAGGAGAAGTCGCTTCGAAGAACAATACGTTTAATTTAGCAGATGTCGAGAAATTGTTTCACGAAGCCGTCGAAAATGTTTCACAGGAAAATTGGGCCAAGTGTGTTTTTGAAAAATATAAAGAGCTGATTTTGAAAAATATATTTACAGAGACCAGCACCGTTTGGTTATAAATCTACAAGATAGAAGCGACAGCAGTTCAGATGACGAGTAAAATATAGCTTTTTTAATATATTTTTTTAGCCTGACCAACCTATAATTGTATTTTTTGTTAAAATGTAATTTGTAATATTTAGTACTTAGTTTCATGTTACATTTTAAGATAATATTTAGGTTAAATGTAGATATTTTTTTAATATTCTTTAAACTTTTATTTCACTTTATTGTTGCATGTATACGTTAGTTTGTATTTATGAAAATTGTTCTTAATAAATGAGTTTAAAACTAACTAAACCAATTATTACAAATAACCCATCGAAAATTTTCATCATAATCTATAATATCCATCGATATCTCTTGTCATCTTTATCGATCCAACCATCGATCCATCATAATCCATCGATATTCCATCGATACATCGATACTGCTATTATTATTTTTAAAATACGCATCCCCATAGTGCGAGCGAAAGACAGCGAGTGTGAGCGAGAGGTCCGGCCTAATGATTTATGACTCCAAGTGCACGTTGATAATGGCCGTACACGACACTTTTGTCAAATAGTATTTCGTCGACTATACGTCCTGTCGCCATTGCACTCGCAGGTACTGACTCGCAGGCACACTTCCGTGAAATGGCCTTGATTTCGCTACACACAATGCGACAACGCTCGCTAGACGATAATAATTGTCACTAAATTGTGGGTTCGCCCAAACCGATTTCAGAGTTAAAGGGAATAATAATAATACTGATTACGATTTTCCTATACATATGAGGCGATCAAGAAAGCGATCTAGGGCACTCCCCACCACTCTCCCTATATTGCCACTAATTTTAGGGCCGTCTGAAGCCGCTTTATATTCTGAAGAAATTTACTCAAGCTCGGTTTATTATTTTCCTGGCCCGATGGGAAAAGTTAAATACGGAATAGTCGGAAATTTCTAGTTTAACCCCCCCCCCCCCCCGAGATGATTAGGACCATTTTCAGACTGAGGTGTGTGTGTGTTCCTCCAGAGGCTTCGTTCGAGCTGGGAATCATGGTACGGGTTTTTATTTAAAAAAAAAAGAAGTAACGTTATGTATATTTTAGGATTTTTAATCGATTTTTTGTTATCAAATGTCAATATGACCTAAAGCCGACATAAGAGGTTAGTGATCTTAGCCACATATATACCGTGTTTTAATATTACTTTTGATTTAATAATATCAAATTTGCTTTCAGAATCCCGCCTCTATCGGTGAAAGATGCTGCATTTCAAATAATCGACGGAATGCGTAGAAATTACAACTCTTTCACGGTTCCAAGATATATGCTCTATTCGACGACATTTCTGAAGTAAGATACGGTTGCATAAAATACTTACTAACTAAATTTAAGGAAGGCTATGGCTAGAAAGCCAAATATATCTTAAAGGGCTCTCTAGACGATCTGACATGCTTGTCAAGCATCGCTTCGCGGGCTGGGAGGGGATCGTAAACCGCAGGAAATATGTTTTATTTTTTTATTTACGAAAAATGCCTAATTTTGTAGTTTCATACCAGGGAGTCACGTCATTGATCAATCAATTACGTTTAATTAACGTGACTTCCTGGTATACACTACAAAATTAAGCATTTTTGGTAAATACTACAAAAAAATATTTGCGTATTTCCTGCTGTTTACGATCCCCTCCCTGCCCGCGACGCGAAGCTTGTCAAGCATGCTTGATCGTCTAGAGAGCCCCTAACTAACAGCGGATCACGTACTCAGTAGGCGGTACAAAATATTCTCTAACTCGCGAATCACGTACTGAGGACGTGATCTACTTTATGAAGTTTGTTTAAAAATCACGTACTCGGTTCGTTATTCGCGTCGTACCAGCGTGTAGCTTAGTCTTTTGTCTATACATGATTTTATAGCGTCAACAAAAAAAAGCATGCATTCATAGCGTAAACCAAAAGAAACGAAGGTGTCGATAGTCGAAGTCAAAGAGTGCAAAGTTAGCGCAGACATTGGAAAGAAGCAAACTGGCAAACGAGGACACAAGGAGACAGTCTACTATTGGCCAGATTGCAATATACCACCATGCTACTATCCATGTTTCAAAAATTTCCAAACAAAAAAGTATTATTATGTACTATAATGAATGAATTCCATTATGTACCGCTTAATGTCAACTTACGATAATCAATTCCAGAATATCGACCTATTTAAGATGAAAGAGATTAAATTTAAGCAGAGCATATACTTAAAATTAATCGAAAATGTCTACTGTCTATGTCTATGTCATGGCTATGTAAATGTCTATGTCATAGACATTTCATATGGCATACTTATGTCTTAGGAATTATTTGGTTTTTCATTCTTTGTTCTTTAACTTTATATGATAGATTTATATCAGTTTATATGATGCAACTAGGGTTGTCGACTACAGCGGGCGATCTCGTAACCTTAGGAAGTTTTAAGGATTAGTCGTTGTATCTCACTGGAATGAGCGCAGAAGACTTGGACAAAACAGTCCACCGTCTAGCTCCGCCAGAAACCCGTAAGCGGCCAACGCCTTAACCGCGAGATAACCAGGAGTGTTACCCAGCGGGCTTACACTCACGCCCTTACTTCCAATTGTGACCAGATTACTCCAGTCTCTCGATTGGTTACGAGTTCGAGGTCGCTCGCGCGATCCTCGCCTTACGAAGCGGTGAAACGGTGTATACCGACTCTATCGCAGACCACAGCGTCCTTTGCCCGGCTGTTCGCCCAGGATCGGGTAGCCGATGGTCTTTTCAAGAGCAGTCGCCGTAAGGTCCGCAACCACCCCCGCTCTATAGGAAACAGTACTGCTTCCAGACTCCCCCGACTGTTAGTCAGAGTGCGCAATCGATTGGCTTTTGCCGCACGGTGCGCAGACCGTCCAGGAGCGCCAGAAGGTTGATTCCCAGGGGAAACTGACCATAAGGCCTACCCAGGCTCGCACTTCATGCGTGGAGGCCGTCGGATAGGTGTTGACCCGTGAGTGTGACCAACCCTGAACAGAATGGGTCTTCGTGGCCAACTATGATGCAGTAAATTTATCTTATTTTTTGTACTGCACATTATTACTTAAAATCTCTTGACACCCATTCCTTCCTTTTCCTTTCCTTTTCCCCTCCCAACCCCCACAGAATCCACTGTGCGTATTGGAGACTTAACTAACTAAAACTATTGTTGAAAGCATGTCATCGGCCAGAAATATTGTATTTAATGTAATTATAATATTTTTTGTAGCGCTGTATGTTTTCCCCGTTAAATAAATAAATAAATAAATTATTGTCATGGATTGATTACGTATGGTTACTTCATGTACAACTTTTTTTCTCTCACAAATTTGCCCTTTTTTAAATAAATAATTTCATAACTTATATTGCCCACGTAATATTTGCCCACCACATTACCCCCACAAAACTTTCTATTGATTTCTATCCGACAGTTTATTTAGATTGTTACTACACTGTTTTTGTGTTTTTAACACGCTTTTATTAGGTCGACCTGTAAGTAACTAACTATGTAATGGAATCTAAGGTAACTAATTTAACCATCTCCCAAGGATCGTAGCGTCATGAAAATTGGCAGCTGTATGTAGTTCTGATGACAATACAATAAATATGGTACTGTCGAAATGATCTGATGATGGAGTCGGAAGATATGAACTGGAACTTCATGATGGAACATCGTATCATAGCTGTGTTTGGACTTGTTAGAAGAGTCTTGGAATGAACTTTGACCACGATAAGGTTTCAAGGTCTGATGATGAAGCCGGAAGATAGGCACTGGCATTCCATGATGGAATATCGTATCATAGTCGTGTTTGCACTTGTGAGAAAGGTCACGTAATGGACTTTGAACACGATCAGGTTTCAAGGTTATAACAAACCTTTTTTGATTTTTAAGTGCATTTATAAAAGCGTGTTTTTAGTGTTTTTTTAAAAAACTATTAATTTATTTTTTCTTCAGGTTGCTGCCAACAGAGGCCTTTAACCTTATACTTGAAAAGGTTGTAACTTTATCCATAAATCCTCAAGCTATACAAGACTAACATAATAAATTCGCAATACGACACTAACATACCGGGTTTCTAGTTTTATTGTTTTTTTAATAAAGAAATACTTAGCATAACGGAATGGTTTTGATTCAATCATATTGACGCATGAAAAATAAAGTACATATGTAGTGCAACTACAGCTGTCAACTACAACGGGCGAACCCGCCACCTCAGAAAGTTTTAACGATATCAGATTGTTCTGTCTCCCGTGAGGTGAGCGCAGAAGACTTGGGACGAAAAACAATCCACAGTCTAGTTACGCCACCTGCCCATCAGAGCCAACGCCTTACGGCGAAGCACCGGGAAATTTAACCAGCGGACAGCCTCGCCCCTTGACTACCAGTTTGGAAGTATATCTCCGTCTGGAATTAACCTTCAGGATATCTCCTGCCTCCTGACTGGTAGCAGGATCGAGGTTGCATGCGCGGTCCTCTCCCTTATAAAGCGGTGATACGGTGTCAACCGAATCTCGCGGAACACGTCATCCTTCGCCCGACTTACTCAGCCGGGATCGGGTGTCCGAATGGTCGTTTCAAGAGCAATTGTCATAAGGTTAACAACTACTCCCGCTCTACATGAAACATTGCTGTTTCCAAACTCCCCCGGCTGTTAGTCGGAATGCACAATCGATTGGCTGACGCCGCACGGTGCTTAAACCGCCCAGGAGCGCCTGAAGGTTGACTCCTAGGGGAGATTGGCCCGCAGGCCAGCGTGCTACCCTGACTCTCATTTCTGCGTGGCGGCCGCCGGATGAGTGTTGACCCGGGCGTTTGACCGACCCGATACATGTTTGTACTCTTCATTGTGAAAATTCACGATGGGCGGGTTTATTGTCATATGACAATCTCTTACAACCAACCCTACTATGACGTGTTTACATGTATGTGTGCGTGAAACATGTGTGGGAGTGTGTGTCTTGTTAGCGCATTCGATCGACAGAATTGAAAATGCAATTCGGTACGTACGTACATTTTATTCCAACGGAAAATGGTGACACAGCCGGGAATCGAACCCAGACCTCACAATGTAAGATCAGGCGACCTAACCACTATGCCACATACATCTGAGTCTAAGTGGCCAAACTGCAACAGGGCCCATTAGCTCCCACATATGCAGTACATATGTGGGAGCAATATATATCCCTGCTGTTGAAGAATGCAACCCTCGATTTGCAGAACGTCGGGTACCACGTACAGAAGAATGTTTGTGGAGGATAGAACGTTAATAGTTTTAAAAACAGGTAAGGGTATAACACCACATCAGTCGCATCCATCAACTATGAAGATTTTTTGGTGGCCTATGCATGGCTTCTAGACTAGTGGTCGAGAGCATCGATTTTATATCGATGGTCAAGAGCACAACACACTGCGAACAACGGTACCACATTTGCCATCTTAATATTTCACTTTCCCGGCCCACCAACCGAACAGAAAATAAAGTGTTGTGAACGTGCTAAAAATGTTTTTTGAGATGAAGACGGTACCACTTTTAACCCCCCGAGACGATTAAGACTATTTACAGACTTAAATCTATTTGTGTGTCTGTCTGTGGGTCTGTCTGTGTATCTATCTACTGCTCCACGATAACGCCCAAACGCTCAAAACGATTGAACTCATCGTTTTTACAAGCTTTTATCATAGTAAAATAACATCAGTAGGACATCTCAAGCCCGTTTTCGAAATAAGTACCTACGCTTCGCCGAACCACCTACGCTTCGCTTTGCTACAACAAAAACACAATAGACAAGTAGGGATCCCATTAAAGCAGAAATGCAATTCTTTATAATAATTATGTACGTTTATGTATTTTTTATTTATAGATCAAGAGTCGGTTCCCAAAATTGTACTGTAACAGATAAATGAGTTAGTGCTGACTTTGTGTGACAGCATTCATCACTTGTTGCATGGCATCACTTGTAGGTACTTAACAAAAACGCATCTACCTACCTACCTACGCACTTACATACCTATGGCACCTACTTACCTGGACACATAGTTACCTACGCAAATGAACAATAAACGTTACCTCGTAAATGTAATTTCGTAACGTAAATGTAAATACTCATAAATGTAATTTCTGATAGGTTGCATCACAGCCTGTACAGAAAACATTTCACTTTTGTATATTTAGCTGTCGCGCGACAGCCCTGACTGGCTAGCACCGAGGCGCCCGAGAATCTATGTAGTGGTAGCGTACGGATAACGGGCGCTTGTATGTATGCAACTACAATAATTAGTAACGTATTTTACTACGTATCTTTTCGAATTACTAACTACTTCAAATATTTGGATTCTATTTTGATTATTTATATTTATATTTTGACAATCTAGTAGTTAATTCTTGACTACCTATGTATGTTTAGTAAAGAGTAGTTACGAAACTTACCACCTAACCCAATTATTTTGACATATCCAAGAGCGGTCTTTAGCCGTCAATTGGACACGACGAAAATGTAATGTAATATATGAGTGCGAAATCGGTGCGTACTATGGAGATATTATACTGTTCTTATTTTACTATGATTTTATTTACCTAGATAGCCCGTTCTAAGTTTCACAGCGACAGGGCTATTGCACCCATGATTGGCTGCCAACGAGGGAACTCCTCAACGGTCCACAGCACAAACACGAAATTCTGTAGGTATACCATTCAATTATGATAGCCCGTTCTAAGTTTGACTATGACATGGCTGCTGCACCGTTGGCTCGGGACAGATCATTTTAATAAAAGCTTGTTTTTAAAAATGTGTTTTTACTATTAACTTATTATTTATGAATTCAGTTAAATCAGTCCTTGGCGATGATCAGGAAATCAGGAAAGTTTTGGGGTGACACGACCGATATGTTTTGGCTGGGATACTTTATTAAAAGAACCTGTTTATGCCAAACCAGTCACCAAGAGCAATGAGATAATGACTGGCATTTCGAAGGAATCTAGAAATATTCGCAATATAAATTTTTAAATGACCAGTAATTATTACGATTACATGTTCTAATTACTTATGGTATACTGATATGGGGGAATGCCACAGACAGTTCTAGGGTTTTCATTTTACAGAAAAGTGCACTGAGAGCAATTGCAGAAGTATCCCGTGACACGCACTGCGAACCATACTTTATTAAATACAAAATACTGAATTTTATGTCTGAATATGTTTTAAAATGTCTATTATATGCCAAATCTAATATTAACGAACCAGGGGTAAACTCTCCACAAGAAAGATGCAAACAAAGGCGTTTAAAAGATTTATTAAACAAAAGCTGTAATCCACACATGCTTTCTATAAGCTGGGTGATTTTTTTGAGCATGCCAATTCTTTCAAATGGGAATAACATTAATATGTACCTAACTTTCAGGTACCTCATTTTAGTTCTTATTGTTTAATAATAATATTATGAATTTAATATTTAATATGTAGATTACAATGTGTAACGTAACATAACTGATTAAAAACATACGTAGTTTAAAAAATATATTGCTTTGTTACTTTCTATTGTGTGATTTTATTTTGTATGGAGTGCTTAAGATGACTATTAATATTCTTATAATATATTTTTTTTTATTTGTACTTTTACTCATCTAGGGTACATGGATTCAGCTCTATTTTCTTAATTTTATTTGTCTGTCGTGTAAAGCCGACTTTAGTCAATGCTATTGTCAAATTAATATTTCTGCTAGTTTTATATCTACATATATTAATATATTACTAGCAACTGACGAATACTAATATGCGATAATTAGCTTTAACTGATAATTCATGCTTTTATTGCATATTCTGAATGAATAAATTGAATGCTGAATACTGAATACTGAATACTATCAAAATCCGTGGCACTCAGTTTAAAAATACGTTTTTATTCTATTCCGCAAAACTTTTAATTCAACTAATTAAAAACATGTTTATTAGCATAACAGCCAGGACTCGTAAAAATACTATTCTGTATTCGCGCATCCGCGATTCGACAATTCTAAGGAATGTATTTTTGCTAAATGTTTATTAATAAATTATTCAAGGTGTGCTACAAATGTGTGTCTTATTTTTCAAAATGTAATATTTATTTTACATTACATTACATTTTCGTCGTGTTCAATTGACGGTTAAAGACCGCTCTTGAACGTGTCAAAATAATTGTGTTAGGTAGTAAGTCTCGTTACTACTCTTTACAGAACATATATAGGTAGTCAAGAATTTAACTACTAGAACTATAAATATAAATGATCAATATAGAAGCCTAATATTTGAAGTAACTAGAGCTGTCGACTACAACGGGCGAACCCGTCACTTCAGGAAGTTTTAACGATATTGACCGTTCTGTCTTCCGTGAGGTGAGAGCAGAATACTTAGGACAAAACAGTCCACCGTCAAGTTTTGCCACATGCCCGTAAGACGCCAACGCCTTACCGCGAGATAGCCAGGTAAGTCACCCAGCGGGCCGACAGTCGCGCCTTTACTACCAGTTGCAACCAGATTATAATATTTGAAATAGTCAATAATTCGAAAAGATACGTAGCAAAATTATTTAAACTATTTCAAATTGTCAGTAACATAATCAAATTAAAGCTACGCCATGCATTTAAAAACTCAACGTACATATACAAGACCAAATAATTTTACCAGACTATAAGGATCTACTAATTTTACCGGGCTATAAGTCATTTAAATAGGCACAATATTTCAAAAGCCATGGCCCTCAAATTCGGCCAGATTCCAAGGTAGTTGGGTTGGAATCGTTGTGATTGCTTTGACCAGTAGTAGCTAATATATTTACTGTGCCAGTTCGTGACCAAATGTGCCAAATTCGTGTGCCAAATGTTCGTGAGTAGACCTGTACGTACTTCTTATGTATCCATGTACTTTATTTTTCACGCATAAATATGCACGAATCAAAACAATTTGGTATATGCTAAATATATCATTTAATGAAAAACAGTAAAATTTAAAAACTGGTATGTTATCGCCGTATCGCTAAATCCGTTAAATTAGTCTTGTATTGCTTGAAGATTTATGGACACAGGGGCTACCTTTTCAAGTATAAGGTTGAAGGCTTTAGTCGGCAACAATCTGAAAAAAAACACAAAGATAGTGACTACATAAAAAAACTCAAACTATCTAAAAAATAGGTTGAGTCGCCCCAAGACTTTCCCGGCAAATAGACTAGTCCCATCGCCCCCTCCGCGCCAACCTACACTCCTTGCCAACCCCTTAACCCCTCCGCGCTAACCCCCAACCCCAGCCGACGATAGTGAATTTGTTCGATTTTAACCGCGGATGTCTCTAATATTTTTGTGGCGTTTTAGTAGTATTTTCTTAGTATTTTAGTAGTATTTTCATAATATTTTTGTAGTATTTTCCGTGGTAATAAAATGGTTTTTTTCAGGATTGATGTAGTATTAAATATGGTTCAGTTTAAAAATTATTTGTGTTGCTTGTATATATGATAAAAAAAATATTTCGCCATATATCAACCACTTGACACTATTAGTATCGGATCGAAGGGGGGAAGGGTTGGGTTTTGGTAGCGCGGGGGGAAGGGAGGAGTTGGCGGGGGATGTGAGGAGTTGGCGGTGGCTTGAGCGGAGGGTTGGGGAAAGGCCTTGTCTGCTTGCCAGGCAATTATTCGGGTGACACAACCGATTTTTTAGATTTCTGCTCTGCGCGAAGGCGCCAGTCAGCTTTGTATTTCTAACATACCGAGGAATGACAAATATTGATTAAAAACCTTGGATTTTCTCAACTAATTTGTGGAATTTTCCGCTAGGCCAAACGAGCAGTTACTAAAGTATAGTTTTTTGTAGTTGTCTTTCGAAATGTAGTACGTTTTATCTCCAAAATCAGCTCATTTCAAATTATTTAACTGTTTTTTTTTCTTCCCACGTTTTTTTTTCCGTTATTAAATTTGGGGACCAACGTTTGGCCCGAATATTTATTTTGCTACAAATAAACATTTATTTTCTCAAACATTGTTAACGCTTTGCCTTTTAAAAAATGTAATATTGGCAGGCAAAATCGTACGTTTTTATTTTTCAATTCGTCGTTTGTATTTTGTTGCAAGTTGCAATAATGTTGTATAAGTTGCAATAATGTTGTTATGGACCAAATAAATGCTAAAAAACCTTTAATATCCTTTATTCCAGAGCATAATTGTTGGCTATTTTAAAATTAGATTTCGTATTTTGCAAATTGCAATTTTGACGCACCGATAAATCCGGCTGCGGTTACTGCCATATACCAGTTTTTTCGGAAAATAAGTATAAAAGTGGAATAATAACTTTATTTTACAATTATTCAGGTATTTTAATATGGTTTCCTTCAAAGTACTCCCCCTGAGACAAAATGCACTTCTGCCAACGCCGTTTCCACTGTTGATAAGATCGCTGAAAGTCTTCATTTGTGAGGCTCCTCATTTGCCGTGTCGTTGCTGCCTTAATGGCTTCCAGATCCCCAACTGCTGCCCCCGAAGCACCATTTTGCATTTTGAGAACAAGAAGAAGTCGCAAGGGGCTAAATCGGATGAATAAGGCGGGTGTTCTGCCACGGTGATTGAGCTTCGGGCCAAAAACTCACGCACAACGAGAGACGTGTGAGCAGGCGCGTTGTTGCGATGAAGGACACCTGCCCCCTTGTGCCAAATCTGGTCGAACTCGGGCCACACGAGCTCTGAGACGTCTGACCAAATCTGAGCTCCGAGCCCTCAGAACTCGATGTGGAGGGGCGTCCTGAGCGTTGGTCATCTTTCACCTCTTCTCAGAATTCCCGGAACCTTTTTAACCACATGTTGACGGTTGGTTCCTTCAGAGAATTGTCTCTGTAAACTTGTTTACGTTCTAAAAAAAATCACGGCTATTCTTGCCTAGCTTTGCGATAAACTTGATGTTGATGCGCTGTTCCTCAATCAGAGAGAGATCCATGCCGACGGCAGGTAAACAAGGGTTACTTTCAACAAGCACACGTAAACTCCTACTTAATCGCAGAGCGCTCTGGCTCGAACTGAGCTTTGAGGGGATTGCATAGAGAGGGTGAACCACCGGGCCGCCCCTGCACAGATACGTCGCCCCGATTTTTTTATACGTATTTTCCGGACAAACCTCGTACCTAATAAAGAGCGTATTTTTTGACGAGTATACAAAGCGCTTGGAATTAACGCAAATCATTTATTTCTTTATATTTTATTTTTAATTGTTTTTTATTTACCATCATCATCATCCAGCCCGCATCGCATGTAATCAAATCAGAGTAGGACAATGAAATCGAGATTCAAGATGTCACTCCCGTCAATGTTGAGACGATGCGTAAACAGTTTAATATATTATTGAAATAACTAAAATATTATTCCCTCACAATCTATCAGGATGATCAGGAATTCAAAGAATGTTCCATTGGACTTCCCTGTTTAAAAGAATTAGTTTTAAGAGTTTTTAACTTTTAAAAATTAAATTGTATATAAATAGATAAGCACAAAAACTGCACACAATTTTTTAAAAGTTTCTCGAATAAATCCCACTAATTCTGATTCCAAGAAAATATAAGAGAGTTTAAAGAATAAGGCTTTAGACATTGTTTTAATGATAGAGATTATTTGGAGATTATTCGGAAGATGTGCTACGAGTTAATTACTATGCCTCATTATACGGCGACTTCTACCACAATGCCTGTTGATGCTCAGCCATTTTCTAAGGTAATTTTGTTTGTTATGAAGTCAGTGTCGTCTGCAAATCTGGTTGATTTTTACCATTTTTCTTTGGACAATAAGGGTGATCGGTCTTAAATCTCGCATTCACCCTTGTTATGATATACGATTAGGATAGATTTGACTTTTTAGCCATAGCTTTCCTTTAATTTAATTATTAGGGATTTTATGCAACAATATCTTACTTCAGAAATGTTGTCGAGTAGAGCATATATCTTGGAACCGTGAAAGCGTTGTAATTTCTACGCATTCCGTCGATTATTTGAAATGCAGCATCTTTCACCGACAGAGGCGGGATTCTGAAAGCAATTTTGATATTATTAAAACAAAAGTAAGTTGACACGGAGGAATATATAGATACAGCAAGTTACGTTATGTTTTATTTTATTTTTTTGTCGATTTTTTGGTATCATATTGGTCAAAACCTCATATAAGGGGTTTATGATCTTAACCATAGGGTTAAGATCATAAAGCCCGTATATGAGCTTTTAGCCATACTTGACATTATGATACCAAAAAATCGGCAAAAAACACCCAAAAAAAACATAACGTAACTTGCTCTCCTTTAAATAAAAGCTTCACCATCACACTAATCATATTACAATAAGCGCAGAACTCCGCCTGATTTTTTCAGATAGTAAATACTATCAAATATGCCGCCGCCTGTCGCCGCCACACGTTGGCGAATGTTCGTGTTTCAGATTAGGTAGGTAACGTATAAGATGCAGATTTTTAATGAAAAGAAAGACATCCAGCTGACAGCTCGGAGCTGTCAAAATCACGTCAAAATAAAAATGGGTGCGCAGAGTGCGCAAGCGCGTCTCGCAGGCTGACAACCACATATTTGGTACGGTGACGTTGCCATATCTGATATAGGAGTTTTCCATATACCTATGTTTCCTAATAGTTGTTTACACCCACTTGGGACACGAACATTCGCCAACGTCTGGAGGCGGCTATAGATACATCAAAACAACGTCCCATATGCCATTATAGTCGGGCGCATAATATAAGTAAACGGCTCCCAAGGAATGGTACAAGTAGTGCCATTTAATCGGTAGAAATATATAATTTATTAATGTTGCAATCGACTTGTTATGGCAGTAAACAAAAATACGATTACTTTTTACGAAGCATCATTTTACTTTCACTCAAATGTGATTATAATTTATTTATTTACTGTAATTTATTATTGTCATTAGATTTATTGTTTATTATCTGTTTGCTATATTAAGACTTTAAATTATTTTTCTATCGACTTTTTAATACCAACTATATATACTTGCGTACTACGTGACAATATAAAATTGTGTGTTTTTGTTTATTTTATCACCTGTTTACTATTTTCCTCTTATTTCCGTAATGAATTTAATTATGACATTGTGCATTATGACGCTTTTAAGTCTTTATCTCCACTTCCTCTTAATTACGAGGCTCAAATATATGAAGATTACTTACTGTAGAAAGTGGCCCAACATTACATTATCACTACCTTATTTTATGTCAAAGAGTTACGCCTTAGAAACCTATAGAAATACCAATAGGCGCGGCTGATATAGAAGTATTGAACACCGATGACGTCGTCGATACCCAAATATTAACCACAGAAGAATGCAATAAAATATTACAGAATGCTAGCGGGTTGAAAATATTTTCCTGTAATATTAGAAGCATTAATTGTAATTTTGACGAACTTTGTGCTACTTTAAACAGCATCAACGGACAGTTTGACATAATAGTACTGAGCGAGTGCTGGTTAAAAAATTGCACACCTGTACAATATTTCGATGATTATGACACATATTATACCACTAAACATGTCTATCAGAATGATGGTGTCGTTATACGTACAAAAAATCACTGCATAGGTCTGTCGAAGAAGTTAGTCTGCAGCATGCAAATTGCATGAAAGTATTTTTAAACAATGTTGCGGTAATTTTAGGAATCTACAGGTCACCTTCCCAAAACAATATCACCCCATTTTTAAACTCACTGTCGCATATATTAGAGATAGAAACTAACAAAAACTGGGTCCTTACTGGGGATCTCAACATTGATATCCTGAAACTCGAGGACAGACAAACTAATGATTATTTGTATCTTTTGGCAGAGCACGGCATGGTGTCAGTGTTAAAAAACCTACGAGGTTAAATGCATGCCTAGACCATATTTTCACCACATTAAAATATAACATTCAAGGTATTATTTGCGACTCAGTTACTACAGATCATTATTCAACAATTTTCACGGGTGATTTGAAAAACACTAATAACAAAAATCCGAGAAAATGTATTAGAAAAAATGATTCCGACAAACTGCAAAGACAAATCAATTTACTTAGTGAATTAGGAAGATCTATGCGAACTAACGGACACAAACGAGGCCACTAATTTCTTTGTAAATACAGTCGAAATGTTAGTTAATACAAATACAAACATGAAGATTATCCCGCATAACAAACGTAAATTAAAACCATGGCTAACTGATGGACTATTAAAATCAATTCGTAAAAGTGACCGACTTCATCGGCAATCTAAACTTAACCCTGGCGATAGCATTCTTAAAGACTCTTATATTAGATACAGGAATATTTGTAAAAAAGTCTTAAACATTACTAAAAACAAATATTAAAGCCAAAAAATTAAAGATACACAACACGATGCTAAAAAACATGGAATTTAATAAACGAGATTACTCATAGGAAAAAAGATCATTCTTCAAATATCCAAGAAATTATTATAAATGATGAAGTATTACCTTGTGATAATACTAATAAAAATAAAATTGCTGATTATTTTAATACTTTTTTCACCGACATTGGTAATAACTTGGCTAATACAACAATGCGCAAATTAAATAAGTCTGAGGATGAGCTGGCAGATTCGTGCAATACGGCAAACACGCAACCATCTCTTACGTTTTCACCAGGGATGCATCGATACGCCTTTTTGCCAATAGGATACCGATACCGATACACGTAGGTATGAAAATATCGGCGATGCCGATACCGATACCGATACACTTACAAAATTCGAAAAAAAAGTAAAATAAATGAAAACCCATGTTAAGTTTTACTTTTTATTAATAAATGAAATTGTAGTCGTTAAAATTTAAATAGAAGAAAAATATAGTACTTAAAATATTTTAGTAGTCAAAATTAACATTTATTAGGTTTTTGTTTGAGAAACAGAGCATTCTTAAATTATGTGGAGAGAGGCGGTTTCGTAAGTCAGTTTGAACGAAACCTGCTGTTGAAAATAGCCTCTCGGATGCAATGGAACTCATTTGGAAACTAAAGTATTTAAATGCTAGCTTTATTAATTTAGGATACAAAACATCATTGTGCCAGAAATGAAACGGATCTGTATCTCTCGATATATTTGGAGGCCTTAGGTATCGCTAAACTTCTTCTTTTAGAGAATTGCTCAAGGATGACAGAGGATCATCTTCCTCGGACTCTCTGATAATGTTTTCTCACACGCTCCAAAGGCCACCACTTTGTGTCGTCTCCTACTCCGAACTTGCGCTAGGTTCGACCACTTCTGGAATTGTTTCGGAATTTGGAGCTACGTTCAAGTTAAGTAACTCAACCAAACGCCTTTTCGCAGTAGACGTTGTAGAATGTAACTGAAATATTCGTGTTTTGTAACGAGGATCAAGCGTTGTGGCTAAGCAATACGTTTCTTCATTTTCCAAATCATCAAATCTTTCATTTAGAGCCAACAACAAGTCAGCTGATAGTTTTTGCGCCATGTGTTCTTCTGTAGACGGACTTTTCATATTTTCCAACAATTTTCGGAGACTGATGATTAGTGGAATGACGTCAGACAACGTAGCAGTAGCCTTGCTAATTGACTTGGTAGCTTCTTCAAAATAACGTAAAATGCTAACAACTTTTTCCATCAATATCCATTCTTCAGTTGCGAGTTC
This sequence comes from Micropterix aruncella, assembly GCA_944548615.1. Classification (NCBI taxonomy): domain Eukaryota; kingdom Metazoa; phylum Arthropoda; class Insecta; order Lepidoptera; family Micropterigidae; genus Micropterix; species Micropterix aruncella. The sequence goes on along the minus strand of OX155973.1, from coordinate 8,792,193 downwards.
TGTTTTGCAGTTTACACGAGGTAGACAAGCTTAAACTGCAACTCGTTGCTCTAACAAACGCCGTAATGCCTGTAGTGTCGAGTCCCAGCGTGTTGATATATCTTGTATCAGGACATGATTGGGAACATTTTGCGCATCTTGCATTTCTTTTAATACTATACTGCTGGTCGTCGAATGACTAAAATGTCCAATAATAGACCTTGCTTTGGAAATCATTTCTTTTACTTTGTCATCTTTAAAAAGGCTTACTTTGATTACCCGTTGCAATGAGTGCACCAAACATTTGACAGATAAAACATTATATGTTTTTTGAATCTCCCTTACAGCGACACTCATGTTCGCAGCGTTGTCAGTGACGATAGATCGAACTCAGTCTTGGATATTCCAATCTTGAAAAGCCTTGTTTAGATTATTAGCTATGTTCACACCTGAATGCTGAGCTCCATCAAATGACAGAACTTCAAGACAGTAATTTTTGTACTCAAATAATTCATTCATCCCATGAGCAGTCACGCTAATAAAATCATTATTACATTGCGAAGAAGAGTCACTTGTCTCTCGGATGCAATGGAACTCATTTGGAAACTAAAGTATTTAAATGCTAGCTTCATTAATTTAGGATACAAAACATCATTGTGCCAGAAATGAAACGGATCTGTATCTCTCGATATATTTGGAGGCCTTAGGTATCGCTAAACTTCTTCTTTTAGAGAATTGCTCAGGGATGACAGAGGATCATCTTCCTCGGACTCTCTGATAATGTTTTCTCATACGCCGGTGGTGATCACAATATGCGGCAGCTCTTTTAACAAGTCTATTACTTTAACTTTCACCCGCTGATACATATCTGGTATGACTTTTTCAGTCATGTGGTATCTCGAAACCATTTTATAATTTGGACATAGCTTCTTTACTAATCTTTGGAAGCCCAGTTTGTTCACTAAATCAAATGGCTACATGTAAAGACAGATTTCCTCAGCAATTGTGAGAGTTATATTTTTGGACCGCATATCGTTGTCGCTATAAAGTGATTTCTTATCAATCATCTCTGCCAACATTGCTTGTCTCTTCGGATGTGGGCCGCTGTCATCATCACGTTTTGTTTTTTGCATGGTTGTTTTCGACGTTGAAGCAGTGTCCAATTCACTTGTATGGTGCCTCTTCATATGAATCCATACATTTGATGTATTAAAAGATTTTGAATTTATACTACGGGACACGTTTTCTTTACAATACAAGCATAGTGCCTTGGAGTTATCCAATCTTAAATTTCAAAATGGTTCCATATAGCACTTTTGTGTTTTGAACTTGACATGTTGCACTTTTACCTTAGGTAACAAACGAGATAAGCACCAATCAATGATAAATAATTAAGAAGGTACTAGTACTAGATTAGATATATATATTTAAACGAACAATGTAATCAGTGATCACAAAAACTAATATCGAAGTACGAGAGTCAACAAAAGCATCTAGTTTAGTGAAATACAATACGTAAACTGAAGTAACACGGTACGAAAACGAGAGAGATAGCGTTGGGATTCCCCAAGTATTCAACGCGGGAGTTCCCCCAAAACACTGCGCGGGAGTGCCCCTTTCACACAGCGCAGGGATTCCCCTTACGGCATACGCGTTTATTTATACCACTTTTTTGAAGCGCGAAATTTTAAAAAGCGTAGTCTAAACGGCTGTTAAAATATCGCCGATACCGAGATATCGGCAAATTCAAAGTATCGCCGATATATCGGTATCGGTATCGTATCGCATGCATCACTGGTTTTCACCTACAAACCCCACGGAAATAGTCAATATTATCAACAATCTGAAATTAAATAATTCTACCGGTACTGATTGCATTACATCCAAACCTCTCAAAAACAGCAAATACAGCTTATCTTTACCACTTTCCTATATTGTAAACTTAAGCATGTTAACAGGAGTTTTCCCTGACGATCTGAAAATTGCAATCGTCTGCCCTATATTCAAAGGCGGAGCGAAGCACGACGTAAGCTGCTACCGACCGATCAGTCTCTTGAGTACCATATCGAAAATTGTGGAAACGGTAGTAAAGAAACGCATCGTTGCGTTTATCGACGAAAACAATATTTTTTCACCAGCGCAATACAGTTTCAGATCAGGTATACTCAGGACGCAATTGCATTTCTAACGGAAAAATTGGTGAAAGTGCTTGACGAGGGAGAAAAATGTTTAGCTGTATTTCTAGATCTTGCGAAAGCATTTGACACCGTCTCCCATCGTATTTTATCTGCTAAACTCGAAAACACTGGAATTCGCAATTTGTCCAAAAAATGGTTGATTAGTTACCTTACTGACAGGACTCAGAAGACTAGACTAGGAGAGACGTTAAGTTCTCAAGCCACAATTAAATTTGGCGTTCCACAAGGAAGCGTACTCGGTCCGTTGCTGTTTCTGCTATATATCAACGACTTACCTAACGTCGACTTAGAAGGAGGTGAAGCTTTGATGTTTGCAGATGATACTGTGATTATCTTTAAAGGCAAATCATGGCAAGATGCATATATTAAGGCTGAACGCGGTCTTTGCCGAGTAAAGCGCTGGCTCGATCACAACCTACTTACTTTGAATATAGCTAAAACAAAACATATGACATTCGCCATCAGTAACACCAATCGCCTCCAAGGTAGTATACCAAAACTTCACTTACGCGACTGTGTACATGCTGACTACAATTGCCCTCATTGTCCATATACGAATATTGAGAAAGTGAGTAAAATAAAATACCTTGGAGTTATTGTAGATGATAAGCTCAAGTCGAAGGACCAAATACAGGATACTGCATCAAAAGTCCGCCAACTTATCCATATATTTAAGGTACTAAAGAGTGTAATCCCAAAACCCTTATCAAAACCATTTATTACGCTTTAGTCTATAGTATACTATCTTATGGGATCCTTGGATGGGGTGGCGCGTCACTTTCAGCTCTAGATCCCTTGATTAAGGCTCAAAAGTCAATAATTAGGGTTGTAACAAAAACCGCATATGTTGTCGTTTTGTTTTCGCGCCTGTGTACAGGTTATGTTCGCCGAACCTGTTTTTCATGGTTTCCCATTGTTTTTCTATGTTTCCTGGTGATTTTTTGCTGTTTTCGTACATTTTTGACCCATACTTTGACAGCTAAAAACATGTAGTTGCGAAATTCGGGAGAACTTCGCGTTTTGACAGCCGGTGACGCGCCGATCCTCTCACGTGATTGGTCGAGGCCGCGGTTTTTTTTGTTGATTTAACGGCTTTAAAGGCCGTCTGAATGGGGAGGATCGGCGATCATCCCGCAATCTCGTCCTTTTACGATTCACGATGCGGCGAAGGCGGTTGTGCGAGTTTCGTGGTGGAAGTTGGCAACCTCCGTAATGGCGATAATGCCGTAGATTTACCGCCGGGCGGTTATATTTTTTATGTGAAGTGTGCGTGACTAATCTGGTGAGCATTTAATTTCCTTTTGGGTTGGTTTTCATATAGGATCCTCGCGATTTTAACGGATTCTTTTCGATTTTTAAGTGGAAACTTTTAACTGGCATTGTAATCTATAAATAAAGTTCAGATTTTTCTACTGTAATAGCTGTAAGTTTCCTTAATAATAATAAAATTTTAAAATTTTTAAATTCTATTGATCGCAGTTTGACGGCACCTTTGTACCTCTGTTGTTTTCGTATTATAACTGCTGCTTAATTAAGTTACGAGATCGTCACGGAATGTGACGGGATTTGCCTCCACGTCAAGGAATTTGCCTTCATATCCGGAATTGCGACTTTTATTTGGCTGAAGCACATGTGACACGCCGATAAGGCGGGGGCTGAACGAGGGGGTGCTTGCGGGGCGATTAAACGCGTTGATTTCACATAACCTTGTGTTTTTATTTTTGTTTGCTTTAGTCTTTTGTGCGTCTGATGGAGAAGGATTTTCTGGGGGCCAGATCCAGTGCCCAGCAATATTTTAGCCCACTCTCTGAGATCGTTTTTTTTGAGGTTAACTTTTCTTTTTCTCTTTCAAAATTTCTTTTTGGTATATTTAAAAAAAAAATTGTCTTTACCTTTAAAAGACAGGTGGCGTCCTTATAAATTCATTCTTTTGGGTTTTGGTGGATTCTGCCGTGTTTCTTCAAAACACGGTAGATTATTATTTTAAGGTTATAGGGTAATCAATAAAAAGCCATTTAGGTTCTCCAGCGACCACTTATTTAAAGAGTTCAGAGTACTAGACATAAGCCAATTATATGTGAAAGTATCAACAATATTTTATTACACCCACACAGAGCGGCATATGATTAAATCTCACACTACCAGAGCACGCGCAGTTACAGCCATGCAACATGATGTCCCCCTTAAGAAAACTAAATTCGCCCAACGACATTTTTCTTTTCTAGCTGTCCGACTATACAATAGAATAAATTCAGAATTAAAAGTGAAGTTAGATACCATACGAGAAAGAAAAATTATGACTGAATGGTTGATTGAGCTAGGAAGGAACGAAACGGAGAAATTGGTTAATTATAGTGCTGTATAAGAATACCTAACTACTTACACAAAATTACTACTTTTATGTATATGTATAGATGTAAACCATATGTATATGTATAGATTATTTGTATAAATGTATATATGTATATATGTGTATGTATATGTGTAGATGTATATGTATATATGTGTATGTGTATATATCATTATTTAATATTATTATGTATATTATGTTACTAAAATATACTAGGTATATGTAATATTTGTGTAAATATAGAGCTACCACATAAAGCAACGCTACATTATGTTACACTTACCAACTAAAAAAAAAAAAAAGGAAAAAAGAATACACAAAAGTCTACCTTAGTACGGGCATCACTCCAGCAAGGTAGATTTTAATCTTATTAACCCAGTGTTTTAAATATGTGTGAAATATTAATAAATAAATAAAATAAATAAATTTGATAATTGCCATGGTTATACCCTCACATGTATGGCGTATATCTGTGGTGACGTCATCCAAAATGGCCGCCATTGCATTATTCATGTATTTATTTATATATTTAATACTTGTACAAAAAAAAACGAATTTCCCAATGTAATTTCGGATTAAAAAGGCATCTGTGTCAAGCCTCTAAGTCCAATATTTCGGGAATGATATATGACAAGTGCCCCACCCGGTAGACCGATTTTAACCATATCGATTTTTATTGCGCTCTCGCAACACTTTTCCTCAATTGAGTTGGTGGGCCGGGAAAGTAAAACCTGAATAAAATAAACAACATCGTACCTGACATCAATACTCTCTATCAAGGCCTTTCTCGTGGCGATGAAGTAGGGATAGACGCAGGACACTTTGATACCAAAACCCTGGTATTGAAGCTCTCCTTCTAGACTTTCGGCTAGTCCTCGCAGCGCATACTTGGTAGCGGAATAGACACCGAGTCCAGCCACCCCATTCAAACCGGCCCCCGAGGAGATTAGCACTATGTGGCCATGGTTCCGTTTTCGCATTCCTGGCAGAAAAGCCCTGATCGCCTAGAAGAAAAAAGAAGAAGTAGTGACCTCAATGACAGTCTAAAATGTAAAGTTGGGTGGTGTCGACTACAAAGAGCGAACCTATCACTCCAGGCTGGTGTAACGATATTTGATCGTCCTTTCAGCCGTGGGATGAGCGTAGAAGGCTTAGAAAATGACAATCCACTATCTAGCTCCGCCAACTAGTCCGCGAGAGACCAACCCTTACCGCCCGGCACCGGGTAGGTTGCAATGTGCTCTTGCTACCAGTTATAGCCAGATTTCTCCTACCTCCTGTCTCTTTATTACGAAGCGGTGATACGGTGTCTACCGAATCTATCGCGGACCACGGCATCCTTTGCCCGACTTTTCACCCGGTATCGGGTGGTCGAATGGTCGTTTCAAGAGCAGTTGCCCCTTGGTTAACAATTACCTCTGGCTGACGCCGCATGGTTCGCAAACCTTCCAGGTGCGCCCGAAGGTTAACTCCTAGGGGAAACTTACCAGGGCTCTTACTTCTGCGTGGAGGCCGCCCGATGGGTGTTGACCCGTGCGTTTGGTCGACCCTACACACTGGGTCTTAGTAGCCTGACTGCAATAGGGAGCTAATTGGCCACTAAGATTGCGGTTGGCCACTAAGATTTAGTTGTATACGGTCGGTCAAACGCACGGGTCAACACCCATTCGGCGACCTCCACGCAGAAGGTAGAGCCAAGGTAGGACGCTGGCCTGCGGGCCAGTTTCCCCTAGGAGTCAACCTTCAGGCGCTCCTGGGTGGATGCGCATCGTGCGGCGTTAGCCAATCGATTGTGCATTCCGACTAACAGTCAGGGGAGCCTGGGAACAGTAATGTTTCCTAAAGAGCGGAGTGGTTGTTAACCTTATCGTAACTGCTCTTGAAACGACCATTCGGCCACAGGATCTCGGGTGAATAAGCCGGGCAAAGGATGCCGTGGTCCGCGATAGATTCGATGTACACCGTATCACCGCTTCATTAGTGAGAAGAACGCGCAAGCAACCTCGATCATGTAACCAGGCAGGAGATATCCTGAAGGTTAATTCCAGACGGAAATATCATTCCAAACTGGTAGTCAGGGGGCGAGGCTGCCCGCTGTTAAACTTTCCCGGTGCATCGTCGTAAGGCGTTGGCCTCTGACAGGTTTGTTGGCGGAGCTAGACAGTAGATTGTCTTGTCTCTAAGTCTTCTACGTTCATCCCACGGCTGAAAGAGAGACCACCTATCGTTATACCAGCCTGGGGTGACCGGTTCGCCCGTTGTAGTCGACACCACACTACTGCAACAGGGCTCATTAGCTTCCGGACTAAAATGTAAAATGAGAAGCCCCGGGAACACCCGAGAAACGTGAATGCGATTAGTTTCTCGCCGTCTCGTTCCCTCTCTCGCCTGTTCTCCGTTCGTTGTCGATATTTTGCCCGCGACAAAGGGTTTCTCGGGCGAGAAAAGAGAACACCATCACATTCTCGTTTGTCTCAATGCCGATTAGTGGTGGAGAGTGCACGTTTATTTTGTCTAATTACATAAATTTTCTGTTTTGTTTTGAAAATGTGGAATAACGATTTGGAATTAAATTTCATTTAAAATCTTGTTCAACAAATTTTAAGTGTGGACATATTACACTCATCAAAAACCTGTCATAAGAACTCAATAAAAAAATCTAGAGTCTATCTACTAGAATTAGATGATCACAAAACATTTATACATTTGTGAGGACTTCGCCCACATATCAGTCAACAAAAGAAGTAATTTCTCTAGAATCAAAACCGCAAATAAGCTCAAATATACACGAGTCAACTGCAATTAAATTCCAACTAAATTCGGCATTTAACGCACACTCAGCCGGTGACTAATGCCACTTCTTCTGATCGATACGAATTGACACACTTATTCTCCCCCACTCATTGAATATTGCATCATACATACATACCATATAAAAAGCAGTACATTCGATCGATATTTCATCATCCTCTAGAAGACGGTCTTCGCGCGCACTCATCATCATCATCCTCTGGCGGCAGTCAACCGCATCGTCCACGAGTTCTCGGGCTCTTCATTATCTTCGAGTCGACAACAACCACGCATAGGACACGCGATCATCATTATCTTCCAATCTATCGCCGCGCTTCATACTTCGGCGACATACACTTCGAGCACACACAACACACACTCGGCGACTTATCAATCAAGGCGTTACAAACTGGCAACCGATCACATACCTTCTGAATAAATACTTCTACTTAAGCATCAACGACTTTCAATACGGAGAAAACCCCTTGATTAGAACCGCCCTTCACTCACGAGAAATTGGAGTCTAGTGAAGGGTGGCCACTCTCACACATTCATGGACATAATTTTATCTCAAGTATATCCATTTTAATACCTATATATCATACCTAAATATATTTATAAACATACAGAATATTAAAAAAAAATCTATTTTGTCTCTTCCTTTCACCTCACTTCCCATTCTGATTCTCAAGCGGAAACAATATAAAATTATATTGCGTTCATTTTGTATACTTTATATTCGGAATCACATTAATGGATTTTCGTCACTTTTAAATAGGTTTTTATTGCATTGTATGTTGTTCTGTTTGGTTCCAGAATAAAATAAAATAAAACAAAAATAAAACGAAAAAATAAAATTTTCTAAATCACTAGTTGACATCATGGTAAACTTTTATTTCTCCACTTGGTTCAGCAACTAGTTCATCCAATTGTTTTTGCATGCTAAAACTGAAAGCGTAAGATAGATAAGAGTTATGTATTATAGTTATAACGATAAAATAAATTCCGAACTTTGTTCTATTTCGATGAATTTGCGTCATCCACCATTGCATGCACTTTCTTTTCTTCTTAATTGTATTTTTGGTTACAACATTTACAAAGTTTCAATATGCTATGGCACACAGGGCCAAACCTTCTGCAGTTTGAATGTCGTCCGTAACAGTAATGTTGTCCATATCGGATAGGAACGACAACACGAGTGAGAATATCTTGAGTGTGGACATGTTGCTTGTTCTCGCGAGAAGTCTCAGCGAAACTTCTGGCCGAGGCTTCTCGCCGTGAGTCTGGACGGCACTGTCAACTTGGGTTGTCGACTACAACGGGCGAGCCCGTCACCACAGGAAGTTTTAACGATTAGTCGTTCTATCGACCTGCAGTGAGCGTAGAAGACTTTGGACAAAACAATCCAGCGTCTAGCTACGCCACAACCCGTTAGAGACCAACGCCTTACCGCGAGATAGCCAGTTATGCTACCTGGCGGGCCCGACTCTCGCGCCCTAACTTCCAATTGTGACCAGATTTCTCCGGTCTCTCGATTGGTTCCCAGTTCGAGGTCGCTTGCGCAGTCCTCTCCCTTACGAAGCGGTGAAACGGTAAATACCGAATCTATCGCGGACCATGGCGTCCTTTGCCCGCCTCTTACCCGGGATCGGATGGCCAATGGTCATTTCAAGAGCAGTCGCCGTAAGGTACGCAACCACCCCCGCTCTATAGGAAACAATACAGCTTCCAGACTCCCCCGACTGTTAGTCAGAGAGCACAATCGATTGGCTTGCGCCGCACGGTGTGCAGACCGTCCAGGAGCGCCAGAGGTTTGATTCCCAGGGGAAACTGACCAGGGCCAGAGTCCTACCCAGGTTCGCACCCCGTGCGTGGAGGCCGTCGGATGGGTGTTGACCCGTGAGTGTGACCTACCGTTGCCAACCCATCATGGGCCCGAGCTAATGTGAATAGTTTCTCGCCGTCTCGTTCTCGTTCTCGCCTGTTCTCCGTTCGTTGTCGGTATTTTTGCCCGCGACAAAGGGTTTCTCGGGCGAGAAAAGAGAACACTATAACATTCTCGTTTTGTCTCAGTGCCGATCAGTAAGTGGCGGAGAGTGCACTTTTATTTTGTCTTATTTCCTAAATTTTCTGTTTCGTTTTGGAAATGTGGAATAACGATTTGGAATTAAAGTTCATCGAATACTTTCAATGTCAGCCCATTTGATGGGATGCTAAGCAACGTCATTACAATGGCAAGAGTTTAAATCATGATGCATGGATCCGACTCGGACAATTATTCAATTCAATTATACAATTATAACCCTGTACTATTTCGATGAATTTGCAGCATCCACCATCGCCTGTACTTTCTTTTGTTGATGAAATTGCATAACCTAAAATTACAGTTTAAGTTATGCAATTTCGTTTAAGTTTTGTGTTTTATTGAGAATATTTATTTTTATTTATGTTTTTCGATTACTGAATATTTAAAAAAACAACTAAGAAGAACCTACTTTATGTGATTATTATAATGGATCTCATTTACTAAATGGGTTAGTTTATAAGTATAAAATAAGACATGTTGATTACTTAATTGAGATTTAAAACAAAGATGTTGATTTTTCTGTGCCTTTCTCATTCTAATAAATAATTGAATATGTTCCTAAACTGATTTTTAATTAAAAACTAAAACTTACCTCACAAAATATTACAAACGAGAATAATTTTGTTCCGGGGTCTAACAGACGTATGTTAGGTGGTAGTGTGACACAGGTGCTAGGTAGTTAAGGGTTAATGCGGGTTAATCATTACAGGCTAGAGTAGGTTTTAAGATTTTGAGGTATGCACCAAAAAGAAACCTGTTAATTGTAAAATCCTTACCCAAAATGAAGACAATAGATTGACATCGACGACTTTTCTGTAGTCGTCGTCGGCACCGTTCGTTATGCTGATAGTCGGCATCAAACCGGCGTTTATGATAAGAATGGACACTGACTGTCCGAAATCCTGATCAATCTGCGAAACAGAGGCGTAAATTTTAGCGCAGTCTTAAAAATTCCTATCGCCAGAAAATAAATTTCATGCTGGTGGTTGTTTTATTTTAGAGTTTTATTTTAACGTAATAATTTCTAACAATTGATGTATGGTTAGTCTATCAAGATTCGATAACTATTTCTTTATTTTAATTTTAAATATATGCTAAATGTCAATTATATTGTTAGGTCCAAATTGATCAAGTTGATCAAATCTCGGCGTTATGAAACAAAACAAACCTTAACCTTATGCTTATTTGATTCTGTCCCCCAACTGTGACAAGCTCGTTCTAGGGTGAACAGGACTATAATATTACAATAAATTAATAAAAAGTTATAGTAAAGTGCTCATAAAACTAAATTGCCTTAAAATGAGGTGCTCAAAAGCAATAAAAAAAACGCAATTCCATTATAACATCGGCATTAAATGAAACATAACAGTCCGTTAAATAGAGTATGACAAATAGAATAGACTTACAAACTAAAATAAAGAAAAAATAAAGTTATGCGGTAGAAAAGAAAGAAAAAGTCATACGAAACTTATAAAAAAAGACATTACTATTTAAGTTATGTTAAGTAATATAAAATTTAATATAATAAACTATAATAAGAGTCTTTCTCATGCGTCATTCAGTTTAAATCTATAGCGGACCAATTGCATCTTTTGCCCGGCTCTGAATTCAGGAGCAGGTAGCCAACTGGTCATTTCAAGAGTGGTTGACGACAGGTCAACATCCATCCCCGCTGCTTAGGAAACAGTATATTTTCATAGTCTCCTGACTCCTTCAGTAATTAGTTAGAGCGCACATAACGATTAACTGTCGCCGCAAGGTACGCAAACCGTTCAGTAACGCCGGGAGGCGATCGTGAGGCCTGGGACGCCTGAGTCCTTCCCGGGGTCGTCTTCCACACGAGGAGGCTACTGAATAGGGGCTGAATCGTGAGTTGGACCGACCCGATCGGATCTTATGGCCCAAGCTGCATGAAATCTATAAGGAAACAGTTATGAACACTGCGAGCAATGCGACATTATGATTCTGGCTGAGATAGCTGGTAACATTACCGGTCTATCTATGGAGTGAATGAGGCTATGCGCTAGCTCTCTCGTATTATATATACTAAGTTGCGTTGCGTCGAAAAATCTTCCTGATGTATGCAAAATACTAACCTCTTTGCTGAGAGCTTTTAAGGCATCGGGATCGGTGACGTCACAGACGTAGGCTTTGGCCTGATAGTCAGGTCCGTTGGTCTGCCGCAGCAGTTTCACTGTCTCCTCGGCTGCCTTTAGGTCTAGGTCACAGATTGCCACCTTTGCTCCGTTGTTGGCCAGTTGCTGAGCCATTGCTCTGCCCAATCCGTTGCCACCACCGGTGACCTAAACATATTTTTTTGTACATTGCAAACACATTATGTATGTAGGTACCCCAACAAAATAGCTTTGTTTAAAACGATCGGCCGATACTAAACTCCTTGTGTTAGTCGACTGTGCAAGTACATTCTTAAGCCATCGCACGCAGGTCGACGTTATTTACGCCGACTTTTAAAAGGCCTTCGATAAGTCGACATGAGACCTCAGAAAAATATCTGGAACGGGCGGACACGCGAAGAATTCGGCGGGGTCAATTTTGTAGGGTTTGGCCAATAAAAATTCAGCGTTGGCGAAGCGCCAGGCACAGATTCTGTTTGCGCTCAGGCGCATACAAAACTTTCGATCGCAGTGCTTGGACAGGCTGTTAATGGTAAAGCATATTTAGCGTAACTCTCGGAGGGCTCTCACGTTTTAATTAATTTAAATTAATTTAGGACCTAACTAAAAAATATGGCTACGCGCTATGCTAGAGATTTAACCAGTCTATAGAAATAAATTAAAATAAAACACACTCACCGCTTACATTGTAGGAGTAATCGCGCCTGAAAGTTTTCGAAATCAGTTTAAAGCCTGAATGTCCAAGGCAATGAGCAACCTATTTTGAGACTAAATTGTAAATTGGTTCCTTATCGAGGGATTCGAAAGGGCTCAGAAACTTTTTCAAACTTATGCTATATTTTAAAAAAAAAAACATAAAACTAAAGTTCATCAGATTTGGTCGTTCCCAGGTATTATTACTTAATATTTTTACTTAAGGTAGACAAGAATTTAACTGATTGTGAGATTGTGAAAAAAATTGTATCTTAGGAAATTACATTAATAGTTAAAACAGTCAAATATTTGGAACCTACTAAAAGTTAGAAACTACGTTATATCTTATTAGGGGCCGTCCACATATTACGTAATCAAGTTTTTGGGATTTTCGACCCCTCCCCCCCCCCTCCCCCATGTTAACAAACGTAATCAGCGGCCTGATTGGAACTGAACCAACGAGTGAAATTTCAACTTCATAGGATAAGAGGAAGTGGTTCTAATTCAACTTGCAAAATGTGACCTAAACAAACAAACAAACATACTAACTAACATATTGTCAGAGTTCGGTTACGGTTATATCAGAGTTCGGTTACGGTTCATGCTCTTCAAGAGGAAAATACAGCTCTAAAAACCGAAATTGCTGCAATTAATACTAAGCTTTCCAGCATTGATCAAATAAATCGCAGAAGCAATATCGAGATTCAGTCAGTACCCGAATCGCGTATGGAGAATACTGTCGACATTTTTGCGAGGCTCTGCTCGACTGTCTCATATCCCTGCGACATCAACTCGATTAAGCATTGTCACCGAGTTGCGAAAATGAATAATCAATCGAAGCGACCTCGTAACATCATCGTCACGCTTTCATCCCCGCTTCAACGAAATCAACTTATTTCGGCGGTCAAACAATTTAACAAGAAGCAACAGCGTGATAAATTAAACTCTTAACATCTGGATATTTCTGGTGATGCTCAACCAATTTACGTCTGTGAACATCTAACTCCAGCCAACAAGGCCCTACATGCTGCCACTAGGAAAGCTGCGATTGCCAAGAATTTCAAATACGTATGGGTTCGAAACGGAAAAATATACATGCGAAAGGGGGATACCTCCAAACATATCATTATACACTCGCAAGACTGTTTATCTAACCTCTCGTAATTTACAACTTTTGTACAATTTTTCTACATACATTACTATTGTATTATCACTTCCCTAAAATCTTTCTAACATTCTAATTTTAATTCGTTATATTTTAAGTTTACATTACTTTAAAATTGAAATGCCATTAACTATTTATTACCAGAATATCAGATGGATGAGATCTAAAATCGATGCGATTGTCCTTGAAATTCTTAATAATGACTACGACATCATCTGTTTCACAGAGACTAACTTATCATCTTCTTTTCTAGACAGTGAAATATGTGACGATAGGTACGTGGTATATCGGCGAGACCGTGAAACCTCCGACTCCGCTGGCAATATTGGAGGTGGCGTTCTTATTGCAGTCTCCAAAAAACATTGTTCTTCCTATAAACCTACGTGGCAAACATGCGCTGAAGATCTATGGCTACAATTAATGTTGGGATCGTCTACTGTTATTAATTTAGGACTAATTTATTTGCCGCCAAATATTTCAATGTCAACTTTCTCCCAGTGCATAGAGAACTGTCAACGAATCTGTCTTTACTCCAATAGTGTCTATAATATAATTTTAGGAGATTTTAATGTCCCAGAGTTAACTTGGGCTAGATCCAGTGCGAATCAGTATTTGCAACCGTCACTAAAAACTGGAACAAAATCAACTACCATTCGAGACTTTTTATCTACTTGTCATTTATATCAAAGTAACGATACACTAAACTGCAATAGCCGTATTTTAGATTTAGTATTGTCTGATATAGGAACTATTGACGTAAATGAAGCAGATACACTTAGTAAAATAGATCCATACCATCCACCGTTAGAAATTAACTTGAACCTTGATATTGCTTCTCCGCTTGAACTCAATCGCGAACAAGTTCAATACAACTTTTACAAAGGAAATTATGATAATTGCAAAGCAGAAATTCGAAATACTAATTGGTCTTACATCTTAGATACACCTGATATCAATGACGTTGTTCATATTTTCTATGATACACTTTGGAAGTTAATAATTAGAAATTTTCCAGTTAAAAAACATTTTAATAAAAAATACCCAAAATGGTTTTCTAAATCATTAATTAGTTTGTTAAACGAAAAAAACAAATACAGGCTGAAGTATAAAAAATATGGCAATCCTCGTGATAGAGATACGTTTTCACTCCTTCGATCAAGGGCAAAAAAAGTATTAAAATCCTGCTATAGGACATACGTAAATTCTGTCGAAGAATCACTAAATGCAGGTAATTTGAAAACTTTTTGGACCTTTGTAAAGGCTAAAAGCAAGAAACATGATTCAATTCCGAATATAATGCATCTCGATAGAGCCACAGCATCAAATGGTTTTGATATTTGTAACTTATTTGCTCTACATTTTAAATCAGTTTATAATTCGGCTTCTGATTATGTTTGTTCCCATGAGCAGTCCCAAAGTAGTAATTACTGCCTAAATACGGTAAAAATTGATGTAGGCGATATTTATTATAATTTAAAAAATTTAGACGTAAGCAAAGGTCCGGGACCGGACTGCATACCTCCTTATTTCATACAAAGATGTGCTAACGAACTTTCTACTCCATTACAATTTATCTATGCTAAGTCTATAACTGCTGGCGTTTTTCCAGAACTTTGGAAAATTTCGAACATTATACCATTGCACAAATCTGGCGACAAAACTGAAATCAGTAATTATAGGCCAATTAGTTTATTATCTACGTTCGGCAAAGTTTTAGAATCACTTGTTTACAACCAAGTTTTTAACCATGTTAGACATGTCTTATGTCCACAGCAAAATGGATTTTTTCCAAAAAAATCTGTTAACACAAACCTTATTGAGTATGTAGATTATATTAGTACTTCACTAGATAAACGAACACAAGTAGATGTTATATATAATGACTTCCAAAAGGCCTTTGATAAAGTTGATCACTCCATCCTCATTCGAAAACTTAAGGATAATGGAATACATGGGGACTTACTGCGATGGCTAAAGTCATATATTATGAACCGTAGCCAGATAGTTGTCATTAAGGGATTCGAGTCTTCGGTATTCGACGTAACATCGGGTGTCCCACAAGGTTCCAACTTAGGACCCCTCTTATTTTTAATTTTCATAAATGATCTTTCCAATAGAATAAAATGTAATTTCTTAATGTATGCGGACGATGTTAAAATTTATAATCAAATTTTGAACATATCTGACTGCCATAAAATACAAAACGACCTTGATTCGCTCGTCACTTAGTGTTCTGAAAATAAAATGGCTCTCAACATAGGTAAATGTCACTCGATGTCCTTTTGTAGGAACAGGGGTCACGTTAAATACGACTATTCTATAAATGGTCACAACCTAAGCAATGTATCTAGCATCCGTGACCTAGGAATAACATTTGACTCAAACCTAAATTTCAAGATACACATTGAGAACATAGTCGAGAAAGCAAATAGGATGCTGGGGTTGATCATGCGGATCACTAAGAATTTCAAAAATCACAACAGCATGATCCTGCTTTATAACTCACTAGTACGTTCTCATCTTGAATTTGGGTCCTCGATATGGAACCCATATTTTAAAACATACTCCGATAGAGTCGAACCCATTCAAAGGAAATTTCTGAGAATGCTATCATTTAAATGCGGCCTTAAGAATCATCTGACTGGCTACGAGGAAAGACTGACTGCTTTTAAATTTGTCACATTAGAAAAACGCCGGCAGGTTGCAGATTTAGTGTTCCTGTACAAAATTTTAAATAATAAAATCGATACCTCTTGTATAGAAAAAATACAATTTAACATTACTAAAAGAAGTCTTCGATACCCAGACTTATTTAAAACACCTTTAGCAAAAAACTATACCGGAGTAAATAACGTAATCCCACGTATATGTCGTCTGTATAACAAATTTCATCTTGACAATCGCATCGATATATTTCATGATAGTTTATGCTCCTTCAAAGCGTCCCTCTTTAAAATACTGTAATTCTGGTATTTTTTGTTTTTCCTTTTTTTATACGTATTTTTTTAAAAATTCAACCATTGTTCATGCATTGTGCTAATTGTGTACTCATATCAAAAGGATATTGATGTAGTGATGTAACTGTAGTATATATATGTCACTGTATGTGTTGTCAATATTCTGTTTGGGTACCAAATAAAATAAAATAAAATAAAATAACATACATTTCAAGGTAAATAAAAGTTTGTAATAAATCAAATCCTCCCGATGTTGTTTCTGGCGACGGCCTTGACAGACGATCGGGCAAAAATGTACTGGGCGTAGGTACTTACCAGGGCAACCTCCCCGATGATCGACTTAGGCTCAATGGGCGCGATCAGCTCTATAATGGACCAGAAGATGATGGGAATCACTAGAATTATGGCCTTGAATCCGTCCAGCATCATTGGTATAAATAACGTCAGCTTCTGCCTAAAACTTAGTTCCTCGGGCTGGGAAGCCGACGAATACTCTCCGATCTTTTTCCAATCAGCCTTCATCGGCCATGTCTTTTCATAGCCGTTTGAAGAAACCGCCTCTGGTTGCATCTTGGCGTCCTGTAATATTTACGGGTGATGAAACGAATATACCCAACTAACAGAGCGTAGCTGTATATCGGTCGCGAGAACGTTTTTGCGGTTGAAAATGGTGTTCATGATTTGTTTGTTAGAGACATCAAAGGTTGCGATATATGGGCGGGTCGATGTTGACAGTCTGTGCAATAAAACACGCTGTTTGTGAGGTATTAACACATTTATTTTTATATCTGGAATACCCATGAATGTCAATATCTATGAAATACGTAATTGTTCAAATGTCCGCCGCAGCTTCGCACGGGAGCACGGATCCGAGAGGTCCAATTTTCAATGACTCTACCGCCGCACAGATCCGGTTGAATTTGAATGATTCGCTGGGTTATGTTGAATTTAAGGCTTGTACATGCGCCGACGACCTTGGGCGTTTAGGCATTTTTAGATGAAGCGTTTTACCTCTCACCGCACTCGCCCCGGGATCCGCGCGTGCCGCTGCACAGTGGGTCTCGGACGTCGAAATGACAATCGGCAGAACTGTGCTAGGGATATCGGTATATTGGTACCCAAATTCAGTAAATGACAAAAAACAACATTGAACATTTTTTAACATTTTGAACTTCTTTATTATTGTAAAATAATAGGAACTTACATAATATGCTATACATTAAAAAACTAATACCTGCGAGTATTTTTTTACAATATTTTATATTGTTTGAAAAACTACGTCAAATAATGAAATCGAAATATCAATAATTATAAATTATGTACATATTAATTTCTCATTATTTTATTAATTATTTAACAAAAAGATATCTAAAATAAAATTCGCAAACTTAAGTCTATTTAATTTTTACATTCTTTAGGCCGTAAATGATTTTCCGCAGAAATATTTTCGAGGTCAAACCATCATTCGTGATCCTCGCGTACTTTCCGGAAAGTTTTACCATATCGCAGTATAATGCGATATTAAAATCAATTTTTTCAGTATGCGTCGGTTTGTTTTGGCAAATCCGGGCGATTGCTCTTAAAAACAGAGGGTTTCTAACTTAAAAACCTAAAATCGGCGAAGAAAGTCGTGGAAAAATCGTCACATTTCGGTATTTCCCGTCATTTTATACTAAAAAAAGGAAACTTATGGTATTAGCAGCATACATTCGTCTATTGAGTAATTATTCGAAATTTCTTAAAAACTAATTTCCTCGGTAGTGTTCTTCTTCGTTTAAACTTCTTCATCGTCGTTTATGTCACCAAACTCTGCAATAGAGACAATTGGGCAATAAGTAGCGAAACCAAAAAGGATTTCCTTCTCTTCTTCGTATATTTTTATTTTTCTTACTTTTTTATCGGCCATTTCAGTGTGCTTCCTTGTTATGGTTTTTTACTTCATCTTTCTACTTGTCTAGTTTTTGTGTACATGTAGAAATGGTCGTATTCTTCTTTTTTTTTTACATTATATTAATAATATATCGCTTTGGTTGCTTTCTTTTCTGTTCTTTTTTTTATGGCTTCTTCAATGTAAGTTGGATCTCTAATTCGCCAAGTTGAATCCCTAGATGTCGTGTTTCGTTTTAAAACTGTGCTTGGGCGCAGATAGAACAATACACATAGTAAAGAATTTTACCCCCTTTTGCCAGAATGGCGGCTGCTCCAAAATTGCAATAATATTGTAAACATATTAAAAGCATGGTTTTAAAAAGCAGGTGCGAAGTAAATGATGCAGCAGTGGACACCATTGGACTGTTGATGATAATATGGAATATGGAGTCCTATATTTTGCAGTAGACTCCACTGGGCTGAAAATTATAATATAATGCAGTGGACGTTAATGGGCTGATGATGATAATACATTATAGTGTAGTCAAATTTTATGAAAAACGAACTTTTAGAAGCAAATCATGTAACTTTTGGGCAACCGGTATTTTTTACCTATTTCAACCATGCTGAATCCGAAAATGCCAGTTGCCCAAGCGAAATCCTGACTGGAAGTAAGATATCCAAGATGGCCGCCAATATGGCGTCGAAACCCGAAATCGGTGTTGTTTCATCAATTAATCAAGGGGTTTGACATAGGAACGCGTCCAAAATGTCTAGATATATGTTTTTGAGCATGGGGAATTTAAAAACACAACGTGAAAAAACATTGGTCTGATATTTCAAGATGGTGGCCAAGATGGCGCCAGCCATATATTACCCTATTTTGTCGTACAAACGAGCATGACGCGTCTCGATATAGGTATGTTTTTAAACATAAGGATTCAAAAACTTTTAACAACGTTGGGCTAAACGATGTATCAAAACAACAACTTAAAGAAACTAAAAAAGATTACTGTGTGTCTCCAGAATTAAGACAGGTAGTACATAGTTTTAGGGTTATAGGGTTTGCAGGGAGTACATAGTTTTATGCAAGGGACGTTTCCTTTACTGTAGCTGTTCTTTAATCTTTTTCTTAATTGACAGGTATGTTTTTGAGAGAATACCCACCTTCCCAAGCCATATTTTCCATTGCTTGAAGATTGCGACTGGGCCATTGCCGGACAGAAAGCTGTTCCAAGTTTCCTGACGCTAAATCTTATTCTTAAGGCGTGCCCAGAAGTTGTTGTTTGCCATTGTAACGAGTTTTGTAACTCACAGAACTGCAGTTGCAGGAAAGAAAACGTTCCTTCTATAGAACTCTGCACTCCCTGCAAACGTACCTACCTGTCTTAATTCTGGAGACACACAGTAATCTTCTTTAGTTTCTGTAAGTTGTTGTTGCCAAAAAGTCGCTTGTTTGTTCCATTTTCGAAAATATTTGAATTAAAGTTTAGCCCAACGTTTTTCTAAAGTTATTTTTTGAAATCCTTATTTTAAAAACATATATCGAGACGCGTCACGCACATTTGTACGACAAAATAGGGCAATATGTGGCTGGCGTCATCTTGGTTGCCATCTTGAAATACCAGACCAATGTTTTTTTACAGTGTATTTTTTAAATTCCCCGTGCTCAAAAATATACATCTAGATATTTTGGACACGTTCCTACGTCAAAGGGGGGCTCTGCAGCGCTAATTTCAGGTTTCGACGCCATATTGGCGGCCATATTGGGTATCTCACTTCCGGTCATAACTTCGCTTGGGCAACCGGCATTTTCGGGTTCAGCATGGTTTAAATAAGGGAAAATACCGGTTGCCTCTAAAAGTATAAAGGGGAGCTCATTTTCGATATTTTGACTAGACTATTAGAAACATATTTATATCCAGCAGCAGCAACAAAATCAAAATTATCAAAATCAGCTAAGTATTTTTATACTTTAGAGATTTTTTTTAATATAACGCCCACTGGTGGTCTATATCCATAATGCGTTCGTAAAATATGTCTAAAATCTTGTTGGTGCGAAACCCAAATAAAAATTTAAATACACACCTCTATGGAATATACAGAGCCGGCTATAATAAGTCGATTTTCTTTTCCCCATTTTTACTGAAATAAAGAATTGCATATTAAAAACATGTTATCTGTAAATAATCACAATATTACGATGAGCTTAAACATTTTACCAGTTCAATCAACGACAGATATCATAATAAATATTCAACGTTCTCACCTAAGGATGAATAAATTCCCTGTATCCACTGTGCGGCACACGCAAGTCATCGTCACTGTCATCGTTCGCGAAAAGGGCGTGGCTCGACGCGGAGAGCGACGTGGACGCACCTCGAACGCCCGCGGGCGAATGAAGCGAAATTCGTTCTCCGTTCGAGTTATATTTGGCATCGCCTTTCCATACTAAAAATGTATGGCGCATATTTTCGTGATTTTTGATGAATTTTAGTAATTTTTTGGTGTCATTATTCAAAAATCTAAAGTGCACATCTATTAACTAGTTTAATAATCTTGCGATTTAATAATGTTCACAAAATTCTGTTGTGTATTACTGTGCAAATTTGTTAGAATACCAAAGGCTGTTTTAATGGTTTTCCTCAAGGTATTTACAAAAAAAATAAGCAAAATGGACAATTTCAAACTTGCACAGATTGTAATGCAGTTATTTGAGAAGCCACTTGTGTGTTTTTTTTATCATTAATGATCTAGGACTCGCAGCATGAGTAAAATAGAAAGGCTCGTTTTGGGTCAAAACACACGGCGCCGCCTTAAGGGCGTCGGTCCATTGCGGCTTATTGGCAAAGACGTCCGACTTCGAAAAACCCCACATGAAAGAGTCTATCGGGGTCAATTCGCACGATCTTGGTGGCTAATTCAAGTCACATTTGCGAGGGATAATCATGCACTAACGAACACTCATTTCGATAATAACGTTTTAACGTACTGCTCAATCGTGTAACGCCATGTTGATTTGGCATCAGTGACTGAAATATTATTCAGTTGCCATTCTGCAGTTGTTGTTTATTATCATCAGATTTGACAGACTCCGCCATTGTCTGCCTTCATGCCTGTTTCCATTCTAAAATGACTTATGATATACTAATATGGGGGAATGCCACAGACAGCTCTAGGGTTTTCATTTTACATAAAACTGCACTGAGAGCAATGGCAGGAGTATCCCGTGACACGCACTGCGAACCATATTTTCTTAAGTACAAAATACGGACTTTTACGTCTGAATATATTTTACAATGTCTACTATATGCTAAATCAAATATTAACGAACAAGAGGTAAACGGGAATATGCACCCCTACAATACACGCAGACGTGATGACGTTATCCTGCCTAAAGTACGCCTTACGCAGACACAAAAGTCCTTTGGATATTTGAGCTATAAGCTCTTTAACCAGCTACCACTCTCCACAAGAAAGATGGAAACAAAGGCGTTTAAAAGATTTATTAAACAAGAGCTGCAATCCACACATGCTTTCTATAAGCTGGGGGATTTTTTTTGAGCATGCCAATTCTTTGAAATGGGAATAACATTAATATGTAACTTTCAGGTACCTCATTTTAGTTCTTATTGTTTAATTATAATATTATGAATTTAATATTTAATATTTAGATTACAATGTGTAATGTTACATACCTGATCATATACATACGTTGTTTTTTCCAATTTTGTTTTGATACTTCCTACTGTGTGATTATTTTTTGTATAAAGTGCTTGATGACTATTAATATTATTATAATAATTATCTATTTTATATGAATACTCATGTACATGGATTCAGCTCTATTTTTTAATTTTTTTTTTAATTTTATTTTTCTGCCGTGTAAAACCGACTTTAGTCGACGCTATTGTCGAATTAATATTTATGCTTTAATAGTTTTATATCTACATATAATCTGACGAATTCTAATATGCGATAATTAGCTTTAATTCATAATTCATGCTTTTATTGTATATTCTGAATGAATAAATTGAATACTGAATACTGAATACTGAAAATACTGTCTCGTCCTAAATGTCCTTTGTAGAATGGCAATTTTATAGGTAAGGACCTTATATAGAATTTGAAGTGAATTAATAAAGTTTGTACTCACTGACATGTATTTTCACTGCTGCTGAACTATTCTGAATGGTGGCGACTAAAGACGAATATGAACAGGCAATATTTTATTTTTTCTGTCTTTAAGTACCTGTATAACATCACGCATGACCACCACAAATGAACGCCATAAATGACCACCACAATGACGGCCAAGATCTATAGAATAATAAGATGGGCTCTTTCAGTGTTTATTTTATTTACGTAAAATTTGTATACAAATTCGATGACCGGGCTTATCCGAACCGGTTTGTTGGCCTATTTAATCGTAGTTTTTTAAGAGGGTAGTTCTTAATAGCTTAAGATCCACATAATTCTGGCGATTGTCTGCGCGTACCGGGACGCTCATGCGCACTGTTCAAATTAACAAGGAGAACGTGTGATGGTTTCTCTTTGTCTTCCAGCATCGCTCTTAAAACGCAGTTAAACCTGCCACAGACAGCGACGCACAAAGATATATGCCCACGATTGACAAGGAAGCTACATGGCTCGATGTAGCGACGCAGCCAGATACAGCTGAACTGCTAGCTGAACTACGCCACGCCAACGTCCATTTCGTCTCGACTGCCTTTGAGAGCACATGTGTTTAAGTGCACGTCGCAAAGCGCTTGCGACGGTTTTGGCACAGTTAAGAAGGGATAAAAGGGCGGAAGCGGGCAAGCGGGGATGAAACATTGTTGCCGGGGCTACTAAACGTGTATACAGCTTAGCTCAGGCGGCGCATCCGCGGCAAGCCACGCATGCACCTCTGACGTCACATAGACACGCAGCCGCGTCTACCGTGGGCGTGGCCCACTATGTGTTGATATGTATGGCAGCTCGTATTGAAGAAAGTTAAATCCAGGTGTGAAACGTATCCGTGCGCAGTAGTCTGTGGCGGGTTTTACTGTGGACTTCGTCTGCGTTGTTTCATGTTTCATTTGGAAACTAATGGGCCCTTGCTGAGTTGGCCACGAAGACCCATTTGTTCAGCGTCGGTCACACGCACGGGTCAAAACCCATCCGGCGGCCTCCACGCATGAAGCGCGAGCTCGGGTAGGACTCTGGCCTTAGAGCTAGTTTTCCCTAGGAGTCAATCTTCTGGCGCTCCTGGACGGTCTGCGCGCCGTGCGGCGTAAGCAAATCGATGTGAATTCTGACTAACAGTCGGGGGAGTCTGGAAACAGTACTATATCCTAAAGAGCGGGGGTGGTTGCTGACCTTACGGCGACTGCTCTTGAAACGACCATCGGCTACCCGATTCCGGGTAAACAGCCGGGCAAAGGATGCCGTGGTCCGCGATAGATTCGGTTGATACCGTTTCACCGCTACGTAAGGGAGACGACCGCGCAAGCGACCTCGAACTCGTAACCAGTCGAGAGACCGGAGTAATCTGTTCGAACTCGAAGTAAGAGCGTGTCAGCCCGCTGGGTAACATACCTGGCTACTCGCGGATAAGGCGTTGGCCTCTTACGGGCATGTGGCGGAGCTTGATGGTGGACTGTTTTGTCCTAAGTCTTCTGCGCTCACTTCACGGGAGATAGAACGATCACATTTCGTTAAAACTTTCTGAGGTGACGGGTTAGCCCGTTGTAGTTGACAGCTCTAGTTCCGTCGTTTCATGTCTAATCGGAAACCAAAGTGTCGCGCTTTTTAGTAAGCATACCGTAACTAGCCTGTACGAGTATGTTAAGGCGACGATGTAGGTAAATTTCGAAAATTACATTTTTTGGCAATTTTTGAACAGTCATACTGAAATAACTGATGATGTTAGCCAACAAAAAAAAAATATCGTAACTCACAGTACCTTTCTTAAGTAGATAGCTATTTCAGATTTTTTTTTAAGTATTGGAAAATTGAGGAAAATAATTAAATCTGGGAGCTATACAGGAAATTTTCATTTTAGAGCATTTTTTGAAACGTGCCTCACACTAAACTGCACGATCAAGAAACTCAAAAAAAATACTACGGCATTTTAACAATAGTTGTAAAGAGGAATGCTTTCGCATAAATTTAAAAAAATAAGTTTTTCTTGTTAAAAAAAAATATATAAAAAGTGTAACTTTCATCCATATTCACTGTTAAATATTACTTATTACTGTGTGTTTTTTTCAAGTTTGTTTTTTTTTACATAAACTATGTACAATAAACTTGTAGTACTGACGATTATTTTTTTCAAATAAAATATCAGTATATTTTAAAAATAATATTTTGCAGAGCCCGTTTATATTATTTTTGTCATACAATGAGATGAGCGCGCTCTTCTCGCGACGACGCGCTGGCATTCAAAATGCCGCAAGCGACATTGGGTCAATATGGTTCTTATGTGGGGATCAATTACTGATTCAAATGGCATAACAGCCAACCTTTTATAATGAAATGTTATTGGCTCTTAGAAACGTGGTTCATTTCGGCTTCGAAGGCCGACATATGCGGTTGCGTTCGCGACGCTCTGTTTCATGACTTATTATTACCAAATTGACATTTCGATGGATCGGAGATGTGAAGTAAAAAAATATCGGTTTTAGATGGCTATTTCACCGTGTAAATGAAAGAGGTTTAAAAACATGATAAATCATATGTTGAAAAATAGAAACAATAATAAGTAAAATAGTATTTAATATTTATTTAATTTTTTTTTAAATTTACAATATTACTTTTTTTTAATAAAAAGTGTTCATTTATTTGATAACAATGTTTCTTTATGTATAAAAACAAAAAAAAAATATACATATCGGTAGGTTTTGAACCTACGACCGGTGTGATCTTATGCGAGTTTAAAACAAGTGCGCCACTTCAGCTTGCTTCCCGCGAGTGAAAATGTGTCATATATAAGGGGACAGTAAATAATGCCAATACATTTGCGTTAGAGCCATATGACAGAGCTATACACCATGTATAAATATAATATACTATTAGGCTACGATTCTGACCGTTCTAATATAGAAAACCGTCAGATAGGCAGAATTGTAATTTAAAAAACAAAACGTAGGTATCTACTTTTTAAAAGCTTTTATTCAACTTGTAATGTCTGTGAAAAAAAAAACTAAAAATGCGAAGAAATATTACATCAGCAGTAGCTTATAATAAATGTCAAAACTTTTCAATTGATGAGAAAATTGATTGCCTGTATAATGACATTTTGAACGCCCCGATAGATGCATTTGCAAACCATGATAAATGTAGAAGTTTTTAAAATTGTTTGTCGGAAAATACACTGGATGCAATGAGTTGTTTGATGGGTGACATTATTTGGGAAAGAATACGTTACATAACTTAAAACGTAGGTAGCAATACATGCAAGAAGCCTAATTCATGATGTAGATAGTAATGTTCTCGAAAGGTTTAACGGCATCATTGCAAAATTTATTGGTGGTAAGAGGGCAAATTACATCCAAAAGCAGTCTTACCAAGCGCGATGTAATGCGGCAGTTATATCATTTAATACAAAACAGCCACTCTCAAGATTACATAAAAAATATATAGGCAAAAGTCCCTCTGGCAGGATATCAAAAGTGGAATAAAGAAGACAGAGGCATTTAAGTAAATCCATTCTTTATAAAAGAAATAAAAGCAGAAAGTTTTTTTG
The DNA here is from genome assembly GCA_944548615.1 of Micropterix aruncella. Classification (NCBI taxonomy): domain Eukaryota; kingdom Metazoa; phylum Arthropoda; class Insecta; order Lepidoptera; family Micropterigidae; genus Micropterix; species Micropterix aruncella. The sequence goes on along the minus strand of OX155973.1, from coordinate 8,766,242 downwards.
AAAAAAAAAACAATAATTCGCATTATGGAGAACATTGCAACCAACCCGATGTTCCATCAGAAATATTCGAAAAAAGCAAAGCTCTGTTATTTCAAGAATTGGAAAATAGAAAAATGATCGATTGCGAATTGAAAAACTTACGGTTATTCAAGGTGAAAGCAGCGAGTGGTTGGAATTACGAAGAAAAATGGTAACTGCGTCTAACTTTGGCAAAATTGTCAATAGTTAACAACACACAAAATGCGCCAATTTAGTTAAATCCATGACTGAAAATGGGATTTGAGCAACGTAGCATCAATTTGCCATGGAAAAGAAAATGAAACAACTGCACTAGAATGAAAAATATGTCTAGAAAAAGTGGAAATTCAGCAATGTGGATTATTCATTGACCCTAAATTTCCATTTTTGGGAGCTTCTCCAGATGGAATATCTGATGATTATATTTTTGAAGTCAAATTTCCCATTACAGCGCATAGAATCTGGTTAACGGAAGCGACAAGAAAAAGAAAAGTGACATTTTGGAAACAGAAAGATGGAAAACTTGAAATCAGCATCAAACATCACTGGTACGTTCAAGTTCAAGGACAGGTCCATATATAATTTCTTTTTATTTATTTATTTTTTATTTTATTTCTGGAAAATACAGCGCATACAATATACATACGTGTGCATAAATGTAGAAAAAAAAGAAAAACATTACGCCTATAATCGTTTATTACACATTTGGATTTCAGCATATTACACTTAAAAATTAATTATAAAATAAACAAAGTTCATATTAAATATAAAAAATATATAGAAAACCGATGGGAGAGGTAGGGAATTGGAAGTGATTAGGAAGAAGGAGTTAGACGATGGTATGTGTATATGTATATGTATAAATAAAGATATAGATAGGTCGTATAGTGGATATATAAATACAGATATTTATTGATGTTTATAGGTATTTATAGATATATAATAAATATTTATAGATATTTATAAATATTTGTGGTAGCTACTGATATGTTGTATATATATCCTTCTAGCCGTGTTCGGCCACAGCGACTGCATTGTAGATTCTAGTGACTTCTTTAGTCTTCTCAGAGTCCACTGTTCGGAAGCAGTCAAGTGCGCAGGCTATATTATAGTGCACAGGTGGGCGCGCGACCACGGGTGCACTCTCTCTTCCTCCCTCTTCTGAACCCGATGGAACGGAGACCGTTACGACCAGAGGAAAGTTTGGATGCAGATAAAATAAAATAAATCAATTAATCGCTAACGCAGCAATGACTGTCATTGTTAAATTTTTACTCAATATTGCAGAGCTATTTTTTCGGATTTAGTTCGTTTTTCACACTGTCATTTATGAAATTGGTAGTTATGGCTTGTGGTGATGTTTGAGTTTTTTCTGGAGCTATTGTAGAGATGACCGGTGACTTATTGGTAGTTGTTGTAGTAGGCGGTGATATAGAAGATGCATTATTGGATTTATCCTGGTTTTCTGATGATCTCGTGTTGTTGCTCATGGGGCTGTGTTGAATACAGCATACAGTCTCTTGTTCCGACATTATACAAAATTGTGATAGTTTCCTTTTTGGCAAATCCCCCTCAGTTTTTGGACAATTTTTGGCCGGTAGACATACTCCTAAAACGCCATTTATTTCACATGACTCTTCACGGCAGTGTATATGCCAGGTCCCTTGGCACTTCCGCAAGGGCTCTTTCCAATACTGGTAACGGTGATTATGTTGACAAGGCATTGGTTGTCAGCTATCGCCACTTGCAGAGGTCCACCACTATCGCCTCCACAAGAGTCTCGTAATCCTTCTAAGCTGCCAGCGCACAATTGATCGTCCTTATACCTTGCGGTAACCTCCTTCTGAGAGTCTTTGCATATAGTCTTCGAAAGGTGGCTGGTCAATCAAATCCACCACCACCTTCAGTAAGTCCTCCGATGTATCTTCAGCAAAGTCGATCTGCCTTCAGCCAGTAACTACAGCTCGCTTGTTTTCGATGGTCGACTTTTCCATAGACACGCTGGTCGAATATTTAAAGTGAACAGCTCAGACCGATCAGATCCTTCGGGACGCGTCCCGTGTTAACCGCGAGTTAATCCAGACTATAGAATTGCACTATAATCACTAAAATTTATTATTTAATTATTATTTAGAGGGGAGAAAATTTTAAAATATGTTGACACTTAGAATTTAAATTTCGAATTTTATTTTGTTGTATAGAAAGTATATAACTAATTACTATAGGTATTAACAAGCTCGTTAGGTGCAATTGATTTGAATAATTCTTTAACGAACGTCGGTTGGTTGAGGTTGAAAATGTCGATGGTGGAGAAACAAGAGTCGTACGTGCATATCAGCCCATAAGCGATGGAATGTTTCCCGTAGTTGGTATTGGCACGAGATACCTCAAACGTGCGTGAATTGCGAATTAATCGCTGAGGAACGAAAAAACGTAAGTTTTCAACAAGGTATGAACTATCTGTTGTATTGTGGATAACTTTAAAGAAAGTGTGCTGGAAAGAAACTGTAACTGGAACGATACATATAACTGGAAAGGAAGTGTGCCTATTTACATTATGGTCTGGTAAAAACGATCTCCTCAAAACCGAATATATACAGACGAATGATTTGATTTGGACAAATGTCATGGAAAAAACTTGTTTGTTTTTATATGGACTGTGTATTACCTGAAATTATCGATCCAGGAGTATGAAGGAATATGGATTTAAGGGAGCCTGAATACACTTTGAAAGAAGCAAATAAAAGAAACGACACGATAAAACGAAAGAAATCGGTTCCTCTCCCTTGTCCAACGCTTAAGCGGTAGTTAGTTTTCAGTGATTCCATCACAAAGTGAGCAAAGAACTCACAGAGAATGTACTTGCCAATAACACTCCAAAGCAAAGCACAAGCAATATAGAGCCACCGAAAAGTACACGATATTCCAAATCTGTGCTGAGTACAGATCTAATTAATAATGATGAACAGGCTTTTGAAAATGTATTATCATTTGATGAATTTTAATTACAAAAGTCGGCGCACCACTACAAAGCGACACTGTCAAGGCTACAAAAAGGAAGTCTCAAATGTACTGCGCAATTTTAAATGTATTTATTCGTCTCTTTACATTTAATATGTATGTATCTACTCAGAAATAACAGACTACTTTGCCAACCAGAAATGTCTTCATGATTTTTTGTCTTAATGATTTTATATTTTAATTAATAATTATTTATTTTTAATGATGTGTATTTCTTTAAAGTTTACAATGATGTGCTTACAGTATCTAAAAATAAATTATATTACTTTTTAATTAAATAATTTTTTAATGATAATGTACAAGGCGATGGGTGTCGTTATGTCCTCCTCAAAGAACTATTATACCGCGAATAAATAGTTCGATACACAATGTTGTTTTTTAATTCGATTCTAAATGTTTTTTCTGCCAAAAAATACTATCAAAAACTGTCACTACAACTATCAAAAAAATACTAAAGCTGTATCTCACGGAACATGAATTGCGATTTATGTCATTTAAAAGCCCTTGGAAAACTGTATCCAAAACAGTTAACGGCATTTCTCCAATTGTCATCTATCACCATTTAAAATAATTTTAAAATGTCGAAAATTAATTAGTGACAGGTGACTCTTCTTAATACAGTTTTTCAGGGGATTTCAAATGACATATCGCAAATGAAATTCTGTAAGAGATGGCTTCTGTCAATTTTTGACAGTGATAGTTTGGTTTAACAGTTGACAGCCAAAATCTAATGGGCGCATTCCAGGGTGATACTATCCCTATGTTCCAAATTTCAACTCAATCGGTTCAACGGCTCGGCAGTTATCGTGAGAGATTACATACAGGCAAACAGACATATATTTCTCTGAAAATGGTCTTAATCATCTTGGTGGACCTCAAAATGGACATCTCTATCGTTATCTAAACATTTTTTTCCGCACGATCACAACACCTTCCCTACCAGTGGCAGCCGGGAAAGTAATATAATGTTCAAGTTTAGATGATGATAAAGCGTAGCCTTCTTCACCAGCGTAGGTACATGACACTTGCATAATCCCAAAATATAAATCCCATTGCAATAGTGTATACCTAGTGTGTTTAGTCCAGACATCGATAGCGAGTGAATATCGCTGCGAGATGAGTCAACATAATAAACACCTGCCCCGTCGCGAGGGGAGGGGGTAAGTAGGCGGGGCTTAAAAACTCAGATACGGTTTATTTTTTAAGTAGTACGTCGCCTTAAGAAGCGGAAGTTCAACAGTTCCATGCCGATTGTACCGGAAGGTCGTTTGTTTGTGCAGGCGAAGAGGTGTATTGAATAAAAGAATTTCCTCGATCGAGCTCTGGGCAGTGGACTCTGCCAAATAAGTATTGGATCTGTCTGAAAATCGGGAGTACTGGAAACAAAGTTTTCCTAAGGCAACGTGGTAGAAGCTGGCCTGTTATCACCTACCATTAAATTAACCTTAATAAATCAGACCCCGTTGACCACTGCAGGCAAAGGGAAACACAATTTGTGGTTGTTTACAACACGTAAAGGTTCGCATAAGTGACCTCGAGCGGCAATCAGTCTGGTGGAAAGGGCAGTTTTTTCAACACTGGTAAGCAGAGAGCGAGGAAGCCCCGCTGACTTGCCAGTGCCTTTCCTGTTTGAGGTTGTACTCTTCTGGGTAGGTTGTTCTCTTCTGGGGAGTCTATGCGTGAGTGAGTGACAAGATGACAATATCGTTATAACATCCTGGGATGGCGGATTCGCCGCAGCATTGAAAATATATATATAGGTATAAATAATAAGCCATCAGTCGTTAAATAGCCAGATTATTTGATCTACAGCGTGTGTCCTGGTCATATTTTTCAAAGGCTGATTCTGTACAACTAACTAAACAAGTGTTTTTAAAGTGTCTTTATGTGGTTTTTTTTCATTTATCAAAAAAATCGGTTGTGTCACCCCAAGACTTTCTCGCAAGTAGCCAAAGACTGACTTCATCTACATATTAATTTCATAAATAAAATCGATATGCGCCCTCTCTCGGCCGACGGACGAAATCAGTTCGGTTTCTTACGACGCCTGAGGCGGTGCGGTTCGTTTCTTGTCTAAGGCCGGGTTCGGGCCGAGCGCCAATAAATAAAGTGTGCGGCGAGGGGCGGCTTCAGACCCTGCACCCGTCGGGCGGCACCGGCTTCCGGGCTCTGACCCTGCGGACGCATCAAAAATCATATCACCGACGAACGACGTTATCGCGCGACAGTCATTCAAATGTATGGCGGAATTTAAATATTATTACTGTCGTTTGTATATGAGATATCCAACCAAAATTTCACAATGTGATTTCGGCCCAAATAGTCATCTGTGTACCAAATCCGAATTTTTCCTATAAATCCGATACTACGAAATTGAAATATGGTCAGTGCGCCCCCTGATGAACTTTGAACCACAACCTTTTTAACTCTTGCCTTGACCAAATGGTGCCTGCATGCCAAATTTAAGCTCAACCGGATTAAGCATTTAGGCGCTATCGTGTAGGAATACACACCGAAACATAGGCAGACAGACAGACAGACACAGAGATAGACTTCCATCTGGAAATGGTCCTTTATCTCAAGGGGGGGGGGGGTATTATGAATCTTGTTCACAATACTTTGCCTCCTCGTTGGTTGGTGAGCAGGGAAAGTAAAACGAGAATAAATTAAAGTAAGCTTTTATTTAAATGCTCTGTCCCGAGCCAACCCTGGGCGCAGCAGCCTTGTTATAATGGAACTTATAATGGGCTATCATAATTTAATGAGTATACAAAATTTCGTTTCTGTGCTGTTGACCGTTGAGGGGTCTCCTCGTTGAAAGCCAAACCTGGGTGCAGCAGCCCTGTCGCGGCGAAACTTAGAATGGGCTATCATAATTGAATGGTTATACAAAATTTCGTTTCTGTGCTGTTAACCATTGAGGAGTCCCCACGTTGGAAACCAACACTGGGTGCAGCAGCCCTGGCACGGTGAAACTTAGAACGGGCTATCATAATTGAATGGGTATACAAAATTTCGTTTCTGTGCTGTTGACCGTGGAGGAGTAGCCTCGATGGAAGCCAACCCTGGGTGCAGCAACCCTGTCGCGGTGAAACTTATAGCGAGCTATCATAATTGAATGCGTATACCAAATTTCGTTTCTGTGCTGTTGAGCGTTGAGGGGTCTCCTCGTTGAAAGCCAAACCTGGGTGCAGCAGCCCTGTCGCGGCGAAACTTAGAATGGGCTATCATAATTGAATGGTTATACAAAATTTCGTTTCTGTGCTGTTAACCATTGAGGAGTCCCCACGTTGGAAACCAACACTGGGTGCAGCAGCCCTGGCACGGTGAAACTTAGAACGGGCTATCATAATTGAATGGGTATACAAAATTTCGTTTCTGTGCTGTTGACCGTGGAGGAGTAGCCTCGATGGAAGCCAACCCTGGGTGCAGCAACCCTGTCGCGGTGAAACTTATAGCGAGCTATCATAATTGAATGCGTATACCAAATTTCGTTTCTGTGCTGTTGAGCGTTGAGGAGTCTCCTCGTTGAAAGCCAACCCTGGATGCAGCAGCCCTGTCGCGGTGAAAGTTTCAACGAGCTATCTTACCTTATCATACCTTAATTGAATGCGTATACAAAATTTCGTTTCTGTGCTATTGACATTGGAGGATTCGCCTCTTCGGGAGCCGACCCTGGGTGCAGCAGCCATGTCATGGTGATAGTTTCTAACTTTCACCATGACAACTAGAACGGGCTATCATAATTCATCACTAAATTGGCGCGAGCACACGAACTTCGAGACATATGAGGAAAGAGCGGATTACTTTAAGGTTGCACTGCTCTATAATAGACGGACCATAACCGACATGTCTTTCCTATATGACATCCTTCATGGTTTAATAGACTGTCCAGCTTTAATTGAGCGAATTTCCTTGAGAGTGCCCCCAAGAAGTACCCGAGTTTCTCGTTTGTTTCATGTACCCAGGTGCAATTCAAGCCACTTCAGCAACTCTACTATGATACGGTTACTCACCTCTTTTAATAACAGGTTTAATAACCTTGACATTTTTTCTCTGGACAGGAAGCCTTTTCTTCACGCAGTCGAAGAAAAGCTCAGGAACGATAATTAATTTAAATTTACTTATTACTTTATTATATACAATATATTTATGTGTGTATATATGTCTATATGTATATATATGTCAATAGTATACGTATGTATGTGTTATAACAATCCCTCCCTTCTATTTCCATTCCCATCCTATTGTACTTATACATTTATATTTAGAAATGCTTCTTTTTCCTTTTTTCTTAAAAAGAAGGTTATAAAATTATTATCTTTTAAATGGGTACTTTATATTTTTTGCTAATTTAAAATGTATTAATGGCTATATTGATGTTAATTTATAAAATGTTTTTTTTTATATAAAGAATATGCTGTATACATTTAGTTAATAAAATAAATAAATAAATAAATAAAATTGTGTGTCGGTGCTGTTGGCTGTGAAAGAGTATCCTCGTCAGAAGCCTATCCTGGGAGTAGAATCCGGTCACGCACATAAAAACGCTATGTCATCGAAACTGAGTTAACTTGTAAATTTTCAACTTCATAGGGTAAGAGGAAGTGGTTCTAATTCAGTTTGCAAGATTTGACTTAAACAAACTAACTAACAAACATAGCAAGCTGCTTTTCTAGTTTCGTTTGATGTACAGAATCACCAATCGAAAACAAATCCCGACTCTCCCGGATATACCGTATATTTAGATTTATCAAGGTATTATTTTTAGTAGACTCATCTTAGTTTTCCTTCACAATTGTAGACCAAACAGTTACATTTGTTTGCCATTATTCGATATATTTTATTGTTGCTATTTTACTCCTTTTGTTTGGCAATTTCAATACATTGAGCATATTTAAAGTAATGAACTTGGTCTCAGTATACAAAAATAAATTATTCAAAGGTAACGAAGGTCAACCTATAGTTACAATAGGATAGAATATTAGTTAGATACACTGGATAAGTTGCAATAGATATACAAGATATCAGTGTTTCACTATTGTTATTTGTTACGTTTATGGAGGTACCTTAACCCTCGTCTTTTTCTCGACACTGGACTCGGGTGATGTGTGTGACTTCGAACTATGATCAACCGAAATTTGGCGGACTTCCAAAACCCGAAATTAGCTTGAGCAATATCTTGCTTTCGGGAATCGCTAACAAACAGGACCTTCGAAAAGCGTTTTAGTACGTGCCTTACTCCGCTAGCGTCTCCTCGTCGGGAACCAACCCTGGGTGCAGAAGTCATGTTATGGTGAAACTTAGAATGGGCTATCAGAACTGAAAGCGTATTCAAAATTTTGTGTCTGTTTCGTTGACCGTTGAGGAGTCCCCTCGTCGGGATCCAACCCTGGGTGTAGATTCAGGTCATGCTTACAAAAAAAACTGCATTGTTATCGGAACTGAACCAACATGTAAATTTTCAACTTTATATGATAACATTTGAGGAGTTCTCTCAATTCGTCATGGATACCATCATCAGAACAGTATTTTGATAAAAATGAGACCAATCTGGAACAATATCCTTTCAAATAAAAAAGAATTTTCCGAATTGGTTCATAAATGACGGAATTCTGAGGTAACAAACATTATAAATAAATTAATAGTTTAAAAAAAAACACTAAAAACACGCATTTATAAATGCACGTAAAAGCCACATCATCAGACCTTTAAACCCAACGTGGTCAAAGTTCATTCCAAGACTTTTCTAACAAGTCCAAACATAGCTATGATACGATGTTCCATCATGAAGTTCCAGTTCATATCTTCCGACTCTATCATCAGATCAGTTCGACAGTACCATATTATTGTATTGTCATCAGAACTACATACAGCTGCAAATTTTCCTGACCCTACGGTCCTTGGAAGATGGTTAAATTAGTTACCTTAGATTCCATTACATAGTTACATACAGGTCGACCTAAGAAAAGCGTGTATAAAAATACAAACGAATTGACAACCTCCTCCTTTTTTTGAAGTCGGTTAAAAAACAGCTTGATCAGCACGCTTACGGCTCCCTAGACGTTCAAAACGGCTTGACAAGTACTACGCCGACAAATGAGTGAAAACATGTCTGTACGTACTTATGTAATACGAAAAAATCAAAACAATTCGGTATATGATATGTATATCATTTATTTAATATGTCTGTACGTACTTTATTTTTATGCGCCAATACGCATAAATCAAAACAATTCGGTATATGATATGTACCTATATCATTTATTTAATAAAAACAACTAAAACTAAAAAACCGCTATATTCGTGTCGTATTGAAAAATTTGGTCTATTAGTCGCGTATTGCTTGAGGATTTATGGACACAGGAGCTACCTTGTCAAGTATCAGGTTGAAAGCATCGGATGGCAACAATCTGAAAAAAAAACACAAAAACTGTAGTAGGTACTTACCTATCTAAATAAACTGTCTGACGATATTTAAATACACGACCCAGGTATGCTTGTGGGCAAATAGCACTGATATTAAAGACGTATTTATTTTATAGAAACGAACCTTGAGAGCAATACGCGGATTAATTATAAGAAAATCTTGGAAACCACTATTTCGCGGACTAAAGGTCCCCACCGTTTATGCTAAACTTATTAAAACTCAGGCCCATATACATTCCCACAATACAAGGCACAAATTCATGTATACCTACACATAATTGTCTACCTACAACGTCACAATTTCAAAGGAACTCTATACAGACGCATAACATTTTATAACAGTTTACCAGCGGAATTGATAAATATACAAACATAATATGCACTATTTACAAAATCGGTTGTGTCACTCCAATACTTTCTCGGCAAGTAGCCAAGGACTGTTTTATCCCAATATTATTACACTCTCCCCTCCCCCCCCCCCCCGCACCCCCTGCCTATTCCAGTTAGAGAATATGACTTATCAAGTATTAGGTTGAAAGCCTCGGTTGGCAACAATCTGAAAGAAACACAAAAAATATCTGAAGAAACTGCCTATCTAAATAAACTGTCGGACGATATTTGGACACACGACCCAGGTATGATTGTGGGCGAATGCACTGATATTATAGATGTATTTATTGTATAGAAACGTTGAAGGCCTTGGTTGGCAACAATCTGAAGAAAAAAACACCAAACAGTGTAGTACCTATCTAAAAAATAAATCGGTTGTGTCACCCCAAAGTTTTTCCGGTAAGTAGCTAGGGATTGATTTCATCTGAATATTCATTTCATAAATAAACTCGATGAGCATTTGGTAACAATTCCTGTTAATACGAGACGCAACGCAATGAAAATTTGAATTTCGAACGCGCGTCATCTCATTCTATTAAAATATGAAGTTGTAAACACAGGTCGAATCCTGAAAACGGCGCCAGAGCAGAATTCCAGAAAAAAAACCTATAGTCCAAGCATATGAGATCTTTAGTCAAGCTTGTCGTTTCTAATAAAAAAATCAGAAAGTATTTTTCTCAACGGGTTTATATTATGTATTTTTGGATGTTGTATCCGATTTATGAACTTTATATGCCCAAAACCGCTTTGTCTGGCAATCGTTGGTAACGTTAGTAACCGTTGGTATTGTGAACGTTATAAATTATTATTTAAAAAAAACAGTTGTTATGTGCCATGTCTTGCGAATGTATTATTTGTGACGGTTCGTTGATGGAATACTGACGAGAGGAAGTGAAATCTTTCGTTGAAGCAAGTAGAAAGCTCTGATGGAAAGTTAGTTTTGTTGAAAAGGTGTAGTTTAGTTGAAAATAACTACAGCTGTAGTTATCTTCGACGTTTACTCTGATACAGAAATAGGCACAAAAGAAATAGAGCGAATGAGACGGTCAGGTAAGCAGTCGGTGGTTGAAATACAATTCAATTAGTCCATGGTGTCCATAGTCAGCCAGGGGAAATTCCTTTCCAATTCCAAAAACAAACGAAGACTGATTGATATGCTAAGGTCAAGGCTCAATGCAGTACAAATTAAAAACAAAAAAAACAGGCAGCAGAAGATGCAGATACAATGATTTGTAAAACTACCCGATCCCTGTCTTCAGAACATGAAGTATTAATAGTGGTCGGCGAAGATATTGATCTTCTGTTCATATTGATTAGGAGCCAAGCGCCAGCAAACGTATATTTTCTTAAACCAGGGAGAGGTAGAGTCGCTCTACTTGTTTACCATCCAGAAACCATCATTGAAAGCAGCCTGGCGGAGCATAAACTCTTCATCCATGCTGTTAGTGGTTGGACTCGACATCCGTGCTTTTCAAACAAGGCAATCGCTGAAGACTGTTGTCTAAACGTACAAGTCAGATAGTAGTAAAATGTACCAACAGAGGGCCTCGCCGGTAATTTAGAGCGTACTATCACTCCGCATGGTGCATTATACATAAGGATTTTGTGTTTGGAATAAAATTAATGTTTTCGATAGCAAGTGTGTATTCTTCAACGCGTCCGCAGCGACAACTGTTACACGACATTCCGACCTCATAAGGCTGATTTACATTGATCCAGTAGCTGGATCCAGCGTCACTGGGTTTCCTCGCTGGATCGTCACTGTATCAATGTAAACACTTTTCTATCCAGTCCAGCGTCCAGTATCCAGCGCTGGATCGGAATAGACCGACCGTCTATTTTTCGATCCAGTGACCGCCCCCCGCACACCGCGCAGCCCGTGCCAGTGGCGCTGGATTCGTATAAACGCTACGTGCCAGTTGCCAGCGTCTACTCATAGAGTGACCACGCGTTTTGTTTGACGTTTCGAAAATGACATCGAAAAAGTGGTCTGATGAAGAGCTTATAAAGTTTGTCCAGTTATATAGACAAGAAGAATGCCTCTGGAACATAAAATCCCAAGTTTACCGCGACAAAAATATGCGGTCTACAGCATTGCAGAACATTTGCGTAGGAATGAATGTTGAGGGTCTAACCATAGACGACGTTAAGTAAAATAAAATCATTGAGAAGTACTTATTACTTAGAGTGTGATAAAATCGAAAAATCTTCAAGATCTGGAGCCGGAGGAAATGTGTATGTACCAAAAATTAAAAGGTTCACGGAACTCCACGAATTCATTAAGATTGTTACAATGAAACGAAAAACGACGGTAAGTATTTTTATTTTTATAATTATTAATAATATATTTGTCTTATGATAACGGGCAATTATTAATATTAATATAATCATGAACATAAATAAATACCCTCTATAATTATTTTTTATTTTAATATTATTATTTTGATTATATTATTATAATCATAGATACAAAAGACAGCGCATCAAGCGTAACAATTCCACTACGGAAATCCCTTTTATTTCGTACGGCATAAGGGCGCTCATAAGGGTGCTCTCAACATGTTACGCTTGATGCGCTCTGTTGCTGTAAGTCGCGGTCAGAAAATGTTTATACAGCGACTTAAGGCCACCTTACACGGTCAATATTATTGACGCAATATATTCCAATATGCAATATAAAATATTATTGTTTAAATATACTTCTTACACGTTTAATATATTGATCGATATCGGATATTTACTCAATAATATTGACCGTGTAAGGTGGATTTATTACAAATGTGTACTTGCAATTTTAGGAAACTTTAGTTTCTAAACATTTTCTGACCGCGACTGACGTATGCTCGTTGGCTCTTAATAATAACACTATTAATGTATTCCAACTAACTGCCATGACAAACTTCCATCATTCATGAAGTAACTCTTGTAACCATCTCTTTTTACTCTAGCAACATTGGCAGAATGATTGCCACCTTGATTTGAAATGGAATTTAAGTCAATTATTCCTGATCTCCATGTACCAGGTATAATATTCCCTTCGTGGTCCTCTCTATCGACACAAGTTGCTGTAATATAGGTGGGTGATTTTCTTCGTAGCCAATTATGAAGTGTACATGCTGCACATACGATAGCGTCTACTGTATTTAATTTCGTGGGGATTGGCTTTTCAAACACACGAAATCTGCTTACTAAGATGCCAAAAGCATTTTCAACAATCCTCCTTGCTCGTGACAGTCTCAAATTAAATACTTTCTCATCAACACTCAGATTATCTCCTGGATAGGGCTTCATAAGATATGTCTTTAACGGAAACGCTGCATCACCAACAATGACTCCGTTTTCGGGTAGTAGCGACCCATTTTCCAAGGCTTGGTAAATTGAACAATTCTTGAAGACACCGCCATCTGATGCACTACCATTTGCACCCACATCAATGTATGAAAAACAGTAGTTATCATCAGCAATCGCCAATAATACTATACTGTTTGTCTTCTTGTAATTAAAAAACTCACTACCGCAATTCATTGGAGCTTTTATTTCAATGTGTTTCCCATCGATTGCACCATAACATGAAGGGAAATTCCATTTTGTTCTGAATCCCGCTTCAATTATTTTCCATTCTTCTGTGCTGGGCACCTGAAAAATAAAACTTTATTAAGTAGGTATCATTTATCTTCTTCACAGAATGTCTACACTAATGAAGATACTAATAATGATCAGCCGTCGAACGCAGAGCCGACTCAACCAATTTTGGAAGCTGAGCCTTCTGAAGAAAATGAACCACCGCCGCCGCCGGAAAATAAACTACCGACGCGGAATCCCGGCATATCAAAATCGAAGAGGAGCAAATTATCGCAGATGGCATCTATTGTGGCGGACATGAAAAAAGTGAACAATAGTTTAAATGAAAAAGTAGAAGACGATTTTGACATTTTTGGCATGTCTGTGGCATCACAGATAACAAAACTATCAGAAGAACAAGCAATAATTGCTCGAGGCGAAATACAAAATGTTTTAACAAGATGTAGACTCACTGATATACGTTCGAGAAATACAAATTTCGATACAGCATCATTTCCTAATACTCAATTTTCGTCGTCGGAATTTGTACAATTCATACAACCACCACAAAGTAGTCCGGCTCGTTCTAATACTTCTACTGCAAGTAGTTATTTAGGTCTTTATAATAACAACTATCTGTCACCATCGGAAACCGAACAGATAGATTATGATAGTAATACTGATGCCAGAAACATCATTAATGACGCTTTTAATAGTGCTTAGTTATTTTACATTAAGTTTTATATTAGTATTTAATGTTGAGTTACTGTTAACCATTTCAATGTTCCTTATTCCCACCTACCTACTGTGTAAAAATTGTGATTTGTTAAAAAAATTAAAAGTTACTTACTTTAATACAGTCTTTCAGTTTTTCATAAATTGCCAGGCATACTTCTGAAATCATATTAGAAATAGACGATTTGGACACACGATAAAAGTGACTCAAGCTCCGAAAAGAATTTCCTGTGGCTAAATAAGTCGGGTCCCATCAAACTTGCAGAAGGCAAATTTGCAGACGGCAATCTTGCAGACGGCATTCTTGCAGGCGGCAGTTTTGCAGAAGGCAATCTTGCAGAAGGCAGTTTTGCAAATGTCAAAATGACCTAACCTAACCTAACAGAAAAACTTAAAACATTTTTTTTAATGTTTAGTTTGATGTATAAAAGTCATCCACTACAAGGATGCCGGTAATTAATGTCACTTCGATTTTAGGGAAAGAAAAACCTAACCTAACCTAACCTAACAGAAAAACTTAAAAACTGTACTGAAGGTTGCCGCCTGCAAGGTTACTTCCTGCAAGGTTGCCTCCTGCAAATCTGCCCTCAACAAATTTGGACCTGTCAAAAGTGACATTTGTGCAAAATTGCCGCATGCAAAACTGGCGCCCCCCAATAAGTCAATGTTAGTTCAAGCTTTATTTTAGCTGGCAAGGCGTCCCTCATAAACGTATCTTGACGTTGAATTGAGCTGCCGATCAAGGATAGCAGATCGTCAAAATTTCTGGAGTCATCCTTAAAGCTACTGTGTACTCCTTGATGTCTTCTAACCTTAGTTGATTCATGAGTAAAGCAGATCCTCCATGTATATTTCTGTCATCAATCCATTTTCTCACCCATAGTCGCTTGTTCTTCGTTAATTCTTCTTCAAACATCACAGTGAGCGCGTCTAGTAATAATGCGCAAACTTTTTTTGACAATGCCTTTAATTCGCTTCGCTTTTTCACAAGCGAAAGACTCATTTTCGCGAACTTGTGGTCACGTCAGTGATTCAGCGATTACTACTGGACGTGTGTAAACGGCGCGGCCCAGTGGCCATGCCGATCCAGCGAGAGAACCCAGTGACGCTGGATCCAGCTACTGGATCAATGTAAATCAGCCTTTACCCTACATTCAGCCGGTTAAGCCAGAGGAATCACCGAGGTAGGAGAGATTATTGTATGGTGGGAACCACAGCACCACTAATCTAAATAAGCTGCGGTTCAAGAGCTATATTACATAGTGACAGCAGTCGATGCCAGTTTCCTTCTCGCCGCTGAGGAAGGAGCCACGGGCTCGTTACCTTTTTACCCACGAAACGAAACACGGAGTCGTTAAATATTATGGGCTTCGGAGTATAATATTCATCAGGTCAGCAATTAGATAGAATTATAGGGTTAGATTATATAGAAAACCTTTTACGTGACATGGAGAAATACTGCTGAGTGGCATGATCCCCTGTCCGCCATTTACATTTTTTCTTCTATACGATTAGTATAGATATGGCTTTCTGCCCATAGCTTTCCTTAAATTTAATTGATTCGGATTTAATGCAACAATATGTTGTCGTATACCTCAGAAATGTTGTCGCATAGAGCATATGTCTTGGAACCGCAAAAGACTTGTAATTTCTTCGTATTCCGTCGATTATTTGAAATGCAGCATCTTTCACTGATAGTGGCGGGATTCTGAAAGCAATTTTGATACTGTTAAATCGGCAATAAATTCTCAAGAAGAAACAAAACATAACTCGCACTACTTTAAATAAAAGCTTCCATATCACAGTATATTGCATATATCACGGAGCTTCATCTAATTTGGAATGTTAAGAGCCTTATTACAAAATAGCGTAGGTATTCTTTTAAAATGAGTTGAAAAAATGAACGCATTTTTTTTGGATGTAACTATAAAAGATAGGATAAATAAATAAATAAATAAATAAATAACTATTCAACCCTGGGAGAAAACCGCGGCACTGAGCGCTCTTCTCTTGCGCAAGCAAATATATACACAATTTCTAATTGTTTTTTGCAGTGTTTTCTCCTTTCTAATGACAATAATTTATATTATGTCGTATTGCTAAAAGAGTGAACTTTAATATAGTATAAGTATTATATAAGAATCTTATTTTATTTCTGAGAAAATTAGAATGATACAGGAAGATTTTTTTTTAATTTTGTGTAATTGTAAGTAATGTATACCTTGGATATGTGGTCAAAAAAACGAAAAAATAAAGCCGTAGTGTACATCAAGAATACATGACGGACATAAAAAAAATAGTATACGGTTTTCGTTGTAGTGATATTACTGTATTAAGGAGCTCAAAGTTTGCCTTCCGAGCGTTTTACGAATAACGACTTTCGGAAAATGGGCTGAATAAGTAAATAATATTCGTTATATCTAAAATTAAAGGCCGCTATGGTCAACATCAAGAAATGGTCCAGGTAATTCAGTAATTAAAGTTTGTAGAAATCTCTTCATTTCTTGGAATTAGAACGCCAAAAATCCACTTTTCTTGCCTTTCTGGAAAAAATATGTGATAGGGCTCTTAATACTCTATCAGAGAGAAAACACAAATTAATCTCCTATTATGTCAGAGATGCATATGTCGAAATCGACAAACCAACATCATCAAATTGATCCTCCTTCATCCAATCAATCAATTACCAAATTAATCCAAATGTATCCAAGCCTAGAAAGTCGTCTTGAAAAATCGTCACAATTATAGACTACAATACAATACAATACAATTTATTCTACTCCAGTGGGTAAGCATTCCTACACTTGGATGCGTCATTGCGTCTAACATTCTTAGTGATTAAGGAAAATTACCTATCGTGATAGTTGTGACTATAAAAATTAATTTAAGTATTTTTTAACCAGTTATTTCTGTTATTATACCAGTTATTATGTATTCCTGTTAAATAGAAAATATTGCAGTAATTTCTGGTTAAATAAAGAGCACAATGCCTTTAACCATAATTATCAAAGTGGTTGTGTGATGATAATAGATAATCGTATAGTAAACATTATAAAATTAAAATAATTTGTCAAATCTAGCAATATAGCCTTCGTTCATAAATATAAATATTACGCTCTTTGGCAAATGTCAACTATCAGGAATTTTCCTTTATTTTATTTTGTGATACTTTTGGAATCGATTCAGCATAATCCAAATCTCTTAAGTCGTATACAGGATTCTTGACTAAGCTATTAACTATATATTTTTTTAATTGGTTCTCTCCAAGACTTCTGATATTCAAATTCAAATTCTTTATTTTACAAACAATCATAATATCAGTTACAAATGAATTAAACCTAACCTAACTGGATCGCACGAGACGTCCGCACTAAGGTAGGCTCAGATTCGTATACTTAAGTACTGCCTAATGCTAAATAAAAAAATACGCTGAAGAATGCCGTGAAAAATAAAATCAAGTAAAGTAAAATTTTAGTAAAAAATAAAATTTCAAATTATCATAAAAGGTATGTAATAATAATAATATAAAGAACAAAAAGCATGCCAATCATAAATATATGGTAGGTAAATAATAATGTGTTAGTTAGATAGGAATAAAGCATTTTTTAATTAGTTTTTCGGTTTCTTTCCTTCCCTGGGTGATCAACCAGTGGGTTAGTCTTTTTTTGTTTATATTTTTTTATATATTAATACCTTGAGTATAAATGCCGGGTATATTCTTAGTTTTATTGAACAACGACGGTGCCAAGTATAGAAAATGTCTCTGTGCATGGGTACTATTCAGTTTGGGCACTATGTGGTTACTATTAGTTAACGCTCGTGTTATAATTTTATGGGTTGTTTGCTGGTGCAATTCTTTATGTTTGTGATAATAGAGTATTATCGTTTTACCAAATGTTTGCCGTACGTCGAGAACAGAGAACTCACGAAAAAGTTGCTCAGCAGGGTATCTCAACGGTTTTTTGTTGACAACTCTTAACAGCGCCTTCTGAGCTTTAACAAATGGATCGAGGTGTGATAGTGCTGCACCGCCCCAACCAAGAATCCCATATGATATAATGCTGTGAGCAAGCGCGTAATAGACAACTTTTAGTAATGGTTTCGACATTACGTTACGTAGAAGTTTAAATGGATGAATGAGTTTGCGAATTTTAGCCGCTGTGTTGTAGATATGGTAAGACCAGGTCAATCTATTGTCCAAAGTCAAGCCTAGGTATTTAATCGTGCTCACCTTGTCTAGATTAGAACAAGCACAGATAGTTGATGGACTGTCCTTACATGTGTGTACTATAAGGGATAGTCCAGCTGTTTGTTGCATTCCCTTGCTTGTTTTGGAAAACGTCATATATTTGGTTTTCTCTACATTTAGAGATAAAAGGTTACAGTCAAGCCATTCTTTTACCCGTTTAAGACCCATTTGACAGTTTTCAAACACTCCCTGCCAGGATCTGTCTCTGAAAATTAGGGCAGTGTCATCTGCAAACAAGATGGCTTTCCCCTTACGCAGAGGAATCGATGATAGTCCATTTATGTAAATAAGGAATAGAATTGGACCTAGCACGCTACCTTGCGCTGGGACCTTATTATAATTAAAGAGGCTTTGGTGAAGGAAACTGTTGCGCATCTTTCTAAGTATTTTTTTCTGGTATTGTGTTTATGGATACCATTATTCTCCGGGACCTCCTGTTTAGTCCATTAATCACGTGATGTTTTTTTGCAACTTTTTAACCCCTCCCTCCCTTCTGGTGATACGTGGTAAGGTTTTAGACTACCCCCACCCCCCCTCTACCCAAAATCACGTGTATGTTTTTGGTACAATGTGTCTTTAAAAACATCTGAATAATATCTTTAAATACAGGTATAATCTAATTTAATCCTGGAAAAGTAAGCATGGTTGCAGGTTGCTTCTGACTGGTGTAAAAATAATAAAGGAAGGTGTAATCATGTGAAAAACATATAATTGTACTGGCAACGGCGAGTCAAGGTCTGGCGCCGCTTTTCGGTTTAGAAATCGCACGTTCAACAAAAAAATAGATACACGTGATATCTCACTACACCCCCCCATTCCTTCTTGTGATATTTCGTGTCCCCCCCCCCCCCCCCCTTTCCCGCTTTTGAGCCTCACGTGATTAATGGACGTTCCCTAGCCCGCCATTCAAAAGGGCTCGTACCCGGACCCGACCCTCGACTCGGACCCGACCCGGACCAATCCAGCGTTGCCCATACACTAGACGGACCCTTCAACCGAAGTGTGATTACGGTGAGCCCTAGACGCGTTTCAACATGCCGCCAGTACTATCCAAGAAGGCTAAAATAACTGTGATCGTCGGTGGACTAGTTATTTTATCCGAGGAAAGGGAAAAGAAACGAGTTTGGGCAAAGGAGTGGTTAAAAAAACGACCAGACTACAGCCATTTAAACCTTCTAAGGTGTATCCAGACATGCGAGGCACCTGATTTCATGAATTATATGAGGGTAAACTATAATACCTTTCGAGAAATGTTGGAATTAGTAATACCTTATATCCAAAAGCATAATACATAATCTCAGAGAAGATATTTTTTTCAACACAAAATCTTTATTTGCGCTTGTAAAGATTTCCTCGCACTTTACTACTATATAGGCACTCGTAAGCCGCATTTTTTATGTGTTTATTGTGATACTCCTTACTTTTCACATCCCAAAGGCAACTTTTTTCTTTAAAAAGGGCGATAAAATCCTCCCAAAACTGCTTGTTATCGTCGAAGGAAATTATTCACAAAAACACGTGCGTCTAGCGAGGGAATTCGGCACTGACGACTGAGTCGAGTCGGCCGGCCACTCGCTCTTGCACACACACACGCGCGGATTGGTCAGGTCCGGTATCGGTTCGGCGGGCGCGCGCCTCTCTAGACAGCGGACCGGCGAACCCGACCCGGGCCCACTCGAAGGAGTCGAAGGTCCGGCGGACCTGCTCGTCACTACCATTCACGCACGGATTAGTCGTAGCACGGTCGATGGTGGAGTAATCCGCTAGACTGGTCCGCCCGTGAATAGCGGGCTTTACGAGCGAAAAAAATATTTTGGTGGATGTAGCAAGAGTACATCGTTATGAAACCCGGCTCGATGAAAACGACGACTTATACCGTAGCCTGAAGCGGGAGAGTTAATTATATAGTATGTTTAGAAAATTTTAATAGACGAATATAGATGTAAAAATGGCAATAATAAAGGTTGAATTGACAGTTACCTATTATTTGCTACACATTTACAATTTACCTTCCCGGCATAAGGGAAAGTGCTGTGAACGCGCTAAAAAAACAAGATTAAGACGGAAATATCCATCCCCCCCCCCTCCACTGAGACGATTAAAGACGATGTTCAGCTTTAAAACTCGACAAATAATTATCGATGATCTACAGCCAGCGAAATCTCACTAAAACTGAATAAAATTTATATTATCGTACCTGATATCAATACTGTCGATCATGGCACTTCTCGTGGCGATAAAGTAGGGATGGACGCAAGACACTTTAATATCGAGACCCTCGTATTGAAGCTCGCTTTCGAGACTTTCGGCTAGTCCTCGCAGCGCATACTTGGTGGCAGAGTAGACTCCGAGTCCGGCCACACCCTTCAAGGCGGCCATCGAGGAGATGAGCACTACGTGGCCATGGTTCCGTTTTCGCATTTCTGGCAGAAAAGCCCTGATCGCCTAGAAGAAGAAAGAAGAGTTAACGGCTTTCAACGACAGTCTATAATAGACAACAATTTAGCAAAAAAACTGACTCCAAAAAATTATGTAAATGCAGCAGTCATGTCACAGTGAAACTTAGAACGGGCTATCATAATTGAATGCCTATACAAAATTCAAAGACCTAATAAATACGTCCACTAACACCTTCTACAAATAAATTTTCGAGTGTTGAAAACATGCCGCCGTGAGTTAAAAATATTCGGTTTTTAGGTTGTTTTATAAACATTATTTTGCTATAAACCTCACGAGAATTGTATTTAGTAATGTGTACCTAATATTTATCGGGGTATACAAATAAATAAATCTTATATATAAAAATGAATCACCGTGAGTTAGTCTCGCAGGATCTCGGAAATGACTTGACCGATTTGAATTATTTTTCTTTTATTTTATTTGGCTTGATTCAGGGGTGGTTTACAAAAAAAAAATATTTAGGAAAAACTCAAAGAAACAACTGAAAATCGAAAAAATCGAAATTGGTCATTTTGGGAACATTGGCCACTTTCTAGATGGCTATCGCGGCGATCGTATTATTTGACAGCTGCGCTATCCATGACTGTTATTCATTCCGTACAATGTGTTACATTTCAAAAAGTCGAAAAGTAAAAAAATGCGAAAGTCAAAAAAGTCGAAAAAGTCAAAAAAATCGGAAAAGTCAAAAAAGTCGAAAAGGTAAAAAAAAATGAAAAAGTCAAAAAGCCGAAAAAGTAAAAAAAGTCGAACAAGGGAAAAAGTCCAAAAAGTCAAACAAGGTAAAAAAAAATAAAAAAAAGTCGAAAAAGTCTAAAAAGTAATAAAAGGCGAAAAAGTCGATAAAGTCGAAAAAGTCATAAAAGTCGAAAAGTCGGAAAAGTCAAAAATGTAAAAAGTCGAAAAAGTCAAAAAAGTCGAAATGTCGGAAGAGTCGCAAAAGTTAAAAAAGTCGAAAAAGTAGGAAAAGTCGAAAAAGTCGAAGAAGATGAAAAAGTCGAATAAGTCGAAAAAGTAAAAAAGTCAAAAAAGTAGAAAAAGTCGGCAAAGTCGAAAAGTCGGAAGTCGAAGTCAAAGCCGATGTCGATTTCGATTTTCGAGTTTTAAAGGGTGTCGCTAGGTTGGGGTGGGGGGGGGGGGGGGGGGGTTGTTGTTGTAGGATAAATGATATTAATATTCAGATGAATTACGTTCCTGGCTACTTGACATGAAAGTCTTGGGGTGGCACAACCGTTTTTTTTAATGACATAACCACGAATTTGGACTTAGTTTGGGGATTTCAATACTGTAAAGACCTCATGGAAATTTCGATCGATTTGAGTGAGCGTGAAAACAATTCCGTGTCGTTTTACAGTGTCCATTACAATGTCGAGAAGAAGAGATAACATAGGTCGACGAAGTCAGTCAAATGTGCGGCAAGCTACTTCAAGTGCAAACCGCACTGATGTGAGATGATCCCATCATCTCGGCCGAAATACAAGATGAAGCTGTTAATCGGAAATTGCTTGCAGTGGTGCCTAAGAATATGATCTATGGACTTGGCGAAGTTTATAACAACATCTCGCCCTGTATGCTCGATAGTAACTGTTCCAGGCGTTACCCGAGAGACCTGATTGCTAACACCATCACAGGCAATGACGAATACCCATTGTATCGTCAGTTGTGTAGGTCAAAGGGCAAGATGTAAATGTGGTCAATCGTTAGATTGTGCCTTATTGTCCAAGGCTTTTAAAGCACAAATCAATGTGGAATACTGCAACTTCATCAACTCGATAAATTACATATGCAAATACGTAAAATAAAGCGATATGGCTGTTTTCGCTGTGAGGAATTCAAACGAGGTGTATCTCAGTATCAGACGTGTCGCTATGTCAGCAGCAACGAGGCGATTTGGCCTATATTTTCCTTTGCGACATACGAAAGACAATCTACAGTTGTACACTTGGTAATTCTGGAAGGAGGAATTTAGATTCCCCGTGCGTCTGGCCTTCACGATGACAAATCACGCGTGTTGGAAGTTTGCGGAATTAACTTGGAATATCCGTATTTCGCGCATGGACAACTGTATGTCCCGTGTTCGCCAAGCCATTGGTCGGAAAGCCATCATCTTTGTTTATTTATGCGCCGGAAAACAAAACGAAAAACATATTTTACCAGAATGTTTTGTGTTGAATGTGAACTGTATTTATATATTATCATGTAAATTAAATACATTGAATTTATTTCAATCACAAACGACTTTCATTTAATCACCAAACGAAACTCAAACCGTACATGATTCGGCCATATTATATATTTTAATGAATTAGATTTGGAATGTTCATTAGGATTAATAAACGCTTATGAAGAGTTACAATCAAATAAATTTTAGGTGGTACGAAGTTCACCGGGTCATCTAGTAATAATTATAAAATAACAGCCCAATAATTGAAAATCTATTTTTCATTCATATTTGGAAAATTGTCTGGTAAAATTAGCTACTCTAGAAGACGTATATATTATATTTGTATGTAATATACTCACTAAGGCGATAAATTATTAGGTAACAAAGGAGAACTCATTAAAAAACGATATTGTTAGTGGCTAGGCCATTTTTAATTATAACGTGTCATATACATATATTTATTTCTACCTACCCTCCCAATCAGTGACAAATTACGCGCCGGCCGAGACAGACGTACTCCTGTTTTGAGTGTTCTTGTTTGTCGTGCTGAGATATAGTAATTTTCGTGTTCGTGAGCTGGCCAGCTGAAGAGTTCAAGACATTCGGAGAGTGAAAATACGCCAAGAAATCGCGCGGAAAATACAAAGGTGCGTAAACTTTGATTCCTTCTCCTCTCCACAATATATTCCATAAAATTAACCAACCTTCCTTACAGTCCATTCGCTATATATTATTAAACTAAAACCCAAACAGGTAGTATTTATAAATACAAAGGCGCGGCGTCGTTTTTCAGCGCGAATTTCGCGTCAGTAGTGGCAAGAGGGCATCGGGTATCATTGTTCTTTTAACAACTAAATTAGCTGAGTCTACCTTTCGTTTCGGTTTCGGCCTAGTTAGGCAGACTTTATTACCTGACCTTAAAAAGGAAGATGTATCAATTCGGTTGTATTTAAAAAAAATGTTTATTACGTCAAAACTCCGTCATTTAAGAATCAATTTGGAAAATTCGTTTTTTTTTTATAGGATATACTTCCACATTGGTCCCAGATTGGTCCCAAAATCCTATTCTGGTGATAGGATCCATGAGGAATTGAGGGAACTCCTCAAATATTATCATATGAAGTTAAAATTTTTAATGTTGATTCAGTTCCTCTACCAATGCATTTTCTTATGGCAAGAATAACCTGATTCTACAACCAGGGTTGGCTCCCAACGAGGGGACTCCTCAACGGTCAACAGCACAGTCACGAAATTTTAAATACGCCCGTTCTAAGTTTCGCCATGACATGGCTGCTGCACGTAGGGTTGGCTCCCGACGAGGAGACTCCTCAACGGTCAACAGCACAGACACGAAATTTTGTATAGGAGGAAGTTCCTTAACGGCGCACGGCACTTAGCGTCGGACACTAATAGTATCTCGATAAGTCGCGGCGCGATCGATACAAAGCATAGGTAAAGGAAAAGCGTACACTTCCCCGCGCCTTTTTCACCCGTCTTTGTATCGATCGCGCCTTGACTTTTCGAGATACTATTAGTGTCCGACGCTAGGTGCCGTCCGGCGTTAGAGGACTTCTCCATACGCATTAAATTATGATAGCCCGTTCTAAATTTCACCATGACATGGCTGGTGCACTTAGAAAAACATTTGAATAGTTGTTTTTTTTATGTTTTTTCTATTATGTGTCACCTTTCGAAGCATTTAATTTCGGAAATATTTTTGTTCTTTTTCTTCTTATTAATGGGTAATCATTACAGGTTAGAATGTGTTTTCAGGTCCTGAATTTGGCACTGAAAAGAAGCATAATAAGGGCCGTTTAATTAATCCGATTCTTACCCAAAATGAAGACAATACATTGACATCGACGATTTTTCTGTAGTCGTCGTCGGCACCGGTTGTTATGCTGATAGCTGGAATCAAACCAGCGCTGATGATGAGAATGGACACTGATTCTCCGAAGTCCTGTTCAATCTGCGAAGCAGAGGCGTAAATTACAGCAAAGACTTAGAATATGTAGTTCACTCTGTATAAAAATTCGGCTGTGTTACCCCAAGACTTCCCGGCAAGCGGAACCCCTCCCCCCCCTCTGCGCCAAACCACTAACCCCCACTCTTCCTTCACCATCCCCCGCAGAATCAACAGAATCAAACAGTAACTCTCATAAAAATGTTTGAAGATGCGTTATCTTAGTAAACAACATTTGAACATTTGATTATGAACAACATTATAACATTTGATTTTATTGAAATCAAAATCGAAATATACCCAAAAAAAAAACAAAAATATAAAGTATCGCCACCTAGCCGAAATCCAGTGAAACAGATTTGAAAGCGCACATCGGCGTCTAAGCTAAGACACGAACCCCAGCTGCGGCTAAATAGTGACAACTACGGGTAACAGATGTCGCTAGCTGATCGAAGCATTCCAGCGGAGAAAAATCTAATAACAAATATTTTTTTGCGTTGCTTGTCTAACAGATATTTCAACCAAAATTTCACAATTGGTTTCGGCCCTACGACGAATCTGTGTACCGCATTTTAGGTCTCTAACTGTAATATTTCTAGATTGAAGTATGACGCCCTCTGGTGGAGCGATTTCAACTACAATCGTTTCAACTCTTGCATTCCATGATCGAATGATGTCAACAAGCCACATTTCAACAATCGGATAAAGCGTTTACGTCCTATCGTCAAGGAATACACACAGCAACCACACACACACACACATACACACCCAGACACACAGCCGCACATACAGATTTAAGTCTGGAAATGGTGTTAATCTCTCGTATTAACTTAGGAGATAAACCAAGTATTCAGGATGTATATAGTTCCAGACGAAAATATTCTTCTTTTTCCAATATTCTATATTATACTTCTTCCTTGGGTATATATACCGCTTCACCTGGAGTACTTAAGCACTCCAGGTGTTATTTTAGTATGATTTAGTATTTCTGTTGTTATTAAAGTGGTATTTTTCCAAAAATGATGTAGTATTTTCTTAAATACGGCGGTATTTAGTCTTTTTGCTTCGCGTGCATACGAGATATTCCAACCGAAATTTCACAATGTGATTTTAGTCCAACAAGGCATCTGTGTACCGAATCTCGTATCTAACTGCAATATTTTGAGATTGATCTATGACTGGTGCGCACTCTGGTTTACCGATTTCAACTACAATCTATTCAACTCTTTGCTATGACCGAACGATGCATGCATGCCGAATCTCAGCCCATTCGGATAAGGCGCTTGGGCGCTATCGTAGAGGAATACACACAGACACATATACACACAGGCACACAAAGTTACACAATTACTCAGGAGATATAAATTTTCGAACGAAAACACATTCGCTATTGGGGGGGAGGGGGGTGATGTTCAGACGAACCAGTCCTTAGCTACTGTAAGAGCTTAGCAACAATTTAATACACGTGAATTTCGTTTGACGTCAATAGCAATATAATTCACGGGAAATTGTACTCGTGTCTTTCACAATCATCAAAAAATATTTGTCTTTCAATTCCTACGAACTGGGTATAATATTGGGTATAAAAACAGCGATATTTAATGTATAAAATCACTCTTTATTCACTCTCTTCACTCGCATCATTTACTATGGTAAGTCTACTCTGTATAATATTTAACTTAAAGATAATAAATGGTTTAAATATTAATATTGGTGTTTACTTGCTCTCTGTCCAACGGTAAAAATCGAAACAAGATAGGAAACCTGGTCTTCACACAGCATCAGAAACGGGAGACCAGGCCGCTTCCAACACTACAGTCTTGGGATGACACAACCGATTTTCCAAAAAATATGTAGTATTTTCTTAAATAAAGCGGTATTTCGAAATTGAAGTATGACTAGCGTGCCCTCTGGTGGAACGATTTCAACTACAACTTTTGAACTCTTGCTATGACCGAATGATGCCTGCATGCCAAATTTCAGCTCAATCGGATGACGCGTTTAGGCGCTATCGTGGAGGGATACACACAGCCACACAGACATACAAGACACACAGGGTCAGTCTGGAAATGGTTTTAATCGTCTCGCTAGGGGTCAATATGTAGGTAGATATCCGTCTTCATTTCGATTTTTTTTAGCGCGTTCACAATACTTTCCATTTGCCTGGAAAGTAATGTACGCAATGCGATTTTTTCCGCTGGAGAATGGTGGAAGTCGGTATGGAAAATAAGAAAGGATTTAGAGTCGGGACGGATAAATCCTACTACTGTTATAAACGCGAAAGTTTGTAAGAATGTATGTATGGATATTTCTTACTCTTTCACGTAAAAACTACTAAATGGATTTTGATGAAACTTTACAATACTATAGCTTAGGTACACATCAGAATAACAAATAGGCTATAATTTATAAAGATATATAGTTTTCTATCATCATTATCACAATTTTCCATCATCACGCGGGTGAAACCGCGGGGAGCAGTTAGTTTATTATATTTTTGTGTACATAGCCCCTTGGATATGCTGGACGAAGGTTTATAAATGTATGTGTTAAGCCTTTCTTTTAAAGCCAAAATCGATTCCTGGTTAAAACATGACGCCCGCAAAATATCCACAAATTAATATACCCAGACAGTTTCAAACATTAAATGTTATCCTTGACAATTGTTATCATATTCGTTCACTTTTATTATTACTCTTAGGTGTTGCCCGCGGCTTCGCTTCGCATAAAGTTTCGAATCGAATCGAGTTGCTGATTTGAGTAAGGTGGCGTATATTTGCATTTTAAGACGCTACCTTTAGATATATAGTAAAAGACGTTCTGTTCGCTTTCTGTTCTTCGCTACCCGCCGCCTTCCGCTGAATGCTGACCTTGTTGGCCTAGTCGCCGCCGCGCAGCCCCCGCTAGGTATTTCGAGCTGCTTGCCCGCGTAACTTATTTCATGATATCTCTAAATCTACGCCAACTAAAAAGTTACAATACATTGCAAATTGTATCTCCATTTAATACCCGTGATGATGGATTAATTTATTTTGATAAGGATTCATATTTTAGTGCTAATGTCTTCAACAAACTTCAAGTACCTTTTTTCTTATTTTTTTGCGTCATAAAAGCTGTTATTGTAGCTTAAATATAAACTTGGATATATGCTGTCGCGGACTTTTTTTAGATCTCTTTGAGGCCGACGTTTTTGTTTCACATAGTTTTCAAAAATACCAAACCCTTTCGTCAGAGCACATCACTAGCACATCACTAGCACATTACTAGCATCTAGCACATCTAGCACACTAGCACATCACTAGCACTAGCACTAGCACTAACACACTAGCACATCACTAGCACTAGCACATCACTAGCATCACTAGCACATAAAGCACATCACTAGCACATTTTCTCAGACTCGATTTACAAATAACGTGATTTCGCATTGAAAACTAATATTTAGCACAATAAAATATATCGTTCAGCAATACTTGATAATTTAGCTTTCCATTAGTGAAAGAATTTTTGAAATCGGATAAGTAGTTTTGGAGATTACCCCTTACATACAAACTTACAAAATTACACACATTACCTCTTTATAATATTAGTATAGATTAATTGTTTTCTTATTAATTAATTTTGGTTACTATTGTTTAATATTATTTGACATTTTATTTTTTATTTTTTTTAATTTTAATAACACGATTATTTATTTTCTGTATTTTATTTTAAATATTTTCCATTGTGGTCATATTAGTGATTCTAAGTTATAATTTGTAATGGTGACGTTAATATATATTTCTTTTTCTTCTTATTCAAATTGCCGAATATAATATGTGAATATAAAACTAGAGAGCTCGCTGCCTGTTCTTAGTTGGGCAGCAGCAGTACAGACATGCTAATGCTCATATCGACCGTGTTTAATTTTAATTTTAATTTTAACCCTTCGAGTAGCAGCATAATTTCATGGCAGATCGCGGCAATTTATTGTAATTTCTTGCAATATCGCCGCGCTCGACAAAAAGTACTTTAACGATGGAACTACTATAGCAAGCATAAAAATAATAACTGTGCAATGATCGCATTGAAATGCAGTATATAGAATATTGAAATCTCATTTTGTAAAATAATTAGATAATTATGAATATCAGAAAGTCGAAAAAGTGAAAAAAACTCGGTATTTCTAATTTGTCTTAAGGAAAAATACGGAATCCTATTTAGAAAATGTAAATACTATCGTGATCTTTATTAGATTATCTATCAAAAGTAATATTTCGTTTTGCTAATTTACGTACAAAAATATTTAGATAAAACATAAAACCAATAAAAATTTTGAAAAAGAAAAATGATCATGTGTTTGACAATGGAATTTTACCAGAAATATACTCGAAATGACGCGCGAAATTATTCTAGCGGCCGTCTATGTATCTATGGTAATAATGAGATTGTTGGTATGGATTTTAGGATGCGTTCGAATTAGAAAATAATATTACTGTGCGCTCCGGGAGCAAGCCGCCAATATTGTACGTTACGTAGTCAACGGTGTTCTGGATGTGTAGCCAAATTTGGTCGTTACGTAGCCGAAGGGTTTATATAAATTATTGTTTATTGATATGAATATTAGTAATACATATGCATTGTAAATGGTTAAATTAATTAAATAAAAAATAAAAAAAGACGTTGACATATTATGCACATGAACCGAATAATATTATATATAATATGTACAAATGCCTTTTAACCATTTAGACTCCAAAAAAATATAATATTTTTTTTTAAAGATGTTTTTGAGGAGTATAATTTGTCCACAATTAAGAAGTCTGTGTTATAGCTATGACAGGCTCTATATAGACAACGTATTTTGCGATGCGTTGGTTTTTCACCACAGGGAGATGAAACAAGTAAATGGCATAGTGGTTAGGTCGCCTGATCTTACATTGTAAGGTTCGGGGTTCAATTCCCGGCTGGGTGACCATTTTCCGCTTGGATAAAATTAACGGAATTGCATTTTCAATTCTGTCGATCGAATGCAATAAAAAGACACACACTTACACACATGTTACATGCACACATACATATAAACACTTCATAGTAGGGTTGAAGAGATTGTCGTATGACAAGAAACTCACCCGCCCATTGTGAAATTTCGCAATAAAGTGTATAAACAAACAAACAAACAAAAAAGAATAAAAGACATGACTGCCATTAGGGAAAGTGAACTATTGTATCTATAATTAATGAAATATTTGTGGTTTATGTCAATTTAAACTTGCCGCCGTAGTATGTTGCCACTGCGAAGAAACGCCGAGTCAGATTACGGATTTACATCGTTGTAAACACTGAGCGTTTGAGCGCCTTGACCGCTCAACAGTCGTAATTAAATCGTCAACCAGATAAGATATCAAGTTTCACGAACGATGACACTGCACCGCGCCCTAGCGCGAGTACCCCGGGAACGAAGGATTATCCTTAGTGCAACAAATAATAAAGAGGGATGGGCCCGTAAGGGCCCACACATCCTCACACACACATCATCATCACACATCATCCTATTTCCGGAATATACTCAATCAGACCTTTCATTTGAAACTAAACACGATATATTTATGTTAATTTATTGACATTTGGACATTTAGACAACTACTTACTTGATATTTGGACAGATAGGATTCCCCCAGATAGGGACATCCCTATTATACTCGGGATGATATAATTATTCTAGCAATACCACACACCTCTAAATCGGTTCAAGCGTTTAGAAGTTATGGTGGAATAAAGAAACGGAAAACATACATAGATGAACCTGAACACATAACACTTCTTTTTTTTTTGGGCAGTCGTATAATTATAATCGATGCGATCGAGCAGGGCGTGAAAGGACAACATAATTAATGCCCTCCATAATTGCGATCGCATCGATGGAATTATGAGTATTTGTTAACCCTTGCAAGAATACAGCATCGATCAAGGTTCTACGGCATTCCAATGATATCAACTTGTAGGCTTTTAAGGATTCCTCGTAGAAGCTGGGCTTGTCTTTCTGTGAAGTGAATGACCCTATACGCTCGATCTCGAGTTGGGTGGCATCGACAAATCTTCCTGAAGTTTGCAAAATACTAACTTCTTTGCTGAGAGCTTTTAGGGCATCGGGATCGGTGACGTCACAAACGTAGGCTTTGGCCTGGTAGTCAGGTCCGTTTGCCTGCCGCAGCAGTTTCACTGTCTCCTGGGCTGCCTTTAGGTCCAGGTCACAAATCGCCACCTTCGCTCCGTTGTCGGCCAGCTGCTGAGCCATTGCTCTGCCCAATCCGTTGCCTCCACCGGTGACCTAAACATAGAATATAATAGGATAGAATAGATCTTTATTGCATAATTGTATGTGAGGTACAGGCGTACAGATGTTTTTGTACAAAATGGTTCTATACAGTTTGCCCACAGGGCGTACAATTTTAATTTTATATATATAAACACAGAACATTGGTGCTTATTACTTATATTTTTAATTAAAAATCTAGGAAATATATACAAAATAATAAAAAATAAATAGTCTAAGAAATAATCAGCATACATTTAAAAGTTGTACAAGTGTATCAAAATAATATTAAAATAGTCTAAGAATAATAACAAATGGAATAAAATCTTTAATACCGTAACACTATAATATTAACAATTTATTTCTTGATTTGTCACATTGTAAATATATATGAAACCTTTTTTTATTTTGAAAAATAGTATAAAAAGGGTAAAGCACGTTGCGCCATCTAGCGGTAGGTACAATATTGCTACTATTGTTTATTTGCAATATGTAACCTATTACTAGATATCGCAGAGTGATCAGCGCCTGTGTCAGCGATTGGACAAAATTTTTAAATATACCAAAACAAAGGAAAAAACAATATATTTTTAAGCTATTGCATAGCTTTTATCGTGGGCCTAGGCCAGCGCGACGACCGAATGAAGAAATTTCTTAACGAAAATTAATGATTTCAAACTGATAATTACGTCTAAACGAGTACTGCTTACGGTTCGAAAAAAATATATGTTAAACAAGAACATTTTCCTAATATTCTTAGCTTTGAATATTTTAGATTTTGTTTATATTACATAGTGTAATTAATTTGTGAAATTAGGTCTAACCGAACACAAAAACAACTACTACGCAAATACTAATTGGCGTATTATTATGAAACGTGCACTATTTTTAAGATAATTTAATTATCTATCTTTTTATCTACGATTTTTTTCGAATAATCTGGTTTTTTTGCTTTATCGAATAAAAAATTCGTGCGCGGCGCTCTGTCGGAAGACGTTTAAATTAATTCGAATCATTTGCTACCGCAGCCGCAAATGATTCGGAATAATTTCAACGTTTTACGATAGAGCGCAGTTATCTGATATCAGAAAAAATAAAATAAATAAAATAAATAAATAATTATAATTGCATAAGTTGTTGAAAATGCTATGCAATAGCTTTACCGCGGCAGTCCCTGAGTGCCATACGTATTTTTTAAATATTTTTTTTTAACAAAAGTTGCTTTGTTGCTCATACTGATTTACCCACTTCAAGGATGGCACTAATTAAAAACTCACCCTCTATAATTTTAAGTAAGATTCGTTATTTTATTTATATTTTTAAGGAGTCCCGGTATTCCTGGATAACCAAAACCCATCCTATATTTTCCGTTCTACGGCCTTGATAGGCGATCAAGCAAGAATGTAGGTACTGGGCATAACTTACCAGGGCAACCTCCCCGGTGATTTTCTTCGGCTCCATGGGCGCGATTAGCTCTACGATGGACCGGAAGATGATGGGAATCACTAAAAATATGGCCTTGAATCCGTCCAACATCAGTGGTAGAAATATCGCCAGCTTCTTCATGAAACTTAGTTCCTCGGGCTGGGAAGCCGGCGAATACTCTCCGATCTTTTTCCAATCTGACTTCATCGCCCATGGCTTTTCATTGAGGTTTGAAGAAACCGTCGCTGTTTGCATCTTAGTTTCCTGTAATATTTAGAGGTGATGAAATGAGTATACACAACTAGCAGAACGTAGCTGTATATAGGTCACGATAACGTTTTTGGGATTCGATAGTGTTCATGCTTGGTCCTATATGTTTGTTAGAAGACCAAGTTCATGGTTCTCGGACGTACATCGTCAGCTGCTACCCTACACATCAAGAACCAACCTCTGGAGAGGGTTCGCCAATATAAATAACTTGGCTGTATTGTGAATGATCCAGAAGACCATAGCGTGGAAGTCAGATGTCGCATTGAACAAGCTAGAGCTGCGTTTATCAAAATAAGTGAACTCTATAAAATCGAAGACTATCGCGGTTGTTTGACATTATAAAAAGGATAGAAACGAATTTACCGCGTGAAATTTGTAGCACCCGACGTTTCGGTGACGTTGCAGCCACCGTTGTCCAGGGTAGACTGGAAGAGCTGCCAATCCGTTGTTTTGCGGGTAGGCCGCATACCGCTGCCGCCACTGCGTAGGTTATAACGGTGGTGGGGGCGGGCTCGAAGCGCGCGAATTTCAAAAATCCGTCTTGCACACAATACTCACTGTCAAAATCCCATTGTGCTATCCAAGGAACAATTCTACTTTCCTCGCATGATCCGGGAAGCCATAGAAATAAGAAGAACCCCGAACTTCAATAGAGACGACGCGACGGTTACAAACTCTCTTCTACGTGGAACCCTCTTCTTAAAATGATCCCGCAGCCGAAAGCCGAACGCAAGGACGTAAGACAGGATACAGTGAGTGTACCCTGGACAACGGCGGCTGCAACGTCACCGAAACGTCGGGTGCTACAAATTTCACGCGGTAAATTCGTTTCTATCCTATTTATAAGTTAACTCTTCTGCAACCGTAGTCTCAAACTCTCCACTAGATGCCGCCTGGTGTGTTGTTACATATTTTCAGTCCTCCTGTACGGAGTAGAAACGTGGACACTAACCCAGACTTTGTGTAAAATGTTAGAAGCTTTCAAAATGTGGATTTACAGGACAATACTGAAAATATCTTGGACGTATTACATCAGAAATGAGACGTTGCTGCAAAGAATGCACAAAGGATTGGAATTACAGAAAACCATACAGAGGAGGAAATTACAATACATGGGCCACATAATGCGTGGTAATAAATACCACAAGGAAAGATAAAAGGCCGCCAAAGACCTGGCGAACCCACTGGCTTCAAAACCTCTCTGAATGGATCAACCGAATAGTTCCGCGACGCAACATCACGGGCCGAAGTAGCCATAATGACCGCCGATCTCCGATAAGAGATGACACTTTAAGAAGAAGAAAAATAAGTTTGTTAGAAACACCAAAGAGTGCGTATATTAAGCCGGGTCTCCTGCGGGTGTTTTTTTAAATCGATACACAACAAACATTACACAAAAACAACTGTTTTTATACACAATCTGTCTCGCATATAAATAATAGTTTAAGGTTTAAATGAAAATATTGGGCTCGATTGCGTTTCTTTGTGAGCTAAAATCGGAAATTGGTTCATGTGTACGAGACAGGGCAATACGCTAGAGCGGAATGTGAAATGAACGGTTGTCATTTTTTCGCATTATAACTACCCACCAAAGATAAAGCATCTGTACTAACACTACACGAAATGTGTTCAAATTTATTCGGACAAATATAAGTTCGACAGGTAGTTTTTATCGACGATCGTTCGTTTCATATTCCGCTTAACGTGTTGCTCTATCTCGTTCGCTTGAACTAATTTCAATTTTAGTTCACAAAGAAACAATATATTATGAATTTATTATTTAATATGTAGATTACAATGTGTAAAGTAACATACCTGATCATATACATACGTTGTTTTTTCCAATTTTGTTTCGATACTTTCTATTGTGTGATTATTTTTTGGTATAGAGTGCCTAAGATGACTTCTTATAATAATTTTCTATTTTATATGTATACTCATGTACATGGATTCAGCTCTATTTTAAAAAAAAATATTTGTCTGTCGTGTAAAGCCGACCTTAATGTCGAATTAATATTTATGCTTTAATAATTGTATATCTACATATACCTATTAATATACTACTAGCACCTGGCGAATATTAGCTTTAATTCATAATTCAAGCTTGCGATAATTAGCTTTAATTCATAATTCAAGCTTTTGTTGTATATTCTGAATGAATAAATTAAATACTGAATACTGAAACACAATCGGGCCCAGTGTATAAATATAAAATGTGTTCCGACGAGGAAGACGTACTTTCAGTTTTAGCAATTATAGACCTAACATACGTTAGGGAGAATAAACATATTTCGAGTCAGACCGTATTTACGACCTCGAATTTCGTCATTTACCAAGGATGCGGATTGAAGACCGGTTGGATTAGGCAATTTTTTTCGTGTTTCTCACACTGATTTTTACAAGTCACCAATCAAGCTATTTCGTACACAGCGTCATGCTTCTTTTTAACACGACTGCCAACAAAAAGGGAGTGTAATGTGTTCAGGTTTCGTCTATGTATGTTTTCCGTTTATTTATTCCACCGTAACTTCTAAATGCTTCAACCGATTGATAAGTGTGTGGTATTTTTGGAATCGTTATGTAATCCCGAGGGTACGAAATAATTTTGTTAGTTGAATTACTAATACAAGCCGTTATGGGCTAATAATACACTAAAAAGACGTAAAATATCCAGCTAACTGTGTTTTAATTCGGTTATAACTCGAATGCGAAAAAGAACACTCTGTATGTCAAGCTGTTTGAACAGTAACAAAATACGGTCTCCTTCATACTCATAAGCTTGGCCGCGAGTGAGAGAGACGGAAAGACTTTTTATGATGCGCATCAAGTGAAAGTCACGTCGCGCGTCACGACATTGCATTAGTGTGAGTACTGTGAACGTGCCAGCTCTCGCTGCGGCACCTATACCTCAAATGTTCAAATGTTAGGTAAGTAGTATTAGAAATGTCCAAATGTCAATAAAATAACATACATATATCATGTTTAGTGTCAAATGAAAGGTCTGATTGGAAGATTACATGCATCTACATCAGAGGTACCCAAACTGTTGTCCCGTAGACCATTTGCTGTTTTCCGTAGACCTCCCTGCCTGCATAATATTAAATTTTCCTAAACTTACTAAGTTTCTATGTGTTTTTGACAGCTGGCACAGTACTGATCACTTACATAAGGGTTACACAAGGTAAAGTGGACAGTTGTAGGAAATTTAATACAGTACTATTTTTAGTTCTTCGCTTCTAAGTGTCTACGACCTTGAAGTACAAAGCATTTGAGAAAGCTGCACATAAATGCACATGTAGCACTATCTCACTTGTTCATTCATGTGACGCGTCTATACTACTCGCTCGCACGGATACCCATTGAAGTGCACTGTTTTGAGATATCTCACTCGCTCTCCCCTCGTTAGTCATGTGCGTTGGCTTCCCCAATGGAATAGTGATGCGATTTTATTTGAGTGTTGGTTTCCTTCCAAGCGCGCGTTTGTTTATTGCTATTATTATAAGTTTAAAATACTATGCTGAACACACAATCTTAGAAATAATACGACATTTACGGATCGCCTAAATGTTTATGATGACCTGCCTAGATGAGGTCCGCTAACTTGAACCCCCATTTAAATCTCGTGCACCCCAATTTGTTTTTCACGCTGACATGAACCCCCTGCGATTCGAATTCGACCCCTGCGGGTCCATACAGACAGACCACTTTGGAAATCACTGATCTACCTATATATGGATAATAAACTACGAATCTGCACTATGTTTTCTTTTTTGTCATTTATTTTTCGTTTTTCTTTGAAGCCTAGTGGTTTTTTGATCTTTTTTTTTCTTTCATAAAAGTGTGTAAGTATATATATTTAAGTTCCAACTCTTCCTTAGAAATAAAACAGATGAAAACATAATTTGTGTCTGTCATTTTATTTTTTGGTTTTACTCAATTCAAGCGAAATGGTATTCATTGCCTATTACGTTTCCGGTATTCAGATATAGTACGAAAATACTACTAAAATACTACGAAAATACTATTAAAGGATTATAAAAATGTTAGAAATACATTAGCGATTTTAATTGAACACATTCACTATCGGGGGGGGAGGATGATTGGCGCGCGAGGAATGGAGGTTAGGGGTTGTCGCGGGGAGAGCGGAGGGGGGCAAGGCTGGTGGTTTAGTGCGGGGGCGAGGGGGCTTGTCCACTTGCCAGGAAAGTCTTGGGGGGGGACCCAAACGATTTTTTTTATGAATGCAAAAAAATACTATTGACCTTTCTATTCCAGGTCTTTACCTCGGCTACTGATTATGGATGGCCCAGAGGCTGATGGTAATCCGATGGCGTTTTACACAAGCGCGTGACTATTCACAATAAAAACTTGATGGTTTTCTCACTGGACAGAGAAAATGCTAATTCCTTTAATAAAGGACTAGATGTAAAGAAAATATGTCTCAGTGCATTTCACAATTTAGAAAAAGCACTACACTGAGCTGCTTATAGATCGGTAATGACAAAAATATATGTTTTTATTCCACATATTTTTAAGTTTCGTACTTATAACGACATTATTATACAATTAAAATACCACTTTCGATGAATGTATTAAGAAAACCTGTCAATAGGCTGACGCGGAAACTAGTAAAACTTGTATAACAGGCCAGATTAGTATTTTTAGTCTAGATTTGTATCATCCGTTTGCCAGCAAGTACGTAGCGATTTGCATTGACGTAGATGTAGCTCGTCGGTATAAACACTGTTTATTCCGTCGCCTTGATACTTTTAAACCGACTCCAAATAAAGGAGGAAGTTATCAATTCGGTTGTTTTTTTTAAATGTTTGTTACCTCAAAATCCGTCACTTACGAACCGATTTGGAAAATTCTTTATTTATTTGAAAGGGTATACTTCCAGATTGGTCCTATTTTTATCAAAATCCTATTCTTATGATGGGATCCACGAGGATCCTTAAATATTATCATATGAAGTTCAAAATTTATATGCTGGTTCAGTTCCGATGACAATGCATTCGTTATGGTAAGCATGGCCTGATTCTACACCCGAAGTTGGCTCCCGACTAGGGGACTCCTCAACGGTCGACAGCACAGACCCGAAATTTCGTATGCGCATTTAGGTGTGATAGCCCGTTCTAAGTTTCACCATGACATGGCTGCTGCACCCAGCGTTGGCTTCCGATGAGGGGACTCCTCAACGGTCAACAACACAAACACGAAATTTTGTATACGCATTCAATTATGCTAGCCCATTCTAAATGTCACCATGACATGGCTGCTGTACTTATACACATTTTTGAAGCCGATTCTTTTGTTAAAATTTTGTGATTATCTACTTTCCTGGCAAGGAAATATTGTGGAAGCACTTCTGTCTGTATGTCTGTCTGTATGCCTGTATGTATTTCTCCACGATAGCACCGAAACTTGGCATGCAGGAATCATTTGGTCATTGTGGTTGAAATCTGTCCACAGGGAGCGCGCTGGTAATACATTCCTTTACGCGTCGGGGTGGTGGGAGCGTTGGAGGGGGGGGGGGGGCGGTAGGCTCTTCACATATGTACTTCTATATATTATACACCTATTTCCTAGTCGCCAGTGAGCTATGAATAGCCTTTCTGAATTTAGGTTGGCTGATGTAAAATATGTTGATATCGTGAAATCGGCCCTTGTATTTTGCAGGGGTCCGGAATCTTTACCTTGAAGAGGTAATGCGACTCCAGTGAGTCCGGTGACAAGTTCCCAGGACGCGCGCTCGTCTTCCTGCGTCTCGAGAAGTCCTGAGTAATATTACAATCTTATGTAACGTATGTTGGTATCGTCCTGAGGACGAGCGGGCGCCATACCCAGGTCCTCTCGAGAGGCTTCCTCACCTTTCGCACGTCCCCGGTCCTTTACCTCTGTGCTGACACCGAGGCTGTCCTCCAGTGCCGCTGCCTAAATCCCAAGCCACCAGCTCAGCTATCCGGTTCGCTCAGCGGAAGGGTGTGGGTGGTGAATAGCTGGTAATTATTACGCGCTGGTGGCCGACTTGGCGTGTTCCTATTTCGTATTGAGTCGCACCTCCTTCCGATTCAGTGAAAGACTATGTTATGAAAATTAATTATTTATTACCCTAAAATACGGGCGCAATGGTTACTTAAAATTTGCACTAAAACGCTTTCCAGTTTCCGTTTCTTAATTTAATTAATGTTATTTCACAGTAATAATATTTATGGATACCTCGCGGATGGCTAGGATATATTTGGATTTGTATCCGGGTCGTGTATCCACGACGTTCAAACCACGAGTTAATTTTAGATTATTAATTTAACAACAGACTAACATTTGCAATTTCTCATGATATTATATATTAATAAGCACAACTTATTTTCTAGACACGCTTGATACTCGACACGACCATTGATGAACCTTTGGACTTTACTCCGCGCCAACACGCGGCAGATAATTTTTCGTACTTTTTAATTATTTATTTTTTAGACTATTTTAATTTGAGATATTTTAGTTAAATTATTTTTACTAAATGTTCATATGAAACTGTACGACCATGTGATTTCTCACCGGCCTCCTTTCCTCATGGTATTTTCGTGCCCTACACCTCTGCTATATTTTTTACCCTTCGATTATGTATTAGAACTTTGGAATATTCGAAAACTCAAGAACTGACTAGACCTCACAGAAAAATTGGAGTACTTGTACCTTGGATTCTATCCATCGGCGCACGTGCGTTGCAGCTACCAGCTTGGCGGATTCCTAGCGGCTTTGCAGATACGGCGCGCGATACTTTCGTCTTCAGTCCAGTAGAAGTATAATATATTCCTCAAGGACGAGCAGGTGGTCGGATCTATCGCCGTCACGAGTAGTTCGCATATACGGCGGTGGTTCCGTTAATCGATGTATGGATAAAAGCGGAGACGACCAATCCAATATAAAAAAAAACTCTTCTCGGAAATATTCAGGGACAAGTGAAAAGATTTCTATTCGATCTGACCTAGCGACCGCCGTCCACTCGTATAGGGACGTATATTGTACGGCGAATTATGTCGACGACAGTTGGTATGAAACTCTTGGTATATGTATAGTCAGATTGAATATGTGGCATTGTACCTTATGTGGTATAATATTTTTTTTAAACATCGACTATTTTTAAAAATTGTAAAACAATTACTATTTAAATTTATAATAAATATTCAAAACATTTTAAAATTAATTTGAGCTGCTAAAATAATGCAGATAGTCAAAATATAAAACGAAGAGTCCGCTATATAACAGTCAAATTAAAAATATTACAAATATAAAATTATCAATATCAATAACAATAGCGCAATAGAAATAGTCAATATATATTTTTTAAATATTATAATCTATGTTAGATAATTAATGATTGGATTT
This sequence comes from Micropterix aruncella, assembly GCA_944548615.1. Classification (NCBI taxonomy): domain Eukaryota; kingdom Metazoa; phylum Arthropoda; class Insecta; order Lepidoptera; family Micropterigidae; genus Micropterix; species Micropterix aruncella. The sequence goes on along the minus strand of OX155973.1, from coordinate 8,725,876 downwards.
AGTTATGTATATAGTAAAAATTAGAAATAAAAAAAAGAAATAACAACAGATTGTACCTACCTATAATAAATAATTATGGAAGATTAGGAAAGGACTCTTTAAGTCTTTAATGGAATAAATTGGGTTCTTAATAAGCATATCCTGGACCTTTCTCTTTCTCTTAATCTTTCTCTTTCTCTCTAGAGAGAGAGGGAGAGGGAGAGGGAGAGGGAGAGGGAGGGAGAGAGAGAGGGAGAGAGAGAGATAGAGAGAGAGGGACAGGGTATTTAAAAAACAGGAAAAACCATGAAGAAAGTTCAAAAATTTGAAAATTTCATCACTTGATAGTGAGTGTAGATGATTATGGATGACTATGGATGATTGGGGGTAGAATCTCCTTATAAAACATGTACTCCTGGCAATGGGAAAATGTGTATGCATGGTTTTCACTGCATTCACCATAACTAAACTACAGTTGTAAATTTGTTGTTTCAACTGGCATTAAAAGTTTGGTTTTCTCTGGAAAATTAATTCATTGCCATATTGGAAGAGCTAAAGTTTGTAGAATCGAATGAAATACCTAACTACTTAATTCTGTTTGACTCCCTTAGCGCTCTTCAAGTTATTTCCTTCAATCCTTTTGATAACCCTAATTATTGGCTATTAGCCTATTAGGTTAAGGTTAGCTGTCAGATATTGCTTCAACACAATAACCTCGTCGATTTCTTTAACTAAATAAACATATATATATATATATATATATATATATATATATATATATATATATATATATATATATATATATATATATATATATATATATATATATATATATATATATATATATATATATATATATATATATATATATATATATATATATATATATATATACCAAATGATTCCTGCATGCCAAATTTCAGCTCGATCGGATGAAGCGTTTCGGTGCTATCGTGGAGAAATACATACAGGCATACAGACAGACATACAGACAGAAGTGCTTTCACAATATTTCCTTGCCAGAAAAGTAGATAATCACAAAATTTTAACAAAAAAAACCGGCTTCAAAAATGTGTATAAGTAGGTACAGCAGCCATGTCATGGTGACATTTAGAATGGGCTAGCATAATTGAATGCGTATACAAAATTTCGTGTTTGTGTTGTTGACCGTTGAGGAGTTCCCTCGTTGGAAGCTAACCCTGGGTGCCGCAGTCCTGTCTTTGTTATAGTTAGAACGGGCTGTTGCAATTGAATGCATATACAAAATTTCGTGTCTGTGCTGTTGACCGTTGAGGAGTCCCCTCATCGGAAGCCAACGCTGGGTGCAGCAGCCATGTCATGGTGAAACTTAGAACGGGCTATCATACCTAAATGCGAATACGAAATTTCCCTAGTCCGAGAGTCCCCTAGTCGGGAGCCAACCCTGGGTGTAGAATCAGGCCATGCTTACCATAACGAATGTCATCGGAACTGAACCAACATGAAAATTTTGAACTTCATATGATAATATTTGAGGAGTTCCCTTAATTCCTCATGGATCCCAGTATAAGAATAGGATTTTGATAAAATTGGGACCAATCTGGAAGTATACCCTTTCAAATAAATAAAGAATTTTCCAAATCGGTTCCTAAGTGACGGATTTTGAGGTAACAAACAGTTAAAAAAACAACCGAATTGATAACTTCCTCCTTTATTTGGAGTCGGTTTAAAAGTATCGAGGCGACGAAATAAACAGTGTTTATGCCGACGTGATATTCCTATCTAAGTCAATGCAAATCGCAACGTAGGGGAGACCGGGGTTGGAAGTCACATTTATTTTCTTTTCCAATTTTAGTGGCTATTTTATTCGTTTAGCAATGACATTTTTATATCAATGGATAGTATATTTATTCTAGTTTAAAAAGAAATAACGACTTTTTCTCTAACATTATTTATTCAGGAAATATTATTTTTTTTGTGAAAAAAGAAAAGTGTGACTTTTAACCCCGTATCGGGTATGGTTGTCACAGTGTCTGGGGTAGGTAGTCACATAGTAATGTAATAGGGGAATATTAAAATAAACACTTATTGAAATGAAACGAATCTTTTTAATTAAGATAAAATCTTTTACGTATCTAATTTTACCCAAGAAAAAAACGAAAAATGTCTTATTTAGAATTAAAAAAAATTATTTCTTAAGGGATTAAATTCTATTTAAGAGCGCTATCACATATTTTTACCAGAAATGCAAGAAAAGTGGATTTTTGGCGTTCTAATTCCAAGAAATGAAGAGATTTCTACAAACTTTAATTACTGAATTACCTGGACCATTTCTTGATGTTGACCATAGCGGCCTTTAATTTTAGATATAACGAATATTATTTACTTATTCAGCCCATTTTCCGAAAGTCGTTATTCGTAAAACGCTCGGAAGGCAAACTTTGAGCTCCTTAATACAGTAATATCACTACAACGAAAACCGTATACTAATTTTTTTTATGTCCGTCATGTATTCTTGATGTACACTACGGCTTTATTTTTTCGTTTTTTGACCACATATCCAAGGTATACATTACTTACAATTACACAAAATTAAAAAAAAATCTTCCTGTATCATTCTAATTTTCTCAGAAATAAAATAAGATTCTTATATAATACTTATACTATATTAAAGTTCACTCTTTTAGCAATACGACATAATATAAATTATTGTCATTAGAAAGGAGAAAACACTGCAAAAAACAATTAGAAATTGTGTATATATTTGCTTGCGCAAGAGAAGAGCGCTCAGTGCCGCGGTTTTCTCCCAGGGTTGAATAGTTATTTATTTATTTATTTATTTATTTATCCTATCTTTTATAGTTACATCCAAAAAAAAATGCGTTCATTTTTTCAACTCATTTTAAAAGAATACCTACGCTATTTTGTAATAAGGCTCTTAACAAACTTAGAATTCCGGTAACAAAAATATCTTTCGGCGCATTGTTTTTTAAATTGAAAATATATAACCTAAGGAAATAATTTTTAGTTAGCCTAAAAATCAGTTTGAATATTCAGAATCACAATAGTGCATGCTTCGTGTGCCCATAACCTGCAATCCTGGCACTGAATCCAGACCTCCCTAGACTTACTAGCTGAGTATGGTGATAAGTAGACTAAGCAAAACTCTTCATCCTCTTTCTCGTCTTCGTCGCTGTCAACTGCTTTCTTTTTAATTTTCTTTCCTTTATAGAACTTTTGTCTTCCTTATTCTCACTCTATACACATTTCGCTACTTTCTTCTTCTTCGCTGTTTGTTCTTTTTTCTCTCTTCTAAATAGGTCTTCTCCGGTGTATCTGTTAAAATTGCTGATTTACATTTTTTATCAGCTCGTTGCGACTTGCGCGGTGGAGCTTTTGGTAGAGGCTTCAAAACTTGTGGCGATACTATCAGAGAACTCCTTGATTCAAGGTTATCAAAAATAGTTGACATTATGTGGGTTAAAGCTGGTGGCTTTAGCCAAACTTGTGGCTTCAGGTGTTCTAATGGACAGAGAAGAGTGTCTTTACAAAAATGACGTAAACCAATCGCAGCCAGCTAGCTTGTTCGATTCCCAAGACTTTGAAACTTTCAATTTATTGGAAATAGCAAGTTCGAACGCTATTTCCCAAATATCCTTGGGAGACAAACCGAAATAAATACTTGAAGCCAGAAGTATATATATTTCCATTTCTTCTTCCTGTTCATCGGTAAAAATCTGTAGATTCCTTTGGTAGCCTATTTTTGTATATGGTGTTGATACGGCCGTGTTGCTTATCTCTTCAGTAGTAAATTTGTTACAATACCTTGTTAAAGTGCGATAATTATTTCCGAAATCCTTTGCAACAGATCTTATGGATTTACCATGGTTTTTCACTTCTCTTGCAGCACGCAACATCACTGCTGGTGAAACAAGCCCTCGAGTTGATTTTCTCATGTGATGTCGTGGCATTTTTATGACTAGCTCTGAAACAAACATTCATGTAGAAAAATCCCAAAGAGCCAACTAAAAAGGCAGCATACGAGCATGTGACAACCATCCCCCGTCAATCTGAGACAACCTGACCCAAACCTAGTTTTAAGAAAATAACCTCCCAAAATAAACTTAAATCAATGTTTATTTAAGAAACCATATAGCGATATTATATAATACATATTTAACATCATAAATGCACAGAAAGGTATATTACTATGCAAAATTTAAGAATACTTACGAGACTGGACACAGATGCACAAAAAAAATACTTTCGCTGTGCGAAAAAAACAAACGCACGTGTCTCCGTCACGGCATGCCAGAGCGGACTGAAGTGAAGTACCCCGGGGGAAGGTGTTGCTCTCGCGCTCCTTCGACGCCCATTAATGAGCTTATTTGTTCGTTCAGTTTTCTATTATGACCGCTGTGACAACCAACCCGTGAGACAACCATACCCGGTCTCCCCTACTTGCTGGCAAACGGATGATACAAATCTAGACTAAAAATACTAATCTGGCCTGTTACAACTTTGCAAATTTTACTAATCATCAACGTGGAAAATAAACTCAGAATTATCAAACCCCCTTATACCATAAATTGGGTTTCTTGCCAAATTATTTACAATTATCTTTTTAAATTGGTCCTCTCCAAGGCTTTTCATTTGCTCTGGAATCTTATTATAATAATACAAATTTTGATGAATAAAACTGTATCGCACTTTGTTAAGTCGCTGTCGGTTTATGTGGAGATTGGATTTATTTCTAGTATCGTGATGATGAATATCTTTGTTCACCGGAACTTCTGCTAGGTGTCTACCAGCGTACATAATATTTTAGTAGATGTAAGAAGAAAATAGAGTCGTGATTCTTGATTTTACGAATAGCGGCTTACAAGAACTTCTTGGAGAGACTCTAAATAAACTGCGCACCGCTCTTTTCTGTGGGAGTTTTTTTTTTAATTTGGTGTCTGAATCTGGAGACAATATATGTATATACCGCCATGAATCTGGAGACAACCGGCCATGCTATCCATCTGCGCATAGGGACACGGTATCGAATAGAAAAAATCTATACTGTACTCATAAGTAGTATCGAAAAAAAATTATCGTACTCTTAAAAGTATCGACACAAAATTATCGATACCACAAAGTATCGGTACTTTTCTTAGGAACATTTTGTGTTTGGTTTTATTATTTTGTATTTGTTGACATGGACTATATAATGCGCACACGAATTGGTCAAGCAAATGGTAGGTACTTATAACAATAAAATATTTAAAAATATATATACATTGACAAATCAACATTTATTTATTATATCTTTAAACATCATTAAATTTCCCACGCTTACTCTATGCAATAACTTTAAAATAGAAGTTTATTTAGCCGTTTTAGCTCTAATTGGTTCCGTGTTTTAAGCGTTCGGAGGGGACCGATGTTGCTGGTATTGGTAAGTACTCTCGGGCGAGCTTGTACAATTTGGTAAAAACCACATTCATGTCCCATTGTTTTAATGGATCGGTTTATTGATTAATGAGCATTGTTAAAGTGTGTTTTTGGAGTAAGATACAATCTTCTTATTTTCTCAATAACTCTGCTTTGGGTAGGGTAACTAAGATTAAGGATCTGGGTTAACGTTACACTCGACTCTAAACTGCTATTTGATGCCCACATCGACAGTATTGTTGCGAATGCGTTTAAAGCCCTAGGATTTATTATACGATCCAGCGAACACTTCAATGACATAAAAACCATAAAAATTGTCTATTGTGCTTACGTCCGCAGTCATCTTGAATATGCATCCCAGTTATGGAACCCTTGTTACGAGGTGTATGCATCGAGAATAGAGGCCATCCAAAGAAAATGTCTGCACTACATAGAATATAAATTTCGTATACGTGATCCAGACTACTATTCTCGTTGTATCCGCCATCATTTGCTGCCATTGGCTCTACGAAGAAACATAGCTGACATCTCACTTTTACTACGAATTTTAAATGGCTCGATTGATTGTCCTGAACTACTATCTAAAATATCTCTCCGCACTCCTAGCCGGGCACTTAGAAATAGGGCACTCTTTCTTGTACCTGGCTTTAAAACCAAATACAGGCGTAATTCCTATTTTATAAGGGTATGCGAAACTTTCAAAAGCCTGAATGCTGACATTGATATTGACCCCTTTTTCACGAATATAGATAGGTACTATAAGGAAGCAGGTTGTAGGGCGATTTTGTGATGACCAGGCTTAGCATTTTCTTCTTTTATTACAGTCTTGTTTATGTCAACATGTTTTCTACTGTACAATTTAGTATCTTCTTGTTTAATATCTTCTTTATGCTTAATATCAGTTCTAAATTCACGTTTTATTATTGTCATTATCAGTGGTAACTTGTAAATGGCTCTAATCTTCCTATTTTTGTTCACTACAAAATTATTGGCTGTAAGTCCTTAAGAAAATAAAATAAAATAAAATAAAATAAATAATAAATTCATATAGTTTTCACAAATGTGGACTCAAAAGACATGTTAAATGATAATAGAAATACCACATCAAAAAGGCGGTAGAAAAGTCGCTAGTCTTTTTAAAAAGCGCTGCTAGTGTCAAAATGTCGCTTAATCTTGTGCTTGTGCTTGTGCTTAATAATGTCGCTTAATCTTGTGCTTAATAATGTGCTTCTAAACGGGCTATACTTTTACGGCAATATGTGGTTGCAATATTAACAACTATAGCCTGGCATCACTGCAACATTTTATTGAGCATTTGGTTGGAAAATATATAGCCCGGCCATTCTCGGCAATATGTCTGCAAAAGTATGACCTATCATTTTGACTCATAAACGGGCTAAACAATCGGGCAACAATGGCCGACGAAATCAAACGTGTCGCACCGACTTATAATGTTTTAAATGAAAATTTAAAACGACAAAAAAGACGAGAATGTGGATTCGACCTGACTGCAATAAGCGACATACTTTAGATATCTTAGCTTGAATGTTTTCGATTATATGAATACCAATTGAAAGATCTTCTCCATGAATTCACTATTAATAATAAATTTACAATAGAATTATATATTAAATACACTAATAAATAATATAAATTATTTCATGCATAACATAATAATATTTTATAGATCAAAAAAAAATAATCATCAGATGCTATGAATACATATTGAAGATGTCCTGCGTCGCGCCTCGCATCAGTAAGGGACACACTTATGGCGCAAAACGAAACAGCAATAAAGCTGGCTGGGCAATATTGCAGTATTTTTTATTGCGAATCGATCGGCTGTATGGCCGGGATATAAAAAAAATATTTTCGTATATTGCATAGTATGGCTGCTGTGACTAGGTTTGATGCCGGGCAATTTATTGCAGCCACATATTGCAGCGTAAATGTGGCCCGTTTAGAAGCACCGTAACGACAACGTTACTAAATTGTCAAATTGTTGAGTGAATGAACCTCAATGCAAAGACGTTCTCGCACTTTATTTTCAACCAATAAATTTCAAATTCCTGTTAGTACCATAGTGAATGAATGAAGCAAAACATCTTGTTATTTATTAAAAGGCAGGCATAAACATGACTCATAAAGCATAGTTTAAAACAAAAACATTCATAAGATTTATTCGATATGATACTTGTCAAAAAGTACTCATTGAGTAAAGGTATCGATTTGAAAAGTATCGAATACAAAAGTATCGGTATCGAAACTAAAGTACTCGATACCAAAAAGTATCGAAAAAAAATCCGTGTCGCTACCTGAGCATACGTATTTTATTTATTTAATAAAAAAAACTGTAAAACCTAAAAACTGATATATTAGTGTCGTATTGCACAATTACTTATATTAGTCTCGTATTGCTTCAGGATTTATGGACACAGGAGCTACCTTGTCAAGTATCAGGTTGAAAGCATCGGTTGGCAACAATCTGAAAAAAAAAACACAAAAACTGTAGTACTTACCTATCTAAATAAACTGTCTGACGATATTTAAATACACGACCCAGGTATGCTTGTGGACAAATAGCACTGATATTAAAGACGTATTTATTTTATAGAAACGAACCTTGAGAGCAATACGCGGATTAAGTATAAGAAAATCTTGGAAACCACTATTTCGCGGACTAAAGGTCCCCACCGTTTATGCTAAACTTATTAAAACTCAGGCCTATATACATTCCCACAATACAAGGCACAAATTCATGTACCTATACCTACACATAATTGTCTACCTACAACGTCACAATTTCAAAGGAACTCTATACAGACGCTTAACATTTTATAACAGTTTACCAGCGGAATTGATAAATATACAAACATAATATGCACTATTTACAAAATCGGTTGTGCCACTCCAATACTTTCTCGGCAAGTAGCCAAGGACTGTTTTATCCCAATATTATTACACTCTCCCCTCCCCCCCCCCCCCTGCCTATTCCAGTTAGCGAATATGATTTCGTCCGAAACTTTATCTCCATAGTACTTGGGTAACTATTTAAGCACTCTAGATTATTTTAGATAAAGCGGGATATTAATCCACTGGAGAAGTAGAATATCGCAAAAAAAAGATTATTTTTGTCCGAAACTTCATACATTCTGTGTACTTGGGTATCTATTAAAGTAAGAGGAAGAGGAAGGGGGAGAGTAAGAGGATTCTTCTTCAAATCAAATCAAATCAATATATCTTGATTGATTGATTTGAAGAAGAGGATTTTTCTTCAAATCAATCAATCAGTATAGACAGTTGTATTACATTTACATTTGGCCGTGATATGATTGAATTCTTCATTAATGATCAAATTCTTCTAGTAATAATCAAAACATAAAAGGTTACTCGTAAGAATAAAGAAGGTATTATTGTAGAATTAAATCGAGTCTCACCATTTAGTTTACCAGATAAAAAACACAGAGTAAAATATGTAGAAAGTAAGATATAGAGTTGTAAGATATAGAGAAGATATGTAGAAATAGTCAATAAGTAGTGATTATATTAGGTACATTGAATATAATGGATAATGTAATGAGAAAAAAAGGTTATAATGAACATAATTATTTCTTTAAAATACCGATAAAAATAAGTTTTTTTTAGTATAAAATTAATAAATGTAATGTCAAAAAGAACAAAAAAAATGTGTCGATTGTCAAAAAGTAAAATAAAATGTCTTAGTGATTATATTGCAAATAAAAATAGTCAAGATATTATTAATATGTGCCTAAAAATAGTCAAGATATATTAATAATCGCGTAATTTCTTCCTCTTCTCCGTCATCTTCCTCTTCTTCCTCCTCCTCCTCCCCTGTTCCCTCTCCTTTATAATCACACCGCAAAGACGTCGATGCGCCTTGTCGACTGACGCGCTACCGATGGGGAGGACGGTTATATTCAAGGGGAGCCCGCCACAGATAGTCGTTTTTATTCTATAGTCGAGTTAACAATCCTTAACATAGCACTTGGTTCACGTTCGTCCCGTTTACGGAGTGCTTTCGCGTTTTTCTTGCTTTCTTTCTTGTATTTTGGCCTTCTATCTTTGATTTGTTTTGCTATTGAATTTCAAATATTTGTGGACATTTTAACGACACTTTAACACACGGCTATCTGGCCGAGCGATCGCGGAACGTCAAACAAAAACGAAATGGCAGCTGGCAGTGTTTTTTTAATGGCATGGAATGAGTAAAATTCCGCAATTTAACTTCCGCCAAAGTCCATTTCGTCTTGACTGCTTTACACCCGAATCTATAGTCCAGTGCTTAAGCATTGGTTAGCCAAGCATTACTTAAGTACTGGTTAATGCTCAAGGATCGATTGTATTCTACATACACTCCGCTGCAATCTTTTTGAGCTCTCGACCACAGTCTCAAAAATGCTTACACAGATTAAACACAACCTGTAGGTACTGTTGACTTCTCCAAGCAATGCTTAAGATGTCGCTGCTTTTAAAATATTGGCTAAATTCGGCAATTTAGCCAATATTTTGAAAGCAGCGACACAAACAAAAAAATAAAGGCAAGGGGAATACAGCAAAACATGTTTACACGATATATAACACTAGTAATTTATGTTGTAAGCATTTTAAGAAAGAGAAATATTCCCTTTTTTCCGGCCAATAATTTTACGTGAACTGCCAGACGAAAGGAAGAGAATCCCAATATGGAAGTCGACGGTCTATAGATACAATCGATAGAATACAATCGGTCGATAGAATACAGACGGTCGATAGAATACAATCGATCCTCGAGGATCGATTGTATTCTATCGACCAATGCTCGAGCATTGGCCAATATTTAAGCAATGCCCGGCTAAGCAATGCTCTAAGACTCGACTTCGGGTGTGAGGTGTGAGGCAGGTCGCTCAAGATTCAGGTGTGAGACAGTCGAGACGAAATGGTCGTTGGCGTGACGTAGTTTAGCTAGCAGCATGTGGCCGCATCGCTACATTGAGCTACGTAGCTCTCGTGTCAGTCGTGGGCGTGTATTGTCGTGCTCAGCAATCTGTGGCGTGCTGAATACCTAAGAGGACCGGATAGTAGCGGGGAGCGTTTAAAAACTATTCAACAATTTTACACCCTGGAAGACACACGTCACCCGCGCGAGCACTGTTAGCGTACCTTGTAGTTCATTCCAGGGATTTTAGGAATAAAAAGCACATAATCGAAGAGCTCGTGTCGCCCAAAGCATGATCGACCAAACTGATGTCTCACTCTAAATTAGCTCGCACGGTTGTCTGTTAGTTGGCCACAGCTGTATTATGTATGAACCCTTTTTACGTGACTTGGAGAAATGCTGCAGACTAACCGCTAACTACCCTTGTTAACCTATACTGGGATCTAATGGGCCCTTTCTGAGTTGGCCACGAAGACCCATTTGTTCAAGGTCGGTCACACTCACGGGTCAACACCCATCCGGCGGCCTCCACGCATTAAGTGCGAGCCCGGTTAGCACTCTGGCCTTGGGGCTAGTTTCCCCTAGAGTCAATCGTCTGGCGCTTCTGTACGGTCTGCGCACGGCGTAAGCCAATCGATTGTGCATTCTGATTAACAGTCGGGGGGGTCTGGAAGCAGTACTGTTTCCTATAGAGCGGGGGTGGTTGCTGACTTTACGGCGACTGCTCTTGAAACGACTATCGGCTACCCGATCCCGGGTGAACAGCCGGGCAAAGGACGCCGTGGTCCGCGATAGATTCGGTTTACACCGTTTTACAGCTTCGTAAGGGAGAAGACCGCGCAAGCGACCTCGAATTCGTAACCAGCCGAGAGACCGGAGTAATCTGGTCGCAATTGGAAGTAAGGGAGTGAGTGTAAGCCCGCTGGGTAACACACCTGGTTATCTCGCGGTTAAGGATTGGTCTCTTACGGGCATGTAGCGGAGCTTGACTGTGGACTGTTTTGTCCAAGTCTTCTGCGTTCACTTCACGGGAGATAGAACGACCCATCGTTTAAACATCCTGAGGTGACGGGTTCGCCCGTTGTAGTTGACAGCTCTATTTTGGGAGCTCATGGGCCCTGTTGCAATTTGGCCACTAAGACCCAGTTGTATAGGGTCGGTCAAACGCATGGTTCAACAACAATCCGGCGGCCTCCACGCAGAAGTGCGAGCCCGGGTAGGACCCCGGCCTGCGGGCCAGTCTCCCGGTTCCCTAGGAGTCAACCATCGGGCACTCCTAGACGGGTTGCGCACCGTGCAGCGTCAGCCAATCGTTTGTACATTCCGAGTAACAGCCGGGGGAGTCTGGAAACAGTATTGTTTTCTTTAGAGCGGGGGTAGTTGTTAACCTTACAGCAACTGCTCTTGAAACGACCATTCGGCCACCCCATCCTAGGTGAAGAGCCGGGCAAAGGATGCCGTGGTCCGCGATGGATTCGGTAGACACCGAATTACCGCTACGTAAGGGAGAGGACCGTGCAAGCAACCTCGATTCTGTAACCAGTCAGGAGGTAGGAGGTATTCTGTCAGTTAATTCCAGACGGAGATATCCTTCTAAAACTGGTAGTTAGGAGGCGAGGCTGCCCGCTGGGTACCATTCCTGGTGCATCGCCGTAAGGCGTTGGCCTTTAACGGGCATGTTGGCGGAGCTAGACAGTAGATTTGTGTTGTCTCTAAGTCTTCTAAGCTCACCCCACGACTGAAAGACGATCACATATCGTTATACCAGCTTGGAGTGAGGGGTTCGCCCGTTGTAGACGACACCGCCCCACTGTTTGGCTTTGGTTCTTAACGGTTCCGTACAGCAAGGGCCTGATGGTTTCCTAAGGTCGGCCTAACTCATGCTTCAGCTCCCATCTGGTAGCCTCCTCGAAGAGGTACTAACCTGAAAGGGTGGCTGTAACCTCAGCCTGTGGCTATTACCTGCAGTTGTAGTCAGATGGGATCGGAGGTTCTAATCCGGGGGGTCACATCGGGCGGAACTCGGCGCTTTGCACACCGTTTGGCGTCAGCCAATCGTTTGCGCGATTCGTCAAATAACTTGGTGTGTTTGGAAACGTCTAACTCATAAGCAGCAGGGGTAGTTGTTAATCTGACATTGGCCACCAATCGGTGTGGCAAACGATCCGTTAGCCACACCGATTCCGTGAGGTATTAATGGAAATTGTAGATAAAGTCCGCGATAAGTTTGAATTGAATTACCTCTACTATCCAGGTAGAGGCCGCGCAAGCGACTTCGAATCTGTGAGCAGACTGGACGATGGATAAATCCGTCTAAATCTAGCAAAAAGAACATGAGGTTTGTCCGCTGGCTTCACTTCCCATTGAGTCGCGGTAAGACTTGGACTTTTTCGGGCCGTTTGCGTAGCTTGACTGTGTATTGTGCTGTCCACTAAGTTTTAAGTTTATTCTATGGGAGACAGAGCGGCTCGATGTTGATGTCTCCCTGGCGTGACGAGTTCGCCCGTTGTAATTAACAACCCCTCAATATTATCCTATACGATTAAGATAGATTTAGCTTTCTAGATATAGCTTCCTTAAATTTAATTTATACGGATATTATGCAACAATAGCTTACTTTAGAAATGTCATCGAGTACAGCATAAATCTTGGTACCGTGAATGACTTGTAATTTCTACGCATTCCGTCAATTATTTGAAATGCACCATCTTTCACAGATAGAGGCGGGATTCTGAAAGCAATTTTGGTTTATTAAATCAAAAATAGTGTTAAAACAATGTCGACGGCTAAGATCACTAACCTCATATGTCAGGTTTTGGCTATATAATTTTGCTATATAACAAAAAAACCGACAAAAAATACACAAAAAACCATAACGTTACTTGCTCTACCTAAAAAACTCCCATATCATGTTCATCATATAACAACATGACTCATGCGGCGTTACCTCGCTCTGAGGCGTTCCATTTATTATATTTTTTATTCAATATAAATGCTGCCATCTACCGGTTGCGAAAGAATTATTTACTAACCTCAGTCTAAAATAGTATGAATGAAAATCACTAGATTGATTTAAATTCTTGACATAATTTTATATGTATTCTTGATATACGGAATGTTATTACTGAACGGACAATTTTCTTGTGGGTACAACGAAGTGCAACAAAGTAAGCAACTTTTATTTATAAAAAAAAAAAGTATGAAAAGCTATCATTACGATGCGCTATCTAGCGGTTGGTAAAATGTCGCTGATATTGTTTATTTACGCTACCGCTAGATGGCGCAGCGTGCTCAAACGCTTCTCAAACCGTAATTTAACAGTTTGAGATTTCAAACTTTCAAATTAAAAAAAACAATAAACTTTAAACAATAAACAATAATACAATTATACTGCTATACAATAATACATTTACATGTTGTAGTCAAATCGGTGAGTATAAAAGCATATATTTTTGGGTGTTTGTAATAAACAATATCAGAATCTTAAATGAAACTGCTTCAAATGCAACCATTCCATCAGTATTTTCTTATGACGTCGTCACGTTCAACTATCGTCAGTAAACCGACTTTACAGACAACCGATTTTTTTGTAGCGAAAAACGGAAACTTTACTCAAACTGAAAAAAAAACCAATAACAACTGCACACTAAGAAAGAATTATCTCAGGTCGTGGACTTGAGCTGTTATATAATTCCTCCATAAGGCGCACTCTTCAATACGTAACGACGGTAAGCCGAGCAGCTTCTGCTGTCAGAATCCGGCATACAAACAACACAAATGCGGATTATTGAATTGATTGAGGTAGATATTCACGTGGCATCGGAGTGTAATTTATCCCATTACATAAGGGTCGTTAACATCAATAGCAGCAAATTAGAGCGGGATGGGAACAGAGATAAAACAGAGGTGCCAGATGCTGAAGCAATGAAAGAAAAATCCGTCAAAATCATACCTATGCGCGTCGGAAAATAGCCCCAAATGAAACAGAATTGCTTACCAAAAGTAAACGGTATACATATTACGGTCTACATATCTACGGTCAGATTAAGGTTAGCTGTAAGATATTGCTTTTAGGCAATAAGCTCGCCTTTTTGTTAAAGCAAATAAAGTGTTTAATTTTGTTAAAGCAAATATCTCGGCCCGTAGAGAGGTCTACACGGCCCGGTGGCATAGTGGTTAGGTCGCCTGATCTTACATTGTAAGGTCCCGGGTTCGATTCCCGGCTGGGTCACCATTTGGGGGGTGGTTTACCCTATTTCACCACCTGCGCGTTCTACCCTTCTGGTACGCGCAGGGTTGTCGTAGCACGACATCCCGGGCAGACAAGACGACCCTCGTCGTTATAACTGCCCGGGCGGTGGGCGGGGTTTGCTGCCCTCACCTATCGCCTTGAAACTCTTAACTGGGTCACCATTTTCCGTTAGGATCAAATTAACCGAATTGCATTTTCAATTCTGTCGATCGAATGCAATAACAAGACACACACCTACAGACATGTTACACGCACACATACATATAACACGTCATAGTAGGGTTGGTTGTAAGAGATTGTCATATAACAACCCGCCCATTGTGACATTTTCACAATAAAGAGTATAAACAAACAAATATTTTTTAAAATCCGCCAACCAGGAATTTACATTTTAAAAAACGACGAATCGCCGTACTTCTACCCTTCCAAGCGTAAAATGTTGACAACTCCTCTGTTGCCATAGAGCATAATATAATATGGTTTGCCTCAAACTCCTTTTCTTCTATACCACGCCTTCCCAACCGGTGGGACGTGCCCCCCCGGGGGGGCGTAGAGAGATCTTAGGGGGGGGGGGCATGAAGTGTTCGGATATTTTAATCTAATTACTTGTTATTGTTTATTATTTAAAAAACACACAGATTTAGTCGCGTCACCTAGTCAAAGTGTCGCCTTCCACGGTTACCTTCCAATGCTCAATGTTCTGCAATTATGTACCAGAAGATGTCCAAGAAGAATTTCTGGAAATGAAGGCAGATTCGACAAAGAAAGATGACTTTCACCTCTTGACTTTGGAGAAATTTTGGATAAAACGGTTTCTCCTTAATCCAAAAGTTGTCACTCTTGCCTTGCGAATACTTCTGCCATTTTCTTCGACTTACTTATGTGAAACCGGATTTTTAGCATTAGTGTAAATTAAGACTAAGCAGCGAAATCGTCTTGCAGTCGATAACGATTTGATGATAGCTCTGTCAAAATCAGAACCTGATATCGACCAAATGGTTCAAAAAATGCAGGCGCAAACATCCCATTAATAAATAATAAATGGTGTGACATAAATATCGTCAAAATAATTTGTGTTTTTTATTGAAGCAATGAAGAAAAATATAGGGGGGCATGATTTTTTTTTATAATCCGGGGGGCACCATGCAAAAAAGGTTGGGAAACCCTGTGCTATACCATAAACAGATTCACGGAGACACTCTCGGACGCGTCCGCTGCCGCGGCTTATGGGCGCGATCTGTGTAATGAATTTCTATTGAGCGGTGCACATTATCGGACGTCAGTTGCGGACGCGACCTCGAGTCTTCGGACGTCCGATATAGATCTGGCAAGCCACGTCCCAAACGACCTGTGCATACTGTCCCATAAGCCGCGGCAGCGGACGCGTCCGAGAGTGTGTTCGCCCCTTCAGTGTGAAACGATTCGCACAGCTCTAGCTGTCAATTATGAGAATTGTGCAATGTCAAAATAGGCGATTGCGATGTTTTCTTATTTATTTTAAATATTGGAGAAATGTTCGCCAACACGCCAAGACGACGCCAGGAATTTAAAACACAAGGAAAAACCACGAAATTACGGCTCTAACCGCAGAAAAGGCGATTTTTGTTACAGTCCCTACACCGGAAGGCAAATGGGCTCAGTGCAATTAGGCCATTATGCTCCATGTGTTAGGCTACTCGTATGCTGAGACGAAGGTGATGCAGCGCAACATATGACCAACAGATGCGGTGATGCTGGCTGAACAAACATAATGCATCATTGGCGCAGTTACCCGGCTACTACATCGCTGCAAGCCAAATCAGACAACAACGGGAACATGGCGGCACAATGATCTTCGCTAAAAACAAATACGTCACAGAAACGATTGATTTGTCACTTCTCGTAGACGAAATCCATTTTGAAGCAGTAGCAGTAAAAGTAAAGTCGTTAAATCTTGTAATTATCTGCGTGCATCGTTCGGGTGGATCCTTTGAAAATTTCATCGATAAATTCCATACATTTAGAAGCGTATGGAATTACAAAAATAGACAGGTATGTATTTGTGGCGACTACAACGTTAATTTTCTAACCAAATCAAAGGATAAAAATAAATTTACCAACATTTGTAAAGAATTTAATTTCTGCCATTTATTCAAAAACGAACCCACCAGAATAGATCCGGTCACTGGCAATGAATCCCTACTTGATAACATAATTGTAAATATACCTAAATCGAATATACGCCTAAAGACCATAGATCCCGGGTTATCGGATCATGCATTTCATGTTATTGAGATTGATGATGTTTTTAAGCGTACTCAAAATTATGTATTTAAAACAAGGAGGAACTTTGCTAAAAGTGGTCACACCGTGTTTAGAAAATGGGTTGAATCGTGAAACTGGGACAGAGAGACACAAGGAAACACAAAGAAACGCAATCGGGCTGGCCCACTGTATGTGTAAAATGAGTTCAATCAGAGTCTGATTATGAAATTAATGAATTGTTGCTACTTTATAGTTTGTCAAAGCGTAGAAAAACTGTTTTGAAAACGTGATTATCTGAAAAAAAAAGCTTTACTTATGACGAATTTGTATTCTCGAGAGAGTTATCTGACAAACAATTTAAGAATTTAGTTAACGTTTCTCTCATTTTTGAGGCAAAATTATAAAATCTAGCTAAATCACGTTTCTACATGCTTGCGTGCATGCAAATCTAGCTAAAACACGTTTCTACGTGCAAGCGCAGAGCAGTAGCCTCCACGTAGAAGTTCGAGCCCTGGTAGGACTCTGTGCCTGCGGGCTAGTTCCCCTTGGAATCGCTCTTCAAGCGCTCCTGGACGGTTTGCGCACAGCGCGGCGTCAGCCAATCGATTGTGCATTTCGGCAGATAACCGAAGAAGTCTGGAAACGGCTTTGTTTCCTATAGAGCGAGGGTGGTTGTTAAGCTGCTCTTGAAACGACCAATCGGCTACCAGATCCCGAGTGAGAGCCGGGCATTGGACGCCGTGGTCCGCGATAGATTCGGTTAATACCGAGTCACCGATAACATAAGGGGAGGACCGCGCAAGCGACCTCGAAACCGTAACCAGTCGGTAGGCCGAAGAAATCCGGCCGAAACTGGTGGTAAGGGCGCCGAGTGTCTCGCGGTAAGGCGTTGGTTTCTCATGAGCGAATTGGCGTAGCTAAACAGTGGACTGATTCGTCCCTAGTCTTCTTTGTTCCCCTCACAGGAGGCAGAACGGTTACTAACGTTAAAATTTCCTGGGATGATTCGTCCGTTGTAGCTGGGTGACGTCCATTGTAGTCGGCCCTAGAACGGGCTAGCCCCAGTTGGGTGACAGAATCAAAAAAGCAAAAGGTTAAGGTTTTGCCTTTCGGTTCCTGTTATGTGTGTAAGCAAACCAATGTTTTATAGTAATTAATCCTTAGATAAATAAATAAATAAATAAATAAAGCTGACACCTCCAAGTCTCTGACATGACTGGGATCTTTTATCTCTCTCATCTTCAGATCTTTTTTGATCTTTAGATTTATCTATCATCATCTTATATCAAATCTATATCATCATCATAGATAAATCTATCATCCCCGCCTCCCCATTTTTTTAGACCTATCCTCCACACAGTGGTAAGGGTAAAAAGGTAACTCAAGCAACTCTAAAATAGCGTTAAAACTCATCGAGATAATTATTGGTGACCAGCAGAGAGACAACCAGCGAAATCTCACTAAAACTGAATAATAATATGTTTAATTTTATACCTGATACCAACGCTCTCGATCATGGCCTTTCTGGTGGCGATAAAGTAGGGATGGACGCAGGAAACGTTAATATCAAGATCCTGGTATCGAAGCTCGCTTTCGAGACTCTCTGCTAGTCCTCGCAGCGCATACTTGGTTGCGCAATAGACCCCGGCTCCAGCCACTCCATTCAAACCGCCCACCGAGGAGATGAGCACTATGTGTCCATGGTTCCGCTTTCGCATTCCTGGCAGGAAAGCCCTGATCGCCTGAAAAAAGAACAGGTAAATATGTAAAAAAGAATAAAAACACGACTGTCTTTACAGAGAGTGAACTACTGTAATAAATAATTTAATTACGGTTTTGTATTAAATAGAGGTGTTTTTGTATTTATCCATATATCTACATATGTATTTCCGAAATATACTCAATCAGACCTTTCATTTGATACTAAACACGATATATTTACTACATCATTTCTTGGTTATATTACTTTGGTCGGTGGGCACACAATTCACAATTTACAATTTAATAAAAGCCACTCACATAGCTGGAAGGTTTTCCCGGACTGGATTGGGAAATGCTTATTGTTAAAACGAGATGTGTTTGGATGAGCACCACTTTCTACAGTACAATGTAGGTTTAATGGGTTCCCTTTATCGCTAGCGAACGATCGCCCTTCATCCACATCTCAATAAAAAAGCGTATCCTTTTGCAAAATAAAATAATATGTTGAAGACATATTATTTTATTTTTCAAAAGGATAATTAAATCAAAGCAAAGCTTTTAAAGGTAAATTAAAGCAAAAACATTGAAAAAATCACAATGATTGAATCGTCTCTCAAATACAGGATGACAGATGGAAAATTTGTTTTTTAAAATTCGAATGTATCCACTCTTTGAAAGAACGATCAAGATTGCTGTTATCAGCCAGCCATTAAATCAAAATAAAAATAAAATACTTCATTTCCTCGTTTCCATAAAATAAGACATACATACATCCATAGATGTATTATACTACGGTAGTATAATACATCTATGCATACATCGTTATTTCTCGACCAGAAATACGAGATAAACATACGAAATAAACCTCTTAGTAATACATTGATTATTCATGACGATTATTGTCGTTTTACGTATGACATTATAAGGCATTGATTTTTTTATTTTTCTGATTTTTAGTTATTTTTACTGATTTGAAAAAAAAAGGAATTATTTATTATATTTATATTTTGATCGTTGTGTTTTAAACAATTAAATTTAGGACATTCCCAACTGTATTTGCAATTTTGAATGAATAAAGGACTATGGTCTATATTGACTATTGACTACCTTGGGCTTCGGCATAGTGGGGCAGCTTTTTTATGTCACTTTTCAAGCAAATAATTTAGGAAATAAATGTATTCTAATTCTTTTTATTAATATGTGATAATAACATGGTAGAGTACGTTTTCATATCCTGAATTAGGCACAAAAAACGTAATAAATGACGTTAAATGATTGCAATTCTTACCCAAAATGAAGACAATAAATTTATATTGACGATTTTTCTGTAGTCGTCATCGGCACCGGTCGTGATGCTAATAGCTGGCATTAAACCGGCGTTAATGATGAGAATGGACACTGACTCTCCGAAATCCTGTTCAATCTGCAAAACAGAGGCATAAATTACAGTGCAGTCAATATAGGTCACTCTGAGCGCGAGCTGACAAAAAATTCGAACGCATTTTCGTACTACAATTTAGATGAGAAACAGCTGACACTTATTTAGGACGAAGTCAATTGTCGGGGACCTTGCAGAATGAACTGCAAGCCGAAAATCGTTGACGCTATCGTTTGAACCTTCGATCATTTGAATCGTATAAACCTTCCATAGACCTTCGGATGAGTCTTTACGTCATTGCAAAACCGGAACGATTCTTCATATCATTACTGCGTACCTTTCAACTAGATGAGATTATACTGCATATCTGTCACTGCTTCCATACTTCCATCCTGTCGCTCCTGGCCTACCAAAGTATATACTTTTATTTATTTATTTTATTTCCAAATCATTTTTTTATACCCATTGGGCATTCCCAACTTATTTTTTTTCCCTATTTTATAAACTAATTGTAGAACCTCCCTCTCCCTCTCCCTCTCCCTCTCCCTCTCCCTCTCCCTCTCTGAAGTATGTATGTAAAATACTAACCTCCTTGCTGAGAGCTTTCAAGGCATCGGGATCGGTGACGTCACAGGCGTAGGCTTTGGCCGGGTAGTCAGGTCCGCTGGCCTGCCGCATCAGTTCCACTGTCTCCTTGGCTGCCTTTAGGTCCAGGTCACAGATCGCCACCTTTGCTCCGTTGGCGGCCAGCTGCTGAGCCATTGCTCTTCCCAATCCGTTGCCCCCACCGGTGACCTAAACAAAACTCTTCTTTAGGATATTTCAAACATATTGGACTTGATAAATAATACGAAACTGACAATAAACATTATTTGAGCATAATTTTCGACTATGGGTTAACATTTAAATTGCATATTAAAAATATTGTTAAAAAAGCTAATACATGTTGGGTCCTATGTTAAGGCTCACCATGTCGTTTAGAGGAAAAAACGTAAAAATCAAAGTCGGCCCTTGTGACGCCATCGGGGGATTTCACTCGGATTAGACCTTTTTTGGCAAGCAGCTGAATTTGATATTTCGAAAGTACCTTACGTTGCTTTTTCAAAAGATGTCTATTACCACCACACTTCATTATTTTTTAAGATTTAAAAAAATATACATGTGAGAATCATAGGAATTGTATATTTTTGTAAAATAAAACGCTTCTTGACACAACCCCAAGACTTCCCGGCAAGCAGACGAGCCCCCCCCCCCCCCTCGCCCCACGTCCTCAGCTCACCCCCATGATATCTCACATCCCCCCCCACCTTCGCAAACAAATGGGCGAATATCGCTCGTCTCACAATCGACCGATGACCGCCGCTTCTAGTTTCAGAAGGGCGGCGGTTAAGCGAGTTTCGGGTTAACCGAGGTGAAAAGACCACCGCCAGGCCTACTACATACTTAGTTATTCTTTGTTATTCATTTTAAACAGGGACTACTTTGTTATTCATTTTAAACTTTACCGTATGTTTCCTCCTTGATTTACGACACAGTCCATTATCAGAGTTTTCGATTATCCGAGGTACCCTCGATCCACATTACCTCAGATAAGTGAGTTCCTACTGTAGTTAGATTATCATCGTGTGAATCCTAATTTTGTACAATTGATGCTTTAGCGAAAAATATAAGTTGCATAATTTGTAATAACCCTTTTCACATAATCGCTTTAACGATAGCTTAAATACGATTCGCATATAGTTAGTTAGTTAGTTAGTTTATCTGGGCTTTTTCCCCACACTTGACCTCTTGATTGGTTGGGTCGTTCTGCGTGGCTTATGTTTCTATTTATGTTACTCCAGCCAACCCAGGCTGTCCCAGAAGGTTAGAAGCCTGTTTAGGTTGCTACAGGCCTCCGGGACAGATGCTGTAGATTGTAGTATTTTTGCCCGTTGCTCTGCCACGCTCCTGCATTCCATGAACACATGCTGTGGCGTTTCTTCTTCCTCCATGCATCCTCTGCATAGAGGGCTGTCTGTCACACCTATGGTAAACAGGTGTTTGTTTAGGGGACAGTGGCCTGTCATAGTTTACGGATTTTGTCCCTTTTTAATCTGGTGAGGTTGCGGGCAAGTTTTTTAGACGCTTCCGGAACCGCGTTCTTTGTTTGCCTGCATCCTGCGTTTTTTTTTCATTCTGTAAGGTGGGTTTCATCGGTGTTCCTGTTTGCATATAGGTAGTTATAATTATATGATAAACATACGAAATCATAAGACATCCGAATTAAATCTAACGATTTCTCCTCTTGAACCATAATTTGTCCTATGGAGGACTCCATTTCCAAGCAGACTCTGTTAAGAAAGGCACTGTCCAAGGGCACGTGACTTGGATTCATTCGCAGTACCTACTACATATCTCGAAACGAAGACTACTTAGTTGCTTAGTATATTCAAGGCGGATTACTAAAAGGAATGAACAAGTGCCTCTCCAGGTCGCCTGACGCGACCGCCAATGAACCGTAGCATTGTAAAACCGAAGAGGAACAATGAAAATCGTTCCTTTAAAATCTGACTATTACACACTTGGAGACAGACATTTAAAATCCTCAGCTCCATCAATTTTTTTTTTTTCAATTTCAATTTCAATTTCAATTTATTTCCAAAAAAATCTTAACAGATTGTAGAAACTTAATATTTAGGTACATTTAAATTACAGTATATTAGTTCGTTTTTACAATATTTAAATTTATCACCACGTACATACAGTTACTTCATTATTGCTTTTAGGGCATCCAAATCATTTTTAGCATAACTTTTTTTAATTACTTGTGGTCAAACTTTAAAGAGCCCATTATTTTTCCTCGCTACGGCCAGATTAACAGACGATCAAGCATATATGTACTGGACATACTTACCAGGGCGACCTCCCCGGTGATTTTCTTCGGCTTCATGGGCGCGATCAGCGCTATGATGGACCAGAAGATTATGGGAATCACTAGAAATATTGCCTTGAATCCGTCCAGCATCATCGGTAGAAATACCGCCAGCTTCTGCCTGAAACTTAATTCCTCGGGTTGGGAAGCTGACGAATATTCTCCGATCTTTTTCCAATCTGCCTTTAACGCCCATGGGTTTTCATTGTCGTTTGAAGAGACCGTCTCTGGTGGCATCTTGACGTCCTGTAATGTTTGCAGGTGATAAAATAATTACTAGACATAACAACTAGCAGATCGCAGCTGTATATCGGTCGCGAGAACGTTTTTTTTTGGGATGCAAAATGGTGTTCATGATTGGTCCTATATATAGTAGTGAACGGTTTCGTGTAGCTTGGGCCATAAGATCCACCGTGTTTTCAGGTCGGCCCAACTCCTATTTAGTAGCCTCCTCGTGTGGTAGACTACCCCGGAAAGGCGACAGCCAAGGCACGGCAGCATCTCAGACGGTCTTATGAGTCATTCGCCGGGAACCTTTGGGCGGACATACTTAGAGAACGGTTCATATGACCTTTTGAGCTGCCACCTAGGTTTGACGGTTGATAGTATCTGCAATTTCTACAGTGGCACCTAAAAGGCCTTCTGCAAGACGTCCCACTAAAATTAAAGAAGAGAATATGGCTACAACACAATGGGACACCTGCGTATTACTCCCGCAACCTACGGTGCCAGATGACAGATGTGTACCCAAATCGCAGGATAGAAAAAGGGGGAGAAGTCCACTGGTCAGCGCGCTCAGCAGACATCAACCCCTTGGACTACAAAGAAATTTTCTAGGACAAATTAAATAAATGAGCGGCAGCTTTAGGGTACCTTTCAAGGATGCAGTAGATACGGTTTGAGTTGATAGTCCCGTGTCCGCTTCAACTTCGACGGTCAATCTTTCAAATTCACTTTTATGTGATTACAGAGACCACACTTTCTTCGTCTTCGCCCTCTACTAAAAGTTTCTTTAAAAGTTGCCTTCTTTAATAGCATTTCATGGTTTCGATAACAGACTGGTCCATTGGGAGCAACAAGCTTGTGACGTTTGGTAAAAATATTCATTAAAACTGGACATTCTCTTCTTCCAACAATTCTTCGGTGGGAAAAGTTGGTGCATTATCAACAATCAGCGCGTTTCCGTCCTTTTTCCGTTTTAATTTCGGATATTCAACGATTCGGATAGTCGAAGTTCGGGTAATTAGGATTCTACTGTATTTGTTTCGAAAAAATATTTTTTTTTTGTTTTTCCCAAATTTGTTTATCAAAAGTAGTTTGTATGTACTCACCGACCTGTATTTTCAGTGCCGCTGAACTGTTCTATCTGGTGGCGAATAAAGACAGATATCGAATCTTTGATTTCTTCTCCGTCACTATGAACCTATGTAACATCACGCATCACTCATAAAGAATAATAAGATGGGCTATTTCAAACAGTGCTATTTATTTTATTTACGTAAAGTCTATTATTTACGTATTTACTATCATACGTATTTATAATCCATTATATACTATTTTATTGTGCAACAGCAGCCTGCCTCCGTTTTACTTTCCCGGCAGAGGGAAAGTAAGTGTTGTGAATGCACGTATGGGTGTGTGTGAATCTGTGTATGGGTGTGTGTGAATTCCTGCACGATAGCGCCTAAACGCATCATCCGATTGAGCTGAAATTTGACTTGCAGGCAGCATTTTATCATGGCAAGAGTTGAAAAGGTCGAAATTAGTCCACAAGGAAGCGCGCTAGTTTTTTATTATTCTCGAAATATTGGATTTAGAGACTTGAAATTTGGTACCCCGTGCCTTGTTGGGCCGAAATCACATTGTGTAATTTTGGTAGGAATATCTCATGTACAAGCTACACTAATAATATTCAAATTAACGCCATCTATCAGCGCTTGGCCCAACGAATGTTGTAAATAATTTTCAACTCAGTTTTCTGTGTAGAACAATCTCTTGTAAACAAAAATATCATATTTTGAAAAATCAAACAAAAGTTTTAAAGCTTTTTTTCTAGTTTAGTTTGATGTACAACAACACCCCTCGAAAAAAGTCTCGAATATCCTGAACACACCGTATGTAGTAGTAGTAGTAGTAAACTGAGTGGGGGCTTGTTTCCAGCCCTTGATGTCACCTGGATCTATAAGATCTTTTGTAACTACCCACTTTGTGGTTGGGTCATTGGTCTGCTAGTAGCCCGGTACTGTTTACCAGTCCATGCAGATCACTGGCTCTGTTTCCAGGATGTCCGATGTTCCTGCTCCAAGCAGTCCCTGATGGTTTTCTTGCCTATAGCGAAGGGGACTTCAGCAACTGACTCCACCGGGCATTCCAATGTGCCCAGTTGTGCCTCTTTGCTGCCGGGTATGCCTTGATAGCCCGGTATTTATATTAAGGTGATTTTGTTAGCTTTTCCCAATTTGTTGAGCTCTTGTATGCAGTCCCAGACCATAGAAGATTCTGTGGTGGCTTTAGCCAGAGCATCCAATGCTGCTCTGCTGGCAGAGTAGATGAGGATATTTCTATTTTTTACCTCAAATCGACTTTGTAGTTTTATGCATTCCAATATGGCAAACACCTCGGCCTAGAAATCCGTGGCATATTGTCCAAAGGACCAAGTATACAGACACACCGTATACTTGGATTGAAACATTGTTCTGCATAGGCTCATCTCTGTTTTTCTTTATACAATGTTGGCACCAAGGTGTGAGTTTGTAAACTAATAATACATGCGTTTGCCATTATTCGATACATTTTATTGTTGTTAATTGTCATCACTGGCTTCGTTTAGCCATTGGCATTACACAAAACAAGTCTCCTCAGTCTAAGCATAAAAACATTAAAAAACAAGGTCACTGAACCTGTCAATAGAATAAAATACTAGATAAATGGGACAATTGACAAAAGCTATACAAACAATCAGCAATATACTATTGTTATTTTTTCCCTACTTAGGTTACCTTTGTCCTCGTCTTTATTTTGACACTGCTCGCACTTACGTACTGTGTGACCGCACAATGGTCAACAGTTAGCGGAATTGAAAAAATCGGTTGTGTCACCCCAAGACTTCCCCGGCAAGTAGCCCAGGACTGTTTCATCTGAACATCTCCCCTCCATCACCCCCCCCCCCCCCCTTCGAGAGAAAATGTGTTTTTATCCGAAACAGTAGGTATATATCCTGAGTACTTAGGTAACTATTTAAGCACTCTAGATAAAGCGGGATAGGGACCCGCGGAAGAAGTAGGAAACGGGAAAATGAAGTATATTTTCATCCGATATCATACATTCTCAGTACTTGGGTAGATATCTATTAAAGCACTAAGGCGGGATAGGAAACCACTGAAGAAGAAGAGTATCAGAAGAAGAAGACCCGACACCAAAATACTCTTTTGAACTCTTGCCATAACCAAATAATGCCTTCATGCAGAATTTCAGCTCAATCGGCTGAAGCGTTTCGGCGCTATCGTGGAGGAATACACACAGACATACAGACGCAGAAACGCAGTTTGGCAGAAAAATGCTACGACTATATTTCGTCGTCGCAGAATGGTTGCCGAAACGTACTATGCCGTTGAGCAATAAATAAAATAATATACAAACGGAGCTGTCATAGAATTCAGGTCGGCCAAAGTCGCATAGGATGTGAAGAGGACAGCGTCGTCTTCCCATATCGTCAAGCGATCGGATCGGTGATGTTTGCTACAATCGTGACAAGACCAGCCATTTCACATGCAGTGGGAGAAGTTAGCCGTTATATGGATGATCCAAAACCACCGCATGTTTCGGCTGTCAAGCGTATTCTTCGATATTTGAATAAAACGGCCGAACGAGGAATTGAATATTCTGGATTGTCGACAGCGTTGAGAGGGTATTCCGATGCTGATTTTGCACGCGATGTTGATACGCGAAAATCAACCACCGGCTATGCATTTGTTGTAGGCGAGGGAATCGTCACATGGAAAAGTCATCGACGGAAGACAGTGGCCCTTTTCACTACTGAAGCTGAATTCATGGCAGCGTGCGAAGGCGCAAAGGAAGCAGTGTGGCTGCAACAGCTGCTGTGTGATGTGGGTTGCATTCAAGAGAATCCACCGACACTCTACATCGACAACCAAAGCGCAATTCGGCTTATCAAGAATTCTGAGTTGCATCAGCGAACCAAACACATCGATGTCCGCCTATTTTTCATCCGGGAACTGTATGAATCAAAAGTGATTCTGATTGGCTAGGCGTGTAGTGAAGAGCAACTGGCAGATATATTCACCAAGCCATTGCCAATTCAAAAATTCAAAAATGAACATCGTGCTGTTGGGAATGAAAGACTTCAAATAATAAGTGGGAGTATTGGATTTGAATTAGTTTTTCGTTTTCATGTTGTTTTTGTTCTAAATTCGAATTCATTAGTAAGATCTGTCAAACAGCCATTGTGTTAAGCTGGGCATTGACGGTCAGTTTTTCGCGTCAGTCTAGACTTAAAACTGTGGCGTCACTCCAAATGGTTTTATGCCAACTAGATTTGCCCATTGACTGGCGTCACTCCGGCTCTTCAGTTTTCGACCGACCCAGCCGCATGAAGGACGTGTCTCTTTGCGGACATCCACGAATAAAAATGGATTCCGATTCCGAAAAAGAAACATTCCTTGTTACTACGGCTACTGTTTGTTTTATTTTATTTTATAGCAAACTTACAGATAGTAAATATATAATACTAGTATTTAAATACATATACAAACCAAACAAATTTACTATCCTATGAACAGTTTGCAATGCTTGCATTACAAATTAACAGAAATAACATGAACACGTTGATAGTAGAAAAAATATAATAAAGCTAATAATAATATAAGGGCAAGAAAATTAATAATTAAATAAGTTGATAATAAGGTTATTTGGATAGAGCAAAATAGAAGTATGAGTAATTGGATAGTAATATTTATTATACATAATATGATATATTTCAATTTCAATTTCAATTTATTTCCAAAAAAATCTTAACAGATTGTAGAAACTTAATATTTAGGTACATTTAAATTACAGTATATTAGTTCGTTTTTACAATATTTAAATTTATCACCACGTACATACATACAGTTACTTCATTATTGCTTTTAGGGCATCCAAATCATTTTTAAGATTTATTTACTAAAATCACAAATTAAAATAATTGATAAAAATAATCAAGAAATTAAAATCAGAAAAAGTCTGAATAATTAAAAAATGCTACTTAAAATTGTCAAAAAAATGATAATACAATAGTCTGTTATAATATAGTAATCATATAATACAGTACATTAGGATGGCAGTTACTGAAATCTTAAGAAGTAGTAGATAGGCGTGGTATGATCGAGTCTTTTATTAATTAATGGAATCATAAAATATATCTAATCCTTTACACGATTTATCAAAACGCGACACATTGTTAAACAAGATACCACAAGCTATAAATCCTCATGAGAGATTCACTGCCACTCTTCGTTTCTTAGCATCGGGAATGAAATCTGACTTCTATAATATCTAATTCAATTTTATAAATAATATCTAAATAAAATTGGAATATTTTATCTAAATAAAATCTTCTACAGCTTTTTGTCGATACTGTTTATTTTTTAAATTTTTGTCGGTTATTTTCCATAAACATTCTGAATTTCTATATTTTTTGATGAAATCTATCATTATGACAAGTCCGACACCGCCATGATGACGACGACGACACCGCCATGACAAAAACTAAAACGCAGCACGCGCTGTCACCGCGGTCCGCGAGCGCTTTTTCGAAGTATTCGTGGCGCGAAAATATTCGTGGCGCGTCGTCAGTTAAAACTCTGGAGTGACGATTCGACATTCACGATCAAATTTTGGATGCACGCCAGTTCAACTGACGCGAAAAACTGACCGTCAATGCCCAGCTTTAGAGTGTGTTTCTTTTCTGCTACAATTAAAGGTGTTGTGTGATAAACAACGTTTCATTGTTTCTTTTTGCTCGACCACTGATAATCTCTAAAAAAGCAATGGAATGGTACGGATGAAGTCCGTGTCCGGATTCCATGGTCCTGGGCAGCTCCTAAAACATACAAGTGGGGTTACGGGGTGCTGCTTGGCTGCTGGCGTGTTCCTCTTCCTCCCGTTGGCTGGTTGACCTGAAAGCCTCATGTGGGGAAGAGGGTTACTGGTTGTAATTTATTATTATTCGTGATCCTCTATTATATTCCGCAGGTAAGGTTTCTCGGGGGGTCTCGAATGGTGTGGGGCGATTCCTCGGATGTGGGGGGTGGGGGGCGGAATCGGCCCGCTCAAACATATTTGCGTGCGAAAAGCCACTCATTTTTATACTGTCTGGTCCGGTCGTCTGTTGCAAGAACGGATTTGGTCCGCGGATTCGGTCCGCCGTAGCAAATCCAAGCTTCTGTTACGGCTATTACAGAACAGCATTTTCTGACAACTACGGGTGTGTCCTCATCATCAAAGACCCAAACTTTGTCTTGAGCTTTGGTCGGCGAATCGTAATAGTACACCCAAGTCTCGTCACCTGTCACGATGTTGTTCACATACCGAGATTGTCCCTTATCAAACTTTTTTAGCATCTCCCGGCACCAAGTTAGGTACACGTCGTGTCATCTGCTCTTCAGACAGTCGCTGCATTTATATGATCAGTGGTGGCTGCGGCACCCAGCGAGAAAGTTTCTATATTATGTGCAAATAGGGTTGCCAGATGTCCGGTATTTAAGCGTACAGTCCGGTATTTTCGAGGCCTGTCCGATAAAAAATAAATGGTCATACCGGACAGAACAATGTCCGGTATTTTGAGGAAAGTCGGTACTACTGGTCACAAGCGCCTACAAAAGTAGGCATTTTTTTCTGAAGTTCCTACCTTTATTTTGTTAAGTAAGTAGTAGATAATATAATAGTCATACCATTGTTTAATAAAGACTTTGTCAAAGTTAGCATAGTCTTGGCGACCACAATTTTATGACTGCATTATATTTTTTGTTACTAATTTAGTTGATTTATGTGATGTTGATTAATAAATAAAAAATATTAGTATGAAAAACCCGTATTTTTTTGCGACCTAGCATACCCCCCCCCCCCTCCTTGGGGTTGTCCGGTATTTTTTCGCGACTCACCTGGCAACCCTATGTGCAAATGATCCTGCAGAATCGAACGAATTGCTGGTGCATTTAGGCCTAAAGTATCTTCCATCTGTTGGTAGGTTACTCGCCTGTCCTCCTCGAGCATTTTTCTCACAGCAGTAATGTTTTTCTCCGTAACTGACGTTCGTAACCTTCCCGGCCTCTCAGCATCCGCCGGAGTGAAATTGCCCTTTTGGAATTCTCTGTATCACCTGAAGATCGTTGTACGATGTGGACAAACATCACCTGGTGCAAGAGTCATTTCTTCTAAGCACTGGTCTATGTTTAAACCACACACGAAATTATAACGCAAAACTACGTTTTTTTTCATTTCGCGACCACGCACTTTACACTCTCACTGCTAATGAATTACTGAGCCCATCGACCTGACGCGGCGGCTACTATGCACGTATGAACATGTCTCAATATACAGCAACAGGCAGCTGCCTGCGACTCATGTAAGCATTCCTAGTACCTACCCTTTGTATGTAGAACTAGCTATATGTTAACGTTGAAGTCGTTATTTGAATGCTCGGCTCAAATAAAATCCAATCGTAAATCAAAAATCAATCACATGAAATTAGAAAGCACTCAGAACACCCCAGCGTAAAACGAAGGAATGACAACGGCCAAGGTGCGAAATCTTACCTGCACCCATACAATTAGTATCTATGTATCCCTGTCTAGCTTATTTACTGTGTCTCTTTCATCCATAAATTCGTTTAGACAACCCCAACGTAAAACAAAGAATGCCGACGGCACTGGCACAAAATCTTACCTGACAACGCACACTTTTCTTTTTCTTTTTCATCCGTAAACTTATTATTATTATTATTATTATTATTTATTCCGTAGCCGGCGATTGGGGAGGGGGTCGCCCTCGCAGCCAATACGCTGCTGTCGGTGTCGCTGGATCTCGTACTCCATTCACGATTCGCTTCCATTCTTGACGATTTTTTGCCACGTCTTGAAAAACTTATTTAACTCCTTAGTTTTTGGAGTATTATAAAATTAATTACCCGGTGCTATGCAGTTATTTTTACTATTAATAGTCGATATTGATATAGGTTTAAAGCTTGTGATTTTTTTTCTATATATTTTATCTCTATACCTTCTATGCATATAATTTATACCTATATTTAACTGTATTGTTTAAATGAAACGAAGTAAATATGGTATATTGCTAAAAAATGCTGGCGATTTCAACACTATAACTTTTTCAGCCACGTATTTTAGCTTAGCTGCTATACAGGGTGAGTTTTGAATTAGTGACATCCTTAAAGTGGGTAAATCAGTAAGAGTAAATAAACAACTTTTTATTTAAAGAAATAAAAAACCACAAACAATTAATTTTTCAGGTTAAAAAGGATTTTTTGAAAATTAAAAAAATGTATTGTTTAAAAAATAGTATAAAAAGAGCGGAGCGCATTGCGCTATCTAGCGGTAAGAAAATATCGCGAATATTGTTTATTCGCGATATTTTAAGAATTGCTAGATGGAGCAGCGCGCTCAGTGCTTGTCATTTTTTTTTCACCGGTCAAGTCTTTCAAGCTTACCAAAAAAAAAACAAAAAAAATGTGTTGTTTTTTCCAAAATAATTGACAAAAGTTGCTTATGTATTTGCTCGTACTGGTTCACCCACTTCAAGGTGTCACTAATTAAAAACTCAACCAGTAGAATGTAATAACTATAGATATAATAAATACACTTGTAATAAGCTTTCGTTTAGTAGGTAGGTATATATATGTGGTAAAAAGTAACAACAAACTTTGCGAGTGGGTACTTAATTAACCGCTCTTTTAAATAACTAAAATATATTGTATTTGTTAAAATAACTAAAATATATAAATACATTAAAATTTGTTTAACCCTAGAAAGATAATCTACGTCAAAATGACTCCCGCGCCGACGAAATTTTGCTGTAACTTTTTAAATTGTGTGAATCCGGCGTGCATTCCGGACATCTCAGTCCGCGCCGGGAACCACTGATCATATAAATACCGGGAACTAGCGAAGGGCGCACGTACCCCAGCCGGAAGAGCCGATGTACCTAGATGAAAAGCGTTTTCTCGACGAAGACGAGCAGGTAACAATCACGGCGTCCCAGTTGCTGGACCTGATTTACGAGTGCCAAATCGGCACGAAAGAGGAAAATATTATGCTCATTAATATTTTCCTCAAAACGGACCTACCACGACGTGCCTCGAAGAAAGGAGCGTAACATTGTTCTACACTAAGAATCCTGCCTCAGGGTGAACAGCCCTGAGACGCCATATGCTCGAAAACCGGGTCAATGGACCCGGCTCACACGAAGCCCCACCCAACAGTACGAGAAGTGGAAGAAGTCACAGGCCTATATACAGGGCCTGTCGACCGATATTCGACAGGGCGCACGTCGTGTGTCAAACTGGTAAGTTCCCGCCATTTCAATATTTTACCGCCATAGGAGTCAAAATGACGTATGATTATCTTTTACGTGACTTTTACGATTTTTGATACAGCGTATAAGTTAGTTTTTTTTGTTGGATCGGTTTGTTTTTGCTGTTTTTGACTTTTGTTTTTTAGAGAGCTTGAACGTACATTCAGTAAAATGGCGAGAAGAAATTTAGACGAGGAAGGCATTCTGGCTGCACTTTTAGATAATGAGGAGGAGGCGATATCCGCTGATACAGACAGTGAAGTCGAAGCTCACCGGCTAAAATTGTGTATTTACTATTATCATGTGACGAAGATGCTTCTGTCAATGAAACAAAACCAGAAATGGTTATGTTCTACAATCAAACCAAAGGCGGGGTGGACACGCTAGACCAAATGTGTTCCATAATGTCCTGTAGTAGAAAGACAAATAGATGGCCCATGGCCGTTTTCTATGGGATGATAAATATTGACTGCATAAATGTTATATTATATACTCCCACAACGTTGTCAGTAAAAGTGAGAAGGCTCTGAATCGCAATAAATTTATGAAAAACCTAAGTAATGCTCTTACATCGCCTTTATGACGAAGCGATTGGATATACCAACTTTGAAAAGGTGATTACGGGACAGTATCGCGTCTATCGTGCCAAAAAACCCTCAAGATCAAGAAGAAGAGCGTCCCGAGGTACCAGCAGCCAAGAAACGGGCCTATTGTAAATATTGCCCTTCCAAAATAAAGAGGAAGGCGAATGCCTCGTGCATAAAATGCAAAGCAATAATTTGCCGAGAGCATAACGTTGACATGTACCAAAAATGTTTTCAGTGATGTTTCAATAGTTATTATCTAGTTTAACGACAATAATATCTGATGTTACTTGAATTATAAGATAAAAAGGCTGATTAATGTAATAGGTAAAAAAAATATACTGAAGAAAATAATGTTCCTATTTTTTGTTAATTTTTCAGAACTTTGAGTTTTGTTGTAATTTTCTTAATAAAAAGTAAACGTAATTTCGTAAATATCGGATGTTTTATTTAAAAATACACGATACAACACATATCTTTTTAATTTATTAAAATGTATAAAAAAATATTGATTTTACAGCTAATTAAACCTATGGAATCAATTTGACGTATGATTATCTTTAACGTACAACTCAATATGATTATCTTTCTAGGGTTTATAACGTTTTGCGGATTTTTTAATAATATTTTGAATTTATAGGTCATGGTAGTGGCAACACTAGGCTTGCTGTCAAAACTCAAGAAAAGTGTCAAGCAAACGTCAAACTTCAACCGGAATGAACCTGGCGCCTTCGCCAGCAGCAAAACGAACTGCATCCTATTGCCTAAAGGTTTAAGCCAATCACAGCCGAGGCTTAACCAATCACAAACAGTTAAAAATTAGCGTTATGCAGCTTATATGAGGAATATGTCCATCATGTCCGTATGACTTTTTCGGCTTTGCGAAAAGCAACGAATATCTCAATTGTTTATTTCTATATATTTAATGCTGAATAAAAAAAACTGCATGAGATATTTTTATTAAATTGGAAATATTAATACTCAGCTTGAACTCGAGGCCCGCCGATGCTTACACTTCGGTCTGGCAGCCATCGAGGAACCCACTTTCTCAATATCTGCCAGACCGAAATTTGAGCGGCCGCCTAGACATACTAACATCGGCGTTGCGCGGACCCAAGTTTGGGAATTAATATCTCCAATTTTAAAAATAACGCCCCTAATACACTTTTTATATGTGATGTATCATTAGCTATGTATAGTAAAATTTTGAAGTTCCAAAAGTGGGATTCTCGATATCTGCCAGACCGAAGTTTGAGCGGCCGCCTCGACATACTAACATCGGCGATGCGCGGACCCAAGTTTGGGATATAATATCTCCAATTTAAAAAATAACACCCTAATGCACTTTTTATATGTGATGTATAACATCAATGCATTGGTTTTACTGTTATGTTGATTAGTAATAATTGAATAAACAAAAATAAATAAATAAATAAATAAATAATAAATAAATAAATAATCATTAGCTATGTATAGTAAAAAAAAATGCTGCTCCAAAAGTGGGATTCTCGATATCTGCCAGACTGAAGTTTGAGCGGCCGCCTCGACCATTGCATACTAACATCGGCGATAAGTAAAATTTGCATACTAAAATTTCGAACGTCCTAAATTATGATTCTCGATCATTGCCAGACTAAAATTTGAGTATCCGATTCGGTTTATTGCCTACTATGCTATATATGACAGGCATAATTTTGTATTTCCCGCGGGAGTCTTAATATTTATTTTTAGTTGTAGCATAATTAACGCGTTGTCATTGGTGGACTGATATTGGCTTGCTATATGTACGTATGTTTATATATACCTTTTTCTGGCGCCAGCCAGTGGGCGGCCACTTCCATAGAAAGAAAATTTGTATGGAGCCAGAGGCTATCAAGGTGGCAACTTAACTATGCCACAATAACACGAAATGCGGTTGCCAGCCTGCGAGACGCGTCTGCCTACTTTTCCGCGAGCTGTATATTGTCTTTGCTCTGTCTGACCATGATGGGCCGTTTACACTCTCGCGCGAGGCGCGAGGCGAGACGCAAAACCATGTACGTAAACAAACAGAACAGAGGCAAAGCTTCTAGCAAGTAGGTAAACATTTTGTACGCTCGTTAGAAGCTTTGCCTCTGTTCCATTTGTTTACTGATATGGTTTTGCGTCTCTCCTCGCGCCTCGCGCGAGAGTGTAAACGGCCTATCACACATACTGCGCATTTTGCTGCGCATACGCACGCATAGCGTCCGCACACCGCTTCCGCTCTGCTGTCAGTCGTGCGTGTGATCAATGGTGCGTCTTATGTGCGTTGTTTGCTTACCGTTTGCTGCGTCACTTGTGTTTTACGTCTTACCGGCTTCATTTTGGGGTTTTCGAGTTTTGTGCCGCCTCTCGGGAAGTGACGATGTATAAGAAATGTGTACATAGTTTGCGGACTAATTAGGCGCAAGAGAGGAGAACCTGAGGGTGTGAGTGTCTTTTATGGCAGTATTTTTAATGGCACATTTTTTCATAGTAGGTATTAATATTTATTTTAATACGAGACATCAATAAACCGTATGCTTGATTCGTAATTTTGTTTTTATTTCTATCGATTTATGTATCCGGTAAGGGTGGGCTACACTGGCTTGTGGCGTTTTTATCGATATCGATAGGTGGGCTGCGCTGGCTTGTGGCGTTTTTATCGATATCGATAAATAG
Source organism: Micropterix aruncella (assembly GCA_944548615.1). Lineage (NCBI taxonomy): Eukaryota > Metazoa > Arthropoda > Insecta > Lepidoptera > Micropterigidae > Micropterix > Micropterix aruncella. The sequence continues at coordinate 8,690,209 of OX155973.1, read as the reverse complement.
GCTGGTTAATGATTAACTATTGCATTGGTCAGATGTTGCCATTTCGCAAGACCAGAGGGTTGCCATTCTGCTAAAACCAGAGTGTTGAAAAAGAGTGTGACAGACACATTCTACAAGAAATTGCGACGGTTGGCTGCAATGCGGTTTTTGTGCTGTTGGCTATATTATAGTCGCTGGTACTAACAAAAGTGAATTTCGATTCAAATGTACTGAGTTCCGCATCTTATTTATATGATCAGTGGCGCCAGCTTCAGAGACCTGGTTTTTCTTTCTCGCTGTCGTCGTTTTCGTCCAAAAATTGGTAAAAATATCTACAAAAACACATTGAAAAACGACAATGTCACATTTATTTGAGCTGAGGATGCTTGGCGGAAGGTTGCTGAGGTGCAGAAAAAGGTATTATTTTCAAAAATGATGTAATTCTAACCTAAAATGTTGTACAATTTGTTTATGAAATGCCGGTTCTAAAATATTTTTTAGGAATTTATGTATTATCGGAACCCTTTTCACTTATCAAAAAAAAAACATTACTATAGTCGATCATTTTAATGCTAAATCTGATAGGAAATAGCCTCGCCTCGGACGCAATATTTCGAGACATACAATTTTCAATTTAACATACTATATGTGGAAGAATATCCAATTCGATTCGATTAGATAGGTGTTTATGATAGTTTTCAAAAAAAACTAACAACCTACCGAAATGTAGGTGTTTGACGCTTCTTTAAATGCCTATATCTCGCTTATTTATTGAGGCCCGAATAAAGATTATTGCAGATTCGGAATCAGCTTGGTGAATATAGTTGAGTGACGTTAAATCATCAACTGTATTTTACAATTTATGTATGTATGTATCTTATTATATTCATAACTGACTACATTTATGTAATAGATGTATTCTTTTACTTCATCGACTACGTTTTCATTCATTTTAAACTTTACGGTATGTTTTCCCCTCGATTTACGACAGAATCTGTGTTATCCGAATTTTTGATTATCCGAGGTACCCTCGGTCCACATTACCTTGGATAGGCGAGGTCCTACTATACCTATTTTTTAAATATGCATTCTACTTCTTTCAGCGTGGACAAGTGTACGCCGCTGCGTAAATTCAGCAAAAAAGCCGACTTCTCAACGGTGAATATCCCGTCGAAAGAAATCGTCACGCCGTTCCCGCCGTTGTCGGAGCCCGTGCCGAATTTGCCCGAAGCGAAATACGCCACAGCGAAACACGAGGATCATATTACTGAAGTCACAACGCTAAGTAACGGGCTACGGATCGCATCCGAGCAAAGATTCGGACAGTTTTGCACTATCGGTGGTGAGTATTTATTTATTTATTTTTTTAGTAACACATCTAGTAAACAATTAATGTCATATTTGTAAGTAAGATGTTAGCAAGAAATTGATGCGACATTATTTTTAAAGATTGACACAGTCGCCTAACTAGGCCTAGGCCTGTTCTAAGGCAGACTTTTAATGACGATATTAAGTGTGCACTGTCAACTTGAACTATAGTTAGTACTTATTTTTAAATCGACAAATATTTACGCATATACAAATATGGATAGATACTTATATACATCTATAGATAAAATATATATCCATATATGCACACATACACATACATATATTTATACGAAAATAATAATAAAACCAAAATAAATAAAAATAAAAACTAAAATATTATACATATATACATCAATTACATATTGATAATAGTCACATACCTATAATAGTCATTTAAAATTATCATGGAAAAACTAAATACTAAGTACTAAATACTATAGTATAGTTTGTTTGTTTGGAAATCTTTATTGCATACATAATAGAGTACATCGTAGTGAGCCTATTGCAAAAGGTTTATAAATGAATAGTCAATAGTCTTTTATTCATCCAAATTTGCTAATATAGTTACATATGTCATAATAATATATCTTTAAAACAAACGAAACAAATAATCAAAGAAATCAATATCCTGAAACCAATGCAGCAAATAATCATTAAAAGTCATACAAAATAAAACATAAATGCTCAATAATCACACATGTAAAACGACAATAATTATAATAAATAATCTAACATTATTAAACTAGTTAGTTAGTTAGTTAGTTTGTCTGGGCTTTTTCCTGCACTTGGCGTCTTGATTGGGCCGTTGTGCGTGGCTCATGTTTCTATTTATGTTACTCCAGCCAACCCAGGCTGTCCCAGAAGGTTAGCAGCCTGTTTGGGTTGCTACAGGCCTCCGGGACAGATGCTGGAGATTGTAGTATTCTTGCCCGTTGCTCTGCCACGCTCCTGCATTCCATGAGTACATGCTGTGGCGTTTCTTCTTCCTCCATGCATCCTCTGCATAGAGGGCTGTCTGTCACACCTATGGTAAACAGGTGTTTGTTTAGGGGACAGTGGCCTGTCATAGTACCTATGACTATGGATTTTGTCCCTTTTTAATCTGGTGAGGTTGCGGGCAAGTTTTTTGGACGCTTCCGGAACCGCGTCCTTTGTTTGCCTGCATCCTGCGTTTTTTTTCCATTCTGTAAGGTGGGTTTCTTTGGTGTTCCTGCGTAGCCATGTTTTTATTTGGGCCTGGGGAATGGGCATCAAGGGTTCCGGTCCATATAATATTTCCTTTGATCCCCTTTTGGCCAGTTCGTCTGCCGCGTCGTTTCCCAGTGAGTCGCTGTGCCCTTTAATCCATTGCACTCTATTTGACCCTGCAATGGATTGAAGCGCATTGTGGCATTCCAGTACAAGGACAGAGGTTATAGTATTTTTTGCTAGCGCTTGTAGCACGGAGGCACTGTCGGAGACAAATTTCAAGCTTAGGTCTCCGACATCTTTGGCTGCAACTGCTTGTGCTGCTCTGGTGATGCCAATGCATTCTGCTTGGAAGATCGTATTTAGGTTGCCTAGGGTAGTTGATATTTTGATGGTTAGATCATTTGAGAAGACGCCGGCTCCGGTACCTTGAGTGGTTTTGGAGCCATCTGTGTATATCCTTACTTCATTTGTACCAGAGTGATCTGCTGGTTCTGCAATGAGTTGGATATTGTATCTTCGATCAAAGACATGATGGCATATTATCCTGTCCATGGGTGCGTCCAGAAGAGGTATTTCTTCTAGAACCCGTTTCAGAATTTTTGAGTGTGGTGTTTCTGTATTTTGTTTCCACAGTCCATTTGCTCTTAGTCTTAGAGCGGCTGCCTTAGCCTCCTCTTGGATGACAAGATCCAGAGGTCTCATGTTTAGGAGGTACTCTAGTGCGGCCGATGGTGTGGTTCTCATACATCCAGTGGCTGCTACACACGCTAAGCGTTGCAGGCTCTGGAGTCTCGCTTTCACTGTGGTCAGTTGTGTTCTGGGCCACCATACAACTGATCCATAGGTCAGAGAGGGCCTGATGACTGATGTGTACAGCCAGAGTGTGATTTTTGGGTTGAGACCCCATTTTTTCCCCACTAGTCTCCGACACTGCCAAAAAGTTAGGCAGGCCCTCTTTGTTTTGGCTTCGATATGACTCGCCCAGTTTAATTTGCTATCAAGGATGACTCCCAGATATTTCACTTCTGTAGATAGGGAGAGTTTGGTGTTGAATAATTTTGGTAATTGTAGTTCTGGTAACTTCCTCTTGTTAGTGAAGAGGATGAGTTCTGTCTTTTTCGGATTTACTGACAATTTATGTTCGTCACACCATTTTTCTACTATCTGCAAAGCTGAGCGCATGACTTTACATAGCATATTTTCTGCGTTTCCATTAATCATTATTGTTAGGTCGTCGGCATAACCAATAGTAGTGTAACCCCTTTCATTTAGTGTTTTTATGAGGCTGTCCACTACTATGTTCCATAGAAGTGGGGGCATCCTTTAACTACCTTCGCTCTTTTGGTAGTATTCATCACTATCTGGACCGCCCTTTTGCTAACCAGCTCCGTGATCCATTTTATGGTGACTGGTTCCAACTTAAGTTCCTGTTGTGCATGGTTTTGTCAAAAGCGCCTTCTATGTCTATAAAGGCGGCGAGTGTTGATAGCTTATTTGTTAGAGCCGATTCTATTTTGTGCACCACCATGTGTAGTGCTGACTCTGTTGATTTACCTTTTGGGTAGGCGTGTTGTTGTGGGTGTAGTTGTTTATTTCTTAGTGCCCCATCCCTTAGGTGACGGTCCATCAGTCTTTCTAACGTCTTTAGTAAGAAAGACGTTAGGCTGATAGGTCTGAAGGATTTGGCGTGTGAGTAGTCCTCCTTTCCTATTATTAAACTATTCCTTTGAGGTTTCCTCCTATATTTTACCCACCCTACCTTTGGGTTATTATTCAAAAAGTAGGTAAATCCGTTTTTCATTACATTTCTTAATAACAATACTTGTATAAAATATACCAGACAAAATATATAGCGGTTTTATATAAATTTGTATATACAGTAAAACCCGCTTATAACAGACCCTGCAAATATAACGAATATATAACGCTATATAAAACGAATTCCCGCTTATATCGAACATTTTTTGCAATTCCTTGAATTTTATTGCTTATATCAACTTACTTATATCGAATTCCTGCTTATTCAGAACCAAATTTTCGGTCCCTTGGTCCAGATATATCAAAGATCTTGGAAAAATGCTACAACATTCAGAATTTTTTGAAATGTGTTGGATAAAAACAAGGGAAAAGGCAATGGATTACAGGAAATTTCACATTTATAAAAATGAGGAAATTTCATGAGTTGTTACCGAGGAGATTGAGGAGTCGGCGCACCAGCTTCTTTCTGCCGGTAGTGATGCTTGAGGACTTGATGATGCCCATGTCCAGCGGTTGAGTATGTTCAAAATAATATGAGTCGCAAACAAAAAATGTATCCGAAAATATGTTTGTATTTGATCATATAAATTAATAAAAATGCATTTCAACCCTAATATTAGTGTCCTCTATTGAGAGACTGTGAGGCTAGAAGTGGGAAGACAGTTATTTCTAAGATCTTTGATTTTTACTCATTTTCTGGCCTTTACAAGTAAAAATAGACATTTCTTGCTTATAACCGATGAACGCTTTCGTGGTACGTCGCTTACTTTACACCTTTCAGGAACTAAGTGGCCGCTGTGCCCTCTGGCTGGAGAAAATGGCAGTGAACATCCCTTGGTACTTATTATTATTTGTTTTTAATTTCAGTTGTTATTGACTCTGGCCCCAGATTTGAAGTGGCTCATCCAAGTGGAATATCACATTTTATTGAAAAACTGGCATTTGGTGTGAGTAGTTTTTAATTATTTTAATTATTATATTCCTTGTCTGTCGGTATTGAAGTACTCTTCCACATAAAAAAAATACTTCTTATCACTCTATATGTATTGGGACCTTGAATAAGTTCTCGCTGTTTCCAAACACATGGGTTACCCGGACTACGTGCATGTAATTTCCGATGCTAACGCATCTGTAGGGTAGTACTGCCAGTAATCTTGAACTTCAGTGTGTGTTAGTTTGCCATTGTGTAAACAAGTATTTTTTTCCTAATTCTGAAAATGTCGAGTTTTGTGCCAAACAGAGTATGTGCGGGGAATTTTATTGCACTACTTTATCTGCAGCTAAAAAAAACAGAATTCTTGTTGAGACCTACGGTGAGCATGCTCGGTCGAAAACGACATACAAAGATTGGTTTCGATGCTTCAAAAATAAAGATTTTGATCTTAAAGTTAAAGAACGTTTTGGCGCACCAAAAAATTTGAAGACTTGCTGACTTGATTTGAAGACTTGCTGAAGACCCATGTCAGACGCTAGCTGAGCTTGGAAGATCGTTCCAATTAGAAGAGTCAATAGTTTCGGAATGTTTGAAAGCATTCGGAATGTCATAAAAGCAAGGATATTGGGTGCAGTATGTGTTGAGCCAAGGGACGTCGAACGGCGTTTTCTTACATTTATTATTTACTAGATGACCCGGTGAACTTCGTACCACCTAAAATTTATTTGATTGTAACTCTTCATAAGCGTTTATTAATCCTAATGAACCTTCCAAATTTAATTCATTGAAATCTATAATATGGCCGAATCATGTACGGTTTGAGTTTCGTTTGGTGATTAAATGAAAGTCGTCACATTCAACACAAAACAATGTGGTAAAATATGTTTTTCGTTTTGTTTTCCGGCGCGTAAATAAACAAAAATGATGGCTTTCCGACCGATGGCTTGGCGAACACGGGACATACAGTTGTCCATGTGCGAAATACGGAATTTCCAAGTTAATTCCGCAAACTTCCAACACGCGTGATTTGTCATCGTGAAGGCCAGACGCACGGGGAATCTAAATTACGCTTTCCAGAATTACTAAGTGTACAACTAGATTGTCTTTCGTATGTCGCAAAGGAAAAGATGCGCCAAATCGCCTCATTGCTGCTAACATAGCGACACGTCTGATACTGAGATACACCTTGTTTGAATACCTCACAGCAAAAACAGCCATATCGCTTTATTTTACGTATTTGCAGCATATATAATTTATCGAGTTGATGAAGTTGCATTATTCCACATTGATTTGGGCTATAAAAGCCTCGGACAATAAGGCACAATCTAACGATTGACCACATTTACATCTTGCCCTTTGACCTTCACAACTGCAGATCGCCCATTGTCCGCAACTAATCGGCGACGATACAATGGGTATCCGTCATTGCCTGTGATGGTGTTAGCAATCAGGTCTCTCGGGTAACGCCTGGAACAGTTACTATCGAGCATACAGGGCGAGATGTTGTTATAAACTTCGCCAAGTCCATAGATCATTTTCTTAGGCACCACTGCAAGCAATTTCGGATTAACAGCTTCATCTTGTATTTCGGCCGAGATGATGGGATCATCTCACATCAGTGCGGTTTGCACTTGAAGTAGCTTGCCGCACATTTGACTGACTTCGTCGACCTATGTTATCTCTTCTTCTCGACATTGTAATGGACACTGTAAAACGACACGGAATTGTTTTCATGCTCACTCAAATTGATCGAAATTTCCATGAGGTCTTTACAGTATTGAAATCCCCAAACTAAGTACAAATTCGTGGTTGTCATTAAAAAAAACGGTTGTGTCACCCCAAGACTTTCCTGTCAAGTAGCCAGGAACGTAATTCATCTGTATATTAATATCATTAATCCTACAACAACCCCCCCCCCCCACCCCCACCCTAGTGACACCCTTTAAAACTCGAAAATCGAAATCGACTTTGACTTCGACTTCGACTTTTTTTGCTCTATCGGCTTTTTCGACTTTTCTAATTTTCCGACATTTTCGACCTTGTCGACTTTTTCGAGTTTTCCGACTTATTCGACTTTTTTAACTTTTGCGATTTTTCTGACATTTTTGACTTTTTGAATTTTTCGACTTATGACTTTTTTGACTTTTCCGACATTTTGGACTTTTACGACTTTTTCGACTTTTTCTACTTTTAGACTTTTTTGACTTTTGCGACTTTTTTGACGTATTCGACTTTTTTGTTTTTTTTACTTTTTTACCTTTTTTGCATTTTTGACTTTTTTGGCTGTTTTGACTTTTCCGACCTTTTCGACTTTTTTGACTTTTCCGAATTTACGACTTTTGCGACTTTTCCGACTTTTTCCGATTTTAGTTCACGAAGAAACGCAATCGAGCCCATTGTTTACCTTTTAATTTTAAATAAAGCAGTTATTTTGTCAAAAAAACAGCAAGAACTTATTCAAGATCCTAATAAGACCTTGTACACGCCAAAAAGCAAATTTTTCAGGGCATGGAAAAACTGAATTACTTCGTTCATGAGGTATTTTTTTTAGGTGAGTAAATGGGACAAAATTTTAAAAATGTTAGTTTACTAACAATTAAAACTGTCAACAGTTAGGTTGTTTGCCAGAAATCACTACTAAGCACGTAACAGGCATAACCGGATAAAATCATAAACTTATACCTGCGCAATGCCACTGCATGAATGACAAAAAAAATAAGCAAATTAGGTCGAGGGACATAGACAGAATGTGATTTTACAAAAATAATAATAAACGCAAATTCGAATTTTTGCCACGTACTAAATTTCACATATAGATCGACGTTATATTTTAACCCTTCGAGAAGCGGCATAATTTCATGGCAGACCGCGGCAATTTATTAGAATTTCTTGCAATATCGCCGCGCTTGACAAAAAGTACTATAACTATGGAACTACTATAGCAATCATAAAAAAAAAACTGTGCAATGATCGCATTGAAATTTCGTATATAGAATATTGTAATCTCATTTTGTAAAACAATTAGATAATTATGAATAAATACGAGAAAGTCAAAAAAGTGAAAAAACTCGGCATTTCTAACTTGTACTAGTCTTACGGTAAAATACGGAGCCCTATTTAGAAATAGTAAATACTATCGTGATCTTTATTAGTTTCTCTACTAAAGGTAATATTTCGTTTTGCTTATTTACATACAAAAATATTTAGATATTAGCTCATAAAAACCAATCAACATTTTGATGATTTCTCGAAAAAAAAAAAAAAAGATTTTTTTATGAATACGCCGAAATTAATTTACAAATACACCGAAAACTTTATATATTTCAGCGAAAAACAAAATAATATGTATTTTGTCAACGAATTAGGCAGACATTGCATTTTTAGAGTTATTTATCCCAAAAAAAATCAATATTTAGTAATGACGCCATAGCGATAAACCACACCCAATTTTTCAGCTAAAAAAAACAGGTAAAATTGGAAAAAAGCGCCATAAAATCACTGAATTCGGTTGATAAAAGTGTTTTAGAATCAAATTTACTTACATTTCTATTCATATTCCAACTGAAAGCACTAAAAAAACCCAAAAAAAACTGTTCATGACCCGATGTTTGACAAAGACGACCGAACATTGATGTTTGACAATGGAATTTTACCAGATATATCCGTTCAATGATGCGCGAAATTATTTTAGCGGCCGTCTATGTAATTATGGTAATAATGGGATATTTGGTATGGATTTTAGGATGCGTTCGAATTAGAAAATAATATTACTGTGCGCTCCGGGAGCAAGCCGCCAATATTGGTCATTACGTAGTCAACTGTGTTCTGATATGCAACCAAATTTGGTCGTTACGTAGCCGAAGGGTTAAATAGCATTTTTTCACAGCTAGTGATGTATTTTCAAGCTTGTTCTTAGCTAATGGCCCTAGTGGTTGCGGAGTGGGTAGGGAAATCCGCTGTGGATTTATGCTGTGGCTGTACGACCGCTAGATTCCAGGGGTAGCGAGCAAGACAAACTAGTTTGTAATTTCCGCTGCGTGTGAGCCGATTGACAGACAAAAAATTGAGTTTGGCAACATCTTTTTCCGAAAGTTATTATACGCGTCCATAAGAATGACTAAAAATGTAGTCAAACATATACATAAATGATAAATAAAATTGTAAGTGTTAATATTCATACCTCGTATTTTCCATTTCAACATTTGAAGACGTCTTCTATTCTAGTTTCTTGAATCGCACTCGTTTGTATTTATTTACAGTCAACGCAACAATTCAAAACGAGAGATAATATGCTGCTGGAGCTGGAGCGCCACGGAGGGATTTGCGATTGCCAGGGAGGTCGCGACACCAGTGTTTACGCTGCCAGCGCCGATGTTCGCGGAGCTAAAGCCGTCACACAGGTTTGTAGTTGATGAAGAAGTCCACTTTCATATTATCATTGATTATAATTGGATTATTATTATTATTATTTATTCTGGACAGGCAGCTTTGCTGATACGTCCAGATCAGATCTTGTAAAGCTAAACAATATTAACAATATAATATAAACAATATTAACCCTTGGAGTAAATGGGTATTTTCATGGATGCATCTGTCTCTTTTGCAGGATTTTCGGCGACATCGACCTTAAAGTACTATAACTACGAAACTACTACACCAATCATAAAAAGAACAACTGCACAATGATTGCATTGAAATTTCGAATATAGAATATTGAAATATCATTTTGTAAAACAATTAGATAATTATGAATAAATATGAGAACGTCAAAGAAGTGAAAAAAACGCGGAACCAGATCTGGTCGTATCATACTCAACGGATAATTGTTTCAGAACCAGATTTGGTCGTATCATACTCAACGGGTTAACAAGTTTTTAGGTACAAATCGAGTCTGTTTTTAAATTGATTGACAGAGTTGCACTAATCACTTCAAATGGTAGTTTATTCCACATGTCCACCACTGTATTTGGCGGAACGTTCTTAAGAGGATTAGATTTAAATTTTGTAGGGTTGAGTTTTTTTGTTGTGACCTCGAAGATTTGTGTTGACGTTGAATTTGTAAATATTTTTCAGTGCAGGTACATCGTAATAATGTGTTAGAATTTTATATGTCTCAATCAGGTCCCCTCTTTGTTTGAGTGTAATTTCCATTCCAAGTAATTTCAAGCGATCTTCATAATTCCTATTCTTCAGGCCCACTAGCATTTTGGTTGCCCTTCGCTGAACCTTTTCCAGAATATCTACATCTTTGCAAAAGAAAGGGTTCCAGATCTGATAGCCATACTCAAGAATAGGTCTCACATATGCCTTGTAGATCTTGATAAAAACCTCTATTGACAGATGTTGGAAAGCCTTCCTTATTAGATACAGAGTAGAGTAGAGATTGCGCAACTTCATCGTACGATTTGGTAACCATTTTGAGACGGTGAAGTGCGGATGGCGCTGATAGCATTGATGGCCAAACTAATAACAATTTATTTGGTTATCTATAATAACATTGATAGTTAATGTTTTTTTATAAAGGACCGATTGATTATAAACACGCAACGATGACAATAATGACATTCGGATTCATCTACAGTACCGTGCAAATCAATTGAAACAAAAAGTATTTTTCTTCAAAAGGTGCTTTATTAGACATAAACATACAAAAACAGTACTAGTAGTTATAGATTGTTAGTTTTAATATAAAATGTGACTTCCTTTTGCGTTGATAACACCTTTTATTCTTGTAGGCATAGAATTTACCAGGTTTTGACAGCTTCCTTTCAGTTCATCATCATGTAACCAGACTTGAATTACTGCACTGATCATCTTGTATTTCGTTGTAAAATCCATCTTTGAGAGCCGCTTTTTGCAAATGTCCCAGAGGTTTTCGATCGGGTTGAGATCGGGGGAGTTTCCGGGCTATTCAAGTACAATAATTTGGTTCTGTGTGAAAAACTGTTTTACTTTTTTCAAGAAATCGCAGGAAGCGAGATCCTGTTGAAAAATTCCCTCGTTGGAAGGATAGACCTTGTGCAGCTCCCGTATCATATGGTTTGCTAAGTTGTCAATATATCGGTCCGAATTTGAATGCGTTATCAACGAAAAAGGAGGGCACATTCTATATCAAAACTAACAATCTATAACTACCAGTACTGTTTTTGTATGTTTTTCTCCAATAAAGCACTTTTCGAAGAAAATTACTCTTTGTTCCAATTAATTTGCGTACTGTATGTATGTTTTCCGTTTCTTTATGCCACCATAACTTCTAAACGCTTTAACTGATTTAGAAGTGTGTGGTATTGTTAGAATCGTTATGTCATCACAAGTGTCATAAGGTACCTTAACTATCCAAATATCAAGTAAGTAGTTGTCTAAATGACCAAATGTTAATAAATTAACATAAAAGTTTAGTGTCAATTGAAAGGTCTGATTGAGTACATTCCAGAAATATACATGTATCTATATGAATAAATACATAAACCACTAATATTTCATAAAAGAGGTAATAAAAATAATTAAAATGCAATAGTTCACTTTCTTTAACGGCACTCTTGTTTTTTATTATTTTTAATATATTTACTTATTTCTATAGCTGATTACATCACAGAAATAATACCATTATAATCAATGATAATACGGAGATATAGACGACTAGAGAAATAGACTAATAAGTCTAACAGTAACTAAATAAATAAAATATTAAATAAAATACAAACGGAGCTGCCATGGAATTCACCGACCGGAGTCGGGCCCATCATAATACTATTTTTTTTTTTTTTTTTTTACACTTCTGGGGGGTGAGCAGTGGATTCCGGACTTACGAACCGGCTGTGGTAGGTTTAGGACAGCTGTCTTGCCACATGTGAGCGTACACCTTACCACCCATTCACTCCTCCTTCGAAGCCATAGAATTTGAGATGCAGAAATTGCGGTTTTAGATAATTTTTCTAGAAAGGAGTTGATTATTTTCCTGGAGAGACCAAGATTTTTAAAAAGGTGAAACAAAGATTTAGCTGGCAGGCCACGAGCGCCTACTTCCACCGCGTGAAGGTGAACAGTGAAGCCGTTCCGGGTGACGGCATTTGCGAGGTCATGGTATTTATTTAATTTGTGTAATTACACAACATTAAAAAGTGTAATTATTACGTATTGAAACCTGTATACCAAATTAAAAATTGACATTTATGTATATAATATTAAAATAGTTAGATTTCAATATTTTACATTGTATAGGAGTTTTTAGAGAACCATATGCAGTGCGTCTCAATAATGTTATACCACGAAAGTCGCCATATTGAACATAAACAATTTTAGAAACTCTGACCATCTACACGTTGCGTTTCGTTGTAAAATACTGGTTTCCATATATGGATCACGTAGTAAGTCATTGAACAATGTAAATGCGCTATATAATTAATGATATTATTAACCGCTGGGGGTGCCAAAAAGGCAGATTGGCCATTTGCAGTGGTTGACAGATCTACACATATCTGTTTCTACTGACCTACATATAAATATATAATTGGCCCGATTGCGTTTCTTTGTGAACTAAAACTAAAATTAGTTCAAGCGAACGAGATGGAGCAATACGTTAGAGTGGAATATGAAATGAACGATCGTCGATAAAAACTACCTGTCGAACTTATACCCGTCCGAATAAATTTTATCACATTTCGTGCGGTTTTAGATTCAGATGCTTTATATTCGGTGGGTAGTTTTAATGCGGAAAAGTGGGCGGCCCGGTGGCATAGTGGTTAGGTCGCCTGATCTTACATTGTAAGGTCCCGGGTTCGATTCCCGGCTGGGTCACCATTTTTCGTTGGGATCAAATTAACGGAATTGCATTTTCAATTCTGTCGATCGATTGCAATAACAAGACACACACTTACACACATGTTACACGCACACATACATATAACACGTCATAGTAGGGTTGGTTGTAAGAGATTGTCATATGACAATAAACCCGCCCATTGTGACATTTCACAATAAAGAGTATAAACAAACAAACAAACAAACAACCGCTCATTTCACATTCCGATTTAAAGTAATGCCCTGTCTCGTTCTCATGAACTTATTTCCGACTTTAGTTTGCTATGAAAGCAATCGAGCCCTTTATTTGTCTATTTTTAGTCTCAATTTGTAATTTTGTCTTTTTTTGTCTATTTTTTGTATTGACGGCTGCAAATAAATAATTTATTTTATTTAACATTTACATCAGTGGTGCTCACACTGACGAAGTCTTTGATTTACTTCTATTTTTTTCTTTTTTTCTACTAGTCACCCAAAACATTGTCTTACACTCGAATCTATAGTCGAGTATTGATCATTACTTAAGTCTTTACTCATCCAAGTATTACTCAGGTGCCAAGTAGTACTTAAGTATTGGATGCGTTCTATAGTCGAATATCGTCCATCTACTCAGCTGAGCAATACTCGAGTATAGGGGAAGACAAGGGGAAAATAAAATATTTCGTATTTTATTCCGAAACAAATTACTAATCTTTTATTTTACATCTAAAATTATGACTATTTATACCCATTTTATTGTTGTTTTTCTATAAAATATGAATTAAATTATTAATTTTAGTTCGTAGCCGGTGATTTAAAAAACACCAATATGTTGTCGCCACGATTTGACAGTTCGATTCTAACTTCATGAATTCTTTCAAAGCGCGCGTAAGAATCAGCTATCCTGATTTTTCACGTAACACCCTCATATCGGCTTCTGCGTTTTATTTTTTTTTAAATATAACTTTTTTTTATTTGGACTTCGATATGGAGAAAACCAATTGTGCCCTAAAAAGCGTGCTGCCGTACCACCTAGAATATTCTGTCAATTTCCTAAAGCCGTTTTAGAAACTCGGCCATTTTATGAAATAATACGTAAATACAATTTTATACACATGCACCAACGCATATAAATGAAAAGTTTTGACAGTTCCAAGCCAAGTAGCTCTCATGTATCGCCAGACGGATACTCAGCTCTGACTAATACTCGAGTATTACTCGCCTTTACAATACTCGTCTATAAAATGAAAACTGGTACTCAAGTATCACTCGAGTACTTCTCGGTACTCGAGTAATGATCGATACTCGACTATAGATTCGGGTGTTACTAACTTTGCAGGTCCTCGGGGAAGTGATACTTCGGCCGTTGCTTTCGGTGGAAGAAGTGGAATCTGCACGGCAGGCTATACAATTTGAGTTGGAAACTCTCAGTATGAAGCCAGAACAGGAAACTTTGCTAATGGACATGATTCATGCGGTGAGTTGGTCCTCAATATAAGAAATAATTATAGTAAAAAATAGAAAAATAATAAATAATCACAAAATCAAATATAGCAAATACAAATTTAACCTCCCAGCCGCGATTTACTCAGATCCGAGAAAGAAGATATAATAATACTCCTTAACCTAACGGTGCACAAGAGCGTCCCGGGATGGTCGTTAAAAAAGCCAGACAGCATCTTCTGTGTTATAAAAAAATCTTTCGTCTTTTCCTGCGTGTTCTTTGAGTTATGTAGTAGTGGTAGGATATATTGTAGTTGAGTTATGTTTGGGGTAATGATATATTTCTAAACTTATAAAAAGAATAGATTTGTATATTTATTTCCAGTTTTCTGCTTCTACTGCCAAACTTACATCGTTGGACTTATCTAGTTTGGTTCCTCGGCTTTTCAAATAATACTGTTACAAATAATAAAGAAAGGACGGAGTTTTACCAGATGCTTCTTGATAGCCCTTTGGAGGTGTCATCTACAACTGGTGAACCCGACACCTCAGGCTGCTATAACAATATAGATCGTTATTACAGCCGTCAGGTGATTACACAGTGACTCAGGGACAACACAGCCTACAGTCTAGCTCCGCCAACATGTCCGCAAGAAGCCGATACCTTTTTTATTATTTTTTATTTTTTTGTGTGGGGCTTTTCTAAGACCATTGCTGATCTATTGTGTTCGCCACCTACTATAGTTCTGCGCTAAGCCTCGTGTCATTTAAGAACCGCAACAGGCTTTTGGCGCCCGATTGTTTTACCTCCTCAGGTTGGAGGTAATGACCACCCAAGCGGATGTATCTTTTACGCATCAGCGGGCCACACTCGCACATGATGTGCAGGGGAGTTTCCTCTGCCCCTTGGCAGAACCTATACATTTTTGTATCTCGGAGCTTGAGGTTAAACATGTGTTTGTTCAGGCCACAATGCCCCGTGACCGCCCTCACCAGTATGCGTAGATTGTTCCTATTTAGCGATAAGGCCTCACGGGCCGTCTTAGGGTCGTAAGCCCTAATTAGCGCTTTGGATTGATTCAACCCTGGCGTGTTGTTCCAGTGGTTGACGGATTGTTCGAATCATATTTGTTTGAGAATTAGGTTTGCAAGGCTTTTTGGTACGTCACAGCAAGGATCAGGGCCGTATAACGTTTCCTTTGCTCCCGTCTTAGCAAGTTCGTTGGCTTTTTCATTTCCCTCGATTCCTGCATGGCCGGGAACCCATCTTAGAATTAGCCTGTTCTTTTCGCCCAGGGAATTCAGTAGTGATACACAGTTTTGCACTAGCTTTGAATTAATAGTATTCAAGGCTAGTGCCATAAGAGCTGCCTTGCTATCCGAGTGGATATAGATACGGTGGTTGGCGTAGTTCTTATGGAGAGCCGATACCTTTTTTCCTTTCCTGGGCTTTTTCCCGCACTTGGCCTCTTGATTGGGCCGTTGTGCGTGGCTCATGTTTCTATTTATGTTACTCCAGCCAACCCAGGCTGTCCCAGAAGGTTAGCAGCCTGTTTGGCTGATACCTTACAGCCTGTTGAGCTGATACCTTACCGCGAGGTACTGGAATGTGAATGTAGCGTACCAACCTCACTCCCTTACTACCAGATTTGTCCGGATTTCACCGTCTTCCGGTCTGGGCACGGGTTCGAGGTCGATTGCGCTGCCTCTACCTGAACGAAAGCAGTTTTTCAGTTTGAATATTTTGTGACCCGCGATGCTTTCGAGTCACCCGCTGTGACTCGAAATCGGGTGGCCGATGGATCGATTCAGGGTTAAAGACGTCAGATCGGCAACTACCCGCCGCTGTCATAGGAAACGTACATCTCCAGATCCCTCTGGTTGTTTGCCAGCTGGGCATTCAACACCTAGCAAACCGAATGTTGCACCAACTGCCCAGTTCCGCCCGAGGTATTCCCCCGAATCCGCGATCTTCTGATCCCAACCGCCTCCGACTCCAGGATTACAGCCGTGGCAGAAGCTCACAGCGGCCCTGACAGGGTAAGCCCATCTTCGAGGAGGCTACCAGATAGGAGTTGAACCATGAGTTAGGTAGACCAGATGGCATAGATTTTAGGCTATCACCACCCAAGCTGCCCGGAACCATTAGGAACCGAATTAGGAATTACTACCGATTTTTGATAGCAGTAGGCTATGGAATCATTTGGGTGATTCCTGCAAAATAATCACAGTAAATGGCTTTGAATAACCAAAATTGCCAAAATAACTAATAATAAATATTATATTATAAATATCAATGCATAAATATCAGATAATTAGTGTAGATGTAATTCATTTCAGTTCATTTGTTTCAGTATTTATGTATTACAAATATTATAGACTTAATGATCCGTTTTTTCTCATCGAATTATTTAGGTAACTACTCAAATTTATCGTATTTTCTTGCAGGCCGCATACAGGGACAACACATTAGGTCTGCCAAAAATCTGCCCGACGGTAAATGTGTCAAATATCAATCGTGATGATATTTTACACTACCTTAGCAAACACTACACGCCTGAAAGGATGGTCATAGCTGGTGTCGGAGTAAGCCTTATATTTTTAATAACCTAATATCGTTGATTATACGGGGTATTAGATTGTCCAATGCCATAGTTCGTTTTGGCAACCCTTCTACGCCATCGACATGCAAGTGGCGCTGATAGCACTGCCCAGCGAAACTAATAGCAATTTGGCCATCTATAATAACATTGATAATAAATGTTTTTTTTATAAAGGACTAATTGATTACAATAACCCAATAATTTAACGACTGATAACAATAATGTTTTTTTTTATAGTGCCATTTATCACATTTATTTATAGGCTGATTACATCATAGAAAAAGTATGGAGAGATAAAATGCCATCTATAAATAAAAAATAAAACACAAACGTAGATGCCATCGAAATCCCTGACCAAAGCCGGGCCCATCATATACTATTATTACTCTTCTGGGGGGTGAACGGCGCATTCCGGACTAACGATCGTCTGTGATAGGTTTAGGACAGCTGTCTTGCCACATGTGAGCGTTCACCTTACCACCCATTCACTCCCCCTTTGAAGCCATAGAATTTGAGATAATTTCTAAATCGCCGCGTAGAATTTGAGAAATTGCAGTTTTAGATATTTTTTCTAGGAAGGAGTTGATTATTTTCCTGGAGAGACCAAGATCTTTAAAAAGGTGAAACAGAGATTTAGCTGGCAGGCCACAAGCGCCAACTTCCACCGCGTGAAGGTGAACAGTAAAGCCGTTCCGGGTGACGGCATTTGCGATATAGTGGTATTTATGTAGTTTGTACTCGTGGTCTTTTGGGATATTTGATTCCCATGGAACAGTTAATTCTACAATAAGGGCCACCTTCCGAGATAGAGAGTAAAGAGTTATATCTGGACGGAGGGCTGTGCATCCGAGACTTTCAGGGAATTTATACTACTTAGAGACCGAATCAACCTCCAGAACCTCCTATACAACGAATACTGCCGTATTGAACATAGTAAATGATTAATCAACATTTGGAACTATGACTGCCATCTAGACATTGCGTTTTGTAGTAAAATCCTAGCTGCCGAAATGCAGTATGGCATTGAGCAATCTAATAATCAATAAACTAATAAACATAAACCCTATATAATCAATGCTAATATGAAAACTACGGGTGCAACCGATTAGGATTACGATTTCATTAAGGTGGTTGCTACCTGTCTATTCCCATACAAAGCAACCTGGTTAGTTAGTTAGTTAGTTAGTTATACTGGGCGTTCCTCCGCAAGTCGACATCCAGTGTGCCTATTTTGCGTGTAACGGGGGTAGCGCTATTCCACCCACCCCAGCTCCTCGACGAAAGCCAGCAGGGCTTTCAGGTTTCCTGCCGCCTCGCGCAGGGTGCCTGGGGTCCCAAGGTGTTTTGTCCTGTATACTCCTACCTGTTTACAATCTAGCAGAATGTGTTTTGTGGTTTCTTCCGCCTCCATGCATGCTCTGCACATAGGGCTATTCGTTCCGCCCATTTTGAAGAGGTGTTTGTTTAGTGTGTTGTGTCCTGTTATCAGTCCCACTAGTTTGCGTAGTTGGGGCCTTTTTGTCCTTAGAAGTGTTTTGGTAAGTTTGTGGTTGTATTCCACTACTGTTTCTTTGGTTTGTCTGCAGGTGTCTATCTCTTTCCAGTGTGTTTGATGTAGTTGTTTGTAGTGGTTGTCAAGTTGGTTGTTTATGTGCGAGTATGGTAGGGGCACGATAGGTTCGGGTCCGTATGCCGGTGTGTCTGAGCCCTTACGGGCTAGTTCATCCGCAGCATCGTTTCCTCTTGAGTTACTGTGTCCCTTGATCCATTGCAGTGTCACCTTATTGCCTTTTCCGCATACCTCGAGGAGGCTTTGATGACATTCGTATAGCAACCCGGTAAAACACTAGCCATTGGAGAAAGAGACGTCATTGAAACCATGATAATCTCGTAAATAAGAATAGTGCTTGTTTTTCTATTTTCAACCAATTTGAAAAGTTATTTCTTATGGCAACTTTATTGCAATTCTAGCCTTTATATATGATTATATTAGTGACTGTGATACACACATTGGCATTTTTTCCATGTTTATGGTAATTGTCTCGGCAAATCCGGCTTGCGAGACCAACAAATGTCTCAGCCTTGCACGAAATACGAAAAAATTTATTTCGTTTGCTCACCGGGTTGAAGTACTTGCCGAAGACGAGACAAATCTCAGTTTGCCTCTTTCGTTCTGTATTTCCACTAACAAATATAAACACCCATGTAGTCACGGCCTCCTTATTCAAAAAACTAAGTTCTGATCTCTTAGAATAGGCGAAAAAGTTAAACACATTCGCAGGCATTAATCTACTTTTTACGGACTAAAACACTATTTAACACAAAATAATAACAAAAGAAATTTACTAATCACCAAAGAAAGTCAGTCAGTATATCGCACACACTTCTCACCGCCACTGATCATGAAAAAACACACTGACCGCTCTGCCGCCGGTCACCGCTTTATATTCGCTCTAACCCCCTCCAGAGCGCTACCCCTGCCTGCTGTCATCAGCTTGATATATCGTCAAAATTTCTTATGTCTCTATACTTTAAACTTTTTACATCAAGAATATTATCTGTCCTAATGCTATTTTTTTAATGACGTTTCTTAATAACTATACATAGTTTTTTACTTACTTAAACATATTATAACGTTACTTTTTTATACTATCATGCATGCTTACATCTTATAATAACATATCGTTTTACACTTAAGCTTTATTATATATTTCTAATACTATATTATTGACTAAAATGCGACTCTCATTTTGAAATTGTCAAATTCGGTATTTTGCAATGGAATTTTTATAAGCACACGTTCGTTCATATCGTCTTTTGTAGCCGTTTATTAGGTATGAAGCTGAAATACATAAGATTACTTTTGTTGATGAGTATCAGGCCATTAACATCAAACCATGTACCTAACTCATTCAGCACAAGTTGGGTATTGCCGGTTAACGATGGTACATTCTCGTTCTCTATCACTGCGAATATGTCATCTGCATACAGTATCAGCTCAGCTCTCGATGTGGCTGATTTAATGTCATTCAAATACGAGGAACAGTGTTTTTCCAAAACGATATCCCTGCAGTATGCCTATCGCTATCTTGCCCACTATGGAGATGCAGTCATCAATAGCGGTCACTTGCTGCCTATCGCGAAGAAAAGAATTCATTAGGTTCGAGGCGTTTCCATCAAAACCGTAATGTTTTAATTACATAAGCAGCAGGTCGTGATCGATATTTATCGATCGATCGAGATCAATATTCTTCAATGTCATTAAAGAGGGTGTCAGTCAAGAACTTCCAGGACTGCGACGAACAGTGGAAAAGTCGCTCTACTCGCTGTATTGAGGCTCAGGGTGTCATTGAAGAAAATTGACAGCAGTTGTAATGGAGAATGTTACTGGGTCTGCAAATTCGCTTCAAACTTCGTCATATTAGAGCTTAAATGTATACAAATACATTAGTTTTTATTTCATTCAAAAATACCAAGTAGTTTTTGTTTTGCACACATTTAAAACTCCCGTAAATATCGAATCCGGCGCTCGGGCGTCCGGCTACTGTGTCATGTCATTTTCCAACACTCCGATCGCTCGCGCTCTCGTTATTAGACATAGCTTCAAACATAGTGCTCGCTTGCACAGTATGTATGTAAAAAAAAGAAGTGGAATAGGTGTCTATACCTAATTAATCATTTTTAAAAAAACGGTTTGGATTTTGAACATTTTGTATAATAGAAATGATGGAATCACAATGTCTTCAAGTAAAAGAGGCTACAATATCTCGATTTTTCGATTCATTGGTGGTTGTGGTTTTACATTTTGGCACAAAACACGACTTCCTACTATTTGGAATATACATTTCAAAAGATATTAGCGTAATCTTCTAATGAAACCTTGTAAACCGTACGGTGGCGCGCGACGGACTGAGCGAGTGTTGAACTATGACGTCACACGCAGCGAGCGCCGGCGGAGGAAACTAGCGTTGCGCATCTATATTTAAAATTCCATATCTCGAAAACTAATTGACGTATCGAAATAATTTTTTCACACGATTTTTTTATATTTAAAAGACAATACGGAGAGTTAAAAATAAAAATTAGTGAACATTCTCCATTGTCATCAATAAATTGTTTGCAAATAAATAAGTTCGGATACTTTCAGAATGGACCCTGTATATTACACAGTTTTATTCATGTTCACTAATAGTAATCAGAATTGTTATAATTATAATCAGAATCATAATCGGCGATTATTTTTTTAAATAATCGGAATCATAATCGGTAAATCAATAATCAATAATGAAAACTAATCACAAAATATTAACCCAAATTTCTTGCAGGTTGAACATGCCGCTCTTGTAGAATACGTCCAGAACTACTTCATAGACACACCTTCGATTTGGAGCGATTCTAATAATAATCTCGACCACACCCAAAAGGCTGATAATTCACTGGCTCAGTACACTGGTGGGTTGATTCAGGTAATTATTCTATTTTTGTTACATTCACTGTGAGCGTTATGTTCAGTGGCGTGCGTTGAGTTTGGAGATAATGTCGTCATCCACGTATGTCATGCCAATTTTCGAGGGGCGGTTATGGGACAAGCGCCACAGGCAGCTGCGCAACGGCGAACGTTTAGATCGGGCATGACGCAACTCGCTAAGTAAAACCAATCACTTTGCGTTTATCATCTATTGCCGTTCATAACTTTTTACACAACTATTGAGAAGAGGTGTCATATAATTAATTATATTACGTAACAAGATCTTTCATTTCTTTCGTTGTTATTGAAGGTTGGACCCAAAGAGTGGCATTCTCCCTTAATGTGTGAATAATATTTTTTGATATTTATTTTACAGGAAGAATGTGAAATTCCTTTGTATCCGGGTGCAGAGTTGCCAGAATTATCTCATGTTGTAATTGGACTTGAAGGTATGAAAACATTTTGGTTATATTTATTAAATATTTATTAATTATTGGATACCGGGTCACCAAGGCATACCCGGAAACGAAGAGGCCGACAGACTGGCAAAACTGGGCACACTGGATTGCCCAGTGGAGCCAGCTGTAGGGGTCCCCTTCGCTACAGGTAAGAAAATCATCAGGGACTGCTTGGAGCAGGAACATCGGGCTTCCTGGAAACAGAGTCAGGGATGTCGCCAGGCAAAAGCCATGATGGAGCAACCACTACAGAAGAAAACCAAGGCCCTACTTGACATGAGCAAGAAGAACCTTAGAACCACTATCGGTCTCCTCACCGGACACACGACCCTTAGAGCTCATCTATTCAACCTTGGCTTGACTGAGAGCAAGGATTGCCGAATATGTGGCGAGGAACCTGAAGACATCATACACATTGTTGGTCGCTGTCCAGGGCTCGCCGCCAAAAGACACAGTTTACTGGGACGAGCCTTTCTCGAACCCAGTGATCTGCCCAACTTGAAGGTCAGTGACCTACTTGGACTGGTAAGAAGTACCGGGCTACTAGCTGACCACTGACCTAATCACACAGTGGGTAGTTACAAAAGACCTTACAGATCTAGGTGACATCAAGGGCTGGAAACAAGCCCCCCACTCCATCTACTACTACCACAACTACTATTAAATATTTAATAATTAAATTAATCAAAACATTTACAAAGCATGCCTTAATAATATTGATATCATAAATTTTAAAAGTTATAACACCTATAAAAAAATTTAACATGGCCGCTAAACTAATTGCCAGAACTTGTTCTAAGGCAGCGAGCTCTTTATCGTATTTCTATGGACGAGCCTTATTATAAAGCCCGTGACGTCTTCCAGTCGGCATTTTTGCCGTTTTGTGGAGCATCACAGGAACCGGGCCTATTGGCCCTTTTGTAGGCCTATTGGCCGTTTTGCGGATGAGTAGATTCTCGGGCACCTCGGTGCTAGCCAGTCAGGGCTGTCGCGCGACAGCTAAGTATACATAAGTGGAATGTTTTCTGTACAGGCTGTAATGCAACCTATCAGAAATAAGAAATTACATTTACGAGTATTTACATTTACGTTACGAAATTACATTTACGAGGTAACGTTTATTGTTCATTTGCGTAGGTAAGTATGTGTCTAGGTAAGTAGGTGCATAGGTATGTAAGTGCGTAAGTAGGTAGGTAGCTGCGTTTTCGTTAAGTACCTACTTTAACTTACTAAAATGTAGGTTAGATTAGGGTAACGGTTGGGTTAGTGTAATGGTTACGGTAAGTGATAAATGCTGTCACACAAAGTCAGCACTAACTCATATATTCTGTTACAGTACAATTTTGGGAACCGACTCTTGATCTATAAACCAAAAATACACATTGCATTTCTACTTTAATGGGATCACAACTTGCCAATTCTGTATTTGCTGTGGCAACCCTGGTAGTTCGGCGAAGCTCAGGTACTTATTTCAAAAACCGGCTCGAGATGTCCTACTTATGTTATTTTACTATGCTATCGCTATGCCCGGATCAGTTTTATGCCCGGATCAATTTTATGCGTACCCCGAATACGACTGGCAAAAGTACAGAAAAGCTACTTGTACCTTAGCAATAAATTCTATAATCTACTCCCTACAAATTTTAAACAGCTTGAAGACATAAAATTAAAAAAAAACATCAAGGAGATGCTGATAGGCCACCCTTTCTATAATCTGGCCGAATTTGAGAGCCATGATTTTTCAAATATTGTGCCCATTTAAATTACTTTAAAAAGTAGAGCCTTATTGTCTGATTATTTTATATGGCTTTATATCTGTGCTTTTAGTTTAAAATGCATAACGTAGATTAAATTTGATTATTTAACATTTTACTGACAATTTGAATATTACGATAAATAATTTTACTACGTATCTTTTCGAATTACTAACTACTTCAAATATTAGGCTTCTATTTTGATTATTTATATTTATAGTTTGACAATCTAGTAGTTAATTCTTGACTACCTATGTATGTTCAGTAAAGAGTAGTAAAGAAACTTACTACTTAACCCAATTATTTTGACACGTCCAAGAGCGATCTTTAGCCGTCAATTGGACACGACGAAAATGTAATGTAATGTAATGTAATGAGAAGGGAAAACTTGTAGGGTTGCCACATCACTCTCAGTGATGCCAGTTTGAGTTTTCTGTCATACCCCTTATATCCCCATAAGTGAATTCTGTAAGTATTTTCCTTTGTAAGTTGTATCCATGTTGAAATTGTACTTACTTTTAGGATGCTCGCATTCCGATGACGACTTTGTGGCAATGTGCGTACTGAACATGATGATGGGTGGCGGAGGGTCTTTCTCTGCTGGCGGTCCGGGCAAAGGAATGTACACTAGGTTATACACAAATGTTTTAAATAGGTAAATATTCCTGATATCTGTTATATAATTTTAATTTCTTGTTTTGAAGTTAATTAGGTGAAATATTGTGATCATACTTGGCCAAATAAGAATGACATAATATAGAGACATATAGTTGGCGTCCGACCGGGTAATACGTAATAATTACACACTTTAATATTCACTCATGGACGAAACCTGCCTCTGGGCCGACGAACTCGTCGATCTCGAAACGCAGAGTCCAGGACCTTAATCGCAGGAGCCAAGGCTGCCGCGTACGACGCGATGTGGTAGTAGACTGTATTGTAGTAGTATTATAATTACTCACGTCGTCAGCTGCTCCATAGGTTTCCTTGGCGTATCCACAGCTCTCGGCCGGCTGTCTGATTTAAATTGTTCCCGATGAATAATTCCACAGAACTTAGGAAGGAACGGTTCAGTAAATATAGAAAATGTTTTAAAATGCGGCCTTTTATTTCCAGCAAGTCCTCTTCACACAAACACAATTCACAATATTTGCCCGCGATCGCAAACTCGCAAGTTGCAATTTTATGCAAATGTGCAATTATTATGCACGTCCGACGCGTCCTAAACTATGAGGGCGATATCTTCCAATCTACGAGCGGATTCGGCAACTAACATCTGCCGGAGTCGAAGAATCTTTTTAGACTGACTGGCCTATTTTCAAAATGGAAGTCAAAGCTTTCAAATAAGCTCCGCGCGTTGATTGGTCAGAGATCGTACGTCCCTCCGGCGAGTGCTAGCTTCTCGCTTATTGGCTATTAACCAACAAACCGCACCCCCTACGGGCGGGCTTCGTACGTCTCGTTTTGAGTCTCATTTACATTCATCCTCTTAATTACTCTACTTCTAGTCTAATTAGTGATCGAGAGTCACGTGCGACACACATTTGGACGTTATTACATTATTAATCGCACGCGACCCACGACCCCGCTTTTACCTATTTTAATATTATTTACGATTTAATGAAACTATACTGTAACTTAACCCTTGGAGTAAATGGGTATTTTCATGGATGCATCTGTCTCTTTTGCAGGATTTTCGGCGACATCGACCTTAAAGTACTATAACTACGAAACTACTACACCAATCATAAAAAGAACAACTGCACAATGATTGCATTGAAATTTCGAATATAGAATATTGAAATATCATTTTGTAAAACAATTAGATAATTATTAATAAATATGAGAACGTCAAAGAAGTGAAAAAAATGCGGAACCAGATCTGGTCGTATCATACTCAACGGATAATTGTTTCAGAACCAGATTTGGTCGTATCATACTCAAGGGGTTAAAACTATAAGGAAGTTAGTCGTGTTTCTAGATCGCTGCATTTGAGAGTATTGCTAGTGTAAATGATGTTGCTATTTTATATTTTAACTTTATTTCATAATTATCATAGCATTATTTTTAAACCCGTATTTCGCGGCTTTGACGTAACTATTTAATTTACGACGGCGACACTTCCCCGCCTGACCGTTTTTTTCTTAGTCGCTCGCATACCCTTGTCAATCACTCGAAATGTCCTTTGTGAACGATATGAATGGTAACGTTACACTTCCTGGTCAGCTTTGCTCGTGATCGTAAATCTAAATGAACTGAGACTAAATGAAATGTGACTGCATGAGGTCCCCCTTATTTTTACAGCGTAATTCTTAAATTTATTCCCTAAAAAATTAAGAAATTCGTCCAGATGGACTAATAGATGGCATTCTATCTCTGTAATGATATAAAGAAATGCGATAGGTGGTACTAATAATTGAATGTTATCATTGGATAAATTATTAGGCTTTTATGACCAATCAGTACTTTTTAAACAACCATTCATTTCCAATGTTATTATAGATGGTCGAATAAATTGTTATTGGTTTCGACAGACAATGCTATCAGCACCACTTGCATGTCTCCACTGTAGAAGGGTTGCCAAAATGTACTATGGTATTAAGCCAGTACTTCCCAGCCATGTTAGGGAGCTAATGGGCCCTGTTGCAGTTTGGCCACTAAGACCCAGTTGTATAGGTTTGGTCACACACACGGGTCAACACCCATCCGGTGGCCTTCACGCAGAAGTGAAAGCCAGGGTAGGACGCTGGCCTGCGGGCCAGTCTCTCCGATGCTCCTGGACGGTTTGCGCACTGTGCGGCGTCAACCAATCGATTGTGCATTCCGACTAACACCTGGGGGAGTCTGGAAACAGTAATGTTTCCTATAGAGCGGGGGTAGTTGTTAACTTTATGGCAACTGCTCTTGAAACGACCATTAGGCCACCCGTTCCCGGGTGAATAAGCCAGGCATAAGATGCCGTGGTCCGCGATAGATTCGGTAGACACCGTATCACAAGGGAGAGGCCTGCGCAAGCGACCTCAATCCTGTAACCAGTCAGGAGGCAGGAGGTATCCTGAAGGTTAATTCCAGACGGAGATATCCTTCCAAACTGGTAGTCAAGGGGCGAGGCTGCCCGCTGTTTACCTTTCCCGGTGCCACGCCGTAAGGCGTTGGCCTCTGACGGGCAGGTGGCGGAGCTTGCCGATGGATTGTTTTGTCTTTAGTCTTCTGCGCTCACCTCACGTTAAACACAACGATAGACAGTGGATTATAAAATCGAAGACTATCGCGGTTGTTTGACATTATAAATAGGATAGAAACGAATTTATCGCTTGAAATTTGTAGCACCCGACATTTTGGTGACGTTGCAGGCACGGTTGTCCAGGGTAGACTGACATGGACAATGGCGGCTGCAACGTCACCGAAACGTCGGGTGCTACAAATTTCACGGGGTAAATTTGTTCCTATCCTATTTATAATAGACAATGGATTGTTTTTCTTACCAAGTCTGCTGCGCTCACCTCACGGGAGACAGAATGATCTAATATCGTTAACACTTCCTGAGGTGACAGGTTCGCCTGTTGTAGTCGACAGCTCTAGTTATAACATTAAGCAATCTAATACCTTATATAATCAATAGCAGTATATACTCAAGATTTTTAATTTAATAAATAATGGTCCTTGTACATATAAGATATATTTTTTAGGCATCATTGGATGTACAATGCGACAGCATACAACCACGCATACATGGACACAGGTCTCTTCTGCATCCACGCTGCTTCACCACCTGATAGACTAAGAGATACGACTCTCGTCATTGCCAAGGAGATGGCCAACATGGCTGGGAAGGTTGGCGAGATCGAATTGAGGGTATGACAATCATTTATTATATTCCAATATAATCTCAGTCGTATTATTGGATCACAGAAAAAGTTTGTGGCGTTTTTCCCAATAGATGGCGGTAATAACTTTAGTAACACTAAACTAATCAAACCATTGTTATTGCTCGTTAAAGTGTTGTAAAAAATTGTGCAGTGCCATATTCGCCATTAGAAAGGTAAGAAGTTTATGCGGTTTTTTTGAAGCAGCTAAATCCGTTTATTTTGCATATTTCCACTCCCTAATAACGTATGGCCTACTGTTTTGGGGAATGGCGCCAAACTCAAAAACAATTTTTCTCCTCCAGAAAAGAGCGGTACGCAGATAGTCTCACCAAGAAGTTCTTGTAAGCCGCTATCTGTAGAATCAGGATTTTTTTTTCTTACATCAGGAAGTTTTCTTCTTACATCTACCAAAATATTATGTACGCTCGTAGACACCTAATAGAAGCTCCGGTGAATAGTGATTTTCATCATCACGATACGAGGAATAAATCCAATCTCCACATAAACCGACAGCGACTTAGCAAAGTGTGATACAGTTTTATTCACCAAAATTTGTCCTTCTATAATAAGATTCCAGAGCAAATGAAAAGCCTTGGAGAGGACCAATTTAAAAAGATAATTATACATAATTTGGTAAGAAACCCAATTTATGGTATAAGGGAGTTTGAAAATTCTGAGTTTATTTTCCATGTTGATGATTAATGAAATGCGTAAAGTTTTAAACATAATGGTATTATGATAGCTGACATTCTAATTTTCATATAATTTATTATACATCTATTCATTTTTTAAAAAAAATACAAAGGCATATTGCTGGATCGACAATAAAATATATTTTTTTTTATTATTCTACATAGAATTTGCATTTCTATTTTAATATATTATTCTCTCTGACTCTTGAATCACATTACTATATTTTGATTATTTGTATGTAGGTAATATTGAATATAATATTACAGCCATGACAACTATTACGATAGTTATGTTTTTAATAATTACATTTTTAGAATTTTGTGACGTATCCAAGTGTAGGAATGCCTATCTACTGGAGTAGTTGATTGTATTGTATTGTATTGTTGCGCAAGAAACATTGTGACATTCGTTTATTTAGTAGAGAGTTATTGCATTTTTAAAATGAGCCAAGTTTCTGAAAAAATGGTACATTTTACAATACCATTTCGACCACAGTATACCGAGAAAACAGTAGACGCACGTATTGCGGGTATATGGTGCGAGGAAAGTGAGCAGAGGAGTTAGCGTTACACGCGTGCGAAGGTCGGTGAATTTCTCAAAATATTTGAACATCTGCGTTGGCGGAGCAGTAGACATGTGGTGGTCATATGCAAGCCCTTGGACTTGTGACGTAGCTCGCCTCGTTTTCAATTTTGTTCTAAGAGACGCTACTGTCTGGTATACTGTGCATCGACCAAGGCAATAACTCTTCACATGCTTGTGAAAAAAATTTGTGGTATTTATGGTGATGACATTTATTTATTTATTATTTATTAATTTCAAATATTATTCAAGAGCATTACAGACGAATCCAATTCGCCCTTGAATATTAAAGCTAGAGTGTAAGTCTAAAAATAAATGAATTACATTACTAAATGAATGCTAACAATGAACAAGAAAAAAATTTATATAAAACTAAATAAAAGACAGATCATGATAAACATGAGATAGCAGGGAGTTGCCTTTTAGCTGCCAAAGGGATATACAAAAGATGTCTATTTCTGTGGGTAGGAATTAAGAAGAGTTATAACCCTCCCCACTGGCCTGTCTACAAAAATATTTGTACGATGGTACGGCACATTAAACAATAGACGCGATCTTCTCGCTGTGTAATTTACCGGTACGTACAATTCAAACTTACATAGTATCTCTGTCAAAGACATGGACATCGATGACCGATATATCAAAAACATCGACAGTTAGACATTGATGTTTGATGTTTTATACATCGATGGTGCCTTATCGATGTTTTGGCACCATCGATGTTCCTCCGTCGATATTTCTCATCTATAAATTATTTTTTCTTTTGCTCCATATATGAATAATAATATTTTATGGAAGTTGATATTTTTTAACACTTCAACCGCTGAGGCGGCAAAAAGGCCAAACGGCCTATTGCAGTGGTTGACAGATCTGCACGTAGCCATTTTGGCTGGCCTCCATATATATTATATAAATATATACTACATGTCTAACAATATTAATTATTAGGCAATAAGAGAGAATTCATAGAAAATAAACGATATTGTTTGTATTTTTAAACAAAATCAACCAAAAAAAGGTGCGGCGGTTAAACAACGAATTTTGAAAATGATTAATAAACATTGCCATTTCATATTTTTAATTTAGATTTAATTACTTTTTTTTTATTGTTGTATTTTTAACAGCTACGTTGAATTATACATAATATCACTGTGTTTATCTATATTATTAATTTTATCAAAAGAAAACTTATAGGGATTGTCAGCAAAATGAGTCTAACAAACAATGTTTTTTTAAAAGAAATATCAATGTTTAGATGATCTAAATATCGATGATTTCAAAAAGATATTTTTTGACCATTGATGTTTCTGTTACGATGTTGGTATCGATGGTACCATCAATGTTTTTTTTTCGATGTTCATCCCTAGTAATGATGCTTTATCAAAATCAGTTGCACGCAAATGGTTTGCTCGTTTCCGTTTTGAAAAATTCAACGTTAAAGACGCGCCCTGCTCTGGTTGACCAATCGTTATAAAAGTCGATCGAATTCTCCAAAAAATTGAGGAAGACTGGCAAATTTCATCTTACGACATTGCTGCGGAACTAAACATCGACCAAAAAGCAGTTTTGAATCATTAGCTTAAGACTGGATACAAAAAGAAGCAGGATATTTGGGTACCGCATGAATTAACAGTGAAAAATTTAATAGACCGAATTTCCATTTGCGAATCGCTGCTGAAACGAAACAAAATCGAGCCATTTTTGAAGAGATTGATAACGAGCGATGAAAAGTGGATCATATATGACAATGATTTGTAAAATAGGCTGTGGTCCGAAAAGAATGAAGCACCACAAATGGTGGGAAATCTTGGATTGACACCACGCAAGCTAATGCTTTGTGTTTGGTGGGATTGGAAGGGAATTGTGCATCATGAGCTGCTCCAATTTGGCCAGACCATTGATTCCACTCTCTAATGTCAACAACTAATGCGATTAAAGCGCAAAATTGAGCTAAAGCAGACCAATAGGAAAGGCGCAGTCTTTTGTCACGACAATGCTAGACCGCACACATCTTTGATGACGCGGCAAAAGATGAGAGAGCTCGGTTAGGAAGTTTTAATTCATCCACCGTACACTCGGGATCTTGCTCCCTCCGATTACCATTTGTTTCGCTCTCTGCAGAACTCTCTTAATGGTGTGAAGTTTTCTTCAAAAGAGGCAAGTGAAAATCACTTGGTTTAGTTTTTCGCCCGGTAATCCCAGAATTGCTACATTGATGGCATAATGGTTTTACCAGAAAACTGACGAAAGGTTATTGATCAAAACGACAGTCATTTGGTTTAATAAAATTCATTTAAAATACTTAATTTCTAGATGATGGTTTTTACACAGTCAAGTAATAATCATTTTTCTTCATTTAGACTTAAATATCCTGGTTCACACATAATGTAGTGTAAGAAAATGAAAACTTGTTTACCTGCTGGACTGTAAGATATACGATAGTAAAAACTACATCAATTTCTACTCAGTAGTTTTTGTGTTATCAGGTAGGTAGCAAATGGTCAATTACACCGACATGAATCCAAAATATGGTATTTTCTATTCTACATCTAAACAATATTTTCTAAAAAAAGTGTTCCATACTTCCTTTCTTATTGAGAAAAAATGCTAAGTTCACAGTGCACCTGGGCTCCGCAGCCGAGATTACAATGCCTCTAATCAAATTCAGTACTATAGTTATCTTAATTTTGCAGCGAGCTAAGACGCAGCTGCAGAGCATGCTCCTCATGAACCTGGAGTCGAGACCTGTCGTTTTTGAGGATATTGCAAGGCAGGTCCTTGCCACCGGAAAGCGGAAACCGCCCAAGTTCTTTATCGACGCAATCGGTAAGCAAACGAACCCGGATCCAGATTTTTAGACCTTTGCATAGTATTGTATGAAACAGCATGAGGCCACGACTCGCTGGTTAAGCTCACGAATCTTTTCTATGATATGGCTGAAATTAACCTGACAAAGTATAAAAAATTTGTTAATTACATATTTTGGCAATTTTTCAAAATTGTTGTAACTAATGAAGTTAGCAATTCCCTGAAAGTCTCGAATGCATAGCCCTCTGTCCAGATATAACTCTTTACTCCCTATCTCGGAAGATGGCCCTTATTGTGGAAATAACGGTTCCATGGGAATGAAATATCCTAAAAAACCACAAGTACAAATTAAATAAATACCATAATCTCGCAAATGCCATCACCCGGAATGGCTTCACTGTTCACCTTCACGCGTTGGAAGTTAGCGCTCGTGGTCTGCCAGCCACCTCTTTAAACATATTGGTCTTTCCAGGAAAATAATTAACTCCTTTCCAGGAAAATTATCTAAAACCGCGATTTCCGCTTGTCAATTTCTATGGCTTCGAATGGGAAGTGAATGGGTGGTAAGGTGACGCTCACATGTGGCAAGTTAGTGTCCTAAACTTACCATTTCTGGTCGTTAGTCCCAGCTCAACCCCCCGGACGTCGGTGAACTCCATGGCAGCTCGTTTGTTTGTATTTTATCTTTACTTCCTTTCAGAAAAAATAACTGGAGAGGACATTCTGAGAGTATCTCGCCGGCTGCTCAGCACTCCGCCTTCGGTGGCGGCCAGGGGAAAGCTGGCGACTCTACCGTCTCTGCAGGAAATTCAGGCCAGTCTCCTCGAGCCCAAGGAGCGCGGTTTCGGACTCGGTCGGAAGATGAGTTTCTTCAGTTAACGCCCCTTTTAGATAGATCGCTCGTTAACTTTATGAGACTCGATTGATAATGTTATTATTGCAGTTTTGTTCATTTGTAAGTTACTAGACCGACTGAAGGATCTTGTAATATTGTGACGGTCATTATTTAATTGGGAATCGTCTGCCTGAAAAAACTCTTAGAGAAAGGTTTACTTTCCGAACTGGTGGAGAACTTCTGTCAGCTTTTTTATGGCCATACAAGAGAATCGAAAGCTCGTTGATGTCAGATTTTTGTTACTGCTCAAACAAAGATTCAGAATCAGACAACCATTCTTGCTTAACCGGTTGGACACCAACAATGCCTATAGGCATTTTGCGTCGTTTGACAGATCCGCTCGTAGCCGTTTAGGCTGCCCCCATATATATTATATAAATATACAATATACATGACTAACAAGATTAATTTTGCTAGCTAACAAGAGAGAAATTATGAAAAAATACGTGTGGCACTCAGGGACTGCCGCGGTAAAGCTATTGCATAGCATTTTTAACAACTTATGCAATTATAAGTATTTATTTATTTTATTTTTTCTGATATCAGATAACTGCGCTCTATCGGAAAACGTTGAAATTATTCCGAATCATTTGCGGCTGCGGTAGCAAATGATTCGGAATAATTTAAACGTCTTCCGATAGAGCGTACAAATTTTATTCGATAAAGCAAAAAAAAACGGATTATTCGAAAAAAATCGTAGATAAGAAGATAGATAATTAAAATATCTTTAAAATGGTGCAGGTTTCACAATAATACACCAGATAGTATTTGCGTAGTAGTCGTTTTTGTGTTCGGTTAGACCTAATTTCACAAATTAATTACACTATGTAATATAAACAAAATCTAAAATATTCAAAGCTAAGAATATTAGGAAAATGTTCTTTTTTAACATATATTTTTTCTCGTTTAGACGTAATTATCAGTTTAAAATCATTAATTTTCGTTAAGAAATTTCTTCATTCGGTCGCCGCGCTGGCCTAGGCCCGCGATAAAAGCTATGCAATAGCTTAAAAAAAAAACGATATTGTTAGTATTTCTTTACAAAATCAACCAAAAAGCTTTTTTGCGTGCAAAGGCTGGCTTCCCACCAGTTACGGTTCATTGTGGAATGTCAAAAATGGCATCTTTATGATTATTATTATATATTTTGGATAGGCAGCTTTGCTGGTATAGCCAGATCAGATCTTGTAAAGCTAGTCATAAGAAATGATAACAAGTGTTTAGCTACAAATTGAGTCTGTTTTAAAATTTGTTTGCACTAATCACTTCAAATGGTAGTTTATTCCACATTTCCACCGCTCTATTTTGCAGAACGTTCTTAACCCCTAGAGCCCCGATTGGCCGATATCGGCCAAAACACGATTCAGTGTGACGGCTCCGTTTTAATTTTATTTTAATGTGTTTGATTTTATTATGTTTTGTTATGTTAATATTTTTTATTTTAATTATGAATACAGTGGTTTGGCAGTAATTATTGTTTTGGTGAGACAGTGTCATAATTCAATTTTTTTACTAATTTTTACAAAATTTTTTTGGGACATCAACTTGTCAATCGGCTGTGGGGCCGAGGCCTGAAGGGTTAAGAGGATTATATATAAATTTTGGCATAGTTGAGTTTTTTCCTTGTTAACTCGAAGATTTATGTTGACGTTGAATTTGTTAATATTCTTTAACCCTTCAATCCTTAGGCCCTATCAAAATTCACTGTCTAATCTTGCTACAGCTTTACGCATTGAGCTATCCTTTCTGCGAAATAATCTACTTCTGTAACCCATGAAGATTTGTCTCATGGCAGTTTTATTTTTGATGGCTAGGAACGCATGGCCAGATAGACATTCTTGACTCATTCTTGAACACAGGCACAATTGGGGACTGAGCTAAATGTAAGCAGTGGCTGAGGTGTAGGGACCGGCATTCAGTCTCCCTCCCACAGACATTAGTGCTGTGACATCACTCGCCCGGTGCTACTCGACAGTAATAGGTATAGGTATG
The DNA here is from genome assembly GCA_944548615.1 of Micropterix aruncella. Lineage (NCBI taxonomy): Eukaryota > Metazoa > Arthropoda > Insecta > Lepidoptera > Micropterigidae > Micropterix > Micropterix aruncella. The sequence goes on along the minus strand of OX155973.1, from coordinate 8,655,632 downwards.
TACGCTAACGAAAGAATGCGTGTTCTACGAACCACGGTCCCCGCACCTCAGCTACCGCTTACATTTAGCTCAGTCCCCAACAGTAGGTTTGAATTATGTTTAGTTTGCTGAAACTTTGCTCAAAGCTTGCAGATGTCGTCAGTAATGATCCTATTTTTAGTTTGCTGAAACTTCGCTCACAGCTTGCAGATGTTGGTAATATCCCTAAAACTATACTATACTGTTTGCACATATGATGCAACAGGACGAATGCACTTGTCTTTTTAATGTGATTACAAGTGGAGTTTGCTTTTTCAATACGTCGAGTTTGTCAGAAATCGAATGTGTTTAAGTCTGGATTTTTTTTTAGCTAGTTTGGGTCCATTATTTTTTGCAGTTTTTCAGTGGGCATATTTACATATTATATTTAAGTTTATTCAGCCCAGCTTATGTAGCCCCGTCCCCTTCTGTGTGGGAAGGATTTTTCTTAGACGATGGGAATTTCCCTGGCAGAGATGTCACACACTGTGCACGCGTTCAAAAATCAACTTAGGATGCGTTCGAAAATCAAATGAACAATCAATAGTATGATGTGCTCTGGATGTTAAGCGCTTTAGTGGAGCAGATTTTTTTCAAACTTGAATTTGGCGTTCCCTTAAATTGCCCCCGGGGCAGGTAACTCGGTTAGCCCCCCCTTCCCACCCCTTAGATCCGGGGTTGTCCACCTGCTATCATTAACGCCGTATCACTGCTGCCTAAGGGAGAGGACCACGCAAGCGACCTCGATCCTGTAACCAGTCAGATGGTATCCTGAAGGTTAATTCCAGATGGAGATATCCTTCCAAACTGGTAGTCAGGGGGCGAGGCTGCCCGCTGGTTACCTTTCCCGGTGTCTCGCTGTAAGGCGTTGGCCTCGTGCGAGTGGCATAACTAGACAGTGGTCTGTTTTCGTCCCAAGTCTTCTACGCTAACCTCACGGGAGACAGAACGATCCAATATTGTTGGCAGCAACTTCATGAGGTGACGGGTTTGCCTGTTGTAGTTGACAGCTCTAGTTGCTATCGTCAACACCATTACCACCAAAATATTTTGACATTTCATTTAACTAAAATTACAGCTTCCAAACTTACAAAATATGAGGAAATTATATGCAAAATAAACAAATCACCCATCCTATTGAGGTCTATCATCTATTGGTCTATTGTATTTGTTTTTTAAAATTTAATAACGGAATTATTATTATTCACCTTATGGACGAAGGGTATGTTCATGTTTGTTACATCGCCACCTCCTTTCTCTCTGTGCAAAGTGTTAAAACTTAAAATATTATGTAAAATAGTAATTTTCTAGCAATGTAGACTAATTAAATATCAGTATAATATAACATTTATGTAAATAAATATTTCTATCTAATAAAGTGGATTTTTCTGTTTTAGTCATGTAAGTAATGGGGCCGTCCACATATTACGTAATCACGTTTTTGGGATTTTCGACCCCCCTTCCCCCATGTCAACAGACGTAATCAGCGGCCTGACCGCCCCCTTCCCCCCTCAAGATTACGTAATCAACCGAATTCACGGAAAATTGAAGTGAAGCTTCACGAGTGAAGCGGTCAGCAGCGTACCTCAAGGTTCCGTTCTGGCTCCGACCCTGTTCGGGATCTTCATCTCTGATCTTCCCCAACTCGCCGGAATATCAACGAGCCTCTTCGCTGATAATGTTAAGCTTACTGCAGACGCTGTCTTGAGTTGTGGAACGTTAAGAGAAGCTTTAGATGAAATCACAAAATGTACTCAAGACTGGGTTATTAAAACCAACCCCAAGAAATGCACAGCTCTAGACCTTGGTAAAAACAACCCTAAAAATGACTACCGACTTGGATCAATCAGCTTAACCACCACAAATGCACAGAAAGACCTTGGTATAACGATAACGGACAACTTGCAATGGGCAAACCATATTGAAAACATCGTAAAACAGGCAAACTCACTTCTATATTTGGTAAAGAAAGCTTTTCAAGTATTGACGATACCGACATTTCTAAAAATTTATAAAACCTACATTCGTCCTCTGATCGAGTATGGTTTTCAAATCTGGAATCCTTATTTTGCCAAGGACATCAACCTGCTTGAAAGTATACAACGTAGAGCGACAAAACTGCCAAAAACCCTAAGAAAAACACCCTATGAACATAGATTAAAAATCCTCAAACTGACAACTCTGAAGCAACGGAGACACAGAGGAGATCTCATAGAGACATACAAAATACTGAGGCAACACTACGACTGCCCAGAGTTGGAAAGCATGTTTGTGTTCAATTCAAACCATCACTTAAGAGGTCACAGCCTGAAACTCAACGTTACAAGCTTTTCAACTGAAGCAAGAAAGCACTTCCTGACAAACAGAATCGTGAACAGCTGGAATAAACTGCCCGAGGAAGTTATCGAAGCACCAACTATAAACGCATTCAAAAATAGGCTTGATATATATTTAAAAAATGATATATAAAAGAGAAAAAAAAAGGAAACAGCAACACCAATGAATTTCATAGATATGAACACATCAGCGTTAAGCTGCTAGTTCATCAACAAATAATAATAATAATAAAAATTTGAAGAATCGTGAAACCAGCATTTGTAAAGTGTTTGAAGACTCTTCGACAATGAGACAGAACTCCGGATCCTTTGTGCGCTTTTTCGGAGCAAGAGGACTACCGGCGAAGTCACTCTACAGCCTCTTCAAGAATTTAGGCCTGCCAAGAGCGGCGCTGAGCTCATACATGGAGAGAGCCTCGAAAGCGGCACTGGAGGCATCCTACAGAATATGGATAGGTAGAGAGAGGGAGGTCGAGGGCGGGACTGGTGGTTCTCCGCGTCCTAGTCATCGCAGACTAGCTGATGAGGGCTTGTAGCGAGCCCAAACGTCACGCGCGCTGGAGAACTGCAGAGCGGCCGCTCACTAGTCCCACCTCGTCCGACACCCTCCTTTATTGCCAATGGGCCCGGATATGTTCGGTGAAGCCATTGAAAGCTGACTTTAACACCTTCCTCCTTTCTTTTTAAACTGTCCCCACTCCTCGTCGGCCCGCCGTTGAGCCTCTGGTCCCGAGAGGAGTGACAAAGCTTTGGCGTACGTACTGAGAAACCCCGTACATGTAAATCCGCCATAGTTGACGTGCCACACGAGCACGTTAATGTTTCCGCGATGGAGTCGGAGCGTGGAACGGTGCGTTAGGCCAGAGTTGCAGCCGTGCCGCCGCCGCGCAGAGCGGCCACCGGCTGCCGGCCAGAGCAGGAACAGGCCCGGGCAACTCAACCGCAGACGGGCGCGTCGAGTATCAAGCACATCGCGCGAAGAGGTCTTCGATCTTCGCGCGATCTTCGGTGCGGCACTGCGCTATTTCCGTGCAGGTTTAGGCCAAAAAAATTGCAATGCAGTGACCAAAGTTGATTACGTAATCAGGACGGGCACTCCCTCCCCCCCCCCCTTGTAATCAAGCGTAAGTCTCAGCTCCAACCCCCCCTCCTCCGCGGTGATTACGTAATATTTGGACGGCCCCAATATACCAGTGCTTAACATATACCAGACACCACCTACCAGAAACTGCAATGTTAGTTGCATTAGCTGAAATTCACTGTCACCATACCTGAGAGGGATGTTATGTATACCCCAAATAAGACAGGTAATAAACGCTTAATCCGATTGAGCTGAAATTTGGCATGCAGGCATTATTTGGTTGAAATTCGTCCACCAAGGGGCACACTAGTCATATTTAAATCTCGAAAACTTGGACTTGGAGACTTGAAATATGGTACACGGCCTGGTTGGGCCGAAATAACATTGTGAAATTTTGTTTGGAATATCTCATAAACAAGCTTCACTACTAATATTCAAATTCCGATATACATTTTATTAAAAAAATTAACGCCATCTGTTGGTGCTTGGCCCGACCCCATACTTAGCTGAGAAAGGAATCCTTACCACTATTAAACAGCTGGAGGATGTAAAATAAATAAAAAAAACATTAAGGACATGCTGATAGAGGCTACACTTTCTATGATCTGATTGAATTCGAGGGCCATGATAAAAACGTTCTTCTTCCTAGAGTGCCATCTCCTATCGGAGGTCTGCGCTCATTATGACCACTTAGGCGCGAGACATTGCGGCGTGGAACAACTCGGTGGTGCTTGAGTTGAACCATGGAGGTTTTGTAGCCAGTGGATTCTTCTTTGGCCAGGTCTTTGGCGGCCCTTTATCTTTCCTTGCAGGATTAATTGGAGAAGGTGGTATTTGTTACCATGCATTATGTGGTCCATGTATTGTAATTTCCTTCTCTTTATGGTCTTCAGGAATTCCAATCCTTTGTGCCAATCCTTTGTGACTATCAATCCAAGATATTTTCAGTATTCTCCTATAAATTCACATTTCGAAAGCTTCTTACCTTTTGTACAAAGTCTGGGTTAAAGTCACCGCAGCAGGCGGCATCTAGTGGAGAGTTTGAGAACACGGTTGCAGAAGAGTTGGCTCATTTTGATAAACGCAACTCTAGCTTGTTCGATGCGACATCTGACTTCCACACTATGGTCTTCTTGATCATTCGAAATACAGCCAAGGTATTTATATTGGCGAACCCTCTCCAGAGGTTGTTTCTTGATGTGGAGGGTGGCAGCTGCCGATGTACATCCGATAAACTCATTGTACCCATTTAAATGACTTTTTCGCCGACACTGATGCCGAAGGAACGGACATTTTATTTGACATATCCGGAATTGCTCAATCATATGGATTAAAAATCAATGCGGATAAGACCAAAGTGCTCACTACGGACGGTCCGAAGGCCAGCGTTTACCTCAATGGAACCCAAATCGAACAGGTTCCACAATTTAAGTAAAGTAATTCTTAATCTATTAAGTCCTTAATTAATGAACAATTAAAAATTTATCAAAATAATTAATATTATTTAAGAAATATATGAATATGTCTTAGAACCGGCGTTGAGTGCCACAACCGTACCAGATGACATTTTTTTCACCATTTACACCAAACCAATTTGCATAGTAAATTCACATTACCGAAGCTAAGCTCAAATGTGAATGTTGCCATATGTAAATTAGGGATACCACAACAAAAACAAGAAAAGGTGCCAATAAAAAAATATGTTAGACCGTTTTGAAAGAAAACATTTTTACGGGCTATGATTTAGTATGAGATTTAAATCATTTTGAAAGAAATTAATTGTAATTCCAAATAATCAACAAATTTCAACTAGCGATAGATCGTTTTGAATGAAATTGGTGATTTCTATTTCATTTTTCTACCGAGGTTTCTAGATCATTTTGGTAGTAAATAGTTTTACCAATCGATAGAACGGCCCAAGGCGTACCGATTAAAAAAAAAACATGTTTGGTCCAAAACTGATTTAGTCGTTTTGTTCGCAGACTCCTCAATTGGTACTTGATATTTGGAACGTAACGATAGTTTACTTCAATTTTTTGTGTAAATATATCATCTTTTTGTCCCATACTTTATGAATTACATGTTATATTATGTGATTTAAAAAAATATGATTTAGACATGGAAATATTTTTGCTCGTCCCGATGAGAATTAACCAATCCAAATGCTTATTTTATTTTGTTTCTAGGGAAAAATAACCACAAAATAAAACACAATAAATTTCTGTAAATATTCTTTAATACAAATTAACTAACAAGGCAAGTATAGCACTTTCAATTTCTCTTAAAAATAAAAGAAATGCATTTTCTAAAAAAAAATGGTACTATAAAACTAGTAATATACTATAAAACCTATATATGTACAAATGCGAACGCTTAAATGTATTAAGGATGGAGCTTTGTGTGGATTAAGGTGTAGTTTTAAGTACACTTGTCAAAATTAAGAACATGTTAAGTCACGACGAAGTGGTAAGTTTTAGATTTAATTCCTCTCCGTATGAAGTTCGTTTTAGGTAAGAATCCATCCGTTTTCGAGCATTTTGGTTCATTTCTGAAAGAAAGGAATTCTTTATCATTTAATTTTAAACGCAAATGTGAATTTATTCTCAAATTAAAAATCCCTTGTAGGGTTTCTCATTTATGGTTTTGTATTTGTTGCCGCAGCCCTATCGATACGCCATTACAATAGATAACAAACCACTGATATTGTGTGCCACACAACCTTCCAAGCGCCATAAGAAATAAGTTAATATTAAAAACACATTTTTAAAAACAAGCTTTTATTAAAATGCTCTGTCCCGAGCCAACCTTGAGTCATGAATGATGAGCCATGAGCCATGAATGACTCATAATTGAATACATATACAAAATTTTGTTATTGTGAGAGACCGATGTGATAGACCGTTCTTAGTTTCAACATGACATGGCTGCTGCACCCAAGGTTGCCTCCCGACAAAGGGACTCGTTAACGGTCAACAGCAGACACTAAATTTTGTATATGCATTCAATTACGACAGCACGTTCTAAGTTTCACAAGACAGGACTGCGGCACCCAGGGTTGGCTTCCAACGAGGAAAGTCCTTAACGGTCAACAGCATAGACACAAAATGTTGTATACGCATTCAATTATGATAGCCCATTCTAAGTATCACCATGACATGGCTGCTGCACTTATAAAAAAATGGAATCGGTTTTTCTTTTTGTAAAAATTTTGTGTATTATGTTATTGATAATAATTGCCATGGAATTATTATCTGCCATGGAATTCACTGACCGGAGTCGGTCCCATCATGATACTATTTTTTTATTACACTTCTGGGGGGTGACTAGTGGATTCCGGACTAACGACCGGCTGTGGTAGGTTTAGGACAGCTGTCTTGCCACATGTGAGCGTTCACCTTACCACCCATTCACTCCCCCTTCGAAGCCGTAGAATTTGAAATGTGCAAATCGCGGGTTTAGATAATTTTTCTAGGAAAGAGTTGATTATTTTTCTGGAAAGACCAAGATCTTTAAAGAGGTGAAACAGAGATTTAGCTGGCAGGCCACGAGCGTCAACTTCCACCGCGTGAAGGTGAACAGTGAAGCCGTTCCGGGTGACGGCATTTGCGAGATCATGGTATTTATTTAATAAATACCATGAAAAATACAAAACGGCACAAAAACACTACAAGAAGCGGAACAGATTCCGGAGAACAGAATCCTGGCACAATAAATAAATAAATACAAACGGAGCTGCCATGGAATTCACCGACCGGAGTCGGACCCATCATAATACTATTTTTTTACACTTCTGGGGGGTGAGCAGTGGATTCCGGACTTACGAACCGGCTGTGGTAGGTTTAGGACAGCTGTCTTGCCACATGTGAGCGTTCACCTTGCCACCCATTCACTCCCCCTTCGAAGCCATAGAATTTGAGATGCGCAAATCGCAGTTTTAGATAATTTTTCTAAGAAAGAGTTGATTATTTTTCTGGAAAGGCCAAGATCTTTAAAGAGGTGAAATAGAGATTTAGCTGGCAGGCCACGAGCGCCAACTTCCACCGCGTGAAGGTGAACAGTGAAGCCGTTCCGGGTTACGGCATTTGCGAGATCATGGTATTTATTTAATTTGTACTCGTGGTCTTTTGGGATATTTGATTCCCATGGAACAGTTAATTCTACGATAAAAGCCACCTTCCGAGATAGAGAGTAAAGAGTTATATCTGGACGGAGGGCTGTGCATCCGAGACTTTCAGGGAATTTATACTGCTTAGAGACCGAATCAACCTCCAGAATCCAATCTGTAGCTTTCTCGATTATTGAGAAAGGTTTTGTAGTTAAATGTTTTTTGCCTTTAGAGCCATCCCGCACAAACTGTATTGGGGGTTTGGAGGATACTGTCAAACCCTTGTTGGCACGAGCCACTGAGAGACTAATTACCTCGCGAATAACAGCGAGAACTTTGTCATGGCGGTAAGTGTACCGTCCTTGATCTAAGGCCACCTTGCAGCCAGCTAGAATGTGTCTAGCTGTGCAAGGGGTATTGCTACAGAGGGGACAAGAACTATCCTCGGCAAAGCTCCAACGAGCGAGGTTACTGGGGTCTGGAAGTGTATGCTGAAAGGCATTCAAATAAAATTTCAGCATCTCTGGCGTCCAGTCATAGAGCATTACCTTCCAGTGCATTGGAGGCGGAATGCAAAAGTCCCCAATTGTTGTCCAATCATTCTGGCATTGAAGGCCAATAGCATGAGCCATACTCTTGCTGTCGTAATCTCCCCGCAAAAGAGACTTCTTCAAGTCCACGTCGCTCGTGGTTGTACTGCCATACCCCAGACCAGTGCCATTCTGGCTGATTCCAGTAAGGAACTTTTTGTGGAAGTCTACGCGGGCTTGTAGATCATTTGAATCACTACGGCCACTTATTACGTGCTTCGATATTGCCGGATCTTTGGAATTGCAGAGAATCGAATTTTTGGTTATTCTGGAGTTGGCGTAGAGCAGAGAGGGCAGTTTAAGCGCTAGCCCAAAATTTTGTTTGGACCTGAAGAGAGTCGAGGGGTCAGCTGGTTTGGCTAAGGACAGCCAGGATTTTAAACTAGCTGTCACCAGCGCATCTAGACGGGACAGTTGGGTTTTGGTAAAATCGTAAATAAGAAAGGGCCATGACAAATGTGACGTTAGATAATTGTCATAGATCCAGGCCTTACGAGGGCCAGAAATTAGCAAGGCATCTATTTTCGCCAGGCAACTTTTGAAATGCTCTATAACATGATCGCCCGAGACGTCTTTTCCCTGATGGGTGATTTTTCTGCCGAGGAATTTGAAATGATTGTTTGGGTCTATAAGGGAGATATTAGAGCCCTTATAGACCAATTTGGGGTCATAGGATGTAAATTTTGTGCCCATGCGGGCGAGTCCAAGGCAAAAACATTTGGAGGGCTTCACTTTTATACAGCCTGACCAGTCGCAGAAAAGCTCCACTTTCTGTAATAGCAGGGAAAGCTGCTTGGGGCTTCTGGTGATGAAAGTTAGGTCGTCGGCAAAAGCGAGGCACGACGAGGTGTATTGGCCGTCTGTTTTAAAACGGTAGCCCCACTTCCTGTCAAACTGGGTCAGGCTTTCCAGCAGTATATTAAAAACTATATTAAAAATCGTCGGGGAGAGGCAACAGCCCTGAAATAGTCCAATTGAATATGGTATAGAGCGGGTAGTCCATTCTTGCGTTTTAACATGGAAAGTCAGACAGTTGTAGTAGGAGGCTACAATGTCACGCACGACTGGTGGGAAGTTGTACCAGCGGAGTGCAAAGTGGAGGAGACTGTGTCGGACTGACCCAAAGGCATTCTCTAGGTCGAGCCAGCATACATTGATTTGGCGTTCGTGCTGTCTCGCATCCTTGATGGCAGCAGCCAGGAGAGAATTGTGCTCGAGGCAGCCCGAGACGCCACGCATGAAGCCTTTTTGAACTGATACTCCAAGGTACTCATTCCGGTGCATGAATTCGCTCATCCTCGTGTGGACTATGCTAAAAAATATTTTGGCCACAGTGTCTGTGAGAGCAATGGGCCGAGCGTCCTTTGGTCCGGTGCAAACTGGGACCTTCGGAATTAAGATGACTGTCGCTCGGCCAAAATTCTGTGGGACTACACCGCTATTCCATATATTTCGGAAGATGGATCCTAAATATTGCAGAAGGCAGGGGCATTTTTTGTATACTAAATAGGGAATACCATCGGGACCCGGAGTAGAGCCCGACGGCTTCCTCTTTACTTGATTAAGAATCTCATCTAGAGATGGAGGTTGAGAAGCAAAAGCTACCGTAGGCAGGGGCGGAGGTGTAATGCCCGGCGGAGGGCTGTAATTATGGAGCCGCATTGGGTCCTCATACGTGGTCGAAAAATATTCCGTGGCCATTTCTTCCGGGATTTGGATTTTTCCCTTGGCGGCAGACAAAACCGTTTTGCTGTAGTTAAAACGGTTTTTGTCGAACCGGGCTTCCTCTTTGGATTTGAGAAATGCTGCCTTGCGCTTGTCGTTTTGCGTTGCTACGCTCTGTATGAGTTTTAGTATAGAGCGGTACGCGCGCGAGAAGTTGTGGCAGAGGGCTTTATCCCCGGCTTTCTTGGCTTCACGTAACTGGCGACGAAGTAGCCGCTTTTGCCTACGGAGCTTTGCCTTAAATGCGTTTTCTCTGTGAACCGGGTCGACATGGGTAGATTTTGGGTAAACACCCGAGAAGTATTCATGGACCGCCACCTGGAAGGATGACAGCTGGACGCTGGCAGGGGCATTACGGTTCACAGAGTGGTCAAGAATAGAAGTTAAATTATTATTATGAAATTCCCAGTCCTCTTTCGCAAGTGAAGTAGTAGCATAAACTCAACGAACCAAGCCGGAAGAATAAAGAAAATCCTAGCTAAAGGTGAGCCCAACCTCCTAGGCTCCCTAAAAAAGGAAGACGACACTTACACAAACACAGATGTAGAAACCAGCTCAGTACTCCTGGAAACACACTTTCCTGGATGTCAAATCACAGAAGATCCTGAGTGGCCAGACGAAAACTACAGCACACCAACAACCAAAGAATGGGAGGTCGCAAACAAGATAGTAACTGCGGACAAGATAAAATGGGCCCTGAAAAGCTTCAAACCTTTCAAATCCGCAGGGCTGGATGGCATTTTCCCAGCACTACTACAATGGCAACCAAACCATGCAACAAAATACTTACTACCAATCTATAGGGCCTGCATAGCCTTCAAATACATTCCAAAGGCATGGAGAGAGGCAAAAGTAGTCTTCTTACCGAAACCGGGAAAGGAGGACTACTCACACGCCAAATCCTTCAGACCTATCAGCCTAACGTCTTTCTTACTAAAGACGTTAGAAAGACTGATGGACCGTCACCTAAGGGATGGGGCACTAAGAAATAAACAACTACACCCACAACACGCCTACACAAAAGGCAAATCAACAGTCAGCACTACACATGGTGGTGCACAAAATAGAACCGGCTCTAACAAATAAGCTGTCAACACTCGCCGCCTTTATAGACATAGAAGGCGCTTTTGACAAAACCATGCACAACAGCATAAACCACACCCTACAGGAACTTAAGGTGGAACCAGTCACCATAAAATGGATCATGGAGCTGGTTAGCAAAAGGGCGGTCCAGATAGTAATGAATACTACCACAAGAGCGAAGGTAGTTAAAGGATGCCCCCAAGGGGGGTCCTATCACCACTTCTATGGAACATAGTAGTGGACAGCCTCATAAAAACACTAAATGAAAGGGGTTACATTACTATTGGTTATGCCGACGACCTAACAATAATGATAAATGGAAACGCAGAAAATATGCTATGTAAAGTCATGCGCTCAGCTTTGCAGATAGTGGAAAAATGGTGTGACGAACATAAATTGTCAGTAAATCCGAAAAAGACAGAACTCATCCTCTTCATCAACAAGAGGAAGTTACCAGAACTACAAGTACCAAATTTATTCAACACCAAACTCTCCCTATCTACAGAAGTGAAATATCTGGGAGTCATCCTTGACAGCAAATTAAACTGGGCGAATCATATCGAAGCCAAAACAAAGAGAGCCTGCCTAACTTTTTGGCAGTGTCGGAGACTAGTGGGGAAAAAATGGGGTCTCAACCCAAAAATCACACTCTGGCTGTACACATCAGTCATCAGGCCCTCTCTGACTTATGGATCAGTTGTATGGTGGCCTAGAACACAACTGACCACAGTGAAAGCGAGACTCCAGAGCCTGCAACGCTTAGCGTGTGTAGCAGCCACTGGATGTATGAGAACCACACCATCGGCCGCTTTAGAGTACCTCCTAAACATGAGACCTCTGGATCTTGTCATCCAAGAGGAGGCTAAGGCAGCCGCTCTAAGACTAAGAGCAAATGGACTGTGGAAACAAAACACAGAAACACCACACTCAAAAATTCTGAAACGGGTTCTAGAAGAAATACCTCTTCTGGACGCACCCATGGACAGGATAATATGCCATCATGTTTTGATCGAAGATACAATATCCAACTCATTGGAGAACCAGCAGATCACTCTGGTACAAATGAAGTAAGGATATACACAGATGGCTCCAAAACCACTCAAGGTACCGGAGCCGGCGTCTTCTCAAATGATCTAAACATCAAAATATCAACTACCCTAGGCAACCTAAATACGATCTTCCAAGCAGAATGCATTGGCATCACCAGAGCGGCACACACAGTTGCAGCCAAAGATGTCGGAGACCTAAGCTTGAAATTTGTCTCCGACAGTGCCTCCGTGCTACTAGCGCTAGCAAAAAATACTATAACCTCTGTCCTTGTACTGGAATGCCACAATGCGCTTCAATCCATTGCAAGGTCAAATAGAGTGACCCTGCAAAGGATTAAAGGGCACAGTGACTCACTGGGCAACGACGCGGCAGACGAACTGGCCAAAAGGGGATCAAAGGAAATATTATATGGACCGGAACCCTTGATGCCCATTCCCCAGGCCCAAATAAAAACATGGCTACGCAGGAACACCGAAGAAACCCACCTTACAGAATGGAAAAAAAACGCAGGATGCAGGCAAACAAAGAACGCGGTTCCGGAAGAGTCCAAAAAACTTGCCCGCAACCTCACCAGATTAAAAAGGGACAAAATCCGTAAAGTCATAGGTACTATGACAGGCCACTGTCCCCTAAACGAACACCTGTTTACCATAGGTGTGACAGACAGCCCTCTATGCAGAGGATGCACGGAGGAAGAAGAAACTCCACAGCATGTGCTCATGGAATGCAGGAGCGTGGCAGAGCAACGGGCAAGAATACTACAATCTCCAGCATCTGTCCCGGAGGCCTGTAGCAACCCAAACAGGCTGCTAACCTTCTGGGTCAGCCTGGGTTGGCTGGAGTAACATAAATAGAAACATGAAAAACTGTATTGGGGGTTTGGAGGGTAGTGTCAAACCCTTGTTGGCACGAGCCACTGAGAGGCTAATTACCTCGCGAATAACAGCAAGGACTTTGTCATGGCGGTAAGTGTACTGTCCTTGATCTAAGACCACCTTGCAGCCAGCTAGAATATGTCTAGCTGTGCAAGGGGTATTGCTACAAAGGGCACATGAACTATCCTCAGCATAGCTCTAACGAGCAAGGTTACTGGGGTTCGGAAGTGTATGCTGAAAGGCATTCAAATAAAATTTCAGCATCTCTGGTGTCCAGTCATAGAGCATTACCTTTCAGTGCATTGGAGGCGGAACACATAAAGAAGTCGAAGTGAAACGTATTGAGCGCTCACTGCGATAAACTTCAGGAGAGTCTGGCGAGGCTTTAGTTATTTTGAACATCAGCCAGATGTGCATCTTTTATGGAATTTAGGGAACAATTATCATGTTTAAAAAATCAAGACAGCGAAAATGAGAGCAATGAGTTTGTAATTTTGTCTAATTTCTAGACCCGCCAGAAGCATTCCACAATTTCTAAAAGTAGCCAGACTTCGTTCAAATAATAATCTGTGATAATATCAATTTGTATTATAATTTTTAAACGAGTAAAAATAAGGGTGACCTATCCGTGAAACGCATAGAACTGAAATGAAATATTCAAGTCAGACTCATCCATTGTTGTTATGCCAAAAGATCCGCATGACGAGTATCAGCCATCAAATGTACCCAAAGGGTTAAATGGAATAGTTTGTTGATTTACAATAATTACCATCCAAAATTGCAGAAAAAAGCTTAGACGACATGAAAACCATTTGAGGGGGTGAAAAATGAGCCTCGAGAACGCATCTTAAAAATAAAAAGTTAGCACAATAAATAGTGATATTTAACGATTAAATCGGGAACGAAAAATAAACGATATGCGGGAAAAAAACCGGGTAACATTCGATCGAGAATGCACTGTACTTACTTCTTTAATTCACTTAGGGCATTTGGAGATAGCGAATAAGGCGGCTTCGTGCATGTCGTTGGCGGCAAAGAGCGGCAAACCAGACTCGTCCAGCATCCTCGTGGCTGTGACGGAGTTGGTTCCGGCCAATCTCACGATTACCGGCACTTTTGGCATTTCACTCTTACATGCGCCTATTATGCCGGTGGCTATCGTAGCGCAGTTCACGATGCCTATGAAAAAAACAAGATACAGTAAAACCCCAGTTAACCGAACTCGGATCAATCGAAACCCACAAAACGTCTCTGGAAAAATGTGTCTATGTCAAACTTTGAAACCAGTTTTCTCAGAACTCGAAAAATTTTACTTATCACCTTCATCCACTTGACTTTTCAAGTGCAGTTTAAATAGAATCTATAGAATTTGTTATCTTTCAAATTATAGTACACATGTTGTTGTTATTTTAGGTTGTCCTAAGCTTTGTTGAACAATGCAGTGTTCAACAAAGCTTCCAACATATCGACATCATGCGTCTGTATGCCCACATCTCGAATGCTTCTATACCCTTGAGATCTTCCTTAATAGTCCAGGCCTCACATCTGTATAGAAGTATGGGCCAGATGTAGCACTGGAGAAGACGTATTCGAAGTGGGATTTTCAGGCTTCGATTTTATGCTACGTTTATATGCATACTACATACATAATTCATTTGCTACAAACTAGTAAATAAAGTATACAGTTTATTGAGGTATGGTAATCTTAAAAATGATTTTTAATCCGTTTCACCTTCAAAACCTTTTAAAAATATGAACTGTAATTAAAATACAAAATACAAAGTATTGTGTGTGTATTTATATATAAATGTATCTATTTATTATAATGCCTATGTAGGTAATTATCCTTTTATTATTACCGCTTTACTAACTAACATTAGATGTCTTTTTCTTTAAATTTTCTTAATTATGAACTAAAAATTATGAACTAAAAATTATGAACTAAAAATTTTCATTATTTTAACCAAAAATTTATAAAAAAGTGTACTATGTAACAAACATAACACTGGTATCACTCCAGAACAGACTAGTCTAGTGGAGCTGATAAAAGCCATCAAATCTGTACTTTCTTTGCTTCGCAAACAATGATTAAATATTTGCTCTTTTCTATACTGTATTATGTCAACATTGTAATTTTTTATTTTGGATTTAAATAAACAAATTAAAAAAAAATAAAAAAATTAGATGTTCATGGCTTAACTGACAAAAAAGTTATCTAAAACGCCTCCCCCCCCCCCCCCTTAGTTTGGTTAACCATGGGATCATCGATCTTTAGTTCGGTTGTAGTGTAATAAATACAGACGGAGCTCCAGTGGAACTCACCGACTGAAGTCGGAACCATCGTAAATTATTATTACATTTCTACAGGGTGAACGATGGACTATGGACTAACGACCAACGACCAGCGACCGGCTGTGGTACTTCAAGACAGCTGTCTGTTCGGCTGTCTTGTCGCGTACAAAGGAAACCTTATGGAGCTCCTAAACGGGATAAACTTTTACGGCAATATGTGGCTGCAATATTAACAAACTATAGCCCGGCCATCACTGCAACATTTTATTGCAGCATATATGTAGCTGAAAAATATATAGCCCAGCCATTCTCGGCAATATTGCTGCTAAAGTATGGCCCATCATTTTGACTCGTAAACGGGCTACACAATCGGGCAACAATGGCCGACGAAATCATACGTGTCGCAGCGGCTTATATTGTCTTAAATAAAAATTTAAAACGAAAAAAAAAAGACGATAATGTGGATTCGACCTAACTTCAATAAGTGTGATGATACTTTAGATATCATAGCCTGAATGTTTTTGATGATATGAATACCAATTGAAAGATCTTCTCTATATAAATTTACTATTAATAATAAATTCACAATACAATTATCTATTAACCCTTCAGGCCTCGGCCCCTCAGCCGATTGACAAGTTGCTGTCCCAAAAAATTTTGGTAAAAATTAGTAAAAAAATTGAATTACGACACTGTCTCACCAAAACATTAATTACTGCCAAACCACTGTACCCATAAGAAATAGAATGTTTCAATTACTTAGTTTATATTGGAAAATTTTGTTTGTGTTGCGGTCCGCCGAACCAAAATCAAAGTATTGTAGGCCCTTGACCTCAAAAAGGTTAAAGACCCCTGGTTTAGAAGGTCAAACCATTGTTGGCACGATCCGCTGAGTGGCCAATAACCGCAAGGAAGTTGTACCAAGCTTTATCTAAAGTGACTTGCAGTTAATTAAAATATGTCTAGCTGCGCGGGGAAATGCTACAGTTTGCAAATGGAAAGTTCAAGCGAGCGTCGTTATTGAGGTCTAGAAGTGTATGCCCAAAAGCATTTATATAAAAACAGTATCTATGGTTTTGTATTTGTGTCAAGTATTTTGCGTAGCTACCTGACAGGTATCTATGTAGATTAGTTGAAATTAACCATTCAATTAATTGAATACATGATATTATTTGTTTGAACCCATTTTAAGTTGGTTTTACGTTATTTTTTTCTCATTGTTTGTAGTTTAATTTAATGTAC
The DNA here is from genome assembly GCA_944548615.1 of Micropterix aruncella. Taxonomy (NCBI): domain Eukaryota; kingdom Metazoa; phylum Arthropoda; class Insecta; order Lepidoptera; family Micropterigidae; genus Micropterix; species Micropterix aruncella. The sequence goes on along the minus strand of OX155973.1, from coordinate 8,639,235 downwards.
TTTCTATTTTTCCCATTGCATCTGTAATTTGTGAAATTCTACATTGTGTAATGTACTAACAAGTTTACATGGCTAAAATAAAGAGAAGAATAAGTCGTTTGTGAAAATATCTGGTCAAAATCACCCACAAATGGGCCAATAGCTATATTCGAAAGAAAAAAAAACCTCTGGGGCCTTTCAGGGCATTGGGAGGAGGCGCAAGGGGGTCTTCCAGTGCAGTAAAATTTCTTGGTCGCAGAGAAGCTACTGGTTCATACCTCCGAAGATGTTGATAAGTATAGCCTTGACGTTGGGGTCGGATTGCAAGATCTTGAAAGCCGCTTTCACCTCTTGGTCTTTGACGCCGCCTCCACAATCCAAGAAGTTGGCGGGAGTCCCACCGCACAAACTGATTTCGTCCATCGTGGCCATCGCCAGGCCCGCCCCGTTCACCAGACAACCAATGTTGCCATTGAGGGCGATGTAGTTCAGGTTATGGCTCGCCGCTTCCACCTGTATTAGGAGGGAAATGGATAAAATGTTAGGTTCGGGTCAAGAAAAATTAGACATGTCGGCACCGATGCAAACGGGGTAATTTCACAGATTCAAAACAAGGCCACAAAGGAGTTAAAAGCTTAGGGTGGAGTATGCTGATGAATATGGTATTAGATTGCTCAATGCTGTGCCTACTACATTTTGGCAGCTAGGATTTTACTACGAAATACAACATGTAGATGGCACTCAGTTGTCTCTTATGGCTCTATATAGCGCGTGTGGCGCTTGATACGCCAGCTAGGCCTCTGTTTAGAGATCTCTGCATCATGACACTGCCGTCCATTTATATAATGGAAGTAGCGCTGTTCGTTCGCAGAAATCTAGCCGATTTCAAAGTGAATGGTGTGCATCACCACTATCCAACAAGATCCCGTAGCATGCTACGTTCGGTAAGTCATGCATTATCCAAGTCGGAGAGGCTAGCCTATATCGCCGGCCCAGCGGTTTACAACAAACTCAGCGAGCACATTAGGCAGGCGCAATCTCTTGACCTGTTTAAGAGACGCCTTAAGAGGTACCTCACAGATAAGGCGTTTTACTCACTGGAGGAATATTACTCGAGTGAAGTGAAAATGCTTTGGTGGTTAAAGTGTTGATTGATTTCTTTGCATTTTGTCTTGTATTTCTTCTTTTTACATTATTTTAGTTTTTTTTTGTTTATTATTTTTTCTTTACGATAAAAAAAATAAAATATAATTGTTTTCTAATATGTATGGATGTTTGCCAATCTGTATCTGACTTGTATACCAGTATACTAATAAAATGAATATGAATATGAATAATATGAATATGTTTAGTAGCCCAATAGATGGTAGGCCAAACGATATGTTAGTATTTACAGTAGAACTCTAATTAACCGAATCAATTGAAATCGGACCCCATTCGTATAATCAAACATTCGGATAGTTGCTTTTTTTCTCGAAAACGGTCTATTTTAATTAATTACTGTATGTGTGTTGAAAATGAAAGACAGACCATTTTTAAAGAAAAAGACCTTATGGTCCCGTCTCTGCTTCAATTTCGACAGTAAGGTCAATTTTTCTAATTTATTTTTTTGTGGTTAGAAAACACTTTCGTCTTCGCCCTCGTTTTCTTAAAAGTTTCTTTCACTTTCTGAAGTGGCGTTTCATGGTTTCGATGACAAACTGGTCTATCGATTGTTTTAACCCGTTGAGTATGATACGACCAAATCTGGTTGTGAAACAATTATCCGTTGAGTATGATACGACCAGATCTGGTTCCGCGTTTTTTTCACTTCTTTGACGTTCTCATATTTATTCATAATTATCTAATTGTTTTACAAAATGATATTTCAATATTCTATATTCGAAATTTCAATGCAATCATTGTGCAGTTGTTCTTTTTATGATTGGTGTAGTAGTTTCGTAGTTATAGTACTTTAAGTCGATGTCGCCGAAAATCCTGCAAAAGAGACAGATGCATCCATGAAAATACCCATTTACTCCAAGGGTTAAACTAGATTCCCTTTCCAAAAAATTTCTGTGGGATGAGTTGGTGAACTATCAACAATACGTTTCCGTCTTAATTTTTTTCCGTTTTATTTTCCGATAATCAGCGATTTGCATTGTCGGAGTTCGGATAATTGGAGTTCTACTGTCTATACAAAATCGACCAAAAAGGTGCGGCGTCGTTTTTGCACGCGGAGGCTGGCTTCCGAAAGTTTAAACATATTTTTAAAAATTCACTCACATCACGAGGGTCGGATTCCGAATCATCGTTCATATCGAAAATTTGCTTTTGTCTAAATGCTGCATTGTCATCGAAATTCAGCTTAGCATCCACGCATACGACGCGACCATCGTCAGTCTCAACTAGAGGATTTATTTCCAGCTGCACAGCATCGACCTGTAATAAAGCAATTCATTAGGTAACACAGCAGCAGGGAAATAGGCCATTAAAATAGAGAATTGAAAATGATTAACTTTTCGGAAGCTAGTCATTGCATGCAAAATTTTCGAAACCTGCGAAAATTTGTTTGTAGAAGCCGTGAGTGTGTCCACCCCACGGGTCAACACCTATCCGACGGCCTCCACGCATGAAGTGCGAGCCTGGGTAGGACTCTGGCCTTATGGTCAGTTTCCCCTAGGAATCAACCTTCTGGCGCTTCTGGACGGTCTGCGCACCGTGCGGCGTAAGCCAATCGACTGTGCACTCTGACTAACATATTGAGATGTCAACCACAACGGGCGAACCCGTCACCGCAGGACGTTTTAACGATTCATCGTTCTATCGACCGTGCAGTGAGCGTAGAAGACTTTGGACATTACAAATCCGACACTCGCGCCCTTGCTTCCAATTGTGACCAGATTTCTCCGGTCTCTCGATTGGTTCCGAGTTCGAGGTCGCTTGCGCGGTCCTCTCCCTTACGAAGCGGTGAAACGGTGTACACCGAATCTATCGCGGACCAAGGCGTCCTTTGCCCGACTCTGAACCGGGATCGGATGGCCAATGGTCATTTCAAGAGCAGTCGCCGTAAGATAGGCAACCACCCCCGCTCTATAGGAAACAATACAGTTCCCAGACTCCCCCGACTGTCGGAGAGCACAATCGATTGGCTTGCGCCGCTCGGTGCGCAAACTGTCCAGGAGCGCCAGAGGTTTGATTCCCAGGGGAGACTGGTTGACCCAGTGTCCTACCCAGGTTCGCACCTCATGCGTGGAGGCCATCGGATGGGTGTTGACCCGTGAGTGTGACCGACCCTGAACACATGGGTCATCGTGGCCACCTCATCATGGGCCCGTTAGCTCCCTGACTAACAGTCGGCGGAGTCTGGAAGCAGTACTGTTTCCTATAGAGCGGGGGTGGCTGCGGACCTTACGGCGACTACTAAATGACCATCGGCCATCCGATCCTGGGTGAACAGCCGGGCAAAGGACGCTGTGGTCTGCGATAGATTCGGTATACACCGTTTCACCGCTTCGTAAGGGAGAGGACCGCGCAAGCGACCTCGAACTCGTAACCAATCGAGAGACCGGAGTAATCTGGTCACAATTGGAAGTAAGGGCGTGAGTGTCGGCCCGCCGCCGGGTAACATTCCTGGCTATCTCGCGGTTAAGGCGTTGGCCTCTTACGGGCTTGTAGCGTAGCTAGACGGTGGACTGTTTTGTCCTCAAGTCTTCTGCGCTCACTCCAGGGAGATAGAACGACTAATCGTTAAAACTACCTGAGGTGACGGGCTCGCCCGCTGTAGTCGACAACCCAAGTTGTAGAAGCTGTATGCAAGCATACTAATATATAACGGTGGCTTATTCAATGGTAGCCTTTTTAATGACAGGTTTTTACCGCAGTGAAAGATTTATTGGATGCTCGTCGTTTTGATGAATGTTAGCTTTTTAGAGTTAAGTAAAAATGGCAGATATCGCATTGGGCCTCTAAAATTTCCCTCTTAAACGGGGATATGATAAAACGAAAGCTACTGTTTTAAAATCAGCGAAGAGCCCTTTCAGATACGGTTATATACAGCGTCGATTGAAAACTTTAGTAAGGAGCCCTAATATTGAGCGCCGTTGGTTTAGATTATTTCCAACTATTTCCTAGGGAAATTCTTTATATAGAAACATTCTATCGCTTGCTTTGATACTGTCGGATCTATGTCTTTGGATAAACCCGAGGTTTTGGATATTTTTGTGCAACTAAGTAACTAACCTTGACAAAAAAATTCCACAGCTTTTTAATTTCTTCAGCGCATTTTTTTCGATAGTCTCCTTTGAATTGCAAGAAATCCGCCATTTCCTCGGCAATCTTATCCGTGACGCCTTCAAATATGTCGATCGTCGTTTTGATCAAATGCGGCGTCTCCTCAGCTACTTTTTCAATGTCCACGCCGCCCGCGGGCGACGCCACCAACACCGGGCCGTTGTGCTCCCTATCTAGTAAAATACAAAGATATGTTTCCCGCATAATATTCACACTCTCGGCGACCATGACTTTAACAACTCGAATGCCCTCCGGAGGGGTCTGGTTTGTGATTAGTTTGTTTCCGATCATTTGCTTCGCTAAACTCACAATTTCCTTTGAATCTTTCGTTAGGTGTACGCCGCCTTTGAAGCCGGTGTCGAAGTGTCCCTTGCCCCGTCCGCCGGCGAGGACCTGAGCTTTAATAACATACTCTGTGGCCTGGAAATCTCGGAGAGCTGTTGCGTCGAGAGCGGAATCCAACATTCTAAACTTCTGCACGCATACGGCATGCTTCTGCAGAAGATCCTTGCTTTGGTATTCTTGCAGATTCAAATTTCGAACGGGAACGTCACCAAACACGGATTTGGGTACAATTCTCCTTGAAATGTTGTGCCGCAGGAGAGACGATAGGGAACCTGCCATGATGAACTTTGCCCCTGCTTTAAATAACCTAAAACACCTTTGTTGTTGATACAATTAGCACCAGAAAAGCGGAATTTGAGCCCAAATCCGAAATATTCAGCGACGATCGCTTATCACTTATATTATTTTTAAAAACGTTGGATCACTGAAATCTAGCAAATTGCGCCCAGCCGGCTGGTTTGACCACAGACATTAGGATTTTGACGTTTAGATTAAAACAGCATTGCCAGATGATAATTTAATTTGACGATTGTAGATATTTTATTAACTGTGAAATAACTGGAGCAGAACTACAAACATTGAACATACTAGGTGGACTGTAATTGTGCGATAGCGGAATAGAAAGAGATAGCTGAATATCCCCCCCCCCCCCCTCTATCCTTGTTTAGTGCGTTTATATTTTTTTTATTCAGTATTCTTTAATTCCGAGTTATTTTACACAAAATTTTAAATTGAAACACAGTTACTACAAAAACTTAAAAATACGAAGAAAGCTCAAACTCACATAGTAGACTTAATATGGCGTTGAATCGTTGCACTCAGTATATAATTATATTTACGTGTGTCCCGCGCATGCGCGACTAAAAAAGGATAGAGGGGGCCAATATGCAGCTTTCTCTGTATATTGCTCCTCAGGCTGGTCGCGTGGTCTATTCCAGTATCATTGTGCAACAAACACAGACTACGTCATTGCAGTTATATGATAATGTTATATTAGCCAAACTTTTAAAAACTGGCAATATGCCTAATTGTCTGCGCCGCACTTACGGAAACCGCTGAAAATATTTTTTAAAAATCAGTTGCGTCACCTCAGGACTTTACCGGCAAGTAGCCCAGGACTAATTTCATCTGAATATTTTATTGTTTTTTAAATCTATGAGCGCTCTCTCTCGGCGGCGGACAAACCCGGTTAAGATCGCGCAACCGTTTTGGGCGCCGCGGTTCGTTTTTGGCTAAGGGCTAGTTTGAGCCAAGCGACAACAGATGGCGTTAATATTTGATTAAAATGTATGGCTGAATTTAAATATTATTAGTGTAGCATGTATATGAGATATTCTAACCGAGGTTTTGCAATGTGGTATCGGCCCAACAAGGTTGTATCGGGCAGCAACCAACATCTCACAATGTGTATTTGACCCAACAAGCATCTGTGTACCAAGTTTCACGTCTCTAAATTCAATATTTTGAAATATAACTAATGCGCCCCTGGTGGACCGAATTCAACGGGAATATTTTCAACTTTTGCCATGACCAAATGATGCCTGCATACCAAATTTCAGCTCAATGGCATGATTCGTTATGGTGTTATCGTGGAAGAATACACACATCCACACGTACACACATACAAGCACTTAGTCAGACTTCAATCTGGAAATGGTTTTAGGCCAGACGACCAATGCGGTGCGTTGCGGTACGTTTTTTACGCTGGACGAAAAAACATAGTTTTTTTTTTGTCTGCACTCTACGGTAGACATTTCGGACTTATTCGGCCATGCGCTCACTATGGTGCGGAGCGTTGTGGTACGTTTTTCACGCCGCACGGGGAATAATCAAATTTATGTGGCTGTGGAATTTTCATATTTTTTGACGATTGTTGTTGTTAAGTCTTCTATAATAAAAGAGTATGAAAGTAGTATGAAAAAAAATCATGCATCGCACCACAGAAAATCTGTAGTTATCCGCAGAATTTAAATCCCAACGGATTTTCTTCCGCAGTGCGGGCGTGATTCTACAGTTCAAAGATTTCCCGAAAATAGAACCATTGATTTTAAAAATCAATGATAGAACGCACGAAATTTTACCGTGGTGCGCGGTTAGCCTTAATCGTCTCAGAGGGCTCAAAACGGACATTTCCGCCTTTATTTTGAAAAAAAAACCGCTTTCACAAGACTTTCCCTAATCGTCGGTTGGTGGGCCGGGAAAGTAAAATTATAGAATTATAATATTACTGGCAACGCTGGAGTAAAATATTGTAATTTAATTAAAATCACAATAAAATATAATTTCCTGTATGTAGGTATTTTTAAATTATATTAAATTCGCGTAAAAACAGATTTATTAATGATTTTTTTTCTTTAATTTTATTTTTTCGTCATGGCAATGTTGAAAGTAAGATGGCTGCCCTCGTGTCAAACTTCAAACCTTTTTCGTGTTAACCTTTCAGACAACACGCGGTTTTGCTGCCGTTTTCGCTAAAAACGCAGGTATTTTCAATCGGATTACGTATATTATAGTGTTGGTGCGCGTTTTCTTAAGGTTTTCTTTGTTTCAGGAGTGTTTTAAACATGTCGGAGGAGAATTTGAATGAGAGCATGGACGAGGGTTTGGCCGTGGAGTCGGCCCCGGCGCCGCAAATGGCGGAGTTGCCCGAGATCAAACTGTTTGGCAGATGGAGCTGCGACGACGTCCAAGTCTCGGATATGTCCCTGCAGGATTACATAGCCGTGAAGGAGAAAAACGCTAAATACTTGCCGCATTCCGCTGGTCGGTACGCGCACAAGCGTTTCCGCAAGGCTCAGTGCCCGATCGTGGAGCGTTTGACGAATTCGCTGATGATGCACGGTCGGAACAACGGCAAGAAACTGATGGCCGTTCGCATCGTGAAGCACGCGTTTGAAATCATCCATTTACTGACCGGCGAGAACCCGCTTCAAGTGCTCGTGCAGGCGATCATCAATTCCGGACCGCGCGAGGACTCGACCCGTATCGGTCGTGCGGGTACTGTCCGTCGTCAGGCCGTCGACGTCTCTCCGCTGCGCAGAGTCAACCAAGCTATCTGGCTGTTATGCACGGGTGCGCGCGAAGCCGCCTTCCGAAACATCAAGACGATAGCGGAGTGTGTCGCTGACGAGCTCATCAACGCCGCAAAGGGCTCCTCCAACTCGTACGCTATCAAGAAGAAGGACGAGCTCGAACGTGTGGCTAAATCCAATCGTTAAACGTTTTGTAATAACATTCATAAATATCTAAATAAAAAACATAAAATAATAAAACATTTTTCTTTAATCAAGCTCTTCAGGTGTAAGCTCTAACCAGCGTTGCTAGCTTCTTTTGGCGACTGATAGTGACAATAAAAATGCATCTGGTGACTAAAGAAATTCATAGTAGCTTTTAGGACTTTTGAAGACATTGCTTGATGTTTTGATGGAACCTTGGCATCAGTGTCGTAATTGAAGTCTGAAAGCTATCAGAAATAATTACTTTTGAAATCAATCATATTCAATGAACTATTTAATACGTGTTGGCAGATAAACCGACAATTTTTTGGGAATTTTTTTTTCTATTTGATACTGTAAATTTTGGGTTGTCATAACTTTTTTGTTTGTGGTAGTAATAGCACAAAATAACTATTATTGTATTCTGAAATGCATTGTTAATGCACGCGTTGATCAACTGCATTTTTTAAAATCAGTTTCATCAGAATGGGTGTTCAGTCCTGATGAAGTATTATCTCTTATTTTGACCAAATACTGAATGTTTTCTATTACATGTATCATATCATTGGAGCGGCTATAAACTACAGAACTTAAAATAAAGCTAATCTCAAACTACCTTTTAGTTTTTTTTGATAATCAATTTAAAACTTGACAATTTTCGTACATCTACTACACATTTTTAAGATTTTGGAAGATCGTATGCCATTTTCTTGAAGCTATTTGCATCAAATAATAATTTATTTAAGATAACAATACATTGCAGAATACAACAGAAGTTATTTCGTACTACCATAAGAAAAGACTTTATGATGACTTAACTGCAAAATTTCGGGCACAGACTTATTAGGGAACTAGTATTTTAGGTAATATAACAAAAGATAATCAATAAAATAGAACGGTGACAATCTCTGATATTAGAATGCATGCAAGTTACATAATAACCACATTAAAAATAAATAACAGGAACGTATATATTTTTTGGTGACAAAACAAACAAATGCAGTGTATTCGTAGTTCGTTTTTCAAAAAATCATATTGTTTTTAGCCTTTTTGGTGGTATTGCTTTCAAGCAACAAAGATTTTTATTTGAGTGGTATTAGATAGTCTATAAAGTACTTTTTATTTGAATTAGCTATCATTCTTAGTTTCCGATATATTAAGGTTTATGTTGATGACCCGGATTCATTGCTCCCAAGTGTATTAAAAACACTTGGGAAAATTATATCCACAAATACACTCCCTAGTGTATTAAACTCACTTGGGGAGATAAATACATACATTTTAATGAATTATTTATTATAATAAATTCATTGAAAATTTCAATAATGTTCTAGGTCATTGTATGAACAAAAAATCGGTCACCCCAAGACTTTCCTGGCAAGCAGACAGGCTTCCCCTTATCCCCCCTCCCTTCGCGCCGTTAAAACATTGTTGTAAAAAAAATACTTTTTTTTATCCATTTTGAAAAATTAATAGTATTTCCAACCAAAATCTTATTGATTTCCACCACGATAATATGAACCATTATATTATGTATTTATTTCCTAATAGATTTGTTCGAAATTTTGCTGCCTTTTTTCTTTTTTGACCTATGCTATTTTGTGCCTTATTTATCAACCGCTTTACACGTTGGCCAACACATGTGCCATTGCCTAATTATCTCTCTCGCTCTTACCCAGACATTTTATACTAGCGCAGTGCTGCAGACTCGCTTTTACCGTAACGATGTAACCCAGCATTGGTCAACGTGAAGTGGGCATAAAATATTTTTGCATTCCCCAGTTTAATGACATTTGATTTGACACGTCGGCCCAGACTGAACCTAGCAATATTATTAGCAGCGTGATGAGCGAGGCGATAGATACAGATATATAAGATTGTCAGAATTACAACCAATTAGCTTCGAGGGGATGTAAAAAAAAGCGAGCACCGAAAATAAAACCGTGGTAGATAGTTTTTAGATTGGATAAAAGGGAGAAACAGGCGCCGGAATAGTAAAAATCTTCCATTTCGACGTGTAAACGACTTTAGAAAGACGTGTTTCTTTTTTGTTTTAGATATTAACCGCCCTACCTATACGAACGTACCCGATACGTCCTCTATATTATCATATAGAAATAAATATATAGAAATTATGTATATGCAAATTTACAGCGGACGCAAATTTACAGCAAAATATATAGGGATTAACAATGTAAACCGCTATATATTTTGTGTAGTACATTTTAAACAAGTTTTGAAAATTAAGAAATGTAATGAAAAAAATACCTACTTTTTGAATAATAACCCAAAGGTAAGGCGGGTAAAATCCAATTTGGAACATTACTCCATTGCAGAGCGAACGAAAATGATTTGATTATTTTTGGAAAACGGCCGGCCAGTAACTGACACTCAGCGAGCATACCGGCAATTTTATAGAATTTACAGTGCTCCAACAGCTCCTATTATTCGTGTTATAGAGGCCAAATTTGATCGATATGGGAGCGTTGGAGCGTTTTCTGTAGGGTTACCTGAAGGAGAAGGTGTACATAAACAAACCACGGACTTAACGGTAGCTGAACTACAACATTCGATCAGAAATCGGCAAATTACACCGGTTACACTTTAAAAAGTGAGGGAAAATTCCGTGAAAGGAGCCCATGGGTGCATTAATTCCAATGGTGTACACAACTGATCTTATTTTTCTCACCTAATGTAAAAAATACACGAAGTAAACTTTTAAGTACCTATTTGAAATTTATTTTTTTTAGTTTTTATCAATTCGTTTTAAATATATTAATGTTGACATGTGGAAAGAGACTTTTGGACAACTCAGTGTATTCTCGTCGTTGATACTGCTCAGTCACCTGTCATTTCTGAGAGTTGAAGGTAAAAATATAGCACTTTAGAAAAACGATCATAAGAAAGAAACTACTTGGTGGATCATGAAAAGAAGAATTGTAGAATGATCGCATTGCAATACAATTATATAATTTTGAATAATTACACTGGCCAACAACATTTTTGTAACTGGGGTTCTGATAACAGATTTACATTAATCTCTTTGATTACAATAACAGTCTCAAAGAAGACATGGTCCTATCACGTCAAGTTTTTTAGTTACAGTCGTAATTACTGTTTGTGTGGAACCTAGTACAGCCAAAAATATATGTGCGGGTGGTACATTTACAGATTGGTACAATAATGGAATATAAATAAATTTAAGGTCATGTATTGTTCTGTCAAACTTTTTTTATTTATTACTTTCAATTAAAAAAAAAACCTAATATATAGAAATGTCAAGAAATCACTTAAAAACTAAAAATACTTCTTAGTGTACTTTTTCCTCTTGTACTCATTTCCGTCGGTTTCTCTTTGCAAGTACCAACAGTAATCCGCCATCATGCTGGAATTCCATTTTCCTTGAAAACGCTGTTCTATGGTGGCCATATCCTGGTGAAACCTCTCACCATGTTCATCACTTACAGCCCCGAGGTTTTCCGGAAAAAAGTCAAGATGCGAATGTAGAAAATGGATCTTGAGAGACATTCTTGCGCCCATTTTTTTGTAGCAGTCCAACAGTTGCTTTACTAGAACAACATAATTATTATGCTTGTGATTACCTAAGAAGCCTTCTACTACGGCTCGAAAAGAGTTCCAGGCGGCCAATTGAACAGGAGTGAGATGCTTTTCAAACTCTTTATCGTTTAATGTTTCGCGTATTTGCGGGCCAACAAATATACCTTCCTTTAACTTAGCGTCGGATATTCTGGGAAACTTGGCCGTGAGATACTGGAACCCAAGTCCATCTTTATCTAGAGCTTTCACAAAATTCTTCATAAGACCAAGCTTGATATGAAGAGGTGGCAAGAAAACTTTTTCTGGTTTCACAAGTGGAATAAATTTTATGTTTTCTTTTCCAGGTGTAAATTCTTTTCTCTGAGGCCATGTTTTCTTTTTGTAATGATCATTCGTAGCTCTGCTGTCCCATAAACATAAGAAACAGCAATACTTCGTGAATCCTCCTTGTAAACCCAGCAACAAGGCAATAACTTTCAAATCACCACAAATATTCCATTCAAATTCTTTGTAATTTATCATATTTATCACCAGAGACATACTATCATAAGTTTCTTTCATATTGACGGCATGAGCAATGGGAATCGAAGGTTTTTTATTTCCGTTGTGACGCAACACCGCTTTCAAGCTGCTTTTAGAAGAATCCACAAATAGTCTCCAATCACTTGCATCATGAACTTGATTCATTTCTCGAAACAATCCATCGATGTCTTTGCAGTAACAAATGCCATCCTTCATTTCAAAATAAACCGATAGGGTTATATTTCTTTTCCGAAAATAAGAAATTCTTGTTCCGCTTGAAAGTAAATTCCATTGTTTCAGTCGTGAGGCATACAATTCTGCGTGCTGTTTTGATAAATTAAGATCCCTGACAAGATCGTTAAGCTCACTTTGTTCAATAAGATGCGGTTTTTCTTCGCTACTGTAACTTTCATCGCTCGGTGAAGAGATTTGCATCCCTGGCATAGAAGCAACAGGCTCGCCGAACGGTTGTTCGTAGGGAATATCCTCGATGTTAGAGGGTGGAGCTGGAATTGGTACTTCGGAGCTATGTAGGATCGGTCTAATTGCAGATGGTAAGTTTGGATACTCAATGCAATGTTTGTTTTTGTTTGAAAATCCCGCGACATTTGTAAAGCAGAAGTAGCAGTCGGCAGAATGGTCTTTCGGCTCTCGCCGTACCATTGGGACACCAAATGGCAAATTTCTGCCCTTCCCATGTAACCACTGCGTCAGATTAACTTTACAGGTAGTGCATAAGAAATGCGGAGCCCATGACTTGTCTTGGTCACCAACATGGCAACCGAAGTAATGATAATACGTTTTATCTCAAAATAAGAAACCCTATCTAGAAATTGTAAACACATTTGTGTAAGTTATTACATGCTTTACCAAATCTATTAGTTCGTTTTATTTATGTTCATACATATATCCGAAGAGAAGCACAGATCCGAGCAATGGCAGCACTCGACTAAGTGCCCCCAGAATACAAACAATTATATTAGGGATTCTAGACTGCGAGAAGCACGACTGAATAATCGTACAATACAGAATTTATCCGTCTTTCTCACACATATCTAACAGGGGGCGGTTGCATTGTGATTTTGATGTCCTAAATTAAGTTAGTTGAGAGCGCGGTTTGTCGCGCTGCGCTCGTACCCGTTTTGGAACGGGTCCCATCAAACTTGCAGAAGGCAAATTTGCAGACGGCAATCTTGCAGACGGCATTCTTGCAGGCGGCAGTTTTGCAGAAGGCAATCTTGCAGAAGGCAGTTTTGCAAATGTCAAAATGACCAAACCTAACCTAACAGAAAAACTTAAAACATTTTTTAAAATGTTTAGTTTGATTTATAAAAGTCATCCACTACAAGGATGCCGGTAATTAATGTCACTTCGATTTTAGGGAAAGAAAAACCTAACCTAACCTAACCTAACAGAAAAACTTAAAAACTGTACTGAAGGTTGCCGCCTGCAAGGTTGCCGCCTGCAAGGTTGCCTCCTGCAAATCTGCCCTCAACAAATTTGGAACTGCCAAAAGTGACATTTGTGCAAAATTGCCGCATGCAAAGCTGGCGCCCCCCTTTGGAACATTACTGAGCTTTGACTACTATACATCGTACCCGATTCGGGACGTTACTATCCTAAGGAGTTAAACCATTGCCTTCTCTATCTCCCGAGATACAGGAGGCTATGGTTAAACGCATACACTATTTTTTGGTTAAAACCGGATTGCTGTTAATTTGCGTAAGAAAATATACAACACGTCGTTTTAAAGAGATTGTAGAGTTGGGTGACCAATCAGGCCCTCGCTGCGCGCCTGTTGCAAAATCGCGTATCCGAGTCGACGTATTTACCAGTATCGCCATAGAACTGCAATGGAGCGCGTTGCGGCATGCCAAATTTTTGGTTTTACCTTTGCTTCATGTCTCGTCGATTTCATTGTGAAATTATTAGAGAGAGATCCAAAACCCATAATTCTATACACCGACGGTTGTGCAGCACAAATCAGGATCCTTGTTATGTCCAACGCACTTTTGAGGCTCTCTATGAAGTCAAATTTAGTAATAACTCAAAAAATTCTTGAAAAGGGGCACACTGTCCATCCATGAAGGGAGACTGTCCATTCGGTTATAAATTACGCGATCGTTAAATATTTTTATTAAGTCAGTGTGCCGCAGTAACCAGGAAATCAAGGCAGAAACCATTTCCTTATACAGCATAGGTGGTTGACTACTCATTTGTTTTATCGATTTTACCCAAAAAGAAACTATGGTGTATGATTCCATACGACCAGGAAGATTTGTGGGTGTTTCTAATGTTACGGATTTGCATGTAATAAGATATGAATACACTGGTGCCATACGGTACAAAGAATCTTACGATGAAGAGTTTTAGCACTTACCCATACGTCCAAAATGTCTAGACATAGATTTGCTACTAAAACCCCAGCACAATGCACCGATAAAAATAGCCAGTCTAAACTGAAATTAGTTATTCCAGCTGATTGCCTTTCATTCTATAATACAATTCACCCATGAAAATTATTAGGTTTATAAAGACGAAGGTTTTGCTTAATTTATAATAATTATTATTCAAAGGAATTATACAAGTCAAAATACATTTTTAAATGTCTGTAAGGTCCACGTATTTAGTTTTACAATTTAATTGTTTTTGTGTAGTTTTATAAATAAAAACCTATATTAAAGTTTAATAATTTTTAGTTTTAAGTTAAATGTATTTTAATTTCAAGTTTTTGTTCCTTCACAGCAACTGAATAAAAAAAAATAGTTTTGGGACATTTAAGTGTATTTGGATTATACTTTTGGGATATTACAATAGAATACAATACAATCAACTACTTCAGTAGTTAGTAGGCATTCAAAAATGTAATTAATAAAAACATAACTACCTATCATGATGGTTGTAAAAATTATGACATGTAAAAGCTTTTAATCATTTGTTAAAAGAAAATTATTATTATTTCAAGTTTTTATTTATTCATAAATAATATAATTTAATTCCTCTATGAGGCATCAACGTGTAAGAAGTATCTACGAAATTATTTTAGAATTGTAGAATCGCTTAAGATAAGTTTTCTTTAGTTCGATTAATTGTATTTACAATGTAAAAATTTAGATTTTTCAGGAAACCACTTCAATACAGTGTATCTTCCAAATGGATTTTTGTTTTTTTATTCTTTGCAATATATACAAAAAGAAACGGTTTTTATGCTCTCCTGTAAACTTAGCAAGAGAGTTTACGCGGTTTTGCAAAATCACTGACGTTATACTGTCATTACGTTGAATTATATGGTGTACGGAAATATGTTGCTATATTCCGCTCTGGGCGACCCCCGGTTCGTTTTTGTTTCGGGCGAATTTTAGCAAAAATCAGTTTTATTTCATCAACACTGCTGTAATTTAGCTGTAAATTAGCTTCCCCGAACAAAATGATACATAGTTTATTTCTTGTTAACTCTTCTGGGTGCGTGTATTTGAAATTATGGCGAACTTTCTTTGCTTGTTTACCATATTGTTGCAATTGAATGTGTGGTTTCTCCTTTTGCAGGGATGTTTTCTTGGAGAAACATTGGAGGAGTGTAATTTCTAGATCTGTTTGTGATTATTATTTGGAGGCACAGAGGGCTTCGCCGAATGTAAGCATTTTTATAAGCTGAAGAATCTCTTTTGCTCTTTTGTATGAAGCTTGGCCTGACCACCAATACAAACAACACGCATCTTGAAGTTAAAGGTTGGGACTGTGTGAGCCCACGAACGTAACATATTCCAAGCATTACGACATCTAGACCCTTGAATTTGCATGAAGACAGGACTTATAACAGTGTCGGATCAACCCATCTAGACACTCTTAGACAGAGGCTGTCGAACCCTCGAGGCCCCATTTGCACTTTTTGGCCCCCCTTTGGGCTGTCAAACATTCTGAGACGATATAATGTAGAATAGACGATATACGTATAAACAAAGCACTCGCACCGGAAAGTGGGCCGTAAAACATTTCTGACAACGCTATATAAACAAATACGATCGCACAGGCTGCTGGCAGCGGCCAACTGTTGATAATTTATAAAGGAATTTAATTTGAATTTCACTTGAACAGAATTTCAATTGATTTAGAAACAATTAAAAAAAGTTAGTACCTAGTAAAAACACATTTTTAAAAACAAGCTTTTATTAAAATGCTCTGTCCCGAGCCAACTCTGGGTGCAGCAGCCATGTCATAGTGGAACTTAGAACGGGCTATTATAATTGAATGCTATACAGAGTTTTGTGTTTGTGCTGTTGATTGTTGAGGAGTCACCTCGTTGGAGACCAACCATAAAAATGCATTGTTATCGGAACTGAACCAAGATTAGACAAGATTTCAACTTCATATGATAAAAGGAAGTGCTTCTAATTCAGTTTGCAAGATTTGCCCTAAACAAATTAAACAAACATTGCAAAGTAAATAAAAGCTTGTAAAAATATATGATTGTAATGATCCAAACGCTATCTTTACACGGGCTTAGTAGCTAATGACAAGTACTTTTCACTTAGCAGTACTTGTCTCTAACCTGCTTAGTGATCGTGACAAGTAACCTTTTACACATTGTTATTAGTAACCATTCATTATGGTGCCATTGTCCAGGCATATTTAATTAATGTTTTTAAGCTATTGCATAGATTTTATCGCGGGCCTAGGCCAGCGCGGCGACCGAATGAAGAAATTTCCTAACGAAAATTAATGATTCTAAACTGATAATTACGTCTAAACGAGTACTGCTTACGATTCGAAAAAAATATATATTAAACAAGAACATTTTCCTAATATTCTTAGCTTTGAATATTTTAGATTTTGTTTATATTACATTGTGTAATTAATTTATGAAATTAGGTCTAACCGAACACAAAAACGACTACTACGCAAATACTATCTGGCGTATTATTATGAAACCTGCACCTTTTTAAAGATAATTTAATTATCTATCTTTTTATCTACGAATTTTTTCGAATAATCCGGTTTTTTTGCTTTATCGAATAAAAAATTCGTGCGCGGCGCTCTATCGGAAGACGTTTAAATTATTCCGAATCATTTGCTACCGCAGCCGCAAATGATTCGGAATAATTTCAATGTTTTCCGATAGAGCGCAGTTATCTGATATCAGAAAAAATAAAATAAATAAATAATTATAATTGCATAAGTTGTTAAAAATGCTATGCAATAGCTTTACCGCGGCAGTCCCCGAGTGCCACACGTTTTTTTTTAATTTCAAATTTAGTTTGTTTAGACCAGTTTTTTTTACAAAGAGACTTGTTGCAGGCTATCTAAAAAAAAAAAATCCGAAATATTAAAAAATCATTATTATATAATGAACAGACATATTTAGTATGTGCTTTTTGCAATTTCTTTTACAAAACTTTATGTTGATCTAAGGTGGAAACAGGTAAGTACAGCTTCGAAAGTGACAAACAGTCAAAATTAATGTGGTTTTTGCCATTGTTTTTATAAAAACTATATTTATTGAATTCTAACAGTTACAGCTGTGGAAGAGACTAAGGGGGGGTCGAAAGAACTAAGTTACAGTCTAAGGGGGGATGCGTAAGAGTTTTTTTTTTACCAAAAAGGGGGTTGTTATCTAAAAAAGGTTGTAAAACACGGGTTTAGACAAAGAATTGTTTGAAATGTTGATTGCAGACAGACAGACTCACTTATCGGTGACCGCATTTCTTTAAAATCCTTTATTGTTACTCCATCATCACATCATTTGCAAATGTGAAAGTGCGAGAGAACTTATCTCATCTCAGATTAGTAGTTTTTTTTTGATTTATTGCGTAAGCAAATGTCAAAATATTGATTGTATTATACTTATTCTATTGTTTAAGGATGTACCTCCGGTGATTGCGGCTCCGCACCATTTTTTGCTGTCCGTACAGAGAGGTGGGATAAATCTCGTTGCTGTTTGCAAGCAGGAAATCGCTCCTTTATTTGTCATCGAGTTTCTACACAGGGTCGTTGATACATTCCAGGTAACTCTAAATATACATAATCAATAATCGCAGTTAGTGGACGGCCTTACACAGGCCGAATATGCCAGGGCTTAAGATGGTTGAAAATGCCCAGGCTCAAGACGGCTCAATATGCCCGGGCTTAAGATGTCCGAATATGACCGGGCTTAAGACGGCCGAAAATGATCGGGTTTAAGACAGGTGAAAATGCCAGGTCTTACGACAGCCTAATATGCCCAGGCTTAAGATAGCCTAACGTGCCCGGGCTTAACCCTTGGAGTAAATTGGTATTTTCATGTATGCATCTGTCTCTTTTGCAGGATTTTCGGCGACATCGACTTAAAGTACTATAACTCCGAAACTACTACACCAATCATAAAAAGAACAACTGCACAATGATTGCATTGAAATTTCGAATATAGAATATTGAAATATCATTTTGTAAAACAATTAGATAATTATGAATAAATATGAGAACGTCAAAGAATTGAAAAAAACGCGGAACCAGATCTGGTCGTATCATACTCAACGGATAATTGTTTCAGAACCAGATTTGGTCGTATCATACTCAACGGGTTAAGATAACCGAATATGCCGGAGGTTAAGACTGCCAAATATGCCCAGGCTTAAGATGGCCGAAAATTTAGTGGCAGCCCAGTCTTCATTAAAATAAAATGTTCATTTTATTCTTGAACTCTGAAAAATGTCTGATAGAAAGAAAAGATTAGGCAGAGCAAGGAATAAAAATCTGGCGAAAGAAAAAGGTGTCAAAAATTAAACGCTTCTTGGACATTGATAGATAAATATAAAGACCTGGCATCGGTCGACGGCAGCCATGCCGTAGAAAAGTGGCCAGGTGGCTTTGCGGATTTCACGGCGTTTTGAGATATTCGTAGTTGAATTATGACACGATTCGGAATTACTTTATTGAAAAAGCACATTCTTTATGCTTTTTAATGATCAATATATTATTATACTCTTATTAGAGCTTTTCATAATATAATAAGAAGAAGCTTGCAACGCAGTGAAACAACGACAGCTAAAACAACGACAGCTAAAACAACGACAGCTAAAACAACGACAGCTAAAACAACGACAGCTAAAACAACGACAGCTAAAACAACGACAGCTAAAACAACGACAGCTAAAACAACGACAGCTAAAACAACGACAGCTAAAACAACGACAGCTAAAACAACGACAGCTAAAACAACGACAGCTAAAACAACGACAGCTAAAACAACGACAGCTAAAACAACGACAGCTAAAACACGAAAACATATGTATTCTATCGGACAGCAGGTCAGTGCTACAGGCACTGGGAAGCGATAGATTTACATCCGGACTCATATACGGATGCCATCAAAGCCTCCTCGAGGTATGCGGAAAAGGCAATAAGGTGACACTGCAATGGATCAAGGGACACAGTAACTCAAGAGGAAACGATGCTGCGGATGAACTAGCCCGTAAGGGCTCAGACACACCGGCATACGGACCCGAACCTATCGTGCCCCTACCATACTCGCACATAAACAACCAACTTGACAACCACTACAAACAACTACATCAAACACACTGGAAAGAGATAGACACCTGCAGACAAACCAAAGAAATAGTAATGGAATACAACCACAAACTTACCAAAACACTTCTAAGGACAAAAAGGCCCCAACTACGCAAACTAGTGGGACTGATAACAGGACACAACACACTAAACAAACACCTCTTCAAAATGGGCGGAACGAATAGCCCTATGTGCAGAGCATGCATGGAGGCGGAAGAAACCACAAAACACATTCTGCTAGATTGTGAACAGGTAGAAGTATACAGGACAAAACACCTTGGGACCCCAGGCACCCTGCGCGAGGCGGCAGGAAACCTGAAAGCCCTGCTGGCTTTCGTCGAGGAGCTGGGGTGGGTGGAATAGCGCTACCCCCGTTACATGCAAAATAGGCACACTGGATGTCGACTTGCGGAGGAACGCCCAGTATAACTAACTAACTAACTAACTAATATAATAAGATTGGCTTTTCAGACCAGAATCATTAAAACTACCTTAGCAGACAACGTGTAAGGATCAAAACTAATTGAGTCAACATACAGCAGCATCCTGTATATTTTGAATATACTGCATTTTCTGCTTTTAATGAAAAAATGATGGCGAAGTAACTTTTAGCGCTGCTTTCTAATGAATTTCGCGAACTTCTTAACGAATTTCGAACAAAAATAACAAAAACCCAGCAGAAAATTTGACAGTTTGTATGGGGTTGCATACAGCGGATTTGAAATTGTTGTCTATGCACCTGGTTTCACGATTGCCTGAGCAGACTATACCTGGAATGAATTCTTAAATTACTTATACAGTAGGGGAACGATAATCCGAACCCAAGCTAATCCGCCTCTACAATCCAAACGCCCAGCACTTCCGAGAAATTAAAAGACAAAGCATTCTATATGTTGCTGAATTTAGAATTTAGTTGCCTGGCAAACCATAAATTTAGATTTAAAAAAGTTCAATATCAGTGCAATAGTTACGTTTCTGATTTAACATAATTATGTTCTTTTCTAAATTTGAAAAATCTTTGTTTTTTTTTTTTTTAAATGCATTGTTGAAGAGCCACTATACTATAAACCGGACACTTCGCTAATCCGAACAGGGTACACATTTTTGGTGTTCGGATTATCAATACTGTATTAAAAAAAAATGTATTTTGCAAGTTATTTAATAATTGGAGTCGTTATATTTTTACAGGATTATTTTTCGGATTGCACAGAGTCTGTGATCAAGGAGAACTATGTCGTTGTTTATGAGGTACATATCTACATCTCCTAAATGTAAGATTTAATCCATATGAAAAGATAATTTGACAAAAGTGTTCATACTTCCACAGTTGCTGGATGAAATGCTCGATAATGGTTTCCCATTGGCCACCGAAAGTAATATCTTAAAAGAGTTGATTAAGCCGCCAAATATATTGAGAACTATCGCCAATACGGTTACCGGAAAATCCAAGTTAATCCAAGTTTCAGCTTTTTTTTAGGTTGAAAAGAAAATATGAAATTTTATGCTCTTTTTTCCAACAGTTTGGCTGGCAGCTTACCGTCCGGCCAGCTGTCCAATGTTCCTTGGAGAAGAATGGGCGTGAAGTACACAAACAACGAAGCCTATTTCGATGTAATAGAAGAGGTGGATGCAATCATTGATAAGAGCGGTGCCACTGTATTTGCGGAAATCCAAGGATATGTAAGTACTTAATAGTTAATTTACTTAAAAATAATTATATGCTTAAAAATTAAGCAAATACTTAATTTGCAAGTGGGCAATTTTACAGGAAATATTGGATTTCTCCTAATTTTACTAAAAAATCAGCAAACTAATCGAGAATGGCTTAAAACTGGCTCTCAAGGACATCACAACCTGGATAAATCTATCAAAATGGATAAATCTATTTCATTGGTTTAAAATTTTGGTTATTTTTAGCTATGCTGCCTTCAAATTATGTTAGTTTCAAACTGTTGCAGCCTAAATACCACCTAGGCAATGCTGATGTAGACTCAAGCCATCCCAATCTACAAAACACATCGACAATGGGAAATTTTACAACTTTAATTGCTCGAAATACAATGACGATGTCTTTAACCGACACGAACCGTCGCTTTACGAAGAACCCACAGCGCTATAGCAAAAAGCGCAGAACCTTCCTGCAAAAGACCCATTGCTGGCATCTTAACCGGCAAAATACTTGCATAAAATAGAATCGAGCAGGAAATGCCTTTCAAGACACAAACTTTCCATGCCAGGAATAATATAAAAACTCAACGACAATAATATAAAAAATACCACAATTTAAAAATAACCATGCAGTGATAGTCTCAAAAAACCGGACCATAAAATACATAAGCTAAAACTCCGACAAACATAGGGGGAATCAAAAAAGGGGACTTAACCTGTTGTAGCGGCCGATCAATCCAGGCCATAAAATCTCACAACACTCGTTTTTAAAACTGAAATATACACCAAGCCGGATCCTATTGATTTGGATATGAAGCCACTTACGACCCAAAATCCTAGATAATAAGATTAGAAACCAAGTCTATATAACAATATTTTGTTATATAGACTAATTGGCAAATTATATATATAAAGCCATAATTGGCAAATTTAGAATCATAACTTAGAAATATGGCCATAACTTTTAATCTAGAAATATAATCAAACTTAAAATGTAAGTTTTGATGTATAAATTATACATATAATGGATACACTAGATTATTAAAAATACTTCATATTAAGTTTTTAGGATTTAACCCTTCGAGTAGCGGCAAAATTTCATGGCAGACCGCAGCAATTTATTGGAATTTCTTGCAATATCGCCGCGCTCGACAAAAAGTACTATAACTATGGAACTACAATAGAAATCATAAAAAGAATACCTGTGCAATGATCGCATTGAAATTTCGTATATAGAATATTGAAATCTCATTTTGTAAAGCAATAAGATAATTATGGTTAAATATGAGAAAGTCGAAAAAGTTAAAAAAACTCGGCATTTCTAACTTGTACTTGTGTTACGGAAAAATACGGAACCCTATTTAAAAATTGTAAATACTATCGTTATCTTTATTAGATAGAGCAGAGCAGTGGATTCCGAACTGACGACTGGCTGTGGTAGGTTTAGGACAGCTGTCTTGCCACATGTGAGCGTACACCTTACCACCCATTCACTCCCCATTTGAAGCCTAACAACAGAAGCAGATTCACGAGTTCATAAAACAATAGTTTCTTCAAGTAGACTTTCTGAATTTCTAACCCTCATTCGTGTCAAAGTTTTGAGTGTAGAAGTACCGGTGGACGTAGAAATATTGTACAAAAATAAATAATTAGGTAAAAAAAAACACTAAAAACTTGCTTTTGGGCTATGATACGATATTCACATACACACGGCTATGATACGACATTCTATCATAGAATGCCAGTGCCTATCTTCCGGCTTCATCATCAGACCTTGAAACCTAATCGTGGTCAAAGTTCATTCCAAGACTTTTCTAACAAGTCCAAACACAGCTATGATGCGATGTTCCATCATGAAGTTCCAGTTCATATCTTCCGACTTCATCATCAGATCAGTTCGACAGTACCATATTATTGTATTGTCATCAGAACCAGAACTACATACATCTGCCAATTTTCATGACGCTACAATCCTTGGAAGATGGTTAAATTAGTTACCTTAGATTCCATTACATAGTTACATACAGGTCAACCTAATAAAAGCGTGTTAATAAAATAGTGTGAAGTGAAAATTATGAACATTGTAAAAAACCAAATCCATAAAACATTAAAAAACATTTTATATCTAAAAATCACTTTTATTTTTCAAAATTAATACATTACCTGGTTAATTATTCTGGTCAAACATAATGAAGTGAGGGAGTGAAAATTAGCAAAACTAGGAGGAGGCGCAACACCAGGCAGGGGAGAAACCCGACGGTCTCCATTGACCTACTAGCAACCAAAGACTTGGAGCTGATCTCTAGCCGAGCGACGGTCGACCTGCGCCGAGGACATGTTATCCATCATCGGTAAGCTGCAGCATTTTAAATAAGTTCCTCGCGGAAACTCGAACGCTCCGAGGGTGCCGCACTTCTAAACGACGATTATCCGAGGATTAATGACCCCCGAACCAACATCTTTCATCTGACATTACGGACAACATCTATCAAAGGAAAGGGCAATGGGCAAAAATGTATGGGCGCTGGGGCTCACCTCTTCAATAACAATAAAGTATTTACCATTGGAAATATTTATTTATCCAGTATATTTATGACCTCTACAACTTACCTCAATTATGTGCTGTTTCAGAGTTTTGAAGTTCGGAATCATCTTAACCCCTCAAGACAGTAATGTCCCGAATCGGGTACGATGTATTGTAGTCAATGCTCAGTAACGTCCCAAAACGGGTATGAGTGCGGCACGACAAACCGTGCTTTCAACGAACTGAATTTACACCGAAATCACAGTGCAACCACCCCCTGTTAGATATGTGTGAGAAAGATGGATACATTCTGTATTGTACGATTATTCAGTCGTGCTTCTCACAGTCTATAATCCGTAATATAATTGTTTGAATTCTGGGGGCACTTAGTCGAGTGCTGCCATTGCTCGGATCTGTGCTTCTCTTCGTATATTAAATAGCTTCTCTTCGGATATATGTATGAAAATAAATAAAACGAAGTAATAGATTTGGTAAAGCATGTAATAACGTACACAAATGTGTTTACAATTTCTAGATAGGGTTTCGTATTTTGAGATAAAACATCGATATCGCTGAATAAGTGTTTTTTTTCAGTTCTCCAACTTTCTAATAATTATTCATAATTATCTAATTGTTTTACAAATGTTTTAATGTTTTATATTTCAAATTTCAATGCGATCATTCTACAATTATTCTTTAAGTAGTTTCTTTCTTATAATCGTTTTTCTAAAGTGCTATATTTTTGACATTTAACTCTCAGAAATGACAGGTGACTGCCAAGATTTACATCCGCCGCTTGAGGGGTTAACCCTTCCTATTTGAGGTAACCATTTTCGGTTAGACGCTTACAAATGCCTAAAATGGTATCTAATCAATATTGGTTAGGGCGCTCCGCGCTGCGTAAAATGCGATTTATTACTCGAATTGCGATCCTATCCGCATATAATATGCGTATAATATTCGTATAAAGTATCCGATTATGAATAATAGAAGCCTAATATTTGAAGTAGTTAGTAATTCGAAAAGAGTGAAATTATTCATCGTAATATTCAAATTGTCAGTAAAATGTTAAATAATCAAATTAAAGCTACGTTATACATTTTAAACTAAAAGTGCAAATATAAGACCATATAAAATAGTCAGACAATAAGTCTCTACTTTTTTAAGTAATTTAAATGGGCACAGTATTTGAAAAATCATGGCCCTCAAATTCGGCCAGATAGAAAGGGTGGCCTATCAGCATCTCCTTGATTTTTTTTTTAATTTTATGTCCTCCAGGTGTTTACATTATGTAGGGAGTAGATTATAGAATTTAATGCTAAGGTACAAGTAGCTTTTCTATACTTTTGCCAGTCGTATTCGGGGTATGTTTAAAAGGGAGCTATGGTGCGAGTGAATGTCTGCATTAATTGTAATTTCTGCAAGTGCTGTCTAGCATACATTAAACACTGGTATTTAAACGCCGAATACATAGTCATTACCCTTGCCCTACTGAAATATTCTTTGCATGAGGTCCTAGTCGTTACCTGATACATGCTGCGCAGTGCTCCTTTTTGCAAAATAAAGATTCTTTTACTGGTTGCTGCATTTCCCCAAAATAGTAGTCCATAAGTCATTAACCCGTTGAGTATGATACGACCAAATCTGGTTGTGAAACAATTATCCGTTGAGTATGATACGACCAGATCTGGTTCCGCGTTTTTTTCACTTCTTTGACGTTCTCATATTTAATTCATAATTATCTAATTGTTTTACAAAATGATATTTCAATATTCTATATTCGAAATTTCAATGCAATCATTGTGCAGTTGTTCTTTTTATGATTGGTGTAGTAGTTTCGTAGTTATATATAAATAAATAAATAAATACAAACGGAGCTGCCATGGAATTCACCGACCGGAGTCACCGATGCAGACATCATAATACTATTTTTTTACACTTCTGGGGGTGAGCAGTGGATTCCGGACTTACGAACCGGCTGTGGTAGGTTTAGGACAGCTGTCTTGCCACATGTGAGCGTTCACCTTGCCACCCATTCACTCCCCCTTCGAAGCCATAGAATTTGAGATGCGCAAATCGCAGTTTTAGATAATTTTTCTAAGAAAGAGTTGATTATTTTTCTGGAAAGGCCAAGATCTTTAAAGAGGTGAAATAGAGATTTAGCTGGCAGGCCACGAGCGCCAACTTCCACCGCGTGAAGGTGAACAGTGAAGCCGTTCCGGGTTACGGCATTTGCAAGATCATGGTATTTATTTAATTTGTACTCGTGGTCTTTTGGGATATTTGATTCCCATGGAACAGTTAATTCTACTATAAGAGCCACCTTCCGAGATAGAGAGTAAAGAGTTATATCTGGACGGAGGGCTGTGCATCCGAGACTTTCAGGGAATTTATACTGCTTAGAGACCGAATCAACCTCCAGAATCCAATCTGTAGCTTTCTCGATTATTGAGAAAGGTTTTGTAGTTAAATGTTTTTTGCCTTTAGAGCCATCCCGCACAAACTGTATTGGGGGTTTGGAGGATACTGTCAAACCCTTGTTGGCACGAGCCACTGAGAGACTAATTACCTCGCGAATAACAGCGAGAACTTTGTCATGGCGGTAAGTGTACCGTCCTTGATCTAAGGCCACCTTGCAGCCAGCTAGAATGTGTCTAGCTGTGCAAGGGGTATTGCTACAGAGGGGACAAGAACTATCCTCGGCAAAGCTCCAACGAGCGAGGTTACTGGGGTCTGGAAGTGTATGCTGAAAGGCATTCAAATAAAATTTCAGCATCTCTGGCGTCCAGTCATAGAGCATTACCTTCCAGTGCATTGGAGGCGGAATGCAAAAGTCCCCAATTGTTGTCCAATCATTCTGGCATTGAAGGCCAATAGCATGAGCCATACTCTTGCTGTCGTAATCTCCCCGCAAAAGAGACTTCTTCAAGTCCACGTCGCTCGTGGTTGTACTGCCATACCCCAGACCAGTGCCATTCTGGCTGATTCCAGTAAGGAACTTTTTGTGGAAGTCTACGCGGGCTTGTAGATCATTTGAATCACTACGGCCACTTATTACGTGCTTCGATATTGCCGGATCTTTGGAATTGCACAGAATCGAATTTTTGGTTATTCTGGAGTTGGCGTAGAGCAGAGAGGGCAGTACTTTAAGTCGATGTCGCCGAAAATCCTGCAAAAGAGACAGATGCATCCATGAAAATACCCATTTACTCCAAGGGTTAATGAGTTAAAATATGCAAAGTATACTGATTTGGCTGCCAATTTGGCTGTTATGATTTACAGCTATTGGAAAAGTAGGCCCAAAATGCCCATTCTCTTTTGGAGCACAATTATCTTTAGTCATGGTTGTGAATTTGTTTCATCGCAATATCTATTGTTGTGCATCGACTTTAATAATAAAATTCATAATTTGATGAAACAAATTGGCATGCTTATTTCATTGAGGCAATATCTTACAGTTAGCCTCAACCTATTGAGAAAACATATTTTGTAGTAAAAATAAAATAAAACTGTTATTAAAATCACTTATAAAGGCAATTTGTATCAAATGTATCTAACATTACAATTCAGCAGAAACTTACATTACAATTCAACTTTTTTTAAAAGTAATGAACCTGTAATGACACAGGGAAGAGGAAAGGAAGGGGATGAGAAAAAATTATGAGCTTTTGTTTAAGTGTACAAACTCAAGCAAACTCGAGCAATACAAACTCAGCGCTGTCCTTATTTTTTTTTTTTTTGTTGAGTGGGGCTTTTCTAAGGTCTTTATGAACTTTGTAACACTGCGACCATTGCTGATCTATTGTGTTCGCCACCTAACTATAGTTCTGCGCTAAGCCTCGTGTCATTTAAGAACCGCATCAGGCTTTTGGCGCCAGATTGTTTTACCTCCTCAGGTTGGAGGTAATGACCACCCAAGTGGGTGTATCTTTTACGCATCAGCGGGCCACACTCGCACATGAGGTGCTGGGGAGTTTCCTCTGCTCCTTGGCCGAACCTGCACATTTTTGTGTCTCTGAGCTTGAGGTTAAACATGTGTTTGTTCAGGCCACAATGCCCCGTGAGCGCCCTCACCAGTATGCGTAGATTGTTCCTATTTAGCGATAAGGCCTCACGGGCCGTCTTACGGTCGTAAGCCTTAATTAGAGCTTTGGAATGATTCAACCCTGGCGTGTTGTTCCAGTGGTTGACGGATTGTTCTAAACACATTTGTTTGAGCATTAGGTTTGCAAGGCCTTTTGGTAAGCCACAGCAAGGTTTAGGGCCGTATAACATTCCCTTTGCTCCCGTCTTAGCAAGTTCGTCGGCTTTTTCATTTCCCTCGATTCCTGCATGGCCGGGAACCCATCTTAGAATTACCCTGTTCTTTTCGCTCAGGGAATTCAGTAGTGATATGCAGTTTTGCATTAGCTTTGAATTAATGGTATTCGAGGCTAGTGCCATAAGAGCTGCTTTGCTATCCGAGTGGATATACAGGGTTATTGGTTATTAGATGTATTCCTTTAAACAGTTCTAAGAAGAGGTCAATTGCAGTCGATTTAACCATATAATGCCTTATGCAAAAATGAAACATTCCTGAGATATTTACAATTTTAGGTTTTTTTTTAAACAACTGACATCTTTCGTTAAAAATAATATTTAAAAAAAACTACGCATTATTTTAATATTCTTTTATTGCTTTTGGGTTGGTGACATCCCAAAAAATAAATATTATCTATGGAATGTACATTATTGAAGTTGATTTTGTCACTATGCTCGAAAACATTTGAAAACTAATAAAAAAATGCGACATATTTTCACAAAAATGCATGTTTAAAACTAAAAACCGCAAGACTATTTTCTGTGCATATTAGCTTAAAAACATCTGCATCTTATTAGCTTTCGAATGAAGTATTACAACCCCAAATCCACAAAGGAATGACAAAAATATGATCAAAATAATAGGAGGAAGAGGTGCAAGACGACGAAGGGGAGGACGCTTGTGCGGGGGGAAGGGGCATTAATGACACCGGTTTAGTTAATTAGGAGGTAGTCCGCTCCTGCGATTTATTGCGTTCGGATGTGTCTTATGTGCTCTTGCGATTTGTTTTTTTCTCTGACGACTTGGCTTGTGAACTGATTTCTGTGATTGATTGCCCTCCTGGCGATTCGAATTGTGATCTGTTATAAGGACTGGTTATGGCTCAAAGAGAAAGAAGACGTTCCTTCACAAATGAAGAATATGCAGATATCCTGTATCACTACGGATTAGCCAGAGGCAACTCTGCAGTTGCCCGTCATGAATACGCGGCTCAATTTCGAAATCGCTGAATACCCGATGTCCGTGTTTTCGATAGTGTTTATCGTCGGCTTCGGGAGACTGGCACCGTCCGTAGACGACAAGGTAATTAGGTGTTTTTTTACATTAGAGTTACAAAAAAATACTCGGTTATTAGTTTCTTGTTAGTTACCATTATCTTTTTTCTGCTAGTTTCTTATTTAGCAACTGATTGTACTCGGTCGGAGGACTAAATAGATACTGATTTTCTTATTATTAAAACTATTTTTGTTGTTATCAGGTGACGCAGGCAGACCTAGAATTTACTATGTGGAAGATGAAGACGAAATTCTTTTTCATTTTCAACAAGATCCTACTGTATCAACTGTGATTGTAGCACGCCTCCTTGGCATATCTCAATGGAAGGTGTGGTATACAGTACATGAATCCGGTCTTCACCCATACCATTACACACCCGTACAAGCGATCGACGAAGGAGATCCCCCGAGAAGGATACAATTTTGTAGATTCTTGCTACAAGCTGACCTGGAAAACCCAAATTTTCTCAAACAAATTTTATGGACCGATGAGTCCAATTTTGACAAGGACGGCATAACAAATTATCACAATGCACATTATTGGGAAGAAAGAGCAGTGGGAAATCCTCACTTCAAGAGACCTAAAGGTTCACAAAGAAGATTTTCTGTCAATGTTTGGATGGGAATTATTAATAATCATTTAATTGGACCTCACTTTCTGCCCCAGAATTTAAACGGTGTTCATTACGAGGAATTTTTAAGAATTATTTTATTTGATCTTTTAGAAGATGTGCCAATAGCAACAAGGCATAATATGATATACCAGCACGATGGGTATCCAGCCACTTTAGGCAGCCCATACGAGCTTGGCTCGACGAGCAGTTCCCCAATCGATGGATTGGCAGGGGCGGCCCGATACCCTGGCCAGCACGGAGTCCTGACTTAACACCCATGGACTTTTATGTCTGGGGTCACATGAAGTCGTTGGTCTACCGTGATGGGTTTCCTGTCCCCACCGTGAATGAGCTAAGAAGACGCATAATGAATGCAGCTCAACAAATAAGAAACACTTTGACTACTAATGTAGTCAAAAGTGAGCTGCGTAAAAGAATGCGTGTATGTTTGCGAAATAGAGGTGGTCATTTTGAAAATGAACTGTAGTAAATAAATGAAAAAAAAACATTATTTTTCTCCCACCACAAGTTAAAATCGTAAGATTTCTCTAACTTTATGCTAAAACTGTAACTTTATGCTAAAAATTGTAAGATTTGTCCAACTTTAAGCCAAAAATATTTTATTGTGTAACATATTCTATTCATAGTAATGGTTAAACTTAAGGGTTTAAATAGAAATTAGGTTTCGAAATTGTTTAAATAATGATTTTAGCATTAAAACTTAAAATTTGTTTGTAGAAGATGTGCTTCCAATATTTAACCCTTAAACATTTGGTTGTACCTACACCTATTGTTTTGGTCATATGTTTGTCATTCCATTGTCGATTTGGGGTTGTAATACTTCATTCGAAAGCTAATAAGATGCAGATGTTTTTAAGCTAATATGCACAGAAAATAGTTATGTGACTTTTAGTTTTAAATATGCATTTTTGTGTAAATATGTCGCATTTTTTTATTAGTTTTCAAATGTTTTCGAGCATAAAGACAAAATTACCTTCAATAATGTACATTCCATAGCTAATATTTATTTTTTGGGATGTCACCAACCCAAAAGCAATAAAAGAATATTAAAATAATGCGTAGTTTTTTTAAAATATTTTTTTTAACGAAAGATGTCAGTTGTTTAAAAAAAAAAACTAAAATTGTAAATATCTCAGGAATGTTTCATTTTTGCATAAGGCATTATATGGTTAAATCGACTGCAATTGACCTCTTCTATGAACTGTTTAAAGGAATACATCTAATAACCAATAACCCTGTAGATACGGTGGTTGGCATAGTTCTTATGGAGGTTGATATCCGCACATTCAATAATGGCGTATACCTCCGCTTGGAATATGGAGGCGTATTTCCCCAAGTTTACACTTCTTTCGAAGTTTGGTTGCTCTCCATTTATACCACAGTCTACGTCAAGTCCCGATTTGGACCCATCAGTATACCATTTAAGGCTACCGGCCTCCCATTGCTGTTGGATTTTTAGCCAGTCGTTTCTGGGCGGCAGTTCCACTGTAAAAAGTTTTCCAGCGCTGTCCTTACATGTGTGGGTATAGCATTTCAGAGACGGGCTCCATGTATGGAGAATGAGTGCAAGTAGAAATCACTGCTGTGACCAGGGATCGAGAGCAGTAGGTTGTCTTCAGATCTCAGAGGATTTAGCCTGCTATGAGATAGCTTTAAAGTTCTGCTCCGTGACTAGAAGGCCCTTAATGGTGTTTTTTTTTTCAGATTGACTGTTTGATAAAACTGAGTGGCATGCCAGACCTGACGCTGTCTTTCATGAATCCAAGGCTTTTCGACGATGTCTCCTTTCATCCTTGTGTTAGGTTTAAAAGATGGGAGGTATGTTTCAGTTAATATTTATAATTACTAAGAGCTAGATTGCCAAAGTTCTAACTAAAATCCAAAGCAAAAGAATTTTAGAAGTGATATTTGTCCACTTTCTTTTGTTTCTTCTTCATTTTATTCTCTAATAAGAGTTCTGCAATATCCCAGAAAGTACATCAGCATGAAACGAGGAATAAAACCTTTAGTTTATACCGCAATACTAACCAAACATGCCGCATACGGCGAAGTTCCAACTTTCAAGAATTCAACTTATTGGAATAATTTGGGATTAATTTACTTCTATATTTTTCCTTTGGTAAATTAAGTAACTAATTTAAGATTAATTTAATATACTTAGTCATTCCTACACAATTGTTAAGTTGTAATGGAAATAAATATTCTGTATTATGTATAGTTTAAGAAGACGAAGAAGGCTTAGTAGATTTCCTATTATGTATAGCATTTTATTCTTATTCTGGTAATAATAAACAGTACGATAAGACTACATGTTTAGGAAAAACTCCTTCAAAATGCTTAAAGAGGCTCCCTTTGTTCCTTTAAGTAATCTGGGGTCCTAAAGCTATAACTTCTCATATTTTGTATATTAAAAATTTCAGTCTGAGCGAATATTATCCTTCATTCCGCCCGATGGCAACTTTCGGCTGATGTCTTACCATATCGGGTCACAAAATATGGTTGCAATTCCAATTCACGTGAGACATAACCTCGTACTGAGATCTGCTGGAGATCAGGGCAAGCTAGACATTGTTGTTGCACCGCGACAGACCTTGGGACGCAACTTAGAGGGTAAGTTTTATATAATTTAATGTACTGACTCCTTTAGTTCCTAATGGTTCCGCGCATCTTGGGTAGTGTATAGACTTTTTTGTATGGCCTTGGTTGGCCCAACTCACAGTTTAACTCTTCATCTGATAGCATCCTTCAAGAGGAACTTAACTTATCATTGCCAACTAGAGCTGTCAACTACAACGGGTGAACCCGTCACCCAGTGGTGTAGCGTGCCTTGGCGGGGCCCCGTATAAAATTGGTTTGGGGGCCCTTAGGAAGGGTAAAGATTTCTCACAAAAGAAAAAAAAATGTTTGCATAAAATTAAAAGAAATATTTTTTCATGATAATTATCTATCTGTCACTTTTTCCAAAAATTTTACAAACAATTCAAATTAAATACACTCTCCTTGCCTTTTTTTCGGCAAACTGATTTATTAAATCATTTATAGCTGATGATGACTTTAGTTTTTCTAAAGTTTCTGCCTCTATGGACAATAGTGACAGATCTGACAGGCGTTCATGTCCCATCGAAGTTCTTAGGTAATTTTTTATCAGTTTTAATTTTGAAAAACTTCTTTCAGCAGTTGCAGTTGTAACTGAAAGGACCAAGATAAAAAGAGCATGCTGTTATTACCTCCGGAAAACTGGATGCAAGACTATTGAATTTTATCAGCAATAATTCAATGAGTTCCTTAATGGAATAAATTTTTTGAATTTCAGATTTTAAGCATGTTTTTAGAGCATTTAATTGGTCATGAAGAATAACTTATTTAGCCGACAGTTTTCCGGAAGCGTTTAATATCTCTTCGTTTGAAGAAGACAGGAGTTTCTCCGGTTGTAATATTTTGAACATACTACTCAGGTCGCCAGGTCAGGTCAGGTTAGGTTGGGGGACCCGTGGCACGGGGGCCCCGTATAATTGATACGGCAGATACGGCGGTAGCTACGCCCCTGCCGTCACCTCAGAAAGTTCTAACGATATTAGATTTAGTTTTCTAATAACGATATTAGAAAACAATCCACCGTCTAGTTTCGCCACTAACGCCTTATTGCGAGATAAAAGGTTAATCACCCAGCAGACCGACACTCGCGCCCTCACTACCAGTTGCAATCAGATTACTCCGGTCTCCTGACTGGTTACAAGTTTGAGGTCGCTTGCTCGGTCCTTTTCTCTTACGTAGCGGTGATACGGTGTCTATCGAATCTATCGCAGACCGCAGCATCTTTTTCCCGGCCGTTCACCCGGGATCGGGTGGCCGAATGGTCGTTTCAAGAGCAGTTGCCGTAAGGTGAACAACTACTGCCGCTCTATAGGAGACAGTACTGTTTCCAGACTCCCCCGACTGTCGGTCAGAATGTGCAATCGATTGGCTGATGCCGCATGGTGCGTAAACCGTCCAGGAGCCCCCGAAGGTTGCCTCCTAGGGGAAACCGGCCCGCAGGCCAGAGTCCTACCCTGGCTTGCACTTCTGCGTGGAGGCCGCCGGATAGGTGTTGACCCGTGAGTTTAGCGACCCTGAACACACGGGTCTCAGTGGCCAAGCCCATTAGCTCCCACTTGTTAGTGCCACTATGAACCCTGCCGGCGGCTGTAACCTGCAGACCGGAGGATAGAGAAATGTGTCTAAATTTGGTAGTAAGGGCGTATGATTGACCTGCTGGGTTATCTTCCCAGTGCCTCGTGGTAAGGTGTTGGACTCTTACGGGCTTATTGACGTAGTTAAACTGTGGACTGTGTTGTCCCTAAGTCTCTGCATTCAATCCATGGGAGAAAGTCTCTTCATCTGATATCATTATAACTTCCTGGGGTGGCATGTTCGTCCCTAGTAAATGACGCTCCTTGTATGTACTGTCTCGAATGGTTCCTCGCAGTTTGGGTCACAATGGCCAGTTCGTTTCGTTGGGTCGGGTCAATTTATGGAGCAACTTCCATCCAGTAGCCTCTTTGAAGAGACAAATTGCCCCAGAAGGCCTCAGTGAACTCTGCCTGTACGTATATCCTGCTTGTGTAAGCAGTAGTGTATTTGCAGTGCGCTGGGGGATTTCCTTCAGGCGAGCCCTGGGGGGGGGGGGGGGGGGGGGCATCACTCCCCTAACTTGGATTATTGAATTCAGTGAATGACCGTGGGAGTCTGGAAATGTATGTTTCCTAAGAAACAGAGTATGCTGGGTCACACACATGTAGTCACACACCTTATACTGAAAATGTCATTATCTATCGATCTCATTATCATCAGTATAGCAGTATCATTACCAGTATAGTTGACGTCATCGTCGATCAATTTTCATTTGAGATTCGAATGAGGAATGCGAAAGACGTCATCTCGTATATGACTTCTCGTTCTCTCTGAACTTAATATTATTTTTCTCTTGACTTTTAGCCGTTTCGCTTGATGTAGTGATGCCTAAGTGCGTTTTAAACTGCTCTTTAATATCGAACCAAGGACGGTACTCATACGACCCTGTCACAAAAATTATGCATTGGGATATCGGGAGAGTCGACGGATCGAAACTGCCCAACATTAAGGGAACCGTAAGTACAGCAACTTTATTCACATTCTATTCGTTTATCTATCTAAACAC
Source organism: Micropterix aruncella (assembly GCA_944548615.1). Lineage (NCBI taxonomy): Eukaryota > Metazoa > Arthropoda > Insecta > Lepidoptera > Micropterigidae > Micropterix > Micropterix aruncella. The sequence continues at coordinate 8,604,441 of OX155973.1, read as the reverse complement.
TATGGAGGGGTATATAGTCGCTCCATGGGTGAGACCTCGTACATGCCAACAAGCATACTTTTCAGGGCATGAAAAAACCTGAATAACTTTACTCTGAAAAAAAATTAAAAAAATATTACTTTACTGTACTATAGATTCAAACTGTCAAAGAGATAAGTTGCTTGCTTAGAATTACTACTAAGCACGTAAGAGGTATCACCAAATAAGATGGCACTGAATGATAACTACTCAGGACACGGACAGAACAATCCGGAGGATGGTTTTACACCAATAACTATAAATAAAAACAATATTCACATACAAACGGCTATGATACGATATTCCATCATGGAATGTCAGTGCCTATCTTTCGGTTTCATCATCAGACCTTGAAACCTAATCGTGGTCAAAGTTCATTCCAAGACTTTTCTAACAAGTCCAAACACAGCTATGATACGATGTTCCATCATGAAGTTCCAGTTCATATCTTCCGACTCCATCATCAGATCAGTTCGACAGTACCATATTATTGTATTGTCATCAGAACTACATACAGCTGCCAATTTTCATGACGCTACGACCCTTGGAAGACGGTTAAATTAGTTACCTTAGATTCCATTACATATTTAGTTACATACAGGTCGACCTAATAAAAGCGTGTTAAAAACGAAAATTTGAATTGTAAGGGTGTCACATATTGCTTCAAACTCTTATTATAAAACTGTCTGTGTCTGTCCATTACCATTTTTTATTTGCGATATTTATTTATTTATTTGTATATCCTATTTATTTATTTGTGATATAGGTTGATGGTACTCCATCAAATTCAGTAAAGTACTTTGACGATATTTTTGAATCTCGAATTTAAAACAGTACAGTTTTATTCAATTGCATGTTTCAAAATTTTGTGATCAGTGAGTACTGGAGTTTTAAAACATTTCAACTTTTACAAATGATAAGCTGGCATTCAAAATTCTATTTGTCCATTCTTGGGCAAAATTGACTACCATCCATTTCGGGGGTAATTGGTAGTGAATAATCGATTGGGGTATTTAATTTCATTCCAAAGTGACTACATCACGTACTAAATTTATTCTGATAGTCACATTTTCAAATAGAACCAGACTTGTCCATTCCCAAAACAATACATTATTTCCATGCTCTACGTTTCCATATAAAACTTATACATAATTCATGTCCCCTTTGTAGTAATACTCCTTGCACAGCTAGACATATTCTAGCGGGCTGCAAGGTGGCCTTAGATCAAGGACTGTACACTTACCGCCACGACAAAGTCCTAGCTGTTATTTGCGAGGTAATTAGCCTCTCAGTGGTTCGTGCCAACAAGGGTTTGACAGTATCCTCCTAATCCCCAATACAGTTTGTGCGGGATGGCTCTAAAGGCAAAAAACATTTCACTACAAAACCTTTCTCAATAATCGAGAAAGCTTCAGATTGGATTATGGAGGTCGATTCGGTCTCTAAGCAGTATAAATTTCCTGAAAGTCTTGTATGCACAGCCCTGCGTCCAGATATAACTCTTTACTCTCTATCTCGGAAGATGGTCCTTATCGTAGAATTAACTGTTCCATGGGAATCAAATATCCCGAAAGACCACGAGTACAAATTAAATAAATACCATGATCTCGCAAATGCCGTCACCCGGAACGGCTTCACTGTTCACCTTCACGCGGTGGAAGTTGGCACTCGTGGCCTGCCAACTAAATTTCTGTTTCACCTTTTTAAAGATCTCGGTCTCTCCATGAAAATATTCAACTCCTTTCTAGAAAAAATATCTGAAACTGCAATTTCCGCATCTCATATTCCATGGCTTCGAAAGGGGAGTGAATGGGTGGTAAGGTGAACGCTCACATGTGGCAAGACAGCTGTCCTAAACCTACCACAGCCGGTCGTTAGTCCGGAATCCACCGCTCACCCCCTAGAAGTGTAATAATAGTATATGATGGGCCTGAATTCGGTTGGTAAATTCCATGGCAGCTCCGTTTGTATTTTATTTTACTCCCTAGAGATAGTTGAGGTTATATCCTCGACTATCTCTATGGACAATCTGTAACACATCTCTACACTACATCTCATCTCGACTATCTCTAAGACAATTATTTGGTCCCTCGCACCCTATAGAACCGAGAATTCTGCTCTTCAGTCAGCCTCTAGAGCTGGGCGTCTCGCTTCTAGCTGGTTTTGAGAAGACAGCTACTAGTGTTTCGTTTAGAGTAACATAAATAAGAACATGAGCCACGCACAACGGCCCAATCAAGAGGCCAAGTGCGGGAAAAAGCCCGTACAAACTAACTAACTAACGAACTAGTGTTTCGTTTAGAGTCTTAGTCAATTATTGTTTTGAATACTTTCATAAATTCATATGCCTGTTTTCGTTTTCTAGGTATCCGTGGTTTCGGGAGCTGATACAGCTGGTGCCAACCCAACAATTAATGTACACTTTACAATTAGCCAATTGGCTGTTAGCGGATTACGTGTCAATCGATTAGATATGTACGGAGAACGTTATAAACCCTTCAAAGGTGTAAAGTACATCACAAAAGGTGGAAAATTCAGCATTAGAATGTAAAAATGTACCTTTATATCTTTTTAAGAAAACAATTTTGCAGGCCCGTATTGTATTTCTTTCATTTATATTAAAAACTTTGTATATAACGAAAATTAAATTTTAAAATTCCTTAAAAAAATGGGCAAATAAAGCAAATTATATATCTACATTCGCAGTAAAGAAACAACACAGTTTTTTAATGCTATTTATAGTTCCACGAAGGTCGTATCTCGCATATTTTGGCCACATCTGATAGTTTCCGTGTTCTTCATTCTTGTGGATAATACTGAGCACGTACAATTGCCTCATGCCCAGAATTTATAGGTGTCTATTAAGCCCAGAGCCCAAAGAATGATAGAGGCCCAAAAAATACCTCGTCAGTCTCACAATAGCTCTCTTTGGCTGCCTACTTTTTAAAGTTGTCCATCTGGCCTTCACCTGTCATTTCACGCAGAGCCGTTCTCGTGTACCCCTCTGCAAGCGGCAGTATAGATTAAGGCCAGATTGCGGTTTCCTCCTAGCTCTCCCTTTCATTTCTGTGATTTTCACTGTTACCTCAGCCATCCTCAGGCAGCTAACGGTTCCTGTGCAGCTTGGCCTGCTCCTTGTCTTTGGTCGGCTCAACTCACAGTTCAACTCCCAGCCAGTAGCCTCCTTGAAGAGGGACGAATCTGGAAAGGACGAGTTTCCTCTGTCACGGCAGGTAGATTAGATCCTCGGGGATGACCTTCTGGCACTGGTGGGCGGTTTGCGCATCTTGCGGCATCAGCCAATTGACTGTATTCTGGCAAATAACAGGGGGAGGGGGGTCTGGAAGATATCTTAAACGTTTCCAAAGAAGCAGGGGGTGGTTGTTGACCTGGTCAGCTATTCCTAAAACAACCCGTTGGCCACTCGATCCCATGTGAAAGACAAGCAAAGAACGCACAGGTCTACGATATTTTCAAACTGAATTACCGCCAACATCACGTAGAGGCGGCACAAGCAATTTCAAACCTGAGACCAGAGTGGTGGATGGAGAAATCCTGCTAAATCTAATAGGCTGTCCACTTGTTTCACTTCTCAGTGCCAGCGAGGTAAAACGTTGGTCTCACCCGTGAGAGACCAACGTTACACATTCAATGTTCAAAGTATTGTCCGACGCTAGCCACTACTTCTTCCCAAATTTCTGGGAATTGACAGATCCCATCGTGAAAAAAGGCCGGCTCTTTGGCCAATATCCATGCATCGATCCATTCTTTGACTTCATCGTAATTGGAGAAGTGCTGGTTAGCCAGGCCATGTTGCATCGTTCGAAATAGATGGTAATTGGAAGAAGCAATGTCTGGGCTATACTGCAGGGGGGGGGGGGAGGGGGGGTTGGATTTCCCATTTGAGTGTTTCTAAGTACGTTTTAACGGGCGCCGCAACATATGGCCGAGCATTATCATGTTGCAAAATAACTTTGTCGTGTCTGTCGGCGTATTGCTGCTGTTTTTCTCGCAATGCTTGGCTCAAATGCATCAATTGTCATCGGTAGACCTCCCCTTCGTTCGATTGTAGCAGCTCATAGTACACCACACCCAGGTGGTCCCATCAAATACACAGCATGATCTTCTCGACATGATCTTCTCGGCTTGGCAATTGATGATGAGGCATGGCGGAGGGTATCCATAAGTTGCCCGACGTTTTGGATTAATGTAATGGACCCACTTTTCATCGCCAGTCACAATTCGATGCAAAAACTCCTTTATTTTTTGCCGTTGGAGCAGTTGTTCACACGTAAAAAAACAACGTTCGACGTCTCTTGGCTTTAGTTCATACGGCACCCAATTTACTACCTTTCCGATCATTCTCATTACTTTTAAACGATGGCAAATGGCTAGTTTAGTAACTCCGAGTGTTTTTGCGAGTTCCTCTTGCATTTCTGATGGATCTTCATCGAGCCTTGCCTCTAATTCTTCATCCTCAAACTTTGGTGGCGCTCCGGGTCGTTCTTCGTCTTCCAAATCAAAATTGCCACTTTTAAACTGTGCAAACCACTTCTGACACATTCATTCAGCTAGAGCATGGTCACTATAAACTTCCACTAAAATACGATGACTTTCGGCAGCCTTTTTCTTCATATTGAAGTAATGAAGTAAAACTCCCTGCAAAAACACATTATTCAGTACAGAAGTTGACATTTTCAGAGCACACAGAAATTATGTTGTTTACACTTTAGCGAAATGAGAGATACTGAAAAAGAAAGTCTAATGATAACACTTTAAAATGACGGTGTTGCCAGATAAAACAATGGAATAATAAACTAGTAGCGACATCTGTTATCAAAACTGCACGAACTTATTTATATTCCTAATTTGTCTGAAAGTTCATGTTTTTACACATATTATGATAAAATTACAGATATTAAAATCGGAATGAAGGGTTCAATTTTTAATATTTATTTCATTCATAAAAATATTTTGATAACCCTTTCCAAAATATTGGAATTTGGAAAACGCTAGAAATATGCATGAAATTGTTCTGAATCACGAGAATGATTCGGAATTTATTTAAGGCAAAATAGCGAGCATTTAAACTGCGTTGACTTGAGTACTGCCCTGCGACTAAGGGCGCCTTAAGATCCTGTTTTAGTGAACTGCGTCATTTGCATTTATGTATTTTTTAAGTCACGTGAGTCTAATCAAGGGCTATTAAAATATTTGTTTCGAAATCAGTTGAATGTCGGAAAAGACAGGTTGTAAACTTATTGGATACAATAAGTTCCAAAAAATATATCTCCATTCTATAGATAATTATACACATTCTAATATAATAATTATTCCTCATTTATGTACAATCATTGATTATACATATAGAGTATTAGATTGCTCAATGCCATTGTACGTTTTGGCAGCAAAGGTTTTACTACGAAATGCATTTAGTAGATTCAAACATTGATCGAACTCATTCATCGTTCCAAACATTGATTTAATCTTCTCTTATGTTAAAAATGGCGGCGTTTATGGTATGGCAGTTTGACGGCATACTATATATCGGTGTCCCATCGCAATAAATAAAAATAAAATACAAACGGAGCTGCCATGGAATTCACCGGCCGGAGTCAGGCCCATCATAATACTATTTTTTTATACTTCTGGGGGTGAGCAGTGGATTCCGGACTAACGACCGCCTGTGGTAGGTTTAGGACAGCTGTCTTGCCACATGTGAGCGTTCACCTTACCACCCATTCACTCTCCCTTCGAAGCTATAGAATTTGAGATGCGCAAATCGCGGTTTTAGATAACTTTTCTATGAAAGAGTTGATTATTTTTCTAGAAAGACCAAGATCTTTAAAGAGGTGAAACAGAGATTTGGCTGGCAGGCCACGAGCGCCAAATTCCACCGCGTGAAGGTGAACAGTGAAGCCGTTCTGGGTGACGGCATTTGCGAGGTCATGGTATTTATATAATTTGTACTCGTGGTTTTTTTTGGGATATTTGATTCTATTAGAACAGTTAATTCTACGATAAGGGCCACCTTCCGAGATAGAGAGTAAAGAGTTATATCTGGACGGAGGGCTGTACATCCGAGACTTTTAGGGAATTTATACTGCTTAGAGACCGAATCGACCTTTAGAATCCAATCTGAAGCTTTCTCGATTATTGAGAAAGGTTTTGTAGTTAAATGTTTTTTGCCTTTAGAGCCAACCTGCAAAAACTGTATTGGGGGTTTGTAGGGTAGTGTCAAACCCTTGTTGGCACGGGCCACTGAGAGGCTAATTACCTCGCGAATAACAGCAAGGACTTTGTTGTGGCGGTAAGTGTACCATCCTTGATCTAAGGCCACCTTGCAGCCAGCTAGAATATGTCTAGCTGTGCAAGGGGTATTGCTACAAAGGGGACATGAACTATCCTCGCCATAGCTCTAACGAGCGAGGTTACTGGGGTCTGGAAGTGTATGCTGAAAGACATTCAAATAAAATTTCAACATCTCTGGCGTCCAGTCATAGAGAATTACCTTCCAGTGCATTGGAGGTGGAACGCAAAAGTCCCCAATCGCTGTCCAATCATTCTGGCATCATTCTTCAAGTCCACATCGCTCATGGTTGTACTGCCATACCCCCTCAGACCAGTGCCATTCTGGCTGATTAAATATAACAACAAACGAATTTTCAAATCGTAATTCCTAATATTTTAATATGATTTATATAAAGATGTCAATTTTAATTTGATGTACAGCTTTCAAACAATAATTACGCGGTATTATGTTCAAATGACATTCTATCTCGCCATTTTATTTCTGGAATGTAATATATGATAATAATTTCAGCCTGTAGAAAATATATGATAGATGGCACTATTGGTTGAACGTTAACATTGTTATCATTGTTTAAATTATTGGGTTTTTATAATCAATCCGTCCTTTATTACGTCCCTTCGGCTACGTAAAGACCAAATTTGGTTGCACATCAAAACACCGTTGACTACTTAACGACCAATATTGGCGGCTTGCTCCCGGAGTGCACAGTAATATTATTTTCTAATTCGAACGCATCCTAAAATCCATACCAAATATCTCATTATTACCATAGATACATAGACGGCCGCTAGAATAATTTTGCGCGTCATTTTGCAGATATTTCTGGTAAAATTCCATTGTCAAACGTCATCTTTTTTTTTTTTTCGAGAAATCATCAAAGTTTTTATAGGTTTTTATGAGCTAATGTCTAAATATTTTTGTATGTAAATAAGCAAAACGAAATATTACCTTTGATAGAGAATCTAATAAAGATCAAGATAGTACAGTAGAGCGTCGATTATCCGAACTAATTGGGGGACAAGGGTGTTCGGAAAACCGATTTATTCGGATAATCGAACTGTATAAAAAACTGTATTAATAAAACCATATATGGACATAATAATATGTATTATCTATGTAATCTGTTTTAACTTTTATTATTTATTACAATAGTGAGTAGTAATCCAGTGAACAAAATAGATATGTGTGTATGTAATACATGTACATGAAGAGGAACGAATTAACGCTTTAAAAAGTCCTTAATTTTGGTCTGTCGAAGCAAGCCTACCAGCTTATGAGCAGCTAATTCCCGCACTTTTTTTAGTACAGATATCTGATACTGGTCGCTTTCATTTTTTAGCTTCAAACCATCGCAAGATAGTATCTAGACATGTAAATGCTTCAGAAGGTGTAGGTATTTTTTCATCTTCATTTTCTGATTCACTAGTCGATGAGGTGCTGGCGGCGTCAGCATTATCAGTCACGAGGTCTACAATATCGCTGTCCTGCATGATTTGGTACACTGGATCTGCATCATCAACCCTCATCCATTCTTGAACGTCTTCTTCATCACATTCATGGCAATCGAGTTCTGTTTTTAACCGAGAATCTGCGGCCGCAGCAGTTCGGTTAAGCGGTCGTTCGGTTGACCAACGTTCGGATAATAGACGCTCTACTGTATTTACAATTTATAAATAGGGTTCCGTATTTTTCCGTAAGACAAGTACAAGTTAAAAATGTGTTTTTTTCCCTCTTTCGACTCTCATATTTATTCATAATTATCTAATTGCTTTACAAAATGAGATTTCAATATTCTATATACGAAATGTCAATGCGATCATTGCACAGTTATTATTTTTATGATTGCTATAGTAGTTCCATAGTTATAGTACTTTTTGTCGAGCGCGGCGATATTGCAAGAAATTCCAATAAATTGCCGCGGTCTGCCATGAATTATGACGCTACTCGAAGGGAATACAAATACATTCATTATCAATATTATTATAAATGGCCAAATAAATTGCTATTTATTACGCCGGACAATACTATCAACACCACCTGCATGTCAGCAGCGTAAAGGAGTTGCCAAAACGTACTATGGTATTGAGCAATCTAATACCCTGTATAATCAATGGCGCAATCTACATTTTTATAATTATTAAGTATCATATCAATGGCTAAGACCACAAACGCTTTGGTCATGGCATTTTGATCAAATTGATTGAAAAATCGACACGAAAATCTGATAATCCAAACCTGTTACAATAAATCATAGTGTGCGTTATTCCACTCCAAAAATGCCACGGTTTTCCAGTACACATATCTGAGGAATGCATCGCTATTTGGAGTGTTTCAGGGCCTATCTCATCGTTTAGCTGTGGCCAAACTGAAAACTCCAACTGCAGTCACTTTTTTATCTCTTCTGTCAAGTCGCTATATTTGTCAAAGGTTTGTGATCTTGCTATCGATATAGCTAGTAAAATAAGAAAATTTGTATTGATTCAGAATAATATATCGTTATATTAATGTTACGAAGTTTTATTTGCATGTTGTCTCTTCGACTGCCTCTGAATACGAAAGGCACATCTCTGATTATCCATGTGATTGAGTTTGGGGTTGGTTATCAGTGGTCTAACGCCCGCACTTAGCCCTCCATGTGGAGCCTATGCATGTCATTCCTCGTATACTTTCTTGCCTGCCGGTCTTGTTTGACAGATCAAAACCATTTCTTTATCGTATTTCATTTATTCTAAGCATAGTTGGCTAAAGTTCCCTTCGTCTCGGAAGGGAATTTCTGACTGTCCTTTATAGTTAAGACAAAACGGATAACCCTAATTAGCTAGCTAAGGTGAGTCTTTTTGTGCCCAATAATTATCCACATGTTCGATCGCACCATGTTTTTGCGGTGCCAGAGTTATATTTGGACGGAGGGCTGTGTATCTGAGACTATGGGAAATGATACTATTTAGAGACCAAATCGCCCTCCAGAATCCACTCTGAAGCTTTCTCGATTATTGAGAAAGGTTTCGTAGTGTAATGTTTCCTAGGAGTTGATTATTTTTCTGGAGAGACCAAGATCTTTAAATGGTGAAACAGAGATTTGGCTGGCAAGCCACGAGCGCCGACTTCCACCGCATGAAGGTGAACAGTGAAGCTGTAACGGGTGATGGTATTTGCGAGATCATGGTTTGTACTCGTGGTCTTTTGCAATATTTTATTCTCATGGAACAGTTAATTCTACAATTAGGGCCGTCTTCCGAGATAGAGAGTAAAGAGTTATATCTGGACGCAGGGCTGTGCATCCGAGACTTTCAGGAAATTTATACTGCTTTTAGACCGAATCAACCTCCAGAATCCAATCTGAAGCTTTCTTGATTATTGAAAATGGTTTCGTAGTGGAACGTTTCCTGCCTTTAGAGCCAGCCTGTCAGACCCTTGTTGGCACAGGTTACTAAGAGGCTAATTACCTCGCGAATAACAGCAAAGATTTTGTCGTGGCAATCAATGTACCATACTTGATCCAAGGCCGACTTACAGCCAGCTAGAAATGAGATTTTTTAAACTGTTTCACTTATTAACTATAAATCAAACTTACTATTATTTTCAAGGTACACCTTTATTTAATAATCAGTCTTAGTAGATATGGCTTCATCAAGCTCGTGGGCCCAATCTTCCTTGATGAGGTCTGCAGCGCGTTCTGCCAGGGCGGTCACTGTAGCATGAGGATGTCCCGTGGGAAGCAACGGCAGAGCCGATGCGCACGCCACCCGTAGACCGCGAGCTCCATAAACCCGAAGCCGAGGATCCAACACGCCTTTGGGTGCCATCTGTTAAAAAAAAATAACAAAAAAGCCTTTCAATCATTATCGAAATAGGATTATCTCATCTAACACAAAGACGTCTTCAAATCAGACATATCTCCTGCAGTTTCTAAAAGTAAGCAAGTTCAGCTAACTTCATGCATCCTTTTTTTTTATTTTTTTTTGTTGGGGCTTTCTAAGGTAAAGACCTTAGAAAGCCCCCAGAAAAAAATGAGCCCTGTAACACTGCGACCATTGCCGATTTACTGTGTTCACCACCTGCTTGTGTCATTTAAGAACCGCAACGGGCTTTTGGCGCCAGATTGTTTTACCTCCTCAGGTTGGAGGTAGTGACCACCCAAGTGGGTGTATCTTTTACGCATCGGCGGGCCACACTCGCACATGAGGTGCTGGGGAGTTTCCTCTGCCTCTTGGCAGAACCTGCACATTTTCGTGTCCCGGAGGTTGAGGTTGTACATGTGTCTGTTCAGGCCACAGTGTCCTGTGAGCACCCTCACCAGTATGCGTAGATTGTTCCTATTTAGCGATAAGGCCTCACGGGCCGTCTTACGGTCGTAAGCCTTAATTAGCGCTTTTGAATGATTCAACTCTGGTGTGTTGTTCCAGTGTTTGACAGATTGTTCTAAACATTTTTTTGAGCATTAGGTTTGCAAGGCTTTTTGGTACGCCACAGCAAGATTCAGGGCCGTATAACGTTCCCTTTGCTTCCGTCTTAGCGAGTTCTTCGGCTTTTTCATTTCCCTCGATTCCTGCATGGCCGGGATCCCATCTTAGAATTACTCTGTTCTTTTCACCCAGGGAATTCAGTAGTGATACTCAGTTTTGCACCAGCTTTAAATTAATGGTATTCGAGGCTAGTGCCATAAGAGCTGATTTTCTATCCGAGTGGATATAGATTCGGTGGTTGGCGTAGTTCTTATGGAGGTTGATATCCACACATTCAATAATGGCGAATACCTTCGCTCGGAAGATGGAGGCGTATTTCCCCAAGTTTAAACTTCTATCGAAGTTTCGTCGCTCTCCATATATACCGCAGCCTACTTTAAGTACAGCCTACTACCGCAGCCTATTTGGACCCATCAGTAAACCATTTAAGGCTACTGGCCTACCAGTGCAGCTGGTTATTAGCCAGTCGTCTCTGGGAGGCAGTTCCACTGTAAAAAGATTTCCAAAGCTTAGGAGTGGAAGCATGGTGTCTGATACGATGATGAGGTTTGAAGTTTGACTGACTAAGTCTAGAACTGATCTTAGGGCTTGTGAGATCCAGCTTTTCTTCTCCCAGGCAGACAGTCTGTACATACTGGCTTTCGCCACCTGTTCTAAGTGAATATGTAGGGGGGGGGGAGAGGGGTAAGTTCAGCAGTGCATGTAGAGCTGCTCCAGGAGTGGAGAACATTGCGCCAATTGTCATGAGGCACACCGTCCTTTGGATACTGCTTAGTTTGGTAATCACAGTTTTCTGGTTGGTTTTGTTTCACTATACCATCGAGGCGTACGTGATTATCGGCCTCATGATGGATGTGTATAGCCAGTGGGAGATGTTAGGGGTCCTATTTAAGGCCCTATTTTTTCCCTGCCAGTCTTCTCCCTATACCCAGAGCACTTTTTGCTTTTTGTGGTGCATCCTTACTAATAGTAAAGTTAAATAATTACTACAGTTGTTTAAGTCTATAATAAGCTATAATAGAGTTGTTTTGGGCTATAATAAGCTTGTGTACCCACCTGACAAGTACCAGCCGAATGATCCAATGACGTGGCCAAACTCCTGATGGCGCAGTCCCAGTATTTGTCAGCTTTCGAGCTGGTCAACTTGTGTAACCCTGGCCACAGACTTTCACAGCCGAGGAATGGTTTGTCCAAGTAGGTCGTGTTGAACTTCTTCACAAACGGTGCAGACGTACCAACTGCCACAGCCTGAGAGAAAAAGTAAATATATTAAGGCTCCCTTCCGAGTTAACGCGACTAAAAATTTAGGTATTTATGCAATGCCACTGGCCCGCGCGCTTGCGATATAAAGATGTAGAGGTATACCGCGGCGACAAGGGAATACGTCCCACCGTTGGCAGTGGCCAATTACTAATGACGATTTCGGCTTCGCGCGTCGTCTAATATAGTCGATTTGGCTTTTCAATTATAATATAATAAAGTATCAAATTAACAGTTTTTTATAAAGTAAAAATTAGATTGCAAGAATAAAATAACTTAAGATCACTGTGTTATTTTTTATATCACTCAAAAGTATCTTTAATAAATAGAAAAAAAATAATGTTCGGCCATAACATTTCTGGAAATTACGTAATTTCAAACATTTTTTTCTTATATTTTTTGTATGGAAGTTCCAAAAACTGTCTTAGTACTATGCAAATAGACCATAGGCTGGTGTAAATAGTATTTTTTAATATTGAGAATCATCTCTAGGTTTTTCAAAAACTGAAGACAAATCTCGCTCGTTTTTATTTTTTTGGATAAAGATAATTTACAATTAATATGGAAATAATTTACCAATTTCGTTTTGACGAAATGATAGCTTACCCTCAGGCCTCGATTGGCCGATATCGGCCACAATACGATTCAGCGTGACGGCCCCGTTTTAATTTAATTTTAATTTAATTTGCTTTATTTTATTATGTTAATATGTTTCATTTTAATTATGGGTACAGTGGTTTTGCAGTAATTAATGTTTTGGTGAGACAGTGTCGTAATTCCATTTTTTTAATAGTTTTTAATAAAGTTTTTCGGGACAGCAACTTGTCAATTGGCTGAGGTGCCGAGGCCTGAAGGGTTAAGGACCGGGTTTTTAAAATCCGGCATAATTGTATTAAAATTCTTTTTCGTGTTCTCACAACCAGGCCACAAAATTATGCTTCATATAGCTTTTGGCCGCCACGGCCTCTAAAGAGGGTATTCTGTTCTAGGAATTTGAAATAATCGTTTTTTTTCCTTTGCATATTTTCAAAGTTTAGACCTTTAAGAATATGTCCTCAAAAGGATTTTTAAAAATTAGAATTATTTTCGGAGTTACAGCGTCTTTCGTGACGTGGCAAATAAACCGATCGTGCCTGAACGTATCCATCAATAGACTCCGGTACTATAATGTAATCCCCGACCTTAAGATTATGAAGCTAGAAAAGCTCGTTTAGCTGTAAGAGCCCCCACTTCGCTAGCCTTTAACTTTTTGTTTTTTTTTGTTAGCGATTTTTTTTTCGTATTTTTGAAACGTCAATGAACATTTAGTAAAAAAATGGATTGTAAAAATGTTTTGTTTTATTCTTCTCGGTAAACGCCTAAAATTTAGGCCTCTAGACCAGAATACCCCCTTAAAAGGAATAAAAAACACGACTGTCATTACAGAAAGTGAACTAATATTGTTTTCCCCCACTACTTACCATCTTTGCGCCTTCGATTAACACTTCAATGTCGTTGGGGTCATCGAAGTAGTTGGAGTCTATGATTGGGGGGCGCCAAGGGTTGGGACTGGCCAGCCTGACGCTTCCTCGGCTGCGACTCCTCACCAGGACCGGGTTCACAGCGAACGAAGCACCGGCCTTGTCGAGAGGAATATTGGCGAACATGTGCGAGTACCATCTATCTGGTATACCTAACACACAAAAAGAAAAAATACGGTTATGTCATCCCAAGACATGTCATCTGTATATTAATTTCATAAATAAAGTCGATGAGTGCCCTCTTTCGCCCGCAGACAAACCCGCTGGGTTCGCGCACAATGCCTCGGGCGGCGCGAAACGTTTCTCGGCTACGGGCGGGTTGGGGCCAAGCGCCAACTGATGGCGTTAATATTTGATTAAAATGTATTAAGGAATTCCTCGTGTGATTTCGGCGTAACGAGGCATCTGCATGCGAATTTTCAAGTCTAAGCTGAGTATTTCGAGAATAATACAGGGTGAGTTTTAAATTAGTGACATCCTAGTAGTGGCTTAATCAGTACTACAAAATAGGCAACTTTTGATAGAAGTTTTTGGAAAAAAGTTGTGAGCACGATGCGTTATCTAGCGGTAGGTAAAATATCGCTAATATTGTTTATTAGCGACATTTTACCTATTGCTAGATGGCACAGCGCCCTCAATGCTACTCAAAATTTTCTTCAATAGATATAATTTACAAAATTAGCAAAAAAAAAATCTTAAAAAAAATTTTTTTTTTGCTTTTTCCCAAAAATTTGTACCAAACGTTGCTTACTTTGTTGCACTGATTCACCCACTACAAGGATGTCACTAATTGAAAACTCACCAGTATATTACTAGTGCTTTTTATCCTGTGCTATTTAACAAATGATGCCAACATAGGATTCGGAATAATTTTTTGGGCGCTATTGTGGAGGAATACACCCTGACAGACACACAGACAGGTACTCAGACAGACATCAATCAAAAAATAGTCTTAATCGTCTCAGTGGGGCTCAAAATAAATATTTCCATTTACTTTTCGATTTTTTTTAGCGCGTTTCTTTCCCTCCTTGTCTGTAATTTAGTAATGTCTATTCCGTTTTAAAAAAGGTTCAATAAGTGGTGGTATACGTCTCAAATATTCCAAATACAACTGTTCAGAAATAACATTGTATGTAGAGTCATCTATAGCCTTGCCTCGCGACTGTTGTGTTGTTGTTGAACGCCATTCAATGCCGCCGAGTTCAACGACCTCGCTCCAGCAACAATGCCAAATAAACAGCTGTTCGATTCTCAAACTGTTCTAAATCATTTGGAATAAAATGTAATTTTAAAATTATTTTATTATATTATTTTTTTTAACAATTTGTTATTAAACGTTGCTTATTTGCTCTTACTGATTCACTTCAAGGATGTTACTAATTAAAAACTTATCCTCTATAAGGTTGTAATGGATCCAGAAGAGGGAGGGCAAATCCGACTACCACGAAAAAGTCTTTTCATTTTTAGGATTAATACATAGCCTATGACACTCACAAATAATGTAGCTTTCTATTGGTAAAAGAATTTTCAAAATCGGTTCAGTAGATCCAGAGATTACTTCCTACAACCTCACAAACTTTACCTCTTTATAATATTAGTATAGATAATTACAATCTCACCTAGCAACGACCTCAACACTCCAGAAAAGTCTCCTCCCAAACTTCCAGCGCCGATGACCAGTTCTAAGTCGGGTCTGGATGAAGAGTTGTCGTTCTGAGCAGCGTACGAGGACCGCACGAAGGCCAATCCTAAGGCTCCTCCAGGAAGAGTCAAGGGACCTTCGTGGCCCAGGATGTAGCTGATGCCAGAAGAAGCCGCAGTGATCTAGTCGTAATGAAATAGCGACAAATTTCAAACGATGTACAGCAGCATTATCTAAACTATTTTGCCCTGACCCGGAAGCATTTACGCTTCCCCTTCGTGACCCAGTATTGTTTTCCTATTCTGGCCTATAGAAGGCAAAATAAAACACAATTGAATGACTGCACAGATGTTTCGTGTAGCTTGGGCCATAATGGCCGCTCTACACTTATCCGCGAATCGCGCGCGAAGCCGCGAAGGTGCGCGAACGCGTAGTGTGGAGCCGTTTCGCATATTCTTCGCGGCTTCACGCCCTGTTCCACGATTTTTGTCAGTTTTCTGTCCCGTGACAAAGGGACCGCGAAGCGCGAACTTAGTGCGAACGCGCATAGTCTTCACACTCGCTCGCCGCCCAGTTGACTGTAGTGTCGGCAGCGTCGGTGTGTAGTCGTGTCTGATCCTAATTAATATGTTGCTGAGATTTTTTACAAAATTACCGTAAACTGAATGAAACAATTTTAGATGCAATTTCTTGAATACTAGTAAACCGAACACATTTTTTGGGATGTAAATCGTAAAGATTATATAAAAAAATATAAAAACCACGACGCGTCATGATGAAAAAACATGTAGAAATTTTGATAAAAAGGGAATCCCTTGCTATCCAGTTACAGAAATTACAAAAATAAAGTAAAAAATCCTACTTGAAAAAAGCTCAGTTGGTTTGAATATGAAATAATGAATGGATGATATAATTTTGTTTTTTCTTATATTCATAATTATAGTGCGCTACCTATTGCGCAAAACACGAGGGACGCAGTTGAAGATAATTTGGCGTCCATCTCCTTCAAACGCGCGAACTATAATGTGAAATAACCGCAAACGATTGCGAGTGTGGAGCTTTGTTTCGCTCATCGCGAGTTCGCAGTAAGTTCGCGCTGCGAAGTCGCGCGCGATTCGCGGACTAAGCGTAGAGCAGACTTAAGATCCATTGTGTTTTCGGGTTGATGCAACTCACGATTCAGCTGCTATTCAGTAGCCTACTCGTATGCAGGAAAACCACAGGTAGGATTCTCGCTTCTCAGGCCTCGCTGCTGGTAGATCGGTCTCCCCTGGAGGCAGTGGCGGCGCTAGACCACACTTAGACGTCGGCGAAATTAGGTTCGCGAGGCCTTTTTTATTTCCCAGTCAAAAAGAAAACGTTAGATTACATGAGCCGAATTATAGTGAAACTAATGTATGAGTAAACGAGTTTTATTGCTAATCAAATGATGTTAAAAATTACACAAATAGAAATTAAAATAGACGAACTTTTCGGCTTTTGGCCTCACTGAACTTTTTCAGGATTATGTCATAGCTAATACTAGCCGCTATTTCAGCTTCAATTGATTGAATTGATAACGCAGATAGTCTCTCTTGGGTCATCATGCTTCTCAAGTAGGTCTTAATCAATTTTAACTTTGAGAAGCTTCTCTCAGCGGAAGCTGTACTGACGGGAACTGTGAGCATGATTCTAATTGCTATGTAAACATTTGGATATATTTCTTCCAAATTATTTTCTAAAATGTACTGAATGAGTTGTTTCGCGTCGTTGACAGAGTCAAGTGAATTCGCTTTTAAAAGCTGTAGCTCTTCAGATAGCTTGAAAGGCTGTATGTCACTGTTTTCGCCGTCGCCTTCCCGCAGTATTGTACCTAAATCATTACAATGCTTGAGAAGGTTCTCTTTTGATATCGATTTCAAATAACTGATAACATAAATAAAACCAAATTGTTCAAAATATTCAATGAGCGCTTTAAATCGACATTCGGTGTCGACTATAATTAGTTAACTCTGTAATGCATTTCAAAAGATTGAATAGGTTCATCAATATGTTCATAATCGAACATTCGTTTTTTTCTGGCTGTTCTTTTTTCATTAAATTGACACTGAATTTCGAAAGTACTTTTCTCCACAAATAAATTTTAAATAATTTGTAAAACTTTTGTGAGGTCCCCTCAGGTGCGAGGCCGTCGGCGGTCGCCGACGTCGCCGACGCCTAGCGCCGCCACTGCCTGGAGGAACGCCTCGCGGCGCTACTGGACAGTTTTGCGCACCGTGCGGCGTCAACCAATCGGTTGTGCACTCTGACTAATTATTGAAGGAGTGTAGAGACTATTTTTATTATTTTATTTATTTATTTAAGTCCATAAAAATACCTTTAATTACAAAAACATTCTCTTAGCCTAATATTTCATAATTAATTAAACAGTTTTTCAATTTATTTCCTAACTCGGAAAGAGATTCAGAGATGATAGTTTGTGGTTTACCACCTCACTATGAATAACCTGTATCGAGGTGGTACCAACAGAAATCGTATATTGCCTGTCGAAAGAGCATGATATATCCGCAGATATACTAGAAATGGAAATATACAGACTATCAGACTATCAGACAGAATATCAGACTATGAAAATATACTGTCTCCTAAGCAGCGGGGGTGGATGTTGTCCCGACGTCAACCACTCTTGAAACGACCGTTAAGCTACCTGATCCTGGATCCAGAGCCGGGCAAAAGATGCTATTGGTCCGCAGTAGATTCAAACTGAATCACCGCTGAATATACGGCAGGTAGAGATCGCGCAAGCGACTTCGGACCTGTAACCAGTTGGGAGGTTGGAGGTATTCTGATGGTTAATTCCTGACGGAGACATCCTTCCAAAACTGGTAGACAGGGGCGAGGCTGCCCGCTAGGTACCTTTCCCGATGCCTATTACAGGCATATTGGCTTAGCTAGACAATAGATTTGTGTTGTATCTAAGTCTCCTACGCTCATCCTACGGCTGAAAAAACGATCTCATATTGTTATATCAGCCTGGGGTGACAGGTTCGCCCATTGTAGTCGATACCGCCCCACTGTAGGTAATAATAACATGAAATCAAAAACTATGTTGTTTAGCATTTTTGCAAATTTTGAAAATCCGCTATGCACACATCACTCACTATCTTGTGCTACGTCCTTGCGCTGGGCAGTGGGTATAGAGAATATTTTAAGAGGAGGTGTCATTAATATAAAAAAAGTATGAATAATTTCGCAACTATGTAAACGGACGTTATCCACCTTTTATAACTTTTTGGAATTAATAAACTATGCCTATGATTATGACTAGACACAAAAATGTGCAGGTTCTGCCAAGGGGCAGAGGATTCTCCCCTGCATGAGGATTCTCACCTCATATGCGAGTTCAAAAATAAGGAAAACAACAAAGGTGAACGATGTTTTGAACAAAATTAGAAAACTAAAATGGAACTGGACTGGTCACATCATGAGAACCAACAAAGAAAAATGGACGAAGGACGTAATAGAATGGTATCCTAGAAATGGGAAAAGACAAAAAGGACGTCAAATTAAAAGATGGGAAGATGACTTACCGAAAGGATGGAGAAGGTTGGCTTGGGACAGAGATGAATGGAAGAAAATGGGGGAGGCCTATGTCGAAGGACAACCTGATCAAAAAACTGCCTGCGGAAGAATATGATACCTTATTTAAAAAATAGATAAAAAATTAATAAAATATATTTTTTTATCACATAAGGCAAAACTGTACAATACGGTCAGCGAATAAAGGCTTTTATTATTATTATTATTATATACCTCCAACCTGAGGAGGTAAAACAATCTGGCGCCAAAACACGAGGATCAGCGCAGAACTATAGTAGGTGGCGAACACAATAGATCAGCAATGGTCGCAGTGTTACAAAGCTCATAAAGACAAAAGTTTGCACACACATTCATATTACATACTTACCTCATTTAGAGTGGCATCTGGTTTATCAACGAGGAAAACGTTGCCACTGAGGACTACATGGTCTTGAAGATTCTTCCCGACCGGTAGGTCCAGGATCGGTTCGATGCCGTTGTCCCGGAGATGGTCTGCGGGTCCTATTCCTGATAGCATCAGCAGTTGGGGACTACCGAAAGCGCCGGCTGTCAGGATGATCTCCTTGCGTGCTCTGATGGTATAGCTACAACGATAATATGAAACTTTATGAAACTAGCATCTCGTTCTAGTTTCGACATCGGAAGATCTCGATTCTCGTTCTAGTTCAGCTCACGTTACTGATAGCCGACCACTGTGGTGTTGTCAGTACTGTTTTCAGACTTCCCCGGCTGTCGGTCAGAATGCACAATCGATTGGCTGACGCCTCACGGTGCGCAAACCGTCTAGGAGCGCCAGAAGATTGATTCCTAACGGAAACTGGCCCGAAGGCCAGAGTCCTACCCTGGCTCGCTATTCTACGTGGAGGCCGCCGGATGGGTGTTGACCTGTGAGTATGACCGACCCTGAACACATGGGTCTTAGTGGCCAAACTGCAACAGGGCCCATTAGCTCCCCGGCAGCTCAAGGCTTTTACCCAAATGAGATTTTTACATTTAATAGATAGTAAACTCTATCCACAACTAGAGTTGTCAACTACAGCGGGCGAGACCGTCACCTCAGGAAGTTTTAACGATTAGTCGTTCTGTCTCCCTGAAGTGAGGGCAGAAGACTTGGACAAAAACAGGCCACCGTCAAGCTCCGCCGCATGCCCGTAAGAGGCCAACGCCTTAACCGCGAGATACCCAGGATTGTTACCCAGCGGGCTTACACTCACGCCCTTACTTCCAATTGCGACCAGATTACTCCAGTCTCTCGATTATTTCCGAGTTCGAGGTCGCTCGCGCGGTCCTCACACTTACGAAGCGGTGAAACGGTGAGTACCGAATCTATCGGGGACCACGGCATCCTTTGCCCGGCTGTTCACCCAGGATCGGGTAGCCGATGATCGTTTCAAGAGCAGTCGCCGTAAGGTCCGCAACCACCCCCGCTCTATAGGAAACAGTACTGCTTCCAGACTCCCCCGACTGTTAGTCAGAGTGGCGTTTCGTTCTTTGCAGGATCCAGGGATTCCTCCCCCCCGTGGCTGCTCCGAGACCTGCCCACGGACCGTGCGCCTCCACCATCATCGTTTCTGGAGCGTCCTCTACCCCGCTTACCGGCCCTAAATTTGTTATTTGTTGTTTTATTTTT
The DNA here is from genome assembly GCA_944548615.1 of Micropterix aruncella. NCBI lineage: Eukaryota > Metazoa > Arthropoda > Insecta > Lepidoptera > Micropterigidae > Micropterix > Micropterix aruncella. The sequence goes on along the minus strand of OX155973.1, from coordinate 8,584,013 downwards.
TTTTTATTTTGTGATTATGGTAAATTTAGTATTATTTTTGTAAATTTTTACTTTGTAAATTCTTTTATTATTATAAATAAATGGGTTCTCGGGGCGGTACGGGGGGGGTGGTTTACCCTATTTCACCCCCTGCGCGTTCTACCCTTCTGGTACGCGCAGGGTTGTCGTAGCACGCCATCCCGGGCAGACAAGACGACCCTCGTCGTTATAACTGCCCGGGCGGTGGGCGGGGTTTGCTGCCCTCACCTATCGCCTTGAAACTCTAAACTGTTAGTCAGAGTGCACAGTCGATTGGCTTACGCCGCACGGTGCGCAGACCGTCCAGGAGCGCCAGAAGGTTGATTCCTAGGGGAAACTAGCCCTAAGGCCAGAATCCTACCCGGGCTCACACTTCATGCGTGGAGGCCGCCGGATGTGTATTGACCCGTGAGTGTGACCAACCCCGAACAGAGTGGGTCTTCGTGGCCAACTCAGCAAGGGCCCGTTAGCTCCCATCTATCCCCGTCTATCCACAACTGACTTTGAGTATTACGTTCATAATCGCAGACGATCTTCTACTATACGAAAGCAAGAACCTTTTGAAATCCCCCCTCCCCCCCCCCCACCCTTCTCGCTGAACCCTAGGCCGCGGCCTATAAGGCATATAGACAAACCCAGCACTGGTAACAACCAGATTTTTAACACGCTTTTATTAGGTCGACCTGTATGTAACTATGTAATGGAATCTAAGGTAACTAATTTAACCATCGTCCAAGGATCGTAGCGTCATGAAAATTGGCAGCTGTGTGTAGTTCTGATGACAATACAATAATATGGTACTGTCGAACTGATCTGATGATGGAGTCGGAAGATATGAACTGGACCTTCATGATGGAACATCGTATCATAGCTGTGTTTGGACTTGTTAGAAAGGTCTTGTAATGAACTTTGATCATGATTAAGTGTTATTACATTGATTATTGACATTTATAAAAGCGTGTTTTTGTGTTTTTTTTAAAACTATTAATTTATTATCTCCGATACTTTCATCTGTTTTTTAAACGTCACACCTTTCCTGATCACAAGTTCTGCCTCCCCCTCCGGGATTTGACGATTAAAGAGCCTGTGTTTTGAGCTCTTTCTTATGAAGAGTTACATTCACCGAGTCGTTCCACTGTCGTTATCCTCCATGATTATTGAGTTGCAAATATCGGTGATAAATTGATAGGTGCTTACCGACGGCCATTCTTGACGAACTGCACAGCGTAGGCCCGTTTGGTGGCTTTATCGAGGAGGACCTTCAGAGCCCTGGATCTCTTGGAGACGTGGAGGTTGTGTCGGAATCGAGCTGGCTCCAGGAATGCCTTGGAGGCACTGCAGCGGCGGCCGTCTCTAGTTGTAGACTGCGCCTAAGCAACGCGTTTAATAACTGATCAGCGTTAAATACACCAAAATAATATACTTTGCCTATTTATTTATTAAGTCCACAAAAAAAAATACACCGTTAGCACTTAACATAGCTTGTGTTGCTCCTAACTAGGCAGAGCCTGTTCTAAGGAGAACACCAATACAAATGATTATAAACTACATAACTTCCAAAATAAAAATAAAAAATTTCTATCAAATCAAGTTAAAATGAAATTCTCACTACACCAAAATAATATTAGAACTATAAACAAGTAATACTACATAATAATGTATAATAATAATAATAATACATAATAGCAATAATAAATAATCATTTATAATAATAACTAATAATATATAACAATTAGTAAAAACACGTATATAAAATATATAGAAAATAAATAAATTTATTTATTTTATAATTGTAATGAATGTTTTCTCCGTCTCTCTTCTACAAGGTTTATTAACCATAATGTAAGGTGATATTTTTGTTGGTTGCTGCTAATTTCCAATATGTTCTCTTTACTCATGATATTAACCATTCTTGGAGCAAGAAAGCTGTAATGACGTTGTCCAAAAGACGTTAGACGTTTCGGCACTTCAAAGTTTCCCCTTATAACGACCTGATCTCTCCCTGTTTTCCGGAGAAACACAATATTCGTCTTCATTGCCTGCCTCCTGCCTGCCTCCAATCAAGCAATTGTGCCTCAACATACAGGTCGTCAGAAGGGTAACGCCTAGGCTTCCTTAACATGATTCTAATTATTGCCTTTTGGACAACGTTCACTTTCTGGAGGAGGGTTTTTCCGCAAGCTCCCCATCCAAGTATACCGTATGTCATTAGGGATTGGCATATAGTGTAATATATTGTTTTTAAATATATTATTTCGAGTCAATTCTTCGTTACGGGATTCCCTTGGTCACAGTGTACAGTAGTTTTTCTCTCTCCAAAAACGAGCCATAAGAATATTGATAAACCTTAACCACAATGAATCATATCGTGGTCACTTCAAAAATATCAGTATTCTAACGCTACCATCACTATACATATTTGAATGCATAAAGTTAATATTAAAAAAACATAGGAAAGATGAAGACCCAAAAAGAAATTCACTTGCATTTCACCAGATGTAGGCACAATGTAGCATTACTCCGTCCATCTCTGGAATTATTCAAAAGGCATCCAAATTACGTTGGAATGGCGTGTTACGATAAACTGCCTGAGAATATTAAAATTTTATGTAGAAACGGAAAAATAGACCAAATAAATCGAAATTAAAAGCTAACTTATTGCGAGAGAATTATATAATACTAGCTGACCCGTGCCCACTTCGTTGAGCGGTATAACTTTTTACCTGTGATGAAATTATAAGTGTGGTTCGGTTAGTACTGAGTGCTATGATTTATTTCCTGACTGCCAAAAGAAAGGTTATATTTTTACTGCATATGTATTTGCATGCCAATTTGACTATAATACCGTTATTTGTGAGTGTCTTCTTGTGTGTCTTATTTGTGAGCGTATTATCTCTTTAACTATTTAGGCAGTAAAAGGGAAACTATATGCAGTAAAAGGGAAAAGTCTTTTGTTTTAAACACTTGAGACGATAAATTTACTTATTTTAATAAGAATTCATAATTGTTGATAATATGACCAATAAACACGACCTAACGAATTAAATTATTTTTTTAATATAAAATACTACTTTTTGTGACTTAACTATATAATTTAAACATATTCTGTTGTTGACTTTTTTGTAGGCATTATCAAGCTCTACAGCTTTTCCCTAGAACTTAATCATATATCTCTCATCGTTAAGGCAGCGTTAGTTAGAAACGTTTTCGTTCGACCGCTTATTCTCCGACTTACTTTGCAAATCCGACTACCACGAAAAAGTCTTTTCATTTTTCGAATTAATATATAGCCTATGACACTCACAAATAACCTGGCTTTCTATTGGTAAAAGAATTTTCAAAATCGGTTCAGTAGATCCAGAGATTACTTCCTACAACGTCACAAACTTTACCTCTTTATAATATTAGTATAGATTAACGAATTATAATTAGATGACTGTCAATTTCCATCTCGATTTTATTTATTTAACTTGACATTTGTACCATTTTATTGATTATTATATTATTACTATTATTTCTAATTGTCACCCATAATCAATTATATTTCTTATTTATAGGACCATTTAATTTTAATATTATAATTTCATGACTAAGTGTAGTTATAAATTCCTAATACAACTCAATTGTGTGGTGAGTCTCTAATGAAATATTTAGTATACATTTCAAAGTTATTTTAACATTTTTATTTATTTATTTATTTATTTATTAAAGAAAAGCACATATTTATGGCAGTACATTGTAAGTTTAACATTATAGGCTTAAATGTAAATAATAGCAAAATAGAAAGCACCGCAGACCAATTTTTTTTAATCAACGCCGCCTAACTAGGCCTAGGCCCGTACTAAGGCAAGCGTACCAAGTAGAGTGGTTTGTGCATACTTTAGAATACTTAATTTAAAAAATATGGTAGGTATCAAATAATATTAAAAATTAACTAATAATAGTAAACATTGTAATTTGAGTGTAGTGTGATGTAACTGTAGTGTAGTGTAGTGTGATGTAAATGTAGCTGTAGTGTGCTAGAAAAATAACATTCTGTAAATGGTGAAATAATTAAACTGAATAATAATAATATAATGTCGTAATAAATACAATAAAATATAAAAATATTATTAATGAATCGAAATAAAGGAAAAAATGATATCTCAATAAATATTTAAAGAATCATATTTAAATAGTCCGAGGATACAATTATATATATATTAAGCGACTATATAACGTGTCTAAACAACTATGTAAAAGTTTTTGAAGACAATAAATGCGTTTTGATTTTGATTGAATAAATCAACGATTATAGCTACTAGCGGCCTAGAAACAGCTCTTACTTTGTTTGCGCAGCGAAGAAATATATTTAGATGTTTCATTTCCTAAATTGTGCTGGTGGCAAGTTTTAATAGTTTGCAGTGCGCCGCGAGGATGCAGTACGGCTACAACTATAATTTATAATCAGCGCATGTGCGCGAAATCAATAAAGCGCCTGTTTGATTTTGTAAATGAGTGAACCACTTCGCTTGATTTCGACCGAACAAGGCATTTGTGTCTAGTTTCAAATTAGTATCATTTTTAATTTCAAGTCCAATATTTCGGGATTAATATAAAATGACTAGTGCACCCCCTGGTTGATATATGTATTTCAACAACAACTCTCTTTTGAACTCTTGCCATGACCAAATGATGCCTGCATACCAAACTTCGACTCAATCGGATTAAGAGCCCTATCACATATTTTTTCCAGAAAGGCAAGAAAAGTGGATTTTTGGCGTTCTAATTCCAAGAAATGAAGAGATTTCTACAAACTTTAATTACTGAATTACCTGGACCATTTCTTGATGTTGACCATAGCGGCCTTTAATTTTAGATATAACGAATATTATTTACTTATTCAGCCCATTTTCCGAAAGTCGTTATTCGTAAAACGCTCGGAAGGCAAACTTTGAGCTCCTTAATACAGTAATATCACTACAACGAAAACCGTATACTATTTTTTTTTATGTCCGTCATGTATTCTTGATGTACACTACGGCTTTATTTTTTCGTTTTTTGACCACATATCCAAGGTATACATTACTTACAATTACACAAAATTAAAAAAAAATCTTCCTGTATCATTCTAATTTTCTCAGAAATAAAATAAGATTCTTATATAATACTTATACTATATTAAAGTTCACTCTTTTAGCAATACAACATAATATAAATTATTGTCATTAGAAAGGAGAAAACACTGCAAAAAACAATTAGAAATTGTGTATATATTTGCTTGCGCAAGAGAAGAGCGCTCAGTGCCGCGGTTTTCTCCCAGGGTTGAATAGTTATTTATTTATTTATTTATTTATTTATCCTATCTTTTATAGTTACATCCAAAAAAAAATGCGTTCATTTTTTCAACTCTTTTTAAAAGAATACCTACGCTATTTTGTAATAAGGCTCTTAAGCGTTTAGTCGTTATCGTGGAGGAATACACACACACACACACACACACACAGAGACCGACAGACACACAGCCAGACTTCCGTCTGGAAATGCTCCTAATTGTCTCAGGGGGGGGGGGTGTCAAAATGAATATTTCCATCTTAATCTCGGAAAAAAATTTATATGTAACTGCTCTTTACTCTCTATCTCGGAAGTAGAATTGACTGTTCCATGGGAATCAAATATACCAAAAGACCACGAGTACAAATTAAATAAATACCATGATCTCGCAAATGCCGTCACCCGGAACGGCTTCACTGTTCACCTTCACGCGGTGGAAGTTGGCGCTCGTGGCCTGCCAACTAAATCTCTGTTTCACCTTTTTAAAGATCTTGGTCTCTCCAGGAAAATCACTCCTTCTTAGAAAAAATCAACTCCTTAGAAAAATTATCTAAAACTGCGATTTCCGCATCTCAAATTCTATGGCTTCGAAGAGGTGGTAAGGTGAACGCTCCCATGTGGCAAGACAGCTGTCCTAAACCTGCCACAGCCGATCGTTAGTCCGGAATTCACTGCTCACCCCCCAGAAGTGTAATAATACTATATAATGGGCCCGACTTCAGTCGGTGAATTCCATGGCAGCTCCGTTTGTATTTTATTTATATGTAACAAGATCTTGCGACTAGGCAGGTTCTAACGCTGGGTTCACACTAATGCTTAGTACTTGTCATTTACACTGATACATTGCGTGTAAAAATACTGAAATAGTGCTTAGTATTATAACTGCCAGTGCAAGTGAATAGAAGGCAACGTGCGACTGCTCCCACCACAACTTACTAAGCACTTATCGCTTGCTGACTCGTGTCAATAGCCGCAGCAAGTATTTGACGTGACAAATTGATATGCCAAGTGAATACACGAAGTCTCTGTTTACGTGATATTTGCAAAGTTTATTTTGTGATTATGGCGGTAGAAAGGTGGAATTCCGAAATGACTATTAACTTGAACACACTGCTCAAAACAAGTCGGGGGCGGTGTTCCATTTCGAACGGATACCGTGCTACTAATGCCTACGTGTAAACGGTTACTTCTCACGATCACTAAGCAGGTTTGCGTAAGTGAGAAGTACTAAACGTTTATTACTAAGCCCGTGTCAACCTAGCACAATTTTTATGGTACGCAAACCTACTAACTAGAAATATACCACAGATACATACAGATACATACCACAGATACATACAGATACATACTGGAAGTATACCACAGATACATACACCTATATTGAAAATACGTTTATAGTGAAAACACAGTTTTAAAAACAAGCTTTTATTAAAATGCTCTATCCTGAGCCAACTCTGGGTGCAGCAGCCATGTCATAGTGGAACTTAAAACAGGCTATCATGAATGCTATACAGTATTTCGTGTTTGTGCTGTTAGCCTTTGAGGAGGAAGCCCTCGTTGGAAGGCAAATCTCGGTTCCAGCAGCTATTGCGGTGAAACGGGCCATCATAATTGAATGCATATACAAAATTTCGTCTCTGTGCTGTTGACCATCGAGGAGTCCCCTCGTCGGGAACCAGCCCTGGGTGCAGTAGCCATGTCATGGTGAAATTTAGAACGGGCTATTAGAATTGAATACGTATATAAAATTGTGTGTGCTGTTGACCGAGGAAGAGTATCCTCGTCGGGAGCCGATCTTGGGTGTATATAATCAAGTCATGCTCATGATAAAAATGCACTGTCATCGGAACTGAACCAACATGTATTGTATTTTTTAACAGTGAACTAACTACCAAAAAATATTTGACTTTGACCATGAATTATACTTTTAGATTAGGTATTTTTATATTAAATCTTATATTACTTAACATAATATTAAATATTAATGACTGTTTCTTTCTTTTCTCACATATAACTTTATTTATATTATTTAATCGAATTTTATATTATATTTATTGCCGATTTAATAATGGAATTGCATTTTATTTATTATATATTTTTAATATTTTTTTATTATTATTATTTTTTATTTTATTCTGAAGGCCACATTTTAGGGCAATTTAGTGTCATTAGCTTTTTACTAAAACTTGTACATTTGTAGCCAACCAAGCAATCAAGCAAACTTGATTGTAATATTGGAGTCCTGTCCACCCTAGAACGGGCTAGTCCTAGTTGGGTGACAGAAACAAATAAGCAAAAGGTTAAGGTTTTGCCATTCGGTTCCTGTTATTTTTGTAAGCTAATCAATGTTTTATAGTAATTCATTCTTAAATAAATAAATAAATAAATAATAAATGTAAAATTTCAACTTCATAGGATAAGAGGAAGTGGTTCTAATTCAGCTTTCAAAATGTGACCTAAACAAACTAACTAACAAACATTGCAAGGTAAATAAAAGCTTGAAAAAACAACCTTGGAAAAGCCCAATTGGTCGCTTCCATTCGGGTCTGTGATGTTGTAGCCAAAATACTTGGAAGTTTCCAGGAATGCCTCTTGCAGCGGAGAGTCGAAAGCCTTCGTGCTTAGCTGGACGTCCATGTTTCCACCGTGTCCATGATACGGGGACTCCATCAATGCGGGGATTCCCACGTTTTCGGACTTCTTGAAATATCTGAAACCCACACGTAAACTTCAGCGATTTTATTGGGTCCTTACCTACTTAGTTTCTATAATAGAAATTTAAGGCCAAAAATTGCATATGAAAAATATATGTTTAATTAATAGAAATATTCACCCTTATTATCTATGCAGATTTGTCATTTTAATGGAGGTTGCGTAATTCGTCTGCTATAAAACTTTCGTGGACAGAAACCAATGAATGCTTTAAGAACCAAATTTGGTCGTATCATACTCAAAGGGTTAAAGGAATTTTTCACTGACTCTTCAAAGTTGTTTTTTTTTCTCTTGTAAAAAGTTATATAAATTTGAAAAAAAAATAAACTGTAAAGTTTCATTTTTACTTTCCTGACGACCTATCGGAAAGGAAAGTATTGTGATCGCGCTAAAAAAAAATTTTGAGATGAAGATGGGAATATATATTTTGAGACTCCCTGAGACGATTGAGACTATTTCCAGACCGATCTCTGTCTGTATGTATGTCTGTATGTATGTCTGTATGTCTGTATGTCTGTATGTCTGTATGTGTGTATGTATGTATTCTTCCACGATAGCGCCCAGACGCTTAATCGGATTGAGCTGAAATTTGGTATATATGCTTCTGTTAACCGTCGGAGGAACCCATTAGTTTTTGGAGTCCCTACGCCCTACGGTTGTGGTACCTCCCATACAAATTTGGGGTTCCCGGCGAAAAAATTGTTTCCGCGATAGCGCCCAGACGCTTAATCTGTCTAAGTTAAAATTTGGCATAGAAGCTTCTGTTAACCATCGGAAGAACCTATTAGTTTTTGGGGTACTTACGACCAACGTTTGGGGTACCTGCCATACAAATTTGGGGTACTAGAGTAAAAAATGTCGCTGTTTTTTCGCACCTCCCCGGATACTAGTCAGGAAAGTCTTGGGGTGACACAACCGATTTTTTCTATAGAGTTTCAGCAAGGTCTGGCAAGTACGGAGGGTAACCAGTCTCCAGCCGCAACTCCTGCAACTTTGCGACTGTTGCAACTGTTTGCAGTGAAATCTGTGCTTATACGTTGTCAAGCAGAAGCAGTGGCGATGAGCGATTAATCGGTTATTTAATCACGAACTCACCATAATTGTTTGCAGTTCTTAACAGTACCTACACATTTAAGGTAACTGTATAGCCAGACTGTGTAATAGAAAACACCTTCACAGGATCTTATATTTGAATTCCAACCCAAACCCAAGTTATCCAAGTTCACAGTGGCCAATGTGAAAAAACAGCAATTACATAGGTAAGGACCCACTAAAATATTTTCCAGACATAAATGTAGACATCGTCTGGGTACAAAATCCATTTGTCAACCGAAATAAACCGTCCACGTTGAGACCGTCCATTCGTTAAGAGCCCTATCACATATTTTTTCCAGAAAGGCAAGAAAAGTGGATTTTTGGCGTTCTAATTCCAAGAAATGAAGAGATTTCTACAAACTTTAATTACTGAATTACCTGGACCATTTCTTGATGTTGACCATAGCGGCCTTTAATTTTAGATATAACGAATATTATTTACTTATTCAGCCCATTTTCCGAAAGTCGTTATTCGTAAAACGCTCGGAAGGCAAACTTTGAGCTCCTTAATACAGTAATATCACTACAACGAAAACCGTATACTATTTTTTTTATGTCCGTCATGTATTCTTGATGTACACTACGGCTTTATTTTTTCGTTTTTTGACCACATATCCAAGGTATACATTACTTACAATTACACAAAATTAAAAAAAAATCTTCCTGTATCATTCTAATTTTATCAGAAATAAAATAAGATTCTTATATAATACTTATACTATATTAAAGTTCACTCTTTTAGCAATACGACATAATATAAATTATTGTCATTAGAAAGGAGAAAACACTGCAAAAAACAATTAGAAATTGTGTATATATTTGCTTGCGCAAGAGAAGAGCGCTCAGTGCCGCGGTTTTCTCCCAGGGTTGAAAAGTTATTTATTTATTTATTTATTTATTTATCCTATCTTTTATAGTTACATCCAAAAAAAAATGCGTTCATTTTTTCAACTCATTTTAAAAGAATACCTACGCTATTTTGTAATAAGGCTCTTAACCGAAATAAACCGTCCAGGATTTTACTTTCCTAGAAAAGGAAAGTTTTGTGAACGCACTACTGTGTGTCTGTGTGTCTGTCTATCTGTGTGTCTGTATGTCGTGTGTCTGTCTGTATGTGTGAATTCCTCCACGATAGCGCCTGAAAACACTTCATACGATTGAGCTGAAATTTGGTATGCAGGCATCTTTGGTCATGACAAGAGTTAAAAAAATGTAGTTGAAATCTGTCCACCAGAGGGCGCGCTAGTCATACTTCATTCTCGAAATATTGGACTTTGAGATCTAAAATTTGGTACACAGATGCGCTGTAGAGTCAAAACCACATTGTAAAATTTTGGTTGCAATAACTCTTATATAGGCGGCAAAAAAAGCTGACATACATTTCAATCAAATAATAACGTCGAGCCGCCCGACGCTAGCCGTAAACGAACCATATTGGAAAAAATACAGGTTAAATATTTGCATGCAAATATCGGGGGAGGTTAAATATTTGCATCGTGCTAGCAAAATGGTCGGTTTTTTTATTAGCATATCGTCGCCTTACAATTATAACTTGATAACTCAAAAATTAGAATGTTTGAGATAAGTATGCCAGAAGATGTAAAAATATCTACTCTATATTCCCTTAAAATCAGATACCTGAAATTCCCCCGGCATTAGTGATAAGCTAAAAAACAACTCCAGCTATAATAATAAAAATCGAAAAGTAGACTTATCTAGCTGAAAGTTCGCAGCACTGTCTGCTATCGTAGTGCAAAAACTTGTTATCTCCACTTGTTTTATTTCTCGGAAAACTTACAGCGTTTTATACTTAATACTAACACATGTTATACAAATCTAAGGCCAATTAAAAGTTTTCACAATTAAACGAAATCTTTTGTTACAGCGCAATGAGCTATGAAAAAAATGCAGGTTTAAGTAAAGGAAAAGGGATAGGGAAGCCTCATTATGAGTTATGTAGATGTATTTAAGATATATAATGATATATAACATACATACATATATACATATATACACGTGCACAAATTATAAATTAATATAAACAATACGATAAGGTAATAATAAAATGTAAAAGTATAGTTAATATAAATATATATAATATACATCACAATGTATTTATACATATGAACTTTTATAGAAAATATTATACTGGCTAGAAAGCATTGTTATAGTGTAGTAACCATTACCACAGCCTACGTACCTAACGGACGAAGAAATACCAATCAAACCCGAAGGCTGTTTATCGTATTTCTAATTTCTTCGAAGCAAGTATTTGTTAGCATTAGTTTTCTAATGTAAGTCAGTTATTATGGACATACACTCTAGATTTAATATTCAAGGATGAATTGGATTCATCTGTAATGCTCTTGAATAATATTTGAAACAAATAAATAAATAAATAAGAAGCGACGTCCATCTTTTACGAAACAGTCCAACAAACTGACCAATAAAATGTACCTATAATGTGAACGAGCGGATTTTTTAACCTTATATAGCTAAACCGTATCACAAAGCCTACTTGTAGAAACCGCAATAGTGTGAACGGGCTGTTAGGCTCACGTAGCTGAAAAGGTTGGGAACCGCTGATATAGAAACTAAAGTTGGATTGTAGGTATAGACTTACGGAAGCATGTCATCATAGCCCCAACCGGGGTTGCCGATAGCTTTCCAGTCGTCGTAGTCTGCTTTATTTCCTCTTGCATATATCATAAAATTCAGCACGCTTCCTCCGCCTAAAACCTAAAATTAAATTTCAGTAGTATGTAAACAAGATTAACGGTTTTACCGCGTGGAGTCTGTACTACACGACGTTTCGGCTAAGTTGCAACCGCCGTTATCTAGGGTAGACAGTACTGTCGAGGTTAGATAGGACATGTAGTCTACCCTGGAGAATGGTGCTTGCAACATCGCCGAAATATACCACAGTAAACAAATACGTGTGATAGCAAATGATCCTTGTTGCTGAAAAATAAAGAAACGCTTGCGATTGAGCAAGCGTCAAACTATTAATGCGTTCCTTAATAGTTTATTTATTTTATTTATTTTATTTACATATACATTCAAATGCATGAGCAAAACAAAAAATACATTTACAAAAGTTTAAAAAACATTTCAATTTAATGAATTTAAAAAATATTTAGTATTTCTATTTCCTATATAATATTTTAATTTTTATTATTATATATATTTATTATTATTATATATATATTTTAATTACTATTATTATTATTGTGTTTGGTTGGTTCATCGACCCTCGTTTTAAATGTAAAAATATAAATTGCTTGCCCTGGAACGGGTATATCCCAGTTGGGCAGCACTAGCCAGTGAATGAAAGAGGAAAGTTTTTGCCATTTGTTTTAATATTATAACTTATTGTAAATGGTTAATTTGATAATTCCAATAATATAAATAAATAAATAAATAAAACCATTCGGCTACGTAACGACCAAGATTTGGTTGCACATCAGAACACCGTTGATTACGTAACGACCAATATTGGCGGCTTGCTCCCGGAGCGCACAGTAATATTATCTTCTAATTCGAAAGCATCCCAAAATTTATACCAAATATCTCATTATTACCATATATTCATAGACGGCCGCTAGAATAATTTTGCGCGTCATTTCGCGGATATTTCTGGTAAAATTCCATTGTCAAACATCATCATTTTGTTTTTCCGAGAAATCATTAAAAAATTTATTGGTTTTTATGAGCTAATATCTAAATATTTTTGTATGTAAATAAGCAAAACGAAATATTACCTTTGATATAAAATCTAAGAAAGATCATGACAGTATTTACAATTTCTTAATAGGGTTCCGTATTTTTCCGTAAGACAAGTACAAGTTAAAAATGCGTTTTTTTCACTTTTTCGACTTTCTCATATTTATTCATAATTATCTAATTGTTTTACAAAATCACATTTCAATATTCTATATAGGAAATGTCAATGCGATCATTGCACAGTTATTATTTTTATGATTGCTATAGTAGTTCCATAGTTATAGTACTTTTTGTAGAGCGCGGCAATATTGCAAGAAATTCCAATAAATTGCCGCGGTCTGCCATGTTATTATGCCGCTACTTGAAGGGTTAAGAAAATGCCGTTGTATGCTTCTAAAGTTATATACACATCTGTCTGAGCCTAGGTTACATAGCGCATACAACAAACGCAAATGTTTATCTTTCTATTATGCTAATCAAAGAGCAACCGAGCCCGCCTTGCTATAAGGCACCCATATGTAAAGAGCCCTATTCCGCCGGGACACCATGATGGCGCAACCAGTCGCCGCCACAACAAAATGTATACAGCTCTATGGAGGGTAACTCACCTGGTGTCCGGTTGGTTGCACAACCGTTTTGGCGGCGCGACCTGCTGTTTCCAAAGTTAAACATTATGTACTTACTTTTCCAGCTGGTAAGTAGCATACGCCATTCCTGAGTCCTCGACACGCCCTACTATTTGGCTTAGAACTGAAACCCCAGTTCCTGGTTGTGAGAGAATGCAGCGGAGCCAGAATTGGTACATCAGTAATGAAATCTTCATCAGGGCCAGCTTCAAGCAGAAGTACGTTCCAGTCTTCAATTTCAGATAATCTATTTGCCTATAAAAAGATAAAAGAAGTTTAGAGAATGGCAGTGATAGGTACACGTTTAAACGATACCAAATGTTGTTAAAATTGATAGGGACGACTACGGGGTGAGTTTTTAATTAGTGACATCCTTGAATTGGGTAAATGAGTACGAGCAAATAAGCAATTATTGACAACAAATTATTGAAACAAATAATGGGCCCGATTGCGTTTCTTTGTGACTTAAAACTGAAATTATTTCAAGCGAACGAGTTACAGCCATACGTTAGAGCGGAATATGCAACGAACGATCGTCGATAAAAAATACCTGTCGAACTTATATGTGTACGAATAAATTTGAACACATTTCGTGCGGCCTTAGATTCAGTTGATTTATCTTTGGCGGGTGATTTTAATGCGAAAAAGTGACAACCGTTCATTTCACATTCCGCTCTAGCGTATTGCCCTGTCTCGTTCACACGAAATATTTTCCGATTTTAGTTCACGAAGAAACGCAATCGAGCCTAATATAATAAAATTAATTTAAAATTACATTTTATTCCAAATGATTTACGAGCGTTTAAAAACCGAGCACCTGTTTTATTTGTCATTGTTAATGGATCAAGGTCGTTGAACTCGGATGCATTGAATGGCGTTCAACAACACAATAGTCGCGGGGCAAGGCCACAGATGACGCTGCGCTGTTTTTTCTGAACAGATATGTTTAAAATATTTGACACATTTACCACTGCTTATTGAACCATTTTAGAAACGGAATAGACATTACGAATAAAACAGGGCCTAAAATGTACATTTTAGCTAGAAAACAGTTTTTTATTTTATTTTTCTATTGCCATGTATTGGTTATGCACGTGACTATTGTGATATGTTTTTCTAAGCTCACTGAAAGTAATCACGAGAGCAGCTAGATGGCAATCTGTGATTTAATGATTTAATGTTTTTTTCTAAATATCCGCTTTTTAACTATTTTGTAAATTTTAGGCCCTGTATTATTTGTGATGTCTATTCCGTATTAAAAAAATGGTTCAATAAGTAGTGGTAAATGCCTCAAGTATTCCAAATAAATCTGTTCAGAAATATTGTGTATTTGGACGCCCTTCATGGCTGCCGACCTAAACGACCTGGCGCCAGGGACAATGTCAAATATCAGCTGATCAATCCACAAACTCCAAATAATTTGGAATAAAATATAATTTAAAAATAATGTTATTATATTATTTGTTTTAACAATTTATTATCGAAAGTTGCTTATTTGCTCGTACTGATTCACTCACTTCAAGGATGTCACTAATTAAAAACTCACCCGATTAGCAAGATCATTGATTATATAGCGTATTAGATTCCTCAATGCCATAGAAAGTTTTTTAAGACAGCATAGCAAGATTTTCCTGTCCACCCTAGAACGGGTTAGTCCCAGTTGGGTGACAGAATTAAGGTTTAGCCACTTGGTTTCTGTTCGTTTAGAAAGTTAAATCAATGTTTTGTAGTAATTAATTCTTAAATAAGTAAATAAATAAAGATGTCGAAACTAAAAGCAAGATTTAATAACACTGATAATGAACGTTTTTATTAAAGGACTGATTGAACATAACAAATGACTATTTAACCAATGATAACAATAATAACATTCAAATAATAAAGCCATCTATCGCATTAATTTATAGGCTAATCATATCACATAAATTTTATTTATTTATTTATTTAAGAATTAATTACTATAAAACATTGTTTTTGCTTATAAAAATAACAGGAACCGAATAGGTATTTGATTCTGTCACCCAACTGGGACTAGCCCGTTTTAGGATGGACAGGACTCTAATTTTAGAATAAGTTATATAAAAGTTTTATTAAAATGCTCATAAAACTAAATTGCTTTAAAATATGATCCTCAAAAAAAAACAATCAAATAGAGTGAGACAATCAGAATTGACATAAAACTAAAGGTAAGATAAATCTATAATAAAAAAATGAAAAAGTCAATAAGTAATATTTAATATATGTTAAGAAATTAAAAAATATATATAAAATACCTAGTCAAAAAAAAATATAATTCATTGGCAAAACAATTTATAACAACAAAATGAATTGGTAATTAGTTGAATGTTAATATACAAAATGTTAAAATAGAAATAGAAATAGAAATAGAAATATTTTTATTGTCCGAAATTGTGGTGGTACATTTATGGTGATAATGCGTAAAACTATGTATCTCACAATTACCTATTATTAAAACAGATTGACAAATTTACTTATCTGCTAAATCTGCTAATTATAATATCTTATTAAAAATGTAATTATTTCATTGGTTTAACATGAAAAAATCTAAACAGACCGGAACAGTAGAAGACAATTAAGAAAAATAATTCACCAATAATATAAAAAATAAAGAAAACATCAAAAATCAAGGAATAATCAAAATTCCGCCTATAAATACGAAATGTATATAATTTAAAATGTAACAGTAGAAAACAATAAATAAAAAATAATTCACCAATAATATAAAAAATAATGAAAAAAAATCAAAATCAAGGAATAATCAAAAATCCGCCTATAAATACGAAATGTATATAATTGAAAATTTGTAATCTTCCTAATTGAATTATTGTAAAAACAAAATGAAAATGCATGCCTACAATATAATATTATGAGAAATATTCGTTTAATGTGTAAAAGCTTTTATCGATAAGCCATTTTTTCAACGCTGCGGTAAACCCTTTTCCTTTTATTTCTTTGATATTTGCAGGTAGGTGGTTATAGATTTTTATTGCATTGTATAACATTCCTTTTTTAAATAGAGTTAAATTTGGCTTGGGTGCTTGTAGCTCATGTTTATTTCGTGTGTTATAGTCGTGTTCAACATTGTTTGTTTTGAAATACTGATCGTGGTCCCTTATAAATATAATCAACATACATGCTATTTAAAAATATATTAATAATTTAGTCACCTCAGTTTTATTAAACTATACTTTCTAACATTTGATGGATGGTTAGTCTGTCATGACTCGAGAACCATTCCTTTATTTTATTTTTGAATAATACGGAGAGATGGAATGCTATATATTAGGATATCTGAAAATTAAAGTTCGTAATTATTACGTTTCGAAACCTGTATACTAAATTAAAAACTAACATATTTATCTAAATAATATGAAAAAAATAAGCGCTATGATTTGAAAACTCGTTTGGTATAAAAATATTTTTTGTTTCGAGATAGAATATCATATAGGCGTGTTTACAGCGCCATCGTACTGTTGTACGACGAGCGCCGCCATGTTGAACAAAACAGATGTTAGCTCTAGCTTCGTGTTAGCTCTAGCTACGCCCAAAACTCTATCATGTACCGCTTGATGACCATATACAACGAACGTTTCTAATACAGGGTGCGGCAGTGAGGACGGACGGTTTTAAAAAAATCATAAAATAGTTAGTTTTTACTCAAAAACATATCTATTGATGGAATCAGGTTCGCAAGGAAATAGCATTTGAGACAGTCAAGTGTGGAAAATCACATCAGGCATGTGGTGGCCGAAATCGTTGATGCAGTGCTGGAGGCGTTCTTGGAAATTTGCGTAGACTCTCTCCAACATCGCTCTTTCAACTTGGGCGACTTCCACGCGAATTGCGTGGAATGATTTTTTCTAATGGGGACACCTCAAGGCTAAAGTATACGAGAACAAGCCCCTAACTCTGGACGAATTGAAGGACGCAATTCGCGTGGAAGTCGCCCAATTTGAAAGAGCGATGTTGGAACGCCTCCAGCACTGCATCAACGATTTCGGCCACCACATGCCTGATGTGATTTTCCACACTTGACTGTCTCAAATGCTATTTCCTTGCGAACCTGATTCCATCAATAAATATGTTTTTGAGTAAAAATTAACTACATATTTTATGATTTTTTTAAAACCGTCCGTCCTCACTGCCGCACCCTGTATATCGACATATTTTACATGAGCCAACCTCAGCGAAGCTGCTGGTATACTTGGCGACTACGAAATAGGTATACATACACTTATAATATACATATATGAAGAGTTCGAAAACGAACATGAGACAAAGAAATAGACTAAAATTGAAATACCTATATCATATCCTATATTCAATCCCTCTCCTTTCCTATCCTATAGTGATAGTTCGATGGTAATTTAGTTAAATTTAATTCAGTTCAATTTCGGTAAATATTGTATAAAAAAATAATGTAAGACAATATGTACTGTAGGAAACACTTAATCGGCCAGCAAAATAATAATTAGTTATATATAGCAAATAATATGATAATTAGTTATATTTAATGGAGCGTTGTATGTTTCCTGAAGATCAAATAATAAATAAATAAAAAATATAATTTTGAAATTATGAGTGTCATGTACACGTTGCTTTTATTACTAACATCCTAGCTATCAAATCGTAGTACTGCATTGAGCAATCTAAATACTCTTTATAAACAATGGTATCAGGTAACTGCCGTTTATATATGTATACTTACGAGGACGCAGCCACTGGATCCGGCGCCCACAATTATAAAATCATAATCCATGTCATAAGCCGATACATCGGGTATGGAACCCTCTCTAGGGTCCCTCGAACTCTCCTTATACAGCATGTTTAGGAATTCGAGTATGCTTTGGCCGAGGCACGCGTTTATGAACATCCCACATAGCACGAACCACACGAAGCAGCTGGATTGTTCGCACATTTTGAACGCTTTAAGAACACTTCACTTTTTTATTAAATAATATTTTTAGTTACAAACAGTCACATAATTGAATAATGAAGCAAACGCATGAGGTTAGCTGGTAGGCATTTTCTGAAAATAAAGAGAAAAAAGATATTAATATTTATCAATTTCGATGAAATAATTAAACTTCAATTTCAGCCAAATTAAAAATTCGTTTCAATAGAAAATATTGATTTAAAAATTCTGAAAGTGAAGAATAGCTTCATAATTAATCATATTCGCATTGTTAAAAAACTTTTGGGAGCTAATGGGCCCATGCTGGGTTGGTCACGAAGACCTATTCTGTTCAGGGTCGGTCACACTCACGGGTCAACACCCATCCGACGGCCTCCACGCATGAGGTGCGAACCTGGGTAGGACTCTGGCCTTGGTCAGTTTCCCCTGGGAATCAAACCTCTGGCGCTCCTGGACGGTCTGCGCACCGTGCGGCGTAAGCCAATCGATTGTGCACTCTGACTAACAACTTGAGTTGTCGACTACAGTGGGCGAGCCCGTCACCACAGGGAGTTTTAACGATTAGTCGTTCTTTTAACGATTAGTCGCACTCTGACTAACAGTCGGGGGAGTCTGGAAGCTGTACTGTTTCCTATAGAGCGGGGGTGGTTACGGACCTTACGGCAACTGCTCTTGAAATGACCATCGGCCATCCGATCCTAGGTGAAGAGCCGGGCAAAGGACCCCGTGGTCCGCGATAGATTCGGTATACACCGTTTCACCGCTTCGTAAGGGAGAGGACCGCGCAAGCGACCTCGAACTCGGAACCAATCGAGAGACCGGAGAAATCTGGTCACAATTGGAAGTAAGGGCGCGAGTGTCGGCCCGCCAGGTAACATTACTGGCTATCTCGCGGTTAAGGCGTTAGTCTCTTACGGGTTGTGGCGTAGCTAGATGGTGGACTGTTTTGTCCCAAGTCTTCTACGCTCACTGCAGGGAGATAGAACGACTAATCGTTAAAGCTTCCTGTGGTGACGGGCTCGCCCGTTGTAGTCGACAGCCCAAGTTGTTAAAAAACTTGTTTGGGAGCTAATGGGCCGACTGAAGTTGAACCACGATGACCCATGAGTTAGGGTCGGCCTAATTCACAGGTCAACACCTATCCGGTAGCGTCCAAGTAGAAGTGCGAGTCCGGTTAGGACTCTGAGTCTACGGGCCAGTTCTCCTGGGAATCGCCGTTTCGGGCGCTCCTGGACGTTTTGCACACCATGCGGCGTCAGCCAATCTACTGTGCACTCCGACCAATAACCGGGGGAGTCTGGAAGCGGCTTTGTTTGCTATAGATCGGGGGTGGTTTTTAACCTCGTGGCAAGCGCTCTTAAAACGACCATACGGTTACCCGATACATGGTGAACAGCCGGGAAAAGGACGCCATGTATTTCGATAGACACCGAATAGCATTCGGTATTCACCAACAGACACCGAATAACCGATACACAAGGGAGAGGACCGCGCAAGCGACGTCGAACCAGTCGGGAGGCCGGAGAAATCTAGCTAAATCTGGTATCGAGGGCGCTTGGTCTACACTACTCGGTGCCGGGCAGTAAGAGTTGGTCTCTCGCGGGCTAGATAGTGGATTGTCATTGTGGATTGTCAAGTCTTCTACGCTCATCCCACGGCTGAAAGAATGATCACATATCGTTATACCAGCCTAGGGTGACAGATTCGCCCATCGTAGTCGACACCGCCTAACTAACTGTTAATAAACTAGAAGTTATGACACTGTATTAATGTTCAATGATAGTAGCTGTCAGCGTATACTCGTATTTACAAAGTAACATCCAGATATGGATACTTTTAGAGTTGTCAAATACTGAGGGCGAACCCGCTACTCCAGGAAGGTATAACGATATTAGATCATTCTTTCAATCGTGGGGTGAGCGCAGATACTTAGGGATACCGTCTAACTACGCAAACATACCCGTGAGTGTCCAATGCCTTATCGCGTGGTTCTGGGAAGTGCAGCGGGCAGCCTCACGCCCACATACCACAGTCCGGATTTCTCCGTTCTCCAGTCTGGTCGCAGTTTTGAGGCGCCTTATAGTGGCAATCAAATCAAATCAAATCAATTTCTTTATTTAAAAAAAAAACATTATTACAGATATAAAATAACAAGACCTAACCTAACTGGATCGTACGAGACGTCCGCACTGAGGTAGCCTTATATAGGTTTATTCGAAGTAACTGTTAAAATAGAACTAATAAATAAAGAAATAAAAGAAACCAATTAAATATATCAAGACTACGATAATATAATTACGATTCCAAAAATCAATCAAAAAAGAATACATAAGGAAATGAATTTAAAACTATCGAACTCTATAGAAACATTTACGGAAATATAATATAATCAATCAAAATTCAAACAAAATAAATTATCAATATTACATTAAAACAGCCTTCGGGTTTGATTGG
This sequence comes from Micropterix aruncella, assembly GCA_944548615.1. Lineage (NCBI taxonomy): Eukaryota > Metazoa > Arthropoda > Insecta > Lepidoptera > Micropterigidae > Micropterix > Micropterix aruncella. The sequence goes on along the minus strand of OX155973.1, from coordinate 8,563,136 downwards.
TATTTCTTCGTCCGTTGGGTACGTAGGCTGTGGCTATCGCCACTACACTATAACAATGCTTTCTAGTCAGGATAATATTTTCTACAAAAGTTCATATGTATATTAACATTATAAATACATTGTGATATATTATATATATATATATATATATATATATATATATATATATATATATATATATATATATATATATATATATATATATATATATATATATATATATATATATATATATATATATTATATATATATTATATATATATATATATATATATATATATATATATATATATATATATATATATATATATATATATATATATATATATATATATATATATATATATATATATATATATATATATATATATATATATATATATATATATATATATATATATATATATATATATATATATATATATATATATATATATATATATACAGTTATATTTGATAAGGTTTGTAAAGAAATCCGTTTATAGGATGATGTTTTTATTTAAAATAAAATTAGTAAAAGCTACTTAAAAAGTAGCGAAGGAAATCTATATAAATATATAAATATATATATATATATATGTATATATATATATATATATATATATATATATATATATATATATATATATATATATATATATATATATATATATATATATATATATATATATATATATATATATATATATATATATATATATATATATATATATATATATATATATATATATATATATATATATATATATATATATATATATATATATATATATATATATATATATATATATATATATATATATATATATATATATATATATATATATATATATATATATATATATATATATATATATATATATATATATAATATACGTTATATATTATCATATATCATACATCTACATAACTTATAATATGGCTTCCCTATCCCTTTCCCCTTACTTAAACCTGCATTTGTTTCATCGCTCATTGCGCTGTAACAATAGATTTAATTTAATTGTGAAAACTTTTAATTGCCCTTAGGTGTATATATTATGTGTTAGTATTAAGTATAAAACGCTGTAAGTTTTCTGAAAAATAAAAATAAATAAATAAAATAAAATTTAAGGAAAAAAGACGTGGGAATTGACCATCAACCGTGCAACTTTTTTTACGATAATGAGTTTGTGCACATGTCAATATGAAATAATTGGAATACTCACATATTTCATTTAATTTTATCTTTCGGTCCGTTTTCTAAAGCTCTGAACCAGCCCTCTCCACAGTACTATCAACATGAGCCTTAAGAATTTTGATAAATCCTAACTTCAGACATCTATGTAAGTACTCACTCTAACATCACTATATACCTATCTTTGAATGCATAAGATAGGTATATAGTTAATAAAAAATATATAGGAAAGTTGAATACCCAAAAGGAAATTCACCGTACTTGGAATTATTCAAAAGGATCCAAATTTATCAGTGCAGGATTTACGTTTATGCTATACAAGCTATAGTTTAGGGACCCTAGTTTATTGATGGCGGAGGGGAGGGGGGGGGGGGGAGACAAACAATTGTCCGATATACTATAGGTTGCTCTAAAATGTGAGCAATTGAGCAATTGTCATATATACTATAGGTTAGCTCTAAAATATTGCCAGCAGACAATATTTTGATTCAAAAAACTATTTAAGGGCGATGTAAGTAAGATATGTATATGACAAGTTTTCTAGAAATTGATTCAATAGATTTTGTATAAATTGGGACATAAGTATTCCTATGAGTCCATAAAGAGGCAACAGCTACAACTTTTTCCAAAATTTGGTTATTTTATTATTTACCATAGACATCATACTTCCTAAAAAATAACTAAAAAGAAGAAAATGTTGTTAAAAGTTGCCATAAATATTTTATGTATTTATCTGAAATTACCAGAGTTTGGTGGTCATTTGCAATATTATAAACAACCGGTATAATTTTAAACAATAATATATATTTTGCAACTATTAAGACTCTGTTGTCTCAGTAACATCGAAAAAATATATTTTATAAATTATTCGTTTACATCTATATATATAAAACAAAGTCGGGTTTGTTCGAACCCTTATAACTCGAGAACGGCTAGACCGATTGTCATGGTTTTTGATTTGTTGTATTTGTCTCCGTCCCGAATAGTAGAATAACTATTAGAAACAAAAAATTGAAAATTGACGAAAAATTAAAATAACAGAAAATCATTTTCCCATACAAAATGTAAATCCGTGTTTTCTCATGGTCAGTTGTACGTGGCATGTTCACGTGTCGGCAAATCATCCGCTTTATTTATTCTTGCGCCTGATAAAAAAACAAAAATTGTCGTATATCACAAGGTGTTTCAATGAGTGCATCCCATGCTGCACAATATGTAAACTGTTTAATTCAATCATGTCATGCTGACACGCGATTGATATACTTAATTTTTGTACTTTTATATTTCTTTTTGTGTTATTATCTTAATAAAGTAGTGAACTTAATATTTATTTTGTATTCACTGTATTACTTTCATAAAATCATAAATTAAGTTCGACTAATCTGTAACACGACATTCATTCACTGTTAGGCGGTACGAAGTTCGCCGGGTCAGCTAGTTATTATATAAAATGATTTTTGAAAATATGGGACACATATGTACCATGTTCTTTAATGGGTTAAGAAACATTAAGTATCGATGGTTGTACCTGAGTATCTAAGTATCTAAGTAAGTAAGTTGTATCTAAGTAAAAGTTTTGAAGACAGTAAAAGTTATTTGATTTTAATTGAACAAGGATAGTACTATCGTAACCTGGCATCTCGAAAGTGCTGCAATGGCTGACTCGCCCTTGACAGGTGATTATTTATGTATCTATTATATATCTCTCATCGCACGTGGTTCGGCTGACGGTCGTTTCGTTGTAATCATATGACTCTCCGACCGCTCCAGATATTACGCAATCGACCTCCGTCCGCCTCAAAATCAAGTTTAACAACCGACCAGCTTAAGCAGTACTTGCGAAATGTGCAGCTAGCAGCTACTTAAGAAATATCAACGCACTAATCACGCTATGGCCCGGACGTATGGATGACTTTATGTGAAATAGAAATATATTTATTGTCCGAAATTGTGGTGGTACATTTAAGGTGATAATACGTAAAATTATATATCTCACAATTACCTGTTATCATAACAGATTGACAAATCTGCTAATTTTGTAATTTCTTATTGAAAAATGTCATTATTTCACTGGTTTGCCTATAATATCTAAATCAAATCAATAATAATTGGTAATGTTCATTGAATGGCCTGAAATATCACTTAAAAAAGAAATATAACATGAAAAAAATCTAAACAGACCGGATAGGTAGCACTAACAGTAAAAGACAATTAATAAAAATAATTCACCAATAATATAAAAAATCCAAAATGAAGGAATAATCAAAATCCGCCTATAAATACGAAATGTTTACTGTTGAAGGAAAATTATATGAATATGCATCTTAAATATGTAGGTACCTATATAAATCATGACGAATTCAGATACATACAACTCTATCTACAAGTATCTATTTAGACAATGTAAAAAAAACGGTTGTGTCACCCTATGACTTTCGCGGCAAGCAGACAAATCCCCCTTAATTACCCCCCTCCTTTTGCAGCCCCCTCCCTCCCTGCCGGAAGGTGGTTGTGCCAAGAGTAGTATGATCGCAAATGTAGTATTTTTGTAGTGTTTCCGTGGTAATGAAATGGGTTCAAAGCACATGGATTGCTCTTAAATCCTTCCAAAACGTAGTCTATTATTATCGGTAGCAGTTACTTTACCTCGAGGATTAATATAAATGAAGTCCTGAAGATCTGCATCGGTGCGGATGAGGTCCCTTTCAAAACCTTGGTGTCCATATGGATGATAACCTTTCATGGCGGCCACATATTCGAGAAATGCGACGCAAACTCTTCGGCCGATTTCATTCGCTGAATAGGCTGAAAAATATCCTCCCGGAGGAGAGCAAGATTACGATTTGTCAGTCTGCTATCCTCCCACTTCTGGATTATGGAGATGCCGCATTTCTGGATCTCACAGAGGAGTTATCCACCAAATTTCAGCGTCTGCAAAATGTTTGCATTCGGTATATACATGGCCTCAGAAAATTTGACCACATCACGGAGTACAGAGAGAAGCTTCACTGGCTGTCGACCCGGAAAAAAAGAGACATGCGAGTTCTCTGTATGCTTTTCAAGATCTTGGATGGCGTCGCTCCCAATTATCTTACCGGCAGATTTACTGCACTGTCGGCTCATGGCCGCCCTCTGAGATCAAAAGACAACCTGCTATTCTCTATCCCTAGTCACAGCAGTGGCTTCTTCTCATTCTCTTTCACCGTGCATGGAGCCCGTCTTTGGAATGCTTTGCTGAAAAATGTGAGAACCGCGCCAAGCATAACAACTTTTAAAAACAGACTCAGAGAGCATTTGAAATCTTCCAGATAAATTCCCTTTTCCCTCCAATTCCCCTCCTTTTTAAACTTTAGCGTCCTTATAGGTGTTAGATTATTTTGGTGGAGCAAATCCTGTGCCCACAAAGAGTTAAGTATATATTTCTTTCTATCATCTTTTATTTTATTTGTCATACTCTTTATGTTAAGTTATATGTTAAATTATGTAGGCTACTCGCAAATAATGTTCATACAATTATTATTATTTTTTATTTGTTGAGTGGGGCTTTTCTAAGGTCTTTATGAGCCTTGTAACACTGCGACCATTGCTGATCTATTGTGCTCGCCACCTACTATAGTTCTGCGCTAAGCCTCGTGTCATTTAAGAACCGCAGCAGGCTTTCGGCGCCAGATTGTTTTACCTCCTCAGGTTGGAGGTAGTGACCACCCAGGTGGGTGTATCTTTTACGCATTAGCGGGCCACACTCGCACATGAGGTGCTGGGGAGTTTCCTCTGCCCCTTGGCAGAACCTGCACATTTTTGTGTATTTGAGCTTGAGGTTGAACATGTGTTTGTTCAGGCCACAATGCCCCGTGAGCGCCCTCACCAGTATGCGTAGATTGTTCCTATTTAGCGATAGGGCCTCACGGGCCGTCTTACGGTCGTAAGGCTTAATAAGCGCTTTGGAATGATTCAACCCTGGCGTGTTGTTCCAGTGGTTGACGGATTGTTCTAAACACATTTGTTTGAGCATTAGGTTTGCAAGGCTTTTTGGTACGCCACAGCAAGGGCCGTATAACGTTCCCTTTGCTCCCGCCCTAGCAAGTTTGTCGGATTTTTCATTTCCCTCGATTCCTGCATGGCCGGGAACCCATCTTAGAATTACCCTGTTCTTTTCGCCCAGGGAATTCAGTAGTGATATGCAGTTTTGCACTAGCTTTGAATTAATGGTATTCGAGGCTAGTTCCATAAGAGCTGCTTGCTATCCGAGTGGATAATAGATACGGTGGTTGGCGTAGTCCTTTTGGAGGTTGATATCCGCACATTCAATAATGGCGTAAACCTCCGCTTGGAATATGGAGGCGTATTTTCCCAAGTTTACACTTCTTTCGAAGTTTGGTCGCTCTCCATATATACCACAGCCTACGTCAAGTCCTGATTTCATGCCAATTTGACTATATTACCGTTATTTGTGAGTGTCTTATTATGAGTGTCATATCTCTTTAACCATCTATGCAGTAAAAGTGAAATTATATGCAGTAAAAGGGAAAAGTCTTTGTTTTGAGACGATAAATTTAGTTATTTTGATATGAATTTATAATTGTTGATAATATGACCAATAAACATGACCTAACGATTTAAATATTTTTTTAAAATTAAAAAACTACTTTTTGTGACTTAAATATAAAAGTTAGACTTTTATATTTAAAAAGCTCTACAACATTATAAAGCTCTACAACTTTTCTCTAGAACTTATCATATATCTCTCATCGTTAAGGCAGCGTTCGTTAGAAACCTTTTCGTTCGACCGTTTTTTCCGACTTACTTTGGTAGATCCCGAGATTACTTCTTACAACGTCACAAACTATACCTCTTTATAATATTAGTATAGATTATTATTATTATTAATAATAATAATGCTTTATTTAAGAGAAAGTAGTACAAAAATTATGTCTTAAAAACTACCCAACTAGGTTAATGCCCGTACTAGGGTAGATTCTTTTCTTTTAAATTAAGATGCGCACGTAATTTTATACTGCAATTATAGAACTATGGTAATATTTTACTTGTTTATATAATATTTAACATTATACATATATTATTCTCATTTATATATAAATATATACATTTACTTACTTGTATTATTTACATACTATTATTATTTACATACATTTGCATTTACATACATGTATTTATTAGTAATATATAATTGAATAAATTGATAACGTCGTTTTAAACGAGGATATGTGTAATAATTTCAGCTACCTTTTACCTGCCGGTCTCAAACAGCCACAAAGTAAGTTTTCCCTTTTTCATATGTAAGCTTTTGCATTTTTTTAACTTATCCTGAAATTAATTGTGGAGTTTAGGAGCTACACAACTAAAGTGCCTTTGCGCAAATTTAGTTTTGGTTTTTTTAATTAGGTGTTTTTCTGACGCGCAACCTCTAGTTAGAATCTTGTGGTTAGTGATGTTGTGTGTGTGCGGATTGTTGAGATAATAAAGTAGGGTTACTTTTGCATAAATCTGTCTAACGTCCAAAAGTCTCAGCTCTTTTAGTAGTTCGTTGGTTGGATATCGATGTGGCTTTCTGGACATAACCCTCAGGAGAGCTTTTTGCGCTTTAACAAGCGGATCTAACGCCGAATCTGTAGAACCCCCCCATCCTAATATTCCATATGTAATCGTGCTGTGGGCTAGCGCGTAGTAGACTTTAATGAGGCTTCTTAAAGGTAGAACATTTCTTATATTACTTACTATAAGACATTGTAAAATCGAAGACTATCGCGGTTGTTTGGCATTATAAATAGGATAAAAAACGAATTTATCGCGTGAAATTTGTAGCTCCCGACGTTTCGGTGACGTTGCAGCCGCCGTTGTCCAGGGTAGACTTGACAACGGCGGCTGCAACGTCACCGAAACGTCGGGTGCTACAAATTTCACGCGGTAAATTCGTTTTCTATCCTATTTATAATAAAAAACATTGATTTTGCTTACAAAAATAACAGGAACCGAATGGCAAAATCTTAACGTTTTGCTTATTTGATTCTGTCACTCAACTGGGACTAGCCCGTTCCCGTTCCGTTCCACCCGGACAGGAATCTAATATTACAATCAATTATGTATAAGCATTGATTTCAATGGTATAAGTTTAGGATAATGCTAATAACACTAAATTTTCCTAAAATGTGGTCCTTAATAATAATAATAATAATAATAATAAAAAATATTAAAACATAATTAATAGAAGGATAATTAAACAAAAAGAAACATAATTAATAAATATAAATCAATAGAAGGCCCCCACGATTTGATTCTAACATGCTTTTCCAAGAAAGTAAGGTGCTAGATATATGCTAGCTGTTTGTGAAACAGTCACTTATGTTTTTCCATCGAACTTTAGATAAACGACCACGAAGCCAGCAACACAGAACTACAAGAGCATCTGCAAGCTTGAATTATGCCGTTCCCCGAGTTAATTCATCATTTGCCCAAAGGCAACTAAACTTTATCGCACCCAAAATATTCAACCGTCTTGATAAAAATGGAAGTACCTTTTTATTCAATAAAAAAATAAAAAATGGCTTCTTGACGATATAGAGACAGAGACAGATTCAAGGACAGAAAATGATCTTCTGCAAATCATCTCTTAGAAATAATATACCTGCATAAATGTGATACAGGATAATAAACATAATGTAACATATATGTGTATGTGTGTATGTGTGTATGTATGAATATGTGTATATGTATATGTGTATGTATAAGTGTATGTGTCCTAGGTCAGTTATGCTTCACCACCCAAGTCTGAAAATAAATCGTATGCCCAGATACAGGCTATACTCGGCCTAGTTGGGCATGCGCTGCGCATGGTCATGTGAATGTGGGTCGTCGTTTACTTCGCACCATTACTTAGTATGATCATTTTATGAATTTTCCATGTTATGTTTAAAATAAATAAAAAAATAAATAAATATTATAAATAAAATGCAATTCTTTTATATATAAAAATATACATAAAATATATATAAAAATATACACAAATACTTGTATAAACTAAAATTGACGCCCTGCAATTTACTCTACTACAATAAAATGCGATTTATCTATCTTTAAAGAGGTCAATCATATGCTATTTACCTTACTTAAGTCAAGTCAAGAGGTTAGCCTTGACAATCCAAAACAGGACCAATTGACTATTGCGGTCAAAACAAAATTATCGCACTGGTTTGCGTGATCTGAATTTTGAAAAGTACATTTAATTAGTTTGTCGATAAATACACGTATATTAGGTACTTATCGAAGCATTAGGTTGGAATCAAACTAATAGAGGAACAATTAAATATATAAAAAGAGAATAAAAAACACGACTGCCGTTAGGGGTCGTCCATTAATCACGTGATATTTTTTAGCATCTTTTAACCCCCCTTATCCCCCCTGGCCCCTGGTGATACGTGGTGAGGTTTTGACCTACCCCCCACCCTACCCAAAATCACGTGTAATTTTTTGGTACAAAGTGTCTTAAAATTTTTCACAATTTTATCTTTAAATATAGGTATAGGACCCGATTGAGTTTCTTTGTGAACTAAAACTAAAATTAGTCCAAGCGAACGAGTCGGAGCAATACGTTAGAGCGGAATATGAAACGAACGATCGTCGATAAATAATACCTGTCGAACTTGTACTCGTCCTAATAAATTCGTGCATATTTCGTGCGATTTTTGACATCTCTATGACATTTCCTCTAGGAAATGTCATAGAGATGAATACGACTAGTGTCGAAATATTCTCAGTCATATAATTTCTTCTAAAATAAGTTACTAACATCCATTTCTGTTACAGAAACCATCCTCCTATACTTATTACATCCAAGGGCATACAGTAATTCGGCTGCAATAACTAAGAACATCATAAGTTATCAATTACGGAAACAGGTGCCGCTGCCCTAAGTATTTAAAGAGGACATTAACTATCGTTTAAATGTTTCTGGTCCACCAGGACCCCAGATAAGTAACTTTTCATGAATCTAATTTTATATATTATTGAAAATAATTTTTATATATATATATATATATATATATATATATATATATATATATATATATATATGTATATATATATATATATATATATATATATATATATATATATATATATATATATATATATATATATATATATATATATATATATATATATATATATATATATATATATATATATATATATATATAATATATATATATATATATATATATATATATATATATATATATATATATATATATATATATATATATATATATATATATATATAGATGTATATTTCCGGGATTTACTAAATCAGACCTTTCATTTGACACTAATCAGAATATACTTATGTTAGGTTATTGACATTTCGACATTTAGACAAGTATTTGTTGACAGTTTAGGTAACCTGTGACACTCGGCTTGACATAACGATTCTAGCAATATCACTCACTTCTAAATCGGTCTAAGCGTTTAGAAGTTATGATATAATAAAAATCATAGTTTCATCATTATTATATACTGGATCTTTTCCGATTACAATTGTGTAGTTTTTTATATATATAATTTTCCAAAATGTTAGATTGGAATAATTTTGTAAGAACCAAATATGGTTACCTAAAAATCGCTAATATTTTGTGGGGTATAATAACTAAACACTTTGTATAATTTATTTAGCTAACTTATTATTCCGAATATTTTTCTTCGTTACTAGATATACCAGGAAAGTCGCTATCTTGAACATAATTATAAAAGATTAACCAATTTTTGGATCGATGGCTGCCATCCACACGTTGTGTTTCGTAGTACAATCCTAGTTGCCAAATGGTAGTATGGAGTTGAGCAATCTAATACGCTATATAAACAATGATTTGAGCGTCTTGGGATTGTTTTGAAAATACTTTAATAAAAATCGGGTTATGCACACGTTTTTAAACTCGGTTGTTAGCAGTCACTTGGAAATGGATGGACTGTTATCTGGAATCAGCATGAACATTTTTATATCATCATGTTGGAGAATGTACAAAACATTTTTTTTTAAATTTTTATATTTTAAGCAGTACGGAGATTATCACTTTATATATGGGAGTCAAATATCCCAAAAGACCAGGAGTACAAATTAAATAAATACCATGACCTCGCAAATGCCGTCACCCGGAACGGCTTCACTGTTCACCTTCACGCGGTGGAAGTAGGCGCTCGTGGCTTGCCAGCTAAATCTTTGTTTCACCTTTTAAAAGATCTTGGTCTCTCCAGGAAAATAATCAACTCCTTTCTAGAAAAATTATTTAAAACCGCGATTTCTGCATCTCAAATTCTATGGCTTCGAAGGGGGAGTGAATGGGTGGTAAGGTGTACGCTCACATGTGGCAAGACAGCTGTCCTAAACCTACCACCGCCGGTCGTTAGTCCGGAATCCACCCTTCACCTCCCAGAAGTGTAATAATTATATATGATGGGCCCGATTTTTGGTCGGTGAATGGCAGCCATGGCAGCTCAGTTTGTATTTTATTTATACTGCGATTATTACACTAATGCCCAGTAGGAGTATTGTGTTCAAGATTCATCTATGAGGATGGGGCTTCTCAACGGTCAACATAACAAAAACGAAATTTCGTATACGCATTTAATTATGATAGCCCGTTCTAAGTTTCACCGCGATTGGCTGCTGCACCCAGGGTTGGCTTCCAACGTGGGTACTCCTCAACGGTTAACAGCACAGAAACGAAATTTTGTATACTAATTCCATCATGATAGCCCGTTCTAAGTTTTATTATGACATGTCTACTGCACCCAGGGTTGGCTCGGGACAGAGCATTTTAATAAAAGCTTGTTTTTGAAAATGTGTTTTTACTACTAACTTATTTTTTTTAAATTATTGTTCTTGTCAACAAAAATGTCGATATCTAATAAAGTAATTTGTCTGTGTACTTATATAATAAAATGGCCAGTTGACCGTTTCACTCGGCTGCGTTCAATTTACCAAAGCGGTCAAGAACGCATGCATTACCGCTATTAAATGGCTGCATCTAACTGGGTAGGCACACAACTCATTAGACTTAACGACACCTCTTTAACTGACCATAATTCGATAATTATTCTTGTTCCAATGGATGAGCAAGTATCCTCCATTTTTTTCCTTACAACAGTTTATGTCATATTAGTTGATAATAGTGTTATAATGCTGTACCCGCTGTACCCGCGTCTCCGCTCGCGTCAAAGATTCTGTAATGTTGAATTTATTTTCACGTCCAAAGGGAAAGACTTGTAAACGCGCTAAAAAATAATCGAGATGAAGACAGACATATCCATCTTGACCCCATCCTAGACGATTATGGGTTTCGACACACTGGGCTTATGTACGCAACGTACGCAACGCATGATGACTTCTGGCCGTTGAATTTAGATGGAAGCATACACGCTTATCCCACGCAACGTTACTCAGGATAAGTGTGTCTGCTTTCATTCAAATACAAGGACCTGATGTCATAATGCGTTGCGCGTACGTTGCATACGTCGGTCCAGTGTGCCGGATCCCTAAGACTATTTTCAGATTAAGAGCCCATAAGGGAGCGAATGGGCCCTTGCTGAGTTGGCCTCGAGGACCCATTTGTTCAAGGTCGGTCACACTCACGGGTTAACACCTATCCGGCGGCCTCCACGCATGAAGCGCGAGCCCGGTTAGGACTCGGGCTAGTTTCCCCTAGGAGTCAACCTTCTGGCGCTCCTGGAGGGTCTACCGCACCGTGCGGCGTAAGCCAATCGATTGCGCACTCTGACTAACAGTCGGGGGAGTCTGGAAGTTTCCTATAGAGCGGGGGTCGTTACGGACCTTACGGCGATTGCTCTTGAAACGACCATCGGCTACCCGATCCTGGGTGAACAGCCGGGCAAAGGATGCCGTGGTCAGCGATAGATTCGGTAAACACCGCGCAAGCCACCTCGAAGTAACCAATCGAGAGACTGGAGTAATCTGGTCGCAATTAGAAGTAAGGGCGTGAGTGTAAGCCCGCTGGGTAACACTCCTGGCTATCTCGCGGTTAGGGCGTTGGCCTCTTACGGGTTTGTGGCGGAGCTTGGCGGTGGACTGTTTTGTCCAAGTCTTCTGCGCTCACTCCAGGGAGATAGAACGACCAATCGTTAAAGCTTTCTGAGGTGGCGGGCTCGCCCGCTGTAGTCGACAACTCTAGTTGTGAATCAGTATGTATAGAAGCTATTGGGCCCTTGCTGAGTTGGCCACGAAGCCATTTGTTCAGTGTCGGTCACACTCACGGGTTAACGCCCATCTGGCGGCCTCCACGCATGAAGGCCAGAGTCAAACCCACCGGGTAGGACTCTGGCCTTAGGGCTAGTTTTCCCTAGGAGTCAATCTTCTGGCGCTCCTGCGACTCCAGGTAGGACTCTGGCCTGCGGGCCAGTTTTCCTTAGGAGTCACCCTTCGGGCGCTCCTGGACGGTTTGCGCACCGTGCGGCGTCAGTCAATCGATTGTGCATTCCGACTGTTATCCGGGATACGGGGACGAGATATCCTGAAACAGTATTGTTTCCTTTAGAGCGGGGATAGTTGCTTACTTTACGGCAACTACTCTTGAAACGACCAATCGGCTACCCGATACCGCTTGAACAGCCGGGCAAGGGATGCCGTGGTCCGCGATAGATTCAGTAGACACCGTATTACCGCTTCATAAGGGACCGCGCAAGCGGCCTCGATCCTGTAACCAGTCAGGAGGATGTAGGTATCCTGAAGGTTAATTCCAGACGGAAATATCCTTTCAAACTAGTAGTCAAGGGCGAGGCTGCCCGCTGGTTACCTTTCCCGGTGCCTCGCCGTAAGGCTTTGTCCTCTGACGGGCAGGTGGCGTACAGTGGATTGTTTTCGTCCCAATTCTTCTGCGCTCACCTCACGGGAGACAGAACGATCTAATATCGTTAAAACTTCCGGAGGTGACGGGTTCGCCCGTTGTAGTTGACCGCTCTAGTTGTTAAGGTAAATTTTATGCCTACTTAGTATTTAGTTTTTGTAACAAAATTTCAAGATGGTTGCCTGTTACTGTAAATTTGTAGGTTAAATCGGAAAGAACTATTACTTTCCCGGCTCGCCAACAGACCAGTATGAAAAGTAATGTGAACACGCGATAAAAAACCCAAGATAAAGAGGGTAATATCCATTTTGAGCCCCTCTGAGACGATTAAGACAATTTCTAGATTGAAGTCTGTCTCTCTTTCTGTATGTATGTATTCCTCCGCGATAGCGCCCAAACGCTTAATCCGATTTAGCTGAAATTTGGTATGCAAGCATCATTTGGTCATGGCAAGAGTTGAAAAGATTGTGGTTGAAATCGGTATACCAGGGGGAGCACTAGTATAATCTATAGTATAATCTATAGAGCACTAAGTATAATCTTCGAATCCAGATGTGTTGTTCGGCCAATACCACAATGTGAAATTTGGGTTAGAATATCTCATAAAGATACACGCTGAGTCGCCCGACGCTAGTCGAGAAACGATCCACGCCGCCTGAGGCGTCGCAATGAAACCCAACCGGGTTTGATCACTGGCCGAGCGAGGGCGCTCATCGATTTTATTCTTGAAATTATTATTCAGATATAATCAGTCTTTGGCTACTTGCCAGGGAAATCTTAGGATGACACAACATATTTTTAAGCTATTGTATAGCTTTTATCGCGGGCCTAGGCCGGCGCGGCGACCGAATGAAGAAATTTCTTAACGAAAATTAATGATTTTAAACTAATAATTACGTCTAAGCGAGTACCTACTGCTTACGATTCGAAAAAAATATATGTTAAACAAGAACATTTTCCTAATATTCTTAGCTTTGAATATTTTAGATTTTGTTTACATTACATAGTGTAATTAACTTGTGAAATTAGGTCTAACCGAACACAAAAACGACTACTACGCAAATACTATCTGGCGTATTATTATTAAACCTGCACCATTTTAACGATAATTTAATTATCTATCTTTTTATCTACGATTTTTTTCGAATAATCCGGTTTTTTTGCTTTATCGAATAAAAAATTCGTGCGCGGCGCTCTATTGGAAGACGTTTAAATTATTCCGAATCATCTGATATCAGAAAAAATAAAATAAATAAAAAAATATAATTGCATAAGTTGTTAAAAATGCTATGCAATAGCTTTACCGCGGCAGTCCCCGAGTGCCACACGTATTTTATTTTATCTTGTGAAAATCAACTCTAATGGGTTGCAGCAGTTTGGTCGTAAAAGTAACCAAATAGATGCCGAAATCTTTTCGTAATATTGCTTCAAATGCGTAGCGACAGTCGCTTTAGATATAATTGATTACCCGATGAATAGTTTAGGTCAGAATAAAATCGGAACTCATAAGATGTTCGATGGCCAATCGTCAACATCATCATAAACGCTACAATTCATTATGAATTTTTGGTTTCGTCAAGGCTTTTGCCATTCCACCATTCCTGGGCTTTGATTTGGTATTTCACGGTTCCGCGAAGCTTGGGTCTGATGACCTGTATGTTATCTTGAGTCGGATCGACTCACGGTTCAGCTCCCTTCCGGTAGCCTCCTCGAAGAGAGACTAACCTGGAAAGGACTTTGTGAAGGAGTCTCTTTTTTCAATAGATTTCCTAATATTCAAATTAATTCAAATTCAAATTATTTTATTGAGTTCAAATTATAAGTACATTCAATATACAAAAGTCTTAACCTAACTAGGCTGCCGCCTGTTCCAAGGTAGACAATTTATTTTAGTTATCCTAAGAAATCTATAATATTATATTTATATAAATAAACAAAATCATACTTAATGTAACAGAAATATCTTAATTACCTAATAAAAATTCGTAAGTAAATGTCATGAAAATTGTCAATATTATTTTATTTTAAAACATGATAAAAATTATTATATATTTATATATGTATTAAATAATAAGTATTAATAATATACAAAATAAATTCACAAAAATTAAAATAAAATTACATTTAGAAATCATCAATTTATATTACTACATATACTATTATGTTTTTATTATAAAGATTATAGAGATTCAATAACAATACTTGTTTACAATATACCAGTTTTGTTTTATTCAATAGATCCATTATACCTTTTTAACGCGCTTTTATTAGGTCGACCTGTATGTAACTATGTAATGGAATCTAAGGTAACTAATTTAACCATCTTCCAAAGATCGTACGTCATGAAAATTGGCAGCTGTATGTAGTTCTGATGACAATACAATAATATGGTACTGTCGAACTGATCTGATGATGGAGTCGGAAGATATGAACTGGAACTTCATGATGGAACATCGTATCATAGCTGTGTTTGGACTTGTTAGAAAAGTCTTGGAATGAACTTTGACCACGATTAGGTTTCAAGGTCTGATGATGAAGCCGGATTTTTTGTTTTTACGTGCATTTATAAAAGCGTGTTTTTTTAAACTATTAATTTATTTTGTATTTAGAATCGTAGGAACGATTTGATGTAGCATGTGGGTACGCTTTGTAGGATTCGGTTTTTTTTTTGTTTTTTTTTTTTGTTTTTGTACTCGAACGTACCTGTTACGGCCTGTTGCTTTTGGGCGATAATATAGCGGACGTATCACGTACGTTCGTATAGGTAGGGCGGTTAAAATGATCCGTTTTCCGCCCGGAAAAGGACGCCACGGTCATCTATAATTTTTTACTGAATTACGGATAACATCAAGTAGAGCTGTCAATTACGACGGGCGAACCCGCCACCTCAGGAAGTTTAAACGATATTGATCGGTCTGTCTCACGTGAGGTGATCTCAGAAGACTTAAATACGAGAAAGAATCAACAGTCTTGTTACGCCACCTGCCCGTTAGAGACCAACGCCTTACGGCGAGGCACCGGGAAAGGTAGGCATCGGGCAGCCTCGCCCCTGATTACCAGTTTGGAAGGATATCTCCGTCCGGAATTAACCTTCAGTATAGCTTCTACCTCCTGACTGGTTACAGGATCGAGGTCGCTTGCGCGGTCTCTCTGAACCGGTGATACGGTGTCTACCGAATCTATCGCGGACAACGGCATCCTTTGCCCGGCTTATTCACCCGGGATCGGGTGGCCGAATGGTCTTTTCAAGAGCAGTTGCCATAAGGTTAACAATCACCCCTGCTCTATAGGAAACATTACTATTCCCAGACTCCCCCGGCTGTCAGTCGGAGTGCACAATCGATTGGCTGACGCATCACGGTGCGCAAACCGTCCAGGAGCGCCCGAAGGTTGACTTCTAGGGGAGACTGACCCGCAGGCCAGCGTCCTACCCTGGCTCTCACTTCTGCGTTGAGGCCGCCGGATGGGTGTTAACCCGTGAGTATGACCGACACTGAACGAATGGGTCTTCGTGACTTAAAACTTTAACAGGGCCCATTAGCTCTTATTAGAGCCCATTAGCCACCGATAACATCAGGTAGAGGCCGCGCAAACGACTTCGGACCTGTGGTCAGGCAGAGGACGGAGAAATCCGACTAAATCTGGTAATGAGTGTGCTAGGCTGCTCGCTGGTTTCACTTCTACAGTGCCACGCGATAAGGCATTGGACTCTGATGGGCAAGTTGGCGTAGCTAGACGGTAGACTGTTTCACCCCCAAGTCTCCATGTTCACCCTCCACGGTCGAAATAACGACCAATAACGTTATATATATTCATTTATTTCCCAAAACATAATTAACCTTACAGATGATTCCAAATCGATAATCATTTTTCTAGGCTATTATTCTAGATTATAACTATTATTCTACTATAGGCTATTATTATAATTCTACTATTAATAATATTATATTACTGTACTCTATTACTATTACTATCATTATTATTCCAATATATGGACTATTATTCTAGCTAGACTATAGCAAACGAGACTGAGAAATACGTTAGAGCGTAATATTAAACGATTATACTTACATAGGTACATATATCTAATGATTATCTAACCTTTCTTATTAAACTAGTTACTACTTTTTAACAATTTTAATACTACATACTACATATTTATCTAATTACTTGATTGCTAAGAAATGCCATTACCGTACTTTGCAGTTGTGCTAAGTTCACCGTCCAAATATCCAATTTTGGCTCAGCCGAACATAGTGCATTTAGGGTACGAAGCGTCCGCACCGTGAAGCAGTGTTGAACGTTAGTTCTAGCTCGCGGTAACGCGAACAATACGTGAGTCCTAGCACGGTAGTAATTGGCGGGTACAAACAGACCGATTCTTCTAAGGATGGTCGAATTATCAACGAACCCCCTAAGCAGTTTATATATGTGGCAGATTGACAGCCAATCTCTTCTTACGCGCTTAGTGAGTTGTACCCAACCATCCCCAGAATAAATGCGGTACGATATAGAAAGGTATAATATCCATGCTGTTTAAAGTACAGGAACCTCAGAAAGCGTTTCTGTATACTCTCCAGCCTGGATATGTAGCTATTTTCGTAAGGACTCCATATTGCCGCGTTGACTTCTAATCTGCTCCGAATTAGGGAATTGAATAGGAGGCGCATGACAAATGTGTTGTTGAACTGTCTCATGCTCCTCATTACAAAACCTAGGAATTTGTAAGAATTATCAACTAGGGTGTAGATGTGCTGTCTGTATGTCAACCGTGAGTCAAAGGTCACTCCTAGGTCCCTTGTTTGATTTACTCGTGATAGTACCTTGCCATCAATGACATAACTATGTACGAGCGGGGCGTCACCTCGCGAGTACGTCATGATAGAACATTTGCCGGTATTGAAGTATAGCTTGTGGTTTATGCTCCAAAGATACACGGCGTCTATGTCATCTTGCAGTAATGTACAGGATTCTTTACTGCCCGTTCTTGCGAATAATTTTGTCATACCTTCATGCGGGGGCGGGTTCGCCCGTTGTAGGTGACAAACCCAAATGGGTAGGGTTGTAACCAGCAGTCATAAGCAGTTGGGATCGGAAATGCGAAGCAATCCGGCGATTAATTGGGGGAGTAAGTTTAACCGGGGACGTAATCTTAACCGGGGAATTTACCGGGGACGTAAGTTTCTTAAAAGCGGGAGGGGGGGGGGGTAGTTACTGACATGGCGTCACCTATTTATTTTTATTTATGGTAATGTACATAATATGCAACAAGCGTAACAAATCATAATTAATATCTACACTTTAAATAAAACCCACAGCAAGTTGTGTCACGCTTATAGTGAAGATCGGTCCCATGTCGCCCAACTAAGTAAACACTTGTTCTAGGGCAAACAGTTTAACAAATAAGTTAAGAGTTATTAATGTATTCGGGATCTTCCTGGCCCAGTTGTTTCTTAAAAATTGATATACTCGGGCTAATCTTTATAACTGCAGGTAGGTTAGGTTGTGGGTATGTTATGTATCTTAGGCCCTAGATAAGTATTTTTTTTTTGCCAAATGACGTACTCCTTCGGGGAACTGCAACATAGTCACTGTTGGCACGTCTTGTGTGTTTAGTTTGCTGGGATTTATTTTTTTTCTTAAGAACGATCCGACCTAAAATCATTTTCACATATACATAACATGCGCACTTCTAGAACATGCATTTCCTTAAATGTGAGATCTGATGCATACGTGAACGGTTTACCTAATATTATTTTGATCAACCCTTTTTGCGCGACAAGAAGTGGTTGAAGAACCGTTTTAGCACATCCTTCCCAACCAATAATGCCGTAGTATAAAATGGACTCACATATCGCATAATATGTCAATTTAATAGTATGCCGGTCTAATATATTGCGGAGATCCCTAAACACGTAGCCGTATTATTAGAAACGATCCGATGGCCACACGATTCCTAGTGACCTTGATGGGCAAAGGGCGCCACAGATCCGCGATAAATTGAATCTATGAATTACCGCTATCGTGTGGTAGAGGCCACGAAAGTTATGTCGGTTCCTTGATAGTAACAGCCATCTACATTCGAAGGGAAAATGAAGCGATTTTTCGTTTTATCAGAGCGAAATCTGCACAGATGGGTCATAGATAAACCCTATCTGCCGTATTTGCTTATACAACGTATATGCTTGTAATATATGCTTCCCACTTCATAGTTCGATTTGCGATATTAAGGCGACTAACGGTGAGACCCACCGTTTCTTCAGAGCTACAACTGGAGCTGTGAACACGAACGGGCGAACCTGTCACCTCGGGAAGCTTTAATGTTATTTGATCGTTCTGTCTCCTGCGAGGTGAGCGTAGAAGACTTGGGACGGAAACAGTCCCCTGTCTAGTTACGCCACTCGCCCGTAAGAAGCCAACGCCTTACCGCGAGAAACCGGGTTTTCAACTAACGCCCCGACACTCGCGCCCTTACTTTCAGTTACAGACAGATTTCTCCGGCCTCTCGATTGGTTACGGGTTCGAGTTCGCTTGGGCGGTCGTCTCCCTTGTTAGCGGTGATTCAGTGTCTACCGAATCTATCGCGGACCACAGCGTCATTTGCCTGGCCGTTCACCCGGTCCCGGATAGCCGAATGGTCATTTCAACAGCGGCTGCTACAAGGTTAACAACCGCTCCCGCTCTATAGGAAACAAAGCCTTTTCTAGACTCCACCTGATTGGCTAACACCGCATGGTGCGCAAACCGTCCAGGAGCTCCCGAACTACGATTCCCAGGGGAACTGGCCCGCAGGCACAGTGTCCTACCCGGGCTCGAACTTCTACTTGGAGGCTGCCGGATGGGTGTTGACCTGTGAGTTCGGCTGACCCTAAGGGGCTCCCTAGACGATCAAGCATGCTTGTCAAGCATCTCGTCCCGGGCTGGGAGGGCATCGCCAACCGCAGGAAATATGCAAATATTTTTTAAAAATATTTACGAAAAATGCCTAATTGTGTAGTTTGATACCAGGGAGTCAATCATTCATCAATCAATTACGTCTAATTAACTTGACTCCCTGGTATAAACTACAAAATTAGGCATTTTCGGTAAACATTACAAAAAAATATTGTCATATTTCCTGCGGTTGACGATCCCCTCCCAGCCCGACACGCGATGCTTGACAAGCATGCTTGATCGCCTAGGGAGCCCTTAACACATGGGATATAATGGCTCAACTGCACTGTGCCCATTAGCTCCCTCTTCAGAGCTACGGATTAATTTTCATTAATCTGTATAAATGAAGGGCGGCGATAGTTATTGTTTTTAAACGTTTAAAAATAGGTCTCCAGGTTGCATCCCTGTTTACCATTTGCATCGCTTTATTTCGTAGAATTTATATTAGGCAATATTTTTTAAATAATAATAGTCAATAATAGGATAATAATTTTCAGTGGAATATCCCAGACTGAAATTGCATAAATGCAATCAAAAGTGTGATAACGAGATACGCACCAAGAGCTTAGACTACTCTGATGCTAGTTTCCGAAATTAAAGCGAACCTATCATAAGCCCAGTGCCTAACTGCTGCAACATTGGCAGTTCGCATCGCCAGACGGCAAGCGGCTTTTACTTCTCATTCGTGATAATATAGTGCGCCCGTGAATTTTATCATTGTCAGACGAAATTTGCGGCCCTGGCACACTTTAAAGTTTTAAACCCACCACAATACCCAATGGATGCAATTAAATTTAACGAACGTGGTGTTATTTGCAATACTATTATAGACTTATGAAGTGTAGTGAAGTGACTATTATAGATTTATGAATTGGAAACTATACGGGGTATTATTACTGCACGGGAATTTTTTTTGTGGGTGAATCAGTACAACGTGATAAGCAACTTTTGATTTTAAAAAAAATGAAAAAAAAAATTTTTTTTGAAAAAAAAACATTTATTATTATTTTTTTAATTTGAAGAAGTTGACTGTTAAATAAAGGTTTGAGAAGCGTTTGAGCGCGCTGCACCATCTAGGGGTAGGTAATAAGTTGTAAATAAACAATATCAGTGATATTTTATCAACCGCTAGATAGTGCATCGTGATCTTAGTTTCTCATACTATTAAAAAAAAATTAAAAAGAAATTTTGCAAAAAAAAAAAGTTTTTCTGATTTTCCATTTTGTTTTATTAGAAGTTGCTTACCTCGTTGTACTGAGTCGCCCACAAAAAAAAATGCCCCTGCAGTAATAACACCCCGTATGTGATACGAAATATGGAACGGCTATTGTTTGTTCGATAGAGTTATTACATGACAATATTGGGAATATTAATTTAGCACAATAAATAATACAAAGTGTTTAATTATTACACCCCACATAATATAACCAATTTTTAAATAACCGTTTTTAGTTCCTACGAATCTATTCCAATCTAACATCTTGGAAAATTATAAAACTAAGCAATTTTATTCGTAAAAAAAACCGGTATGTATTTATGATGAAACTCAATTTTTTTATTCCACCATAACTTAAATCGATTTAGAAGTGTGTGATAACTTAAACGCTTAAACCGATTTAGCCCGTTGAGTATGATACGACCAAATCTGGTTCTGAAACAATTATCCGTTGAGTATGACACGACCAGATCTGGTTCCGCGTTTTTTTCACTTCTTTGACGTTCTCATATTTATTCATAATTATCTAATTGTTTTACAAAATGATATTTCAATATTCTATATTCAAAATTTCAATGCAATCATTGTGCAGTTGTTCTTTTTATGATTGGTGAAGTAGTTACGTAGTTATAGTACTTTAAGGTCGATGTCGCCGAAAATCCTGCAAAAGAGACAGATGCATCCATGAAAATACCCATTTACTCCAAGGGTTAGAGTGTGACATTGTTATCCTTATGTCATCTCGAGTGTCATCGGACACCTAAACTGTCCAAATGTCAACAAATACGTGTATAAATGCCGAAATGTCCATAAACTAACATAAATATGTCTGATTGAGTATATTCTGGCAATATATATCTCTATATGGATAAATACATAAACCGCAAATATTTCATTAAAAACCGTAATAAAAATAATTACAAATGCAATAGATGACGGCAGTCCTTTCGGTGACGGCAGTCCTTTTTTAAAATTATATTTACTTTCATTTTTCCGCTTGTTTATATGTGGATACATATGTGAGTCAGTGAGTCACGTCATTATTTATCAATTTCTTTTAATATTCAATTCTGCCACTAACCGTCGATTTAGTTCGTGATTGCACCGTAAATTTACTGGGATTACCATAAGCGGATGTAATTGTATCCATATCGACAAATCTTAATTGAAATTCTTTGGACGAACAAGGCTACTTGCCGTTTTGTATATTTTATGTTTAAGTCTCCGGTGAATACATTTATGAGTCAAGAATTTGATGATACATCATCAAAGTAGCCATATGGCTTTCTTAGGCGAGCTTTTTAGTATAATGTACCATCCACTGTCATTGATTATATAGGGTGTTCGATTGCTCAATGCTATAGTACGTTTTGGCAATCCTTTTGTGCCGGCGACATACAGGTGGCGCTGACAGCATTGTTCCGCGAAACGAATAGAAATCAAATTAAGATTTCATTAAATAGATGATTAAAAAGTAAATAATTATAAAAGCCACTTACATCGTGACGAAGGATTCCCTTGATCGGATTCAAGAATGCTTTAGGTGTAAACGAGAATGATGAATGTCTCTCACTTGCGGAAAGAGATGTAGTTGGGCCCATTTTACAACTAGTAATGCTCATCCTTCATCCAATTATCTCAACAATTAAGCAACCATCCTTCTTTACACGTAAAATCACTCGTTAATTATTATTTCAAGGGAAATAAGACAAGACGAGCTACTTCACAGATGGAAGAATTTTAAATTTTGAATACTATTAATTTAGGCAGAAATACCAAAACGAAAAAGCTGACTGGACCAAAGGAAGGTTAAAGAATGATGAAGAATATGATTTCAAAAGAATCTGATAAGGACGAAAACGTCGAAAAAGAATGTTTTCCTTTGGCGTCTATGGGTCCATACAAATCCAGTAGACCAAATGAAACCTGTATACGATGTACCACATGTCATTTATAGGCACATGATGAATGTACAGAAAAAAAGACATATGCTTGCCATTACTGATTAACCTAAGACTGATTAAATCTTGCTAAAATAATGATTCTTGAAAGCCTTTATTTACATTCCAATAATGGATAAAATAAGATACCTAGTAGTTACAAAACAGTGGTGTTTTAAGACTGAATACAAATAGTACTAAACCTAAATAAGGCATTGGTGCATGGTTGGCAATGTGCTAACGTCGCTGATCTCGTCCTTATTATAGGTATGACTTGTTGATTTTTCGTCGATGTCGTCGACGTCGATTTTTCATAGATACAAGTTTAAAAACTATTTTCGATAATATTTTTAGTATGGTAATAATTTATTTTTTTATTTTTATTTTTCAGAAAACTTACAGCGTTTTATACTTAATATTAACACATAAAATATACATCTAAGGCCAATTAAAAGTTTTCACAATTAAATTAAATCTATTGTTACAGCGCAATGAGCAATGAAACAAATGCAGGTTTAAGTAAGGGGAAATGGATAGGGGAAATAGATAGGGAACAGCACTGGACGCTCTGGCTTTAGCCAGAGCGTCCAGTGCTGCTCTGCTGTCAGAACAGATGAGGATTTGAGTAGAAATGCCCATATGATCGAGTAAAAGTATGTAAGTGACCAGTTCCAGAAAGACATTTCTTACTTGTATGTAAGTGGCCAGTTCAAGAAACTTTCAGTATGATAAACGTATAATGTAGCACAGAAAATAGTTTTCGATAGTGACGACTAAATAAATAAATACTATATTTTCTTGCGCTGCCTCTCTTATAACACTGTCGGTAACGATTCCGTCAATCAAGTATATTAGCAAATGCCTCGTTTTATCCAGACCGCGCGATGTTCGCTATGCTACCGCTACAACAATACTCATTATCTAATCGTTGCATGTGCTCATTACTTCTGACATTGGTATCTTTGTTTACGGCTGACGGAGCTATGCCATATGGGCAGCTTAGAGAAGATTACATGTGGCGCTAGCGCGGGCGCCATGCAACTATAATAATAACAATAATAAAAATAATCATATTTTCTATAATAATAATATTAAAAATAATTTGTTTATTGCAAACTGTAAGTAGGTCGTACAAAATCGATAGGTACTATTTTATGTGCTATACGGTTTACCTAAAAGGTGTACAATATTTACTATATTTAAATATATCAAGGTTTAGACATATTAACCCCTAGAGCCCCAATTGGCCGATATCGACCACAACACGGTTCAGCGTGACGGCTCCGTTTTAATTTTATTTTAATTTATTTGTTTAATTTTATTATGTTTTATTTTAATTATGGGTACAGTGGTTTGGCAGTAATTTATGTTTTGGTGAGACAGTGTCATAATTCAATTTTTTTTTAAATTTTTACAAAAAATTTTTGGGACATCAACTTGTCAATCGGCTGAGGGGCCGAGGCCTGAAGGGTTAACAAAAATAAGAATTATAATTAGAATTAATGTCTAGAAATTATTACAGTAAATTTCCATTACTATATATTGGGTCCTTACCTATGCAATATGATAACTTGGGTTTGAGTTGGAGTTTCAAATTCAAATAAATTTTAATTCAGCGCCATGTTATTTTTTTTAAGGATCAGCTGTTTATTTGTCTTTCCGTCGTGTATTTTAGCTTAAATATTTTCGTTTGTGCAACCATTGTAAAGTTGAAAATTTGCATTATTTTCAAATATGAGATCCTGTGCCGGTGTTTTCTATTACAGCTTCTTGCAGTGTGGCTATACAGTTACCGGTAATGAGTACTGTTAAGAACTGCAAACATTAATGGTGAAGCTTGTGATTAAATAACCAAGCCTGATCAATCGCTCATCGCCACTTCTGCATGACAACGTATAACCACAGATTTTACTGCAAACAGTCGCAACGTTGCAGGAGTTGCGGCTGAAGACTCTATGTCACCCACAGTACTTGCCAGACCTTGCTTCAATAAAGTTTTTTTTTCAGAATTTAGATAACTTTTTACAGGAACAAGGAAAAAAGACAACTTTGAATTGTCGGTGAGAATCGCCTTCAAAGCATTCAATGGTTTCTGGCCACAAGAGTTTTATAGCAGACGAATTAAGCAACTCCCATTAAAATTACAAATCTGCATAGATAATAAGGGTCAATATTTCTATTAAAAAAATATATATTTTACATACAAAGATTTTGGCCTTGAATTTCCTTCATAAAACAGCAACTTCATAGGTAAGGACCCAATGGCCCCAATTGCGTTTCTTCGTGAATTAAAATAGAAACTTAGATTAACCGAAAGAGACAGAGCAATACGTTAGAACGGAATATGAAGTGAACTATCGTCGATTTTCCCGCACCAAAACTACTTGTCGAACTTATAGACTCGAATAAGTTTGAAAAACATTTCGTGCGGTCTTAGATTTAGCTGCTTTATCTTGTAGGTCTAGTCAACCTTCTGCAAACCTCTGCAGGAATCTCAGGGATATGAGGGTCTTTGACACTTCGATTAGTGCTCTTTCAAGGACGGCCGCTGACCGATATAGTAATATATCGTCAGCATATTGAAGGACGGACTCGTGATTGGTACTACCGTTTCGAGTTTGGAGGTGTACACATTGTAGAATAGAGGGGACAGTACACTTCCCTGGGGAAGTCCATTGAATGCCGAGCGGGTGGGAGAGAGTGATGGGGACTGGATATTCAGCTGCCTTTCACGAATGATATTACAAATAAAGTACTCCGTTTTAACCGGGATACCACTAGCGAGAAGTTTGCGCTGTAGGATGGGGATTTGTACTTTGTCATATGCTGACTTGACGTCCAAGAATACGGCGTCAAGATATTATTTTCTTAGTTGCAATGAACGAATGTCTGTTGTAAGAATTCTGATGTTGTCTAGGGTACCCTTGCCGTTGCGGAATCTATATTGGGACCGAGGCAGTTTTTGGGAGGTTCCAGGTACCACTCGAGCCGATTCTTTAAGAGGTGTTCATAAATTTTGCAAATTTTCGAAGATAACGCAATTGGGCGGAAAGTTCTTGCAGAGGGCTGACTAGACGTACAAGATGAGGGTTTGGGAATAGGAACGATTACTTGACTCCTCCACGCAGGAGGCGGCCTGCCTCTATCGAAGAAGAGGTTGAGAAGGCGCAGAAGATAGTTAATGATTGGAGGCGGAGAATTTACAATAAACGAATAAGGGGTGGGTCCTTTAAATGCGGAAAAGTGACAACCGTTCATTTCACATTCCGCTCTGACGTACTGCTCTGTCTCGTTAACATTAACTAATTTCCGAGTTTAGTTCAAGAGAAACGCAATCGAGCCCAATATGTAAATATCACAACTTTGCTAGTTTGGTATCGTCATTTGCAATGTTGTTGTTGAATGATGAGTTTAGCGAGTTCGACGCATGGTCACGCTCCAATCCACGAATTATGTATTAACGAATACGATCCAAAAAACAAACCAGCGCGGGCGAAACGTGTTGATTACGTGGTTGCGTTACTCAAAATTGCATCCGTCGTCTAGCGTGAAAAATGCCTTTATCGACTCTATAATATGTACGTACACGCTCGACCAAAAACAATTATACATATTACTACCGGCAACACTTAGTTTTTGCAAACAAACTATGTATGGCTGGCTAGTTTCTATGTAACGCTAGTTTTCTTTTGGATCATTTAAAACAGTGTTTGCCGTTGCAGAAAGTCTGACCGAAACCACTCAGATAAACTTTCCCATACAGAAGCGTTGCATCTCTTTATGAACATACCCGACAAAAATAACATAATTTGATACAATAAAGGCAGCCATTCATAATAATATAATAATGATTCATTTAACCATTTGAAGGCCATCTTTGCGGTAGAGTATGGAAAATTTTGATACCTAAAACTGTTAAAGGGCGCTGTAAATAACAAGTATGGCGATTTTTGAGAAAATTGGTTCGAAAGATTTTGTATAAATTGATGGGACATACATAAGTGTCCCTGTGCCATAAAAATACAAAGATACAACTTTTATAACATTTGATTATATAATACAGAAATCATACGTACTACAAAATGTACTAAAAGAAAAGCAAATTGAAAAATAAATTAATAGTTTAAAAAGAAACACTAAAAACACGCTTTTGGGCTATGATACGATATTCCATCATGGAATGCCAGTGCCTATCTTCCGGCTTCATCATCAGACCTTGAAACCTAATCGTGGTCAAAGTTCATTCCAAGACTTTTCTAACGAGTCCAAACACAGCTATGATACGATATTCTATCATAAAGTTCCAGTTCATATCTTCCGACTCCATCATCA
Source organism: Micropterix aruncella (assembly GCA_944548615.1). Classification (NCBI taxonomy): domain Eukaryota; kingdom Metazoa; phylum Arthropoda; class Insecta; order Lepidoptera; family Micropterigidae; genus Micropterix; species Micropterix aruncella. Next base: position 8,535,671 of record OX155973.1, on the reverse strand, counting down.
GATCAGTTCGAGAGTACCATTTTATTGTATTGTCATCAGAACTACATACAGCTGCCAATTTTCATGACGCTACGATCTTTGGAAGGTGGTTAAATTAGTTACCTTAGATTCCATTACATAGTTAGTTACATACAGGTCGACTTAATAATAGCGTGTTAAAAACGCCATAATAACTTTATTTCTTTATTTAAAAATCACCAGTATTCATTGGTCCTTTGCAATATTAAAAAAATGTATCTGTTTATTTTTTGAGCTAATATTAGAAATTTGATGTCTTAATAACATGGAAAAATATAATTTACATATTATTCATATTCCATAATTTATAAAACGATTTTTGTTGATTATTATTCATCTGGAATGTGTCCGAAAAAAATAACATAATTTGTTACAATAATGGAAACCATCGATAATATTATAATAATGATTAATTTAAACATTTGAGGGACATAAAAATACACTAACTGTGGCGCCAATTATCTATTGCCGCGTGTTATGCATGCATACAATGTAGGCTTTAACGATACTGACATATTTAACCACCAAAATAGGGAGGTACGTGAAAAACGAAAAATCAGATCGGATTGAGTTATTAAATTTATAGCATCCCGCATTTCCACATGCGCTTACAAGCACTCACTTGCACATACACACTACAGTTACACACACGCACACATGGACACACACACATACGCGCACACACATACACGCTATCCATCACACAAACACTCACCAACACCCACATACTTGCACATAGCGATCTTAACTCTTAATTTAAAATTCTTCTTTATGATTTCGTTGTATTGTTTAGCAAATTTTATAACCCTTATACGGCGAATAATACATTATTGGATTTATTACCCTTATACGGCAAATAAAACATCATTGGATTTATTACCGTTAAATATTATGTTTATGTAGTATTTTTTATGCTGTGTGTTTTTAATAAAATAAAATAAAAAAATATGTATATTCAAATAACAAGTCGGCATGACTATATTTTGTTACAGATACTCGCATTAAATGTATTTACATATTATAACTTCTCCCTTCCCATCTCCGCCATGTGAGTTTATTTTCAAAAATAATAAATATTTAATTAGAAATATGTAATTGGGGTTTTCTTTGAAATTTAATAACTGTGTACCTGTATATAATAGAATAATAATAATGTATTTACTTAGCTGTATGTTTCCTGAATAATAATAATAAAAAAATAAATAATAATAATCTTTGCTGTAGAGTATCAAAAATTTTCATACATAACGCTGTTAAAAGGCGATGTAAATATGTATGTATGGCAATTTTTGTGAAATTGGTTCAATAGATTTTATATAATTTGATGGGACATAAGTGTCCCTGTTAATGTAATTTGATAGGACATAAAGATGCAAAGATGCAACTTTTTCCAACATTTGATTATTTTATTATTTAATTCAGAACATATTTACTAAATAAAGGTACAAAAAGAAAAAAAAAGAAATTGAAAAAGTCGCCATATTTAAATATTTTAAGTTTTATTTAAAAATCACCTAAATTTGTGGTTCGTTTGCAATATTTAAAAAAACTGGATATTAAAAAAGACAGCTGATCTAGGTGTCTCAATAACATGGAGAAACTATAATTTATTAATTATTCATTTTCGATAATTTATAAAATGATTTTTGAAATTATGGGACACATATGTCCCATAGTCCTTAAAGGGTCAAAGTTGGAAAGAAATTAAAGCAGTGTGATGCAAATGCACTCAAGACCAATGAATCCGATTCAGTAACATAACCGCCAAATCTAAGAATGCTAACTTATTTAAACAACAAGTATTTTATAGACAGTTTAACACCACTTAAATAAAGTCAATTAAACTTCTTAGCTGATGTAAAGAAGTGCCATCAAAAAGGCATCAACGAAATAAATATTTTTTTGAAAAAATCGAACCACCGTATTTGTTTTTGCACTCCAAGCACTCCTGGTATTCAAAATTCATGGTTAATATGGTAATTATTGAATAAGCAAGTACATGAAGCATTCGAGATATTCACATTTAAAATGGTGACCCGGATTCATTGCTGTTGTGTGTATATTACACCTTCTATTTCAACAAATATCAGATTTCTTAAAATAAATAAAGTTGTACGTAAGAAATATAATAAGTCGTACGCGATCTAACTGTTAGATCTTCCGATTGTACACCTAGCAAATAATAAAATAATTATTACAACAGGATTTAAATTGTACATATGGCAACGCTGGCGTAACAATATCTGAAATTTATATTTGTTCATTGCTTATTCGTTACTGTATCACAACGAGTCACTATACATACGGAAGCATTTCGGCACCCTGCATGCCGATCGTTTGACGTTTCTTTTTCTTCTTTCTTTACAAATGGCAAACACAACAGCATTCTCGGGCCAAACATGCATGCATCCTATTCTCTTGCACGGAGTAGCGCGCACAGTCCTTCTTGCTCGCTATCTCAATTAAAATGCTGGCAACCCCAATTGTGACAGGTTTTACGCAGGCAACCTTACTCCTCCGCGTTAATGAAGACAATAGCTTTAATTTCGTGACAATTAATCCATGAAAAATAACGTATTTGCACCTGGAAATCCAGGGGTTGTGACAGGTTTAGGGGTGGCTACCTATTTTTATACAGCTTTTTATATCAGTCTCTTTACGATAACTTTTCATACATTTTCATTTAGCTTCTTGTACGAATTATCACTTGCATTCTCTAATATGGGTAGCTGTTCGCGAGAGATCGATTCTTAGAAGCTTATATTCCTCTTTCACACGCTCGAGCCACCCCATAACAGACATAAATAACAGACACTGAAACAAAATACGGCTCATTCAAATATTAAAATCATCCGCAAGGAAGTCCTAACTAAATACGCAGGACAAAATTCCATGAAAGGTCCTGGTAATAATATATCGCCGTCTTTAAGGGCCGAAGACCCCTAATTAATTATCAGCCTGTCATTTCTCGCAGTGGATATATCGAGGGTGTCGACCGATAACAAAAAATCGTAAACGCGGCAAGCCGCTCGCGCAACCCTCTTATATTAAAACAAATGTGGTAATCTCAAAATAATCGCAATGTTTGAGGTAATTAGGAGGCTATTAATTATTCGACTGAAAGCTTGGATAAAATCAAATACTTATAATTTTGCTAGCTATTCGAAGGAATTTTAAGTACTAAATATGATGTATTGTTAATGTTTAATCTACATATTTTCGCTATAAACCTAATGATAATGTAGTAGTAATACATATTATAGAAAATTACCTTCAATTAAGGTGAGATTAATTTAAGTTAAAAATGTAAGCCTGATTGAATAATACATATGTACTCTCGCTAAGCCACACCCCTTAACCCTCAGTAGGCCGGTCTCTTACCGCCGCCATTGCCTTTTAACCAATCACGGGTTAGAGTGGCGGGGCTTTAGCGAGGCTAGTGAACGATTTTGGAAAATCGAACAGTCACAAAAATACCGAGGTCGAGAATGAACGACCCTTAAGCGGCGGGATAATAGTTGTACATACGGCAGCCCTTGGCTGGTCTCGTACTCGCGCGCATAATTTAAGTGTATACTGTAACTCACGAGTAAATTGAGGGACAATAAACGTTCTTTTGAAATAAACTCTTTCACTGTGTGATCATCTAATAGAGTGTGAACCAGATACGGGAGACTACTCGGCGGCCAGGAAGAACGAGAGAACGCGAAGGTAAATAACATTTACAGTCCACAAAAACCACCCTTCAGCAGTGGGAGAAACTCACAGAAAAATAACTGATGGATTTTATAACCATAAGTGATCCATCGCAGCCGGATGAAAAATAAAGAAAAGAACCTTGAAAAATAAATTGTACGATGGAGTCGACCGCAGAAAAATCGAACGTATCGAGGCGGACCTGGTCACAAAGCAGCAGGAGGAGTGAAAGAGTTCAGGAAGTGAAAGAAGCATCAGAACAACTGAGGCGGGTCACCAGAGAACAAGCAAAGGTAGCCGCGGAAAAGAAAAAATTGGAATCAGAGGCGATAACGCAAAGGGAACAACTCCGTGCGACCGAAGAGATAGCGACGGCAAAACGCAGATCGGAGGCGGCAGGAGCGGCGGCTGCGATTCAAGTGCAACATGCAGATTTAGAAGCTGAATTGCAGATGCTAGAAGCAGACCGTCAGCACGCACTTAGAGTGTTAGACGTAGTTTCCGAAGCTTACGACTCAGAAAAAAGCGGAGAATGGGAGACAAGAAGTTACGCCGATCTTGAAGAAACAGCAGGTCGTACTACGCTGTGGGCAGAGACGCAAGCACCGCTGACTTCATATAGTGAACCCGACCAAATAAAACCACGAAATGAAGAGAGATACCGCGGCAGGAGAGAAGAAGAATCGGACGAGGCGATGCAGCACGAGGCGGGCGCGGCGGCACCTCACGGGGCAACACATCGCGCGGCGCACGAGGGGATGCGGCTCGAGGCGGGCGCGGCGGCACCTGACGGGGCGGCGCATCGCGCAGCGGGCGGCGAAATCGCGACCGCAGCGGACGCGGCGGCCACAGACGCCGCCGCGGCCGCTGGCTCCAGCACAGGAGACGGGTCCGATGACAGCGCGAGCAAAAAATTAATAAGCCAGGTATGTCGAGTAATTTCAATAGCCTCCTCGAAGCCGCAATATAACAAGGAACTTCCACACTTTAGTGGAGATCCACTTCAGTTTTTAGCCTTTAAATCGATTTTTAACCAGTCCACCGAAGTTATAGGTCTGAATGACGAACAAAACTTACTTCGCTTGCAATCCGCGATACGCGGACGAGCAAGAGATTGCGTTTCAGGGTTACTTTTATCCCCTGCGAACGTTGGCGAAATAATGAAAACATTAGAGACGTTATTTGGAAATCCAAATGTAATTATTCAGCGCACACTAGCTGATTTACGTAAAACCAGGGACCTCTCTGAATTTATAGAAGCAGAGGAATTGTTGCAATTTGCTTGCCAAGTTAAGAATCTGGTGGCCACAGTAAAATCAGTAAATAGGATTGAGCACCTATGGAACCCAGAACTTTTAGGTTCTCTTGTAGCGAAGTTGCCAAAAAACTTATTAACATTGTGGCTAGGAGATAAAGGAAAGGGTAAACCAGACGAACCGGTTATCATACGATTCGCATCTTGGCTAGAAACACTAGCGATAGACTCGCAAGATGCGGGAATAGGTCCATTAGACAGCGGTAGAAAAAATCAAGTAGTAGCGCGCGATAAAAAGTATAAACAGCAAAATCATAAAAATTACGTTCTTAACATGACTGAGCAGTCTCGTATGAAATGCCCAAATTGTACCGGCGATCATTTTCTCAGCAAATGCGAAGGGTTTAAAAAACTTTCCCTAGACTCTCGCTGGGGAGTCGTAAAATCACTTAAGCGATGCTTTAAATGCCTTGCACCTTCGCACGGCAGGAAAAACTGCCCAGCCTATAAAAGGTTTCCTCGATTTAAGTATCATTTCTTACTTACTGCCGCGGACGCGGCGCTCGGCGGAACCGAGATAATTACGGCAACAGCCGAAGGTGAAACACAGACCGGGGCTATTGTCGCGCATACAGTAGCCAACAACAGAGTCCTCTTGCAAGTTTTACCGATAACGTTAATAGGACCAAAGGGGAGAAAGGTAGTTTACGCGCTTTTAGACAGCGGATCGACGGTCTCTATAATAGACCGCGAAGTCGCGCAAGAGCTGAATATTAGAGGGCCTCCCACCAATATGGAGGTATGTGGTATAGGAAGTATGAAAACTTCTTCTAAAGGGGCTGAAACAGTCTCGTTTCAAATAAGGGGGGAATTGGGCCGTAAGGTTTTCGACGTGCAGGCTTATAGTATTGCGGCGTTAAACCTTCCGAAATTAAAAAATTTATCGGCGGCCGCCTCTGATTTTGACACTTTGACTGCGGTGAAAGTCGACAAAATATCAGATGTCCAACCGCGCCTACTAATCGGGGCTAATTGTTGGGAATTAATCGTTTCACGCAGATTAAGGCGCATTAATGACGAATTATCGTTGTCAAAAACACTACTGGGCTGGGTTCCAGTGGGACGAGTATCTGTAGATAGGCAAAATGACGCATTACATAGCTTCTGCCTAAGTGATAGCGGTAGCAATGACGCGTCTCTTCAGAGATTACTCGAGGAAAACCTCAGATTAGAGCAAGACTGGCCGAATAAAAAGCGAGAACTTGCGGACTCGGTAAGGTCTAAAAAATTATTAGAATCCACTACTTCGTTAAACGGCGGGGTATGGCACACGGGGTTGCTCTGGCGAGATGACAGACGTGTTCTTCCTGATAGCCGACCTATGGCGCTAGCTCGACTTCACGCCGTCGAGAGAAAAATGGACAGAGATCGGACTTATGGAGACGCTTATTGTCAGAAAATGGACAAGTACTTAGCAGAAGGTTACGCCGAAGAAGTAGACCCTTCCAAATTAGCCGGCCGAACTGATATATGGTTTTTACCACACTTGGGTGTCTGTAGCGCCGCCAAAGGAAACAAGCTTAGGATCGTGCATGACGCTGCTGCTAGCGTAAAGGGAGTATCTCTAAATAGCTTACTGATAACGGGGCCAGACTATAATCAAAGCATAACAGGTATACTTTTTAGGTTCCGCGAGCATCCGGTGGCTTTTACCGCCGATATTGGGGACATGTTCATGCGTATTAAGGTGATCGAGGACGATACCTATAGTCAGTTGTTCCTTTGGCGGGGATATCGGCGCGATATAGAACCTCGTATCCTAAAAATGTCCTCTTTAATATTCGGTTCTCGGTCATCCCCGACATCAGCCCTCTATATCCGAAATAAAAACGCTGAACGTTTCAAGAATCAGTACCCTCTAGCAGTGGAGGCTATCACAGACCATCACTTTATGGACGACCTTGCTTTCGGGTCTTCTTCAATAGAAGAAGCTCGTAACGTGATAAAAAACATAATTTACATCCATCAACAAGGGAATTTTTTCTTAAAGGGCTGGGCGTCTAATTATCAAAGCGTTTTGAATGAAATACCCGAAGAAAGGAAAGCTACCCATAATATTGCTCTGGAGAAAGGAGAGATAAGCTCTCAACGGCTTTTAGGGTTAGAATGGTTGCCAGAAAGTGACCAACTTACATTTAATTTTAGGTTAGAAAAACTCGATGACGCCTTAAAAACGGGCCAGAGAGTGCCAACGAAACGAGAGGCTCTTAAGGTAGTAATGTCAATTTATGACCCACTCGGGGTATTAAGCCCAATAACTATCCGAGCCAAAATTCTAATGCAAAAGGTGTGGACCAGCGGTGTAGCCTGGGATGAGGAGGTCACACAAGATATTTTCAAAGGTTGGGGTGAATGGATAAATGCCCTTCGCTCGGCGAAGGACGTAAGGATTTCACGCTATCACGGCGTAACAAAGAATCCCTCCGAAAATAGACAATTACACATATATTGTGACGCGTCTCAAGAGGCTATGTGCGCTGTCGCGTATATGAGAATAGCCAGACCAGGCGAAGAACCGACCACATCCTTTATCGCAAGTAAAACCAGAGTCGCGCCGTTAAAAAAAATGACAATACCGCGTTTAGAACTGACAGCAGCACTATTAGGCGCCGAACTAGCGAAAAAAATCACTAGCGAGTACAAAATTAAATTTCATGAAAAGATTTTATGGACAGACTCGATGAACGTACTTTGGTGGATACGTTCACGTAGCTCCGACCACCAACAATTTGTCTCTAACCGTCTGGGAGTATTGGACGAACTGACTACCCCGGAGGAGTGGAGATGGTTAAGCGGAAATAGTAATCCTGCAGATGAAGCTACGAGAGCGAAGTCAAAAATTGACCTCTCGCCCGAGAGCCGTTGGCTGAATGGTCCTGAATACCTTAGACAGCCACCAGAGGTATGGCCGGCAAAGGTTCCCCATCAACCCGGGGAAAAGGATAAGATATCCCTCGAGTATAAACCATTGGCGGTATTTGCGCTACACGCTGTACCTACGAGCACAATAGATGTCGCGAGATTCTCCCAACATCGCAGATTATTGCGCGTAGCCGCATACGTTAGGAAGTTTATTCAACTATGTAGAGGTGCCACGAATAACTGCATTTTAAACGGACAAGACATTGCCAGCGCTGAAATAATATTATTAAAGGAGTCGCAGAGTCGTTCTTTTAAGAAAGAAATAGAACTTATACGAGTGAAAGGGACTTTACCTAGGAATAGCCGTTTGATAGGTTTAAATGCGTACTTAGACGAGCGGGGCTTAATAAGAGTAGGCGGCCGCATCGCAAATGCGCCGGGTATACCACACGACACTAAGTATCCCATAATACTTGACGGCCGGGATCGCTATACACAACTACTGGTGGTAAGAACTCATGAGGAGATGGCTCATTCCGGGGTTGAAACGACATTGGCCAGCCTACGCCAGAGGTTCTGGCTAATTAGTCCCCGTCAAACGGTCAAAAAATTTATATACCAGTGTATGCTGTGCAAAATGAGAAGGGCAAAACCAGTCACAGCGTTGATGGGACAACTCCCGATGTCACGTTTGCAGCATCATACGAGGTGTTTTAACGCCGTAGGCGTAGACTACTTCGGGCCGGTTCAGGTGACTATACGAAGAAAAGTGGAGAAACGATATGGCGTGTTGTTCTCTTGTCTAACCACACGAGCGGTTCACATTGAATTAGCATATGATTTGTCTACTAATTCGACAATACAAGCGATAAGAAGATTCATAGCCCGGCGGGGCAAACCAAGGGTGATAATGTCAGATAATGGATCTAATCTAAAAGGTGCGAGTGCCGAATTGAAGAAGGTCGTTTCAGAGATTGACGATGAACGTATCCGTGAACGTTTAAGTAACGACCAGATTGACTGGAGGTTTATACCACCTGCTTCTCCCCATCATGGCGGCTGCTGGGAATCGATGGTTAAGTCAGCCAAAAGAGCTTTGTACGCCATATTGAAAGAAAGAGCGCCTTCTGTGGAAATGATGCAGACTTTATTGGCTGAAGTGGAGTCAATCCTTAATCAGCGGCCTATCTCGCACATTACTATAGACAGTCGAGACCAGGAGCCACTTACGCCGCAAAACTTTTTGTTAGGACACTCTAACAGCACCGCTATGGGTAAATTTACCATTGGAGATTTATGTAACCGTAAACAGTGGAGACAGACCCAAGCTCTAGCTGACGCTTTTTGGAATAGGTGGTCTAAAGAAGTACTACCTATGCTAGTCTCTCGACCTAAATGGAAGGAGGTACAACCTCCACTAAGGGTGGGGGAACTGGTGTTAATATTGGATCCCTCTCTAGAAAGAGGAAGATGGCCTCGCGCTATAGTAACGGAAGTCTACCCTGACAAAACAGGTGTTGTCAGGATAGTAGATGTAAAAATCGACGGAAAAATTTATCGCAGGTCAATAAGCAAACTAGTTAGATTAGAATTGTCCGCCCGAATAGAATAAGCCATAGATATAAATAACGTAGATTTAAGGTAAATAATTCGTAAAATAAGTTAATGGCACGTTGCCATGAGCGGGGAAATGTACGAATTATCACTTGCATTCTCTAATATGGGTAGCTGTTCGCGAGAGATCGATTCTTAGAAGCTTATATTCCTCTTTCACACGCTCGAGCCACCCCATAACAGACATAAATAACAGACACTGAAACAAAATACGGCTCATTCAAATATTAAAATCATCCGCAAGGAAGTCCTAACTAAATACGCAGGACAAAATTCCATGAAAGGTCCTGGTAATAATATATCGCCGTCTTTAAGGGCCGAAGACCCCTAATTAATTATCAGCCTGTCATTTCTCGCAGTGGATATATCGAGGGTGTCGACCGATAACAAAAAATCGTAAACGCGGCAAGCCGCTCGCGCAACCCTCTTATATTAAAACAAATGTGGTAATCTCAAAATAATCGCAATGTTTGAGGTAATTAGGAGGCTATTAATTATTCGACTGAAAGCTTGGATAAAATCAAATACTTATAATTTTGCTAGCTATTCGAAGGAATTTTAAGTACTAAATATGATGTATTGTTAATGTTTAATCTACATATTTTCGCTATAAACCTAATGATAATGTAGTAGTAATACATATTATAGAAAATTACCTTCAATTAAGGTGAGATTAATTTAAGTTAAAAATGTAAGCCTGATTGAATAATACATATGTACTCTCGCTAAGCCACACCCCTTAACCCTCAGTAGGCCGGTCTCTTACCGCCGCCATTGCCTTTTAACCAATCACGGGTTAGAGTGGCGGGGCTTTAGCGAGGCTAGTGAACGATTTTGGAAAATCGAACAGTCACAAAAATACCGAGGTCGAGAATGAACGACCCTTAAGCGGCGGGATAATAGTTGTACATACGGCAGCCCTTGGCTGGTCTCGTACTCGCGCGCATAATTTAAGTGTATACTGTAACTCACGAGTAAATTGAGGGACAATAAACGTTCTTTTGAAATAAACTCTTTCACTGTGTGATCATCTAATAGAGTGTGAACCAGATACGGGAGACTACTCGGCGGCCAGGAAGAACGAGAGAACGCGAAGGTAAATAACATTTACAGTCCACAAAAACCACCCTTCAGCAGTGGGAGAAACTCACAGAAAAATAACTGATGGATTTTATAACCACTTCTAAAAAAATTGGTGCATTTTGTATTATATTTAGCAATTTTCTTTCTTTATTTTATTGCGTACTAGTGACAAGATTTTGCTAGGCAACGCTGCGGCATATTATGGCCCTATGTGTAGGTAAACTTCTATTTCAGTCACATTTCGATTAAATAACTGATAGGTGCACAAATTTACGGTGGGATCTTATACTAACATGTTTGAAGCACTCAACCGAAAAGTTCTACCTTATGCGGCTTACTCACCGGACTTCGCTCCTTCCGATTACTACTTGTTTGCAACGATGGGTCACGCACTTGCTGAGCAGCGCTTTGGTTCGTACGAAGATGTGAAATGGCTTGATGAATGGTTCGCAGTAAAAAGGGAAGGTTTTCTACTGGCGTGTTATCCATAAATTGCCCGAAATTTGGGAAAAATATATAACAAGCGATGCAGCATACTTTGAAAAGCATTTTTTCGTTAACTTTCCGAAATTAACATGTTTTTATAGGAAAAAAATCGCAATACCATGTATCAATAAAAAAAATTAACATCCCTACTACTATATATAAATAAAATAAATACAAACGGAGCTGCCATGGAATTCACCGACCGGAGTCGGGCCCATCATAATACTATTTTTTTTACACTTCTGGGGGGTGAGCAGTGGATTCCGGACTTACGAACCGGCTGTGGTAGGTTTAGGACAGCTGTCTTGCCACATGTGAGCGTTCACCTTGCCACCCATTCACTCCCCCTTCGAAGCCATAGAATTTGAGATGCGCAAATCGCAGTTTTAGATAATTTTTCTAAGAAAGAGTTGATTATTTTTCTGGAAAGGCCAAGATCTTTAAAGAGGTGAAATAGAGATTTAGCTGGCAGGCCACGAGCGCCAACTTCCACCGCGTGAAGGTGAACAGTGAAGCCGTTCCGGGTTACGGCATTTGCAAGATCGTGGTATTTATTTAATTTGTACTCGTGGTCTTTTGGGATATTTGATTCCCATGGAACAGTTAATTCTACTATAAGAGCCACCTTCCGAGATAGAGAGTAAAGAGTTATATCTGGACGGAGGGCTGTGCATCCGAGACTTTCAGGGAATTTATACTGCTTAGAGACCGAATCAACCTCCAGAATCCAATCTGTAGCTTTCTCGATTATTGAGAAAGGTTTTGTAGTTAAATGTTTTTTGCCTTTAGAGCCATCCCGCACAAACTGTATTGGGGGTTTGGAGGATATTGGGTCCTTACATATGTAATTGCTGTTTTTTCACATTGGCCACTTTGAACTTGGATAACTTGGGTTTAAGTTGGAATTTCAAATTGAAGTAAATTTTAATTCAAGGCCATGTTATTCTTTTTTAAGAGTCAGATGTTTATTTACCTTTCAGTTGTTTGTGGTCTGGCTATATAGTTAAAGTAAATGTGTACTGTTAAGAACTGCAAACAATGTTGGAGAAGCTCGTGATTAAATAACCGAGCCTGGTCAGTCGCTCATCGCCACTGCTTCTGCATGGCAACGTATAACCACAGATTTCACTGCAAACAGTCGCAGAGTTGCAGGAGTTGCGACTGGATGCTCTTCGTCACCCACCGTACTTGCTAAACGTTGATCCAATTGAGTTTTTTTCACTATTTGGATAACTTTTTACAGCAGAAAAAAATCACTTTGAAGAGTCGGTAAAAAACGCCTTCGAAGCATTCATTGGTTCCTGTTTACGAGAGTTTTACAGCAGAGGAATTAAGCAACTCGCATCTGTAATGATAAATCTGCATAGATAATAGGGGTCAATATTTCTATTAATTAAATATATATTTTCTTAATATTAAATTTCCTTCATAGAACAACAACTTGTATGGCCCCAATATGCCAAAAAGCCTTGCAAACCTAATTCTCAAACAAATATGTTTAGAACAATCCGTCAACCACTGGAACAACACGCCAGGGTTGAATCAATCCAAAGCGATAATTAAGGCCTACGACCCTAAGACGGCCCGTGAGGTCTTATCGCTAAATAGGAACAATCTACGCATACTGGTGAGGGCGCTCACGGGGCATTGTAGCCTCAACAAACACATGTACAACCTCAAGCTCCGAGAAACAAAAATGTGCAGGTTCTGCCAAGGGGCAGAGGAAACTCCTCCGCTCCTCATATGCGAGTGTGACCCGCTGATGCTTAAAAGATACATCCACTTTGGGTGGTCATTACCTCCAACCTGAGGAGGTAAAACAATCTGGCACCAAAAGCCTGCTGCGGTTCTTAAATGACACGAGGCTTAGCGCAGAACTATAGTAGGTGGGGAACACAATAGATCAGCAATGGTCGCAGTGTTACAAGGCTCATAAAGACATTAGAAAAGCCCCACACAACAAATAAAAAAATAAATAAAAAAAAAGGCCCCAATACAAATAGGGATCCTACACATGTTGTCGCTAAAACCTTCAACGTTTTTAGACTTGCCATATTTATGAAAGGCTTTTAAATCGCTCAAAAATAGTAATGATCCATACAACGGTCTTGATATCAATGTTATTTGATCAATTTTAAAAGACCATGGACTTAAATAATTCAAGGATTTTACGCAAATTGTGTGAGGTGTATATTATGACTGTGTTGCTAAACAGTGTGTTTTATTTGAGTATCCGTTTTATCGGCCCCAATTGTTAGCGAAGTGTTTGAGAAGATATTTGAAAGGACTCTATTCAAACAGTATGTTCATTTTATATACCCATAATTTAATTTTATGTTCGAGATTTAGAGAAGTTACTCAATTACTTATTGATATCTTGTCAATGTAAAATATTTGTGTGAATTACTAATTGGGGATAGGATAATAAAAAAAATATTATTGGGAAAAACGATTAGTCATATCTTGATTTATTCTCTTAAAGAGTTTTATAAAAAACTCTTTGAAACAGAGACATGTTATAAAAACGTTTACCTTGAAAATATAATAACTGTCTATTATTCTGTACTAGCTGACCCGGCGAACTTCGTACCGCCTAACAGTCAATGAATGTCGTGTTACAGATTACCTGAACTTAATTTATGATTTTATGAAAGTAATACAATGAATACAAAATAAATATTCTGCTCACTACTTTATTAAGTTAATACCACAAAAAGAAATATAAAAGTACAAAAATTAGGTATGTCAATCGCGTGTCAGCAAGACATTTACATATTATACAGCATGGAATGCACTCGGTTTAATTCTCTTCATTGAAGCACCTTGTGATATGCGACATGTTTTGTTTTTTTATCAGGCCCAAGAACAAATAAAGTGTGGATGATTTGCCGACACGTGAACATGCCACGTACAACTAACCATGAGAAAAACACGGATTTACATTTTGTACGGAAAATGTTTTTTCTTTTATTTAAATTTTTCGACAATTTTCCAATTTTTGTTTTTAATAGTTATTCTGCTATTCGAGACGGAGACAAACGCTACAAATCAAAAACCATGAAAATCGGTCTAGCCGTTCTCGAGTTATAAGTGTTCGAACCAACCCGACTTTGTTTTATATACATATATAATATATAGATAGACAGATAGATATATAAAACAAATATGTATGGGGAAAAAATTCGAAAAAATAAAATGTACGGGAAAATGTTTTTTCTTTTATTTTATTTTTTCGGTAACATTATGTATGGGAAAATGATTTTTCTTTTATTTAATTTTTTCGATAATTTTCCAATGTTTTTAATAGTTATTCTGCTATTCGCGACGGAGACAAATACAACAAATCAAAAACCATGAAAATCGGTCCACTATTATCTATGCAGATTCGTCATTTTAATGGGAGTTGCCTAATTCCTCTGCTGTAAAACTCTCGTGGACAGGAACCAATAAATACTTTGAAGGCGTTTTTCAACGACTTTTCAAAGTTGATTTTGTAACTCAATAGTAACTGTATAGCCAGATTGCAAGAAGCAGTAATAGAAAACACAGACACAGGATCTCATCTTTCAACTCATCTTTCAACTATACAATGGTTGCACAAACGAAAATATTTAAGCAAAAACAAACGATAGAAAGACAAATAAACAGCTGATCCTTAGAAAAAAATAACATGGCACTGAATATTTTTTTGAAATATTTGAATTTGAAATTCCAACAAAAACCCAAGTTATCCAAGTTCAAAGCCATTGTGAAAAAACAGCAATTACATAGGTAAGGACCTAATATTATTTACGTAATAAATTAATAGTTTAAAAAAAACACTAAAAACACGCTTTTGGGCCATGATACGATATTCACATACACACGGCTATGATACGATATTCCATCATGAAATGCCAGTGCCTATCTTCCGGCTTCATCATCAAACCTTGAAACCTAATCGTGGTCAAAGTTCATTCCAAGACTTTTCTAACAAGTCCAAACACAGCTATGATACGATGTTCCATCATAGAGTTCGAGTTCATATCTTCCGACTCCATCATCAGATCAGTTCGACAGTACCATATTATTGTATTATCATCAGAACTACATACAGCTGCCAATTTTCATGACGCTACGATCCTTGGAAGATGGTTAAATTAGTTACCTTAGATTCCATTACATAGTTACATACAGGTCGACCTAATAAAAGCGTGTTAAAAATAGAAGATAATAATAGAAAAGAAGGATGAGAATAAAGTTCAAATAGACTAATAGATGGCATTCGAAACTCTCTATATTATTTCCGTGATGTAATAAGCCCTATAAAAATGCGATAAATGGCACACAATTTTTTTTGCTACTATTGGTATCATTGGTTAAGTAATGTTTTTTTAATAATTAATCAGTCCTACATAAAAAAACCTTTTATTATAAATGTTATTATAGATTGCCGAATAAATTAGTTTGCTATTAGTTTCGCCGGATAATGCGTGCCACCGGCATGTCGCCCGCGTAGGAGATTTGCCAAAACGTACTATGGCATTCAGCAGTCTAATGCCCTATGTAATCAGTGATATTAGATATAAATACTCTGACATAAAATCGAAGACTATCGCGGTTGTATGACATTATAAATAGGATAGAAAACGAATTTACCGCGTGAAATTTGTAGCACCCGACGTTTCGGTGACGTTGCAGCCGCTGTTGTAGTCAGCCGCCGCCAGTCTACCCTAGACAACGGCGGCTGTAACGTCACCGAAACGTCGAATGCTACAAATTTCAAGCGGTAAATTTGTTTTCTATCCTATTTATCAATACTCTGATTTCTAAACAGTCTGATTAGAATCATATTCCCCAAAATTCATTTATGCTGTAAAGCGGCAGCTAGTCAGTAGGTCTTGATTACATGTTTAAATGGAATACCCTTCAATGGACCGCTTAAGCTAGTAAAAATAAATGTTTCATATCAACAACCGTTTTTTTTGGTAGGAGAAATCCCACTTCGAGTCTCGAAAAACTAGATTTTCATTCTCTCTAATAATAACCATATACGTTTAAGTAGAGTATACTTTGTAACCTCAGAGTAAAATAAATTGACCATGTAGGTCGTCTTTTGTGGCTAGGGTTGCCAGACGTGTTGGCAAAAATAACCGGACATATTTTTTAAATATTTTTATTAACTGATAAATTTACTGAATGTAACTAAAAGCTTAAAGTTAGTGACTAGTTAGTTCTACTAAGTGACATCGAATGCTAAAAAGACAGTTAATCTACTTTTTACACGACTCCCCAACAAAAAAGAAGTGTAATGTGTTCAGGTTTATCTATGTATATTTTCCGTTTCTTTACTCCACCATAACTTCTAAACACTTGAACCGATTTAGAAGTGTGTGGTATTGTTAGTATCGTTATGGCATCGTGAATATCACAGCACACTTAACTGTGCAAATATTAAGTAAGTTGTTGTCTAAATGTCCATATTTCCAAATGCTAATAAATTAATATAAATATATCGTGTTTAGTGTCAAATGAAAGATCTGATTTAGTATATTCCGGAAATATACATCTATCTAAATAGATAAATATATGAGCCAAAAATATTGAATAAAAAAACAATAATAATAATTATTATAAATATAATAACTCACTTTCTGTAGCGGCAGCATCGGTATATCGATGAACGGCAGTCGTGTTTTTTATTCTTTTCAATATATTTACTTGTTTATAGTTTTAATATTTGATGCCACACCACTTTAAGGTTTATTGCCTAAGATGGCATCTTTGAGTATATTATTAGATTAAAATATGTATATATGCATGTATGTTTGTGTATATGTAAACGAATGTATATGTACATGTACAAAACAGTGTTTAACATATTTTATGTATATTTACAATAATTATTTAACTTTCGATTACCGGGGAGGTACTTAATACTTACATATTAATATATTATACTTGCATAAAATGAGGTGTACTTAGTTAGGTTATCTTTGAGTATATTATTATATCAAAATGTATGTGTATATGCGACCTCTACCTGCCTTATATTCAGCAGTGATTCAGTTTGAATCTATCGCGAACCATTGGCATGTTTTGCCTGGCTCTGAATTCAGGATTAGGTAGCCAATTGATCATTTCAAGAGTGGTTGACGAGGTCAACACCCCCGCTGCTTAGGAATCAGTATATATCCATAGTATAACAAGTTGCACAGAATATTAGACCTCGTACTTAGTAATTTAGAGTGTACAGTTGAGAGTTGCTCAAATCCTTTTGTTCCTATAGATGAATACCACCCAGCTCTTCTGATCTCGATTCCAATCTCCGTAAAATCACTTAACTGTAATGCTCGAGTCATAAAATCTAGATGATCACAAAACATCATTCAAAATATCATTCAAAATACTTATAAAGAAGTACCTGCTTGAAAGGGGTCCAATGTATGCTGAGTCTCAATTGCTCTCGCTAATTTTATTTTATTTTATTTATTTTTATTTTATTTTATTTAGGAAACAAACAGTTACAATAGGTACTTATACTAAATTTCTTATAAAGCATGTGACAATAACCAAAATCATGTTTCCGAAAGTTAAACAAGTCAACAAAAGTTTTATATATAAATTTATAAATTTTATAATTAAAGAAAGAGAAGAAAAAAAAAATTTAACTATGTTAATCTACCAGGCGGGGAAGGAAGGGAGATGTGGGAGTAAAGGGAGATGTGGGAGTAAAAAAATAATATATATATATACACATACACACACATATATATATATATATATATATATATATATATATATATATATATATATATATATATATATATATATATATATATATATATATATATATATATATATATATATATATACATACATACATATATATATATATATATATATATATATATATATATATATATATATATATATATATATATATATATATATATATATATATATACTTATACATATATATATATATATATATATATATATATATATATATATATATATATATATATATATATATATATATATATATATATATATATATATATATATATATATATATATACACACACATACACATATATATACATATATCAATTAAATGCATGGTTTACCGGAGATGAAAGTTATATTTATAAAAATATAATAGATTTAACTCAAAATTTATCAGAAGTTTTTAGTATTTCAACAATAGCTGATTTAAATGCACCAATAGAGGTTGCAAAGACATCGACGTCGGAAAATTTGGTGTTATAAGAGTGGCAGGTCCTATATAAGAAGCTATTGCGTGCTGAATTAGTTTTTACGATGGGAAGGTGGAATAATCTATGTGATCGCGTTTGACGTGAGGGAACACTTAATTTGATCTTCTCTACGATCGATATTGAGTCAACTGAATTATTTAATATTTTATGAAGATAGGAGAGGTCTATCAGGGATCTACGATTTTGCAGTGACAGCATGTTGTGTATTGTAAGGGATTCGGCATACGAGGAAGGTTGTACATATGACATATAGTTTAAGCGTTTCAAAAATTTCCGTTGTACTGCTTCTATTCTAGAGATATACGTAACATACTGAGGATTCCAAACGACGGAAGCAAATTCTAAATGGCTTCTGACGTAACAATTAAATAACAATTTCAGAGTGTCAGTGGATTTGAAAACTGTCGAGACTCTAAGAATGAATCCTAGTAGTTTATTCGCTTTCATGATTGCATAATCTATATGATCAGCAAAGATCATTTTGCTATCGAGCATCACTCCAAGGTCTCGAACAGATGTCACTGATTCTAATTGGTTACCATTTAGATGATAAGTATGAGGAATATTAGAGGATTTTCGGGAGAACGTCATGACATGGCATTTGCTAACATTGATGAAGATACAGTTGTTTTTGCAGTACTGACTAACGCGATCAATGTCTTCTTGGAGAAAAGCACAGTCGTCCAAGGTATGTATCTCTCTGTAAATTTTTGTATCATCGGCATAAATCAAAATATCCGAGTGATGAGCGCAAGCGGTTATGTCATTGATATATAAGAGAAATAAAAGCGGACCTAAGTGGGAACCCTGAGGCACACCCGAGTGAATGTAGGAGAATCTAGATCGATGACTGTCGATGACCACTGCCTGAGATCTGTTACTAATATATGAAGATATCCACCGGAATAAATCGCCTCTTATACCCAGAGCCCAAATTTTGTCAAGAAGAATATTATGATTGATCTTGTCGAAAGCTTTTGAAAAATCTGTATATAAAACATCGATTTGTGCATGACTATCCATGGAATTTTGAATAGAACCAGTAAATGTAATCAGATTGCTTTCAACAGATCTCTTTTTAAAAAAGCCATGTTGCTCTGGGGTTATGACATCACGGACGATTGGGAATAGCAGATCAAACACTATTTTTTCCATAAGCTTGCTAAAAACTGGAAGTTTAGAAATTGGACGGTAATTATCAACCTTGTTACGGGACCCTTGCTTATATATTGGGCAGATATAGGCTCTTTTCCAACGATTGGGAAACACACCTTCATTTAGTGACATTCTAAATAGTAACGTAAGAGGACGAGCCAGTGTTAATGCGCAATTACCGACGAAGAATGGGTGGATATTATCAGACCCTGAGCTTTTATTTTTGTCAACTTTTTGGAGATAATTAAAGGTAGTCTCTTCATCAAACGAAATAGTGTTGACATCTACAGATGTTTGTGGCAGAGGGTCACTCAAAGGATGATAAGTAGAAGGCACTGAGGGGTTCTCATACACAGATAAAAAGTACTCGGAAAATAATTCACAGATTTCTATGCCGGTTTTTGCTTCCGTGTCATTTAATATCATCGTCTGTGGTATGCCCGGAGAAGAGCGTTTAGATTTGACATACCTCCAGAAAAATTTGGAGTTTTCCTTAATACTCTCCTCAGATTGCCTGATATAGGTTTCGAAAAGAGACTTACTCACGCGCTTTTGACGGCTTCTAAGTAAGGAGAACGTTTCATAATGAGCAAGATTAGCTGTTGATTTCCATTTTCTGTGGAATTTTTGTTTCTCTTTAATGATTTTAATTAATGATGAGTTATACCATGACGGGTAATTTCTTTCTGTGTACTTTTTAGATGGAACATATGTATCCATAATGCAGTTAAGAATGGAGTAAAATCTTTCAGTAGCCAATTCCATGTCACAATTACAGAACACCGTAGACCAGTCGGTGGCTGCCAGCTCATTGTTTATGGCATCAAAGTCGGCTTTTCCATATAATTTGACGATCCGAGCATTGGGCCGCAGCTGTCTGGTCACAATTGGGACATCGACCAATAGCGCCGGATGGTATTCATCGATAGGTACGAGAGGAATTGCACTTTTAACTTTACAAGTCAAATCACTTAGCACGAGGTCTAATGTGCGGCCCAGCTTATTGACTTGGGAGTTATATTGGGTAAGATTTAGAAACGACATTGTGTCGATTAAATGACAACTTAAAATATCAGTATAATTAGAAGGTATTAGGCCAGGGCCAGGTTCGGAAAGGGACCATAGTATCTTCGGAAAATTGTAATCTCCCACCAATAGAAAACTGTCATCAGGGTGATTATTTCTGATCTCGATCAATCTCTGTAAGAATTCATTGATGTTACTGGCATGATGACTATTAGGTGGGAAATAGGCACAACAAAGATGAATTTTGACCTTAGAATGCGGCAAGGAGATTGTAAGCCATAAGTCCTCTGCTGCGGAAGACCAATCGCTGCGTAAGGTTACAGGGATATGATGTTGGACACCTATTAAAATGCCGCCTCCACGTGAACTTCCGGTCGTCGTATAATCTCTATCCCGTCTAAAAACTGCATAGCGCTGTTGGTCTAAGATTTCCGAGTCCATGATGCTAGATATGAGAGAGGTTTCAGTGAGACATATTATACCGTAGTCTTCAGATAGGACATTATTAAATAAGATGTTTGTTTTGGAGCGCAGCCATCGCACATTTTGGTAATATAATTCGATACTATCCATGAAAGTGGACAAAGCAATGGTCTGCATAAATAAACTGAGGGTATATTATAATTTCGGTAATAAGAATTGTGCACAACATAATTAAACGTTCGATGTCAAAGATCAAATAAAGGTCTATTAGGTAACAGCAATAGATCTGTATATAAATTAATAATGAATATATAATGAATAGGAGCTGAATCGTGAGTTGTACTGACCCGAAAACACAATGGATCTTATGTCCCAAACTGCATGAAAACGTTCGCTACCAGATATAGGCTATATTCGATCTACATCGTTGGATATGTACTGAGCATATTCATGTGAATGTGGGACGTCGTTTACTTCGCTCCATTACATAGTTTCCCCATTATGTGTAATTCCGTTATTTGTTTGAAATAAATGAATTGAATTGATATTGCTCCAGCGCAGGCAATGAACTAGTATTCTCACCAGGGTTGTTGTGAATATCAGCATCAGCGGATTATCAGCATTAGTTTCAATATCAGCATCTGCATCAGTATCCTCATTAATCAATGCTGATTTTTAACACGCTTTTATTAGGTCGACCTGTATGTAACTAACGATGTAATGAAATCTAATTTAACTATCTTCCAAGGATCGTAGCGTCATAAAAATTGGCAGCTGTATGTAGTTCTGATGACAATACAATAATATGGTACTGTCGAACTGATCTGATGATGGAGTCGGAAGATAGAACTGGAACTTCATGATGGAACATCGTATCATAGCTGTGTTTGGACTTGTTAGAAAAGTTTTGGAATGAACTTTGACAACGATTAGGTTTCAAGGTCTGATGATGTGTCTTTTACTTGCATTTATAAAAGCGTGTTTTTAGTAATTTAAAAAAACTATTAATTTATTATTGCTTGCTGATATTCTGCCCGTAACATGACCTTGAAGGGCGGAGAGCTTAGCTCTAGCCGCATGCGCATGCTGTCATCTCCGCCGGCAAGTGTTCCTAGCAAACAGTTATTCAGCAGTGCCGGAAATTATATATAAGCCTTCGCGTAATCGACTGCAATCTGAAAAGGCAGCTCAGCTATTGTTTTTAAAATATAACTTACCTTTAAAATAATAAAATTTCAAGTTGGGTGATCAACCGCCAATTGTATTTTATTTTTGTATGTTAGGTAATGGTACTTTACCTATTCAAAATGTAAGAACAGGGGCGGGTCTATATAAGGGCTTTTTAGGCTGCAGCCCAGGGCCCCGTGGATATAAAGGGCCCCAGCCTCCATTGAAAACAATGGACAATATTGTGAACCGAGTTCCAACCGAGGCTAGTGCCTTGTCAATAGGTGACTAGAAATTTATTAATTTATTTATTTATTTATTTATTTGCAGCTGTTATAAAAAACATATACAAAAAAAAACAAGAACACACAGATTAAAAATTAAAACTATAAATAGACAAAGACTATGAAATAAAGCTACAAACGCTGCAAATTAGGGGTATCCTCAGGATATCTCTTATCCTGGTTTTCAGGACACACCTATTAATTATTGATACATAGGTTTATGATTTTTAAAATAAAATAACCAAATCAAATAAATCTTAAAACAAAAAATCCAAATAATCATAATCAAATAAATACACAAATCGAAATAATCAATATTTAACATCAAATGATATTAAAAGAAAATAACGTAATTACATAAATTAATAATCTACATATAATAAATCAAAAATAATCAAAATCAAAATATTTAACATTAAATAATCAGGTTACAAATTAATAAATAAACGAAGACAATAGTAATAATCCAATTAGCAATAGTTATTTTAAAATAAAATCAAATTATGACATCTAAATATCTTCCTTTAATAATAAACTTTTGAAGTGGTCCTTAAATACTGAATGTTTGTTTAAATTTTAATACAAATGAATGTTTGTTTAAATTTTACTTATATTAACTAGCTATCAATATTTGCTTAATTAAGCTACTAATTAAGATATTATTAAAATTAGTATTAATGTTGTTTAGTAGCAATAGCATTAGTATTAATGTTGTTTAGTAGCAACGTTTTCTTATGCTAATCGATTTGTCTATTTTTAGAGAAAATTTAAATGTCTTACAGTTGTGTTTGTGTGTCTGTCATATTAAATAAATTAAATATTGTATTTTCCTCTTTCTTTCCTATATTGTGTACCTAGTGACCTAGATATCATTATCAAAAAAAGTTTTTTGACAAAATGGCAATTAGTTGAATAATTAGGCAGGCCCCCAAGTAATGGTTAGCCCAGGGCCCCACAAACGCACGGTCCGCCCCTTTGTAAGAAGATTGTTTTTGATAATAAACAGTCACAGAAGTATTATAGCTGACTTCATTTAAAATACCTAATAATATTATGCCTTTTAATTAAAATTTCATAGATGGATATATTTTATTTAAGTAATTCAATAAAATTAACATCAGCATCAGCTTTAGCTGATATTTATATAAAAAAATCAGCATCAGCATCCGCTGATATTAATAATACCTACATCAACAACAACCCTGATTCTCACAATCCTAGTTCCTTCTTTTCGGTTGACGGCCAAAGCGCAAGCGCCAGGTATCGTGATTTTTTTATAGTCTTACCAATATGTTTTTATGGTCTTACCAAGACTTTCTTGACCGGACGGACAGACATAAAGAAAACCGGATAACTGGCAACCCTACTTGTGGTAGTGGTCCTACCTTACATAGATTACGCAAGTGCGGAATGCAATTCTACAGGTCTAACTTGACTTCGGCCTCGCAGCCTCGAATATCGCGCGCATCTCCTTAACACTTTAACGGCAATTAACACTTTATTGTATGCCAGGAATGGCAGCCAAAATATTGAGCTATCATAATTATGATACATTAACTAAAGTCAGTGACGGATACAAAAAAAACCCAAAGGGGGGGCTAAAAGACATCTTGAGCTATGGGTGTAAAAACAAATCATTAAGTCATAAAATAACGTATTAACTACTTGACTGACGAATAAATTGCATGTAGATGGATACTTGGAGATGCTAAATACGCCACGGTTTCCAAGTCGAGGTATTTGCCATATTGGAATGCATAAAACTACAAAGTCGACTTGAGGTAAAAAACAGACAAATCCTCATCTGCTCTGACAGCAGAGCAGCACTGGACGCTCTGGCTAAAGCCACCACAGAATCTTCTGTGGTCTGGGACTGCATGCAGGAGCTCAACAAATTGGGAAAATCCAACAAAATCACCCTAATATGGATACCGGGTCACCAAGGCATACCCGGAAACGAAGAGGCCGACAGACTGGCAAAACTGGGCACACTGGATTGCCCAGTGGAGCCAGCTGTAGGGGTCCCCTTCGCTACAGGTAAGAAAATCACAACCGGGCTTCCTGGAAACAGAGCCAGGGATGTCGCCAGGCAAAAGCCATGATAGAGCAACCACTACATAAGAAAACCAAGGCCCTACTTGACACGAGCAAGAAGGGCGAACCCGTCACCCCATGAAGTTTTAACAATATTGATCGTTCTGTCTCCCGTGAGGTCAGCGTTGAAGACTTTGTGACGAAACGGTTCACTGTCTAGTTACGCCACTCGCCGTAAGAAGCCAACGCCTTACCCCGAGACACTGGGTTACGGCCAGATTTCTCCCGCCTCCCGACTGGTTACAGATTTGAGGTCGCTTGCGCGGTTCTCTCCCTTACTATATTATTAAATATTTTTTTGAAAATCGAATTTTGTACTAATTGAATGCATTTGTTTTCGCGTTTTTTTCTGTGGTAATCACGTATATAGAGGTTTACATTGGTTATATTATTATGTTGGTGACATTGATGCACTGCTTTGGAGTCTGATTATTGTTAAAAGCTTAGAGTGAAGTAATTTATTAACATAGAATATAAACTATATGGCTATATTGTAAAAGTCGTCACATTTATTATGATTTCAAAACCCTGCATACTTAGAAGAAGACCAAGGTTAAACCACATTATATCGACACCGTATTAATATTATCTTGGATCTTGATTGCGCAGGTTTTGTGAAAGAAATATATGCCTATGACATTTCCATGTGACTAATAGAGTATAAGAAATAAAATATTATTGATTGTAATATGGGCGTTACGAGAAAGATCCAAAGCGACTTGTTAGAGTGGATAAGTACGATACTTTTATGTACGATATTGTATTAGGTTTTTTGTGGCTGTTTTTTTTTGTTTTATTTGATATTTAATAATTAAGACGTATTCTAAGTATTTAATAAACACGTAGACTGTACACCGTGGAATTTAAATTGCGCACAATACTTTAAGGAGTGATTCTACCCGTTAAATAGATCACAAAAGTATTTATTTATTTTTTTTATTCGATCAAAAAAAAAATGTTTTGTGAGCAATTTAAATTTTACCGTGTATATCGTTATGCATTTATCGTTATACAATTATCGTGTATATCGTTATACAATTATCGCACCGTGTATGTATATCGTTATACAATTATCAAATATAATTTAAACTTAATATAACTAGCAAGTAATGACAATATTTTGTTTAAATGTCAATAATGAAATGAAATGAAATTATACAGAAAATAATATAACAGTAAATAATATAACAGTAAAAGATATACATGAGCGCAATACTAGAAAAAGAAGGCTTTTACAAATACCGAAGTGATATATTTTTTAAAATATATTTTAGCTACAATAACTTATTTTATGTCCTCAAAAAATAGGAAAAATAAGTAGGCAGTGTTTGTTGAATACATTAGCAATCAATTAGGAATCCTTATATAAAAAAAACCATTGTCACTGGTGGTTAATAAAGATAAAATTAGTCATTTACTGTAAGTTGATAAGTGGTATAGTTATAGAGATATCATGAAATTAGTAACGCGTGCCAGCACCCCGAAATACCTAGTAGGTGGCGGCGGCGGCTGCTGGCCCAGCAGGATCAGCATTCAGCGGAAGGCGGCGCGGCTGGCAAGGAACAAGACGCGTACGTCTACGATATAGGTAGCATGTATTTGAGGGAGGGCGTCTTGCACTATATTATCTAAAAGGTCTAAAAAGGCAAATAAATGCCACTCTAACTAAATTAACAAATCGATTCGAAACTTTACGCGAAGCGAAGCCGCGGTCAACAGCTAGTTTTTTTATAAAATAGAAGCACAAGTCAGGTCTACGCAATTTGGTTTCTGGAACAATCTAAGGATCAGATAAACGCTATTTAGCATCCAGATTCTGGCACAGTGATCGAGAGCAATGGTTCATATATAGTTTACAAGTGTTTCATCGACTTTGAAGAGGCCTTAAATTGAGTCAAACATAGCAAGATGATCAAAATCCTCCAACCAGGTTAATAGATGGCAAAAACTTGCGTATCATGCTAGCCTCACACTCAAACCATCGAATCACACTAGCCAACAAAATTAAACTTTATTTCTGTAACATTGAAGAAAACAGTTCATATTTATGTTTTCAAGGATACTGCACACGGAAACGATAATGAAAACGCAAGTGTAGCTCTTGTTTTATAGTTATTGAAGCTTTTCAGAATGCCTATGCATGTATTAACCTTGTAGTTCCTCCCTCCTTCGGAGCAAGGCCACTGATGGCACAATCGCTTTACCTGCCTTTTGTAATTTGTTGCTGGTGCGCATCAAGTTAATGATGAGCATCAAGCAATAATTCGTTGATTCACTCCATTGTCCCTAGTATCTTCAATATCCGAAATTTCTTAGTGGAAGCGTTCACAATGTTCGTCGCTAACAGCACCACAGTTTTCGGGGAAGAAGTCTAAGTGTGAATGTAAAAAGTATATTTTTAAAGATACGTTACACCTTCTCAGTCTATCGTAGCACTGAACAACATTTTCTAAAGGGAAGGCTCAAGGGAAATGCTTATCATTAACTGATTCGCCTCCCCCCCCCCCCCTATATTGAAAACTACTGTCGTTTTCGTGATCAGCGTGGTCGATTTAAAACAGAGCTACTGACTTTGTTCTTGTTATATTTTCACTGTTGGCTAGTGTAATATCTACCGGCACCAAAGAGCGCCCATCAAGGTTGGCCACAAAATATCGGAAGAGAATCAGACAGGGTTGCATAATATCACCTCTGCTTTCAATCTATTCTGTGAGTCCATTCTTAAGTACATAAATCCGAGACTGGGGTTAAGATAAATGGCGTAAGCATCAACAATACAAGAAACGCAGATGATACTGTAGTAATTGATAATTTTAAGTGACTATTATAGGTATGTGAGCGTCATATCAATATGTAATTGATTTATATATTATTTTATATATGATTTGTATATTATTTTAGTTTTTATTTTATTTATTTTGGTTTTATTATTATTTTCGTATAAATATATGTATGTGTATGTGTGCATACATGGATATATATTTTATCTATAGATGTATATAAGTATCTATCCATATTTGTATATGCGTAAATATTTGTAGTTTTAAAAATAAGTACTAATTATAGATTAAGTTGACAGTGCACACTTAATATCATCATTAAAAGTCTGCCTTAGAACAGGCCTAGGCCTAGTTAGGCGACTGTGTCAATCATAAAAATAATGTCGCATCAATTTCTTGCTAACATCTTAATCAAATATGACATTAACTTTTTACTAGATGTGTTACTACTACTAAATAAAAATAAAAAAATAAATAATTGCCAGCAGCGTGGAAGATCTCCATCTCCTCATTGACAATGTATTTTTTTAAATTTGTTGTGTGGGGCTTTCCTAAGGTCTTTATGAGCCTTGTAACACTGCGACCATTACTGATCTATTGTGTTCGCCGCCTACTATAGTTCTGCTCTAAGCCTAGTGTCGTTTAAGAACCGCAACAGGCTTTTGGCGCCAGATTGTTTTACTCCCTCAGGTTGAA
The DNA here is from genome assembly GCA_944548615.1 of Micropterix aruncella. Taxonomy (NCBI): domain Eukaryota; kingdom Metazoa; phylum Arthropoda; class Insecta; order Lepidoptera; family Micropterigidae; genus Micropterix; species Micropterix aruncella. Next base: position 8,507,713 of record OX155973.1, on the reverse strand, counting down.
GGTAATGACCACCCAATTGGGTGTATCTTTTACGCATCAGCGGGCCACACTCGCACATGAGGTGCAGGGGAGTTTCCTCAGCCCCTTGGCAGAACCTGCACATTTTGTGTCTCGGAGTATGTGTTTGTTAAGGCCACAATGCCCCGTAAGCGCCCTCATCAGTATGCATAGATTGTTCCTATTTAGCGATATAGGGTCGTAAGCTTTAATTACCCCTTTGGATTGATTCAACCCTAGCGTGAAAATTGAAATTGAATAGACAATGTTACAATGTTACAAGAAATGTATTTCCAAAAGTCGTTATCTGACATTTTAACTTTTATACTGTGCCAAAAAGAATACACCGTGTTACACGTTATAATTAAACGATGATGAATTTGAATTTAATGAATTTGAATTTGAAATAATCAATTTGAAATACGAACCTGAAAATCGTGATTATTATAGCCGATAACTAAAACAGCGACATATTGCTTGTAGGCTTAATGAAGATAAAATTCGAGAAAGCATATTGCGTACTGTTTGATATTTTTTTTACTCTGAATGGCATTTATAGATTTTTTTAACTTTTAAATATGTATTTTAATTTATTGTATGTTTGGTTCCAGAATAAAATAAAACAGTACTAGGCAAAAGAACTATGATTAAACAACAGACTTGTCAACAGTCTGCGAAATTTGGTAGCAATTTTTTTTTATTATTTTAGATATTGGGTCCTCACCTGTGTAATTGCTTTTATTCACACTGGCTATTTTGAACTTGGATAAATTGGCTTTTGAGTTGGAATTTCAAATTCAAGTAAATTTCGATTCAAGGCCATGTTATTCTATTTAGGAATCAGCTGTTTATTTGTCTTTCTGTCGTTTGTTTTTGTTCAAATATTTTTGTTTGGGCAACCATGGTAAAATTAAAAATTTGCATTATTTTCAAATATGAGATCCTGTGCCTGTGTTTTCTATTACAGGTTCTTGCAGTATGGCTATACAGTTACCGTAAATTTGTACTGTTAAGAAGTGCAAAAAAATATGGAGAAGCTTGTGATTAAATAACCGAGCCTGGTCAATCGCTCATCGCCACTGCTTCTGCATGACAACGTATAACCACAGATTTTACTACAAACTGTCGCAAAGTTGCAGGAGTTGCGAGTGAAGACTTGGTTACCCATTATACTTGCCAGAACTTGCTCCCATAGAGTTTTTTTTTTTCAGAATTTAGATAAATTTTTTCAAGAAAAAAAAAATAAATTTGAAGAGTCGGTGAAAAACGGCTTCAAAGCATTCATGGGTTCCTGTACACGAGAGTTTGACAGCAGAGGAATTAAGCAACTCCCATTAAATTGACAAATCTGCATAAATAATAGAAGGTCAATATTCTAATAATTAAATATATAGCCTATTTAAATGACATATAAAAGTAGTGTTTGGTTATTTTATTTGGTCTTATATTTGAAGCTTTAGTTTTAAATGTATGGCGTAGCTTTAATGTGATTATTTAACATTTTACTGACAACTTGACGCTGAATTCCAGCGTACTTCTCATTACATAAGCCTCAATTTCTATAATAAATTACCAGAAAACATAAAAAATATTCGAAATGATGACAAATTCAGGAAAGAGACGAAAAAATATTTAATTGAGAAATCTTTATATGACAAAGAATTTGAATATATATATATTCTTTTTAATATATATTTTTTCTTAATTGTTAAATTACTTTTCTTACTCTTATTTCATTGCGTTGATTATAATTATTTTTACTTAATTTGATCATTTAAATTTGAATATTTTAGATCATTTTTTTATTATTATTATTTTTTAATTGATTGTATATTTGTAATTAAAATTTGTGATTTTTATATTTTAATAATTTTATTCGCATTTTTAAAATGTTAGTTTGATCCTTATTAAATGTAGTTTATGTAGAACTCTGGATGCTTTCTATTTTTCTAGTTCTATTTTTCTAGTTTTTATATATTTTTGTTATTGAATTGCTGATTCTCTATGCTTTCTCATTATTTCTGTTGTTTTTTTTCTTCTAGTTTTTATGTCTTTGTTATTGAATTGTTGAATTTCTATGTTTTTTGAATTATTAGTTCTTTTATAGACTTTTTTATAATTTTATGAGTAATTGGAAATGTAATTTTATTTGTAGAAATACCATTAGATATGTAATTTCTATACCCAGGTCGGGTTTTTGAAAATAAATTATTCTTATTCTTACTTGAATATTATAATACGACGAATAACTACGTATTATTGACAAATATAATACGATGAATTTACTACGAATTATTGAGTATTTAAATTATTGGGCTTATATTTGGATTTTTTCTATCTATATGTATATTTTGACAATCTAGTAGTTAAATTCTTGACTACCTATGTATGTTAATTATTTTGACACGTCCAAGAGCGGTTCTTAGCCGGCAATTGGACATGGCGAAAATGTAATGTAATGAATTAAGTCCTTATGTTGTATGTTTTTCTCTTAAAATGTGCAATAAATAATTTCTATCTATCTATCTATATCCTGTATTTATTTCAAAAAAATATTTTTTTATGTTTTTTTTTAAACATTTTTTTAAATTTATTTTTGTTGTAACTTAAAATGAATTACTGAATAGTTTTTATATTGATACTTTTTTGAATCATCGGTTAAACAATACTTAGGAAATAAATCATTTAACATGAATACACATAGGATATTATTATACACTAAAAAGAAATATTATTATACTCTAAAAACAAATTAGTAATAATTAATGTATTTGTTAGGGTATTACTTTTGTACCAATTATTCTAAATAAAATTAAAAAGTACATTAGCAACCATAGAAAAATTTAGTATGTATAGGTGTATGTATAGGTGCATGTGTAGGTGTAAAGGTGTAGATATAGTATGTATACTATATATGTGAGGCCACGGTCTTCCAGTTCGATCAAGCCGGGATAACACATTCGCCATTCCGATACATCATTCTTCTGTTTACACGCACTCTTTTACGGTCCATTCTGCTCGTTTATGGAATCAGCTCCCTACTTCTATCAGGCATGCACCTTCGTTGCACACTTTCAAAAAATTGTTAAAGAAACATTTTTACACAGTCACTAACCAAATACACCAGTCCTCTCATTTATCCTTCCCTGGGCAAACTTAGCATAAGTTATTGACATATATTTGTATAAGTTTATTTGTAATTTAACTTTACTACTTCTGTGTGTATTGTACGGTGACAATTAGAAATTATAATTAGGATATAAACGAATTTACCGCGTGAAATTTGTAGCACCCGACGTTTCGGTGACGTTGCAGCCGCCGTTGTCCAGGGTAGACTGAAAGAGCTGTCAATCCGTTGTTTTGCGGGTAGGCCGCATACCGCTGCCGCCACTGCGTAGGTTATAACGGTGGTGGGGGGCCGGGCTCATAGCGCGCGAATTTAGAAAATCCGTCTTGCACACAACACTCACCGTATCCTGTCTTACGTTCTTGCGTTCGGCGTTCGGCGGCGGGAACATTTTCAGAAGAGGATTCCACGTAGAAAAGAGTTTGTAACCGTCGTCTCTATTGAAGTTCGGGGTTCTTCTTATTTCAATGGCTTCCTGGATCATGCGAGGAAAATAGAATTGTTCCTTGGATAGCACAATGAGATTTTGAAACTGCATGCAGTGGTTACTTCAGTAATCGAATATATATTCGCAGAAATGTCTCAACGTCACCGAAACGTCGGGTGCTACAAATTTCACGCGGTAAATTCATTTACATCCTATTTATAATGTCAAACAACCGCGATAGTCTTCGATGTTATAATTAGAAATTAGTTTATCAAATGGTTGACTGTAAGATATCGCTGTAGCGATAAGTCCGCCATCTGTGCATAAATTGTATTTTTCTATAAAACCAGTGTAATATTCATTAAGTAATGTTTTTATAGCACAATAAAGTTATTCTATTCTATTCTTATTCTATATGTATATATAGGAGCCAAATGAAAATAGTAAGCATCGATCGCATAATTTTCGCACTATAAAATAACATCATAATTTTATTTTAAAACTAACATCGATTTATCCAATTAGATTTCAAGATCATCTGTAATTAGAGCGCCGTTTTAATGTACTAAAAAACAAATTTCCAACTCACTTTGAAAAAGATGTAGATCCATATGATTCCCAATTTTCACAAAACTATCACTTCACAATTTTTTGTTTTTTTTATTTTTTAAAATTAATTTAAAGTTTTATCTTGGTGATACTCAAGGCTTTTAGCCGATTCAGAGTCAGGAGTGAGACTGCAGCGCGCGCGTGCGGCGATCGCGTATATATTCGCCGGTCGTTATAGATCGATGAATCCGGCTATCCGCGGCGATCCATAACGATCTACCACGTAGATCATTCGAATCGGTCGACGCAAAATGTCAACGATCGATCATGCTCTAAGCTAATTGTGAAACCTAAATAGTTGTGATAAGCTGAAAATTACTTGTGATATTAAGTACCTAAATATATTTAAAAGAATAAAAAACACGACTGCCGTTAAAGAAATAATTTTGATTACGGTTTTTTTTAAGAAATATTTGTGGATTATGTATTTATCCATATAGATACATGAATATTCTGGAATATGGACTTGTGGACGATATGGATGATGCGGACTTAAAGAAGTCTCTCTTGCGGGGAGATTACGACAGCAAAAGTATGGCTCATGCTATTGGCCTTCAAAGCCAGAATGATTGGACAACAATTGGAGACTTTTGCATTCCTCCTCCAATGCACTGGAAAGTAATGTTGTATGACTGGACGCCTGTATGATCTTATTACCTTTTCCAACTCATTTCTCCCAAATTGAAGTAAGTGTTGTGTAATTTTAAATTTTAATTGGATTAACTTAATATTTTAGCATCTTTTTATGGATCTTTTCGATTGTTACAAATTTTGGGCCCTATAAAGACAAAGTTTCTTGGGGCAAATGATATATATCTTTACTTTTTAGGTAGTTAAGAAAACTGTTTTTGCATATACCTGCCTGATGGCTAATAACTTTACCTCTGTCGATTGAGGAGTATACCTTCGGGGATTGATACTTGTGACGAAAAATAGACTTTGTGCGTTAACCGTATCTTTTAATACATTGGTTAAAACTAGAAGACGCAACTAGAGCTGTCAACTGCAATGGGCGAACCCGTCACCTCAGAAAGTTTAAACGATATTGATCGTTCTGTCTCCCGTGAGGTGAGTGCAGAAGATTTGGAACGATACAAGACTCACTAAATACATTTTTTTAGAGTTCGAGACTTTCAGGAGTCCGTAACTGTAATGCATCTTCTAATTCTGGTCTTCTGTCTGGTAAAGCCTATTGCTTCTGTTTTAAATACATTGGCGAGGTGGAAATTGCATTAGATATAAACCTACTTTGGCATAGTTGTACGAGCGAATATTTCGACATCTACAAGTTGTTTTCCTTGTGGGACCTCGTAAAGTCAGTAATCCACAGCCATTAAGTACCTCTTATTATACGTGTCTAACTTCGATTGCGTATATATTTCTAGAAGTACCCTATCCTAGGTGTTCATAATGTTCCTCTCAAGTTTAGATGCTAAGTTTTGGTGTGCTAGTAAAGTTTATGTGAAAGTAAAAAGATTATGTGAAAGCCTCTACTTGTTATACTCATCATTTGATTTCGGGTTCGACTCTCTTTCATGCGAACACTGAATAAGACCGGATATATCCGGTCTTATTCAGTGTTCGCATGTAATATATATTTGTATTCGTGATATTGTAAATATATTTACAATATCACGAATACAAATAAATACTACATATAACCCACAAGAACAGTAATTTAAAAAAATAAAAAATACGACTGCCCTTGCAGAATGTGAACTGTTGTATTTAAAATTATTAGAAAAAAAAGTGTTCGCGCTGAAAAGCACGTTTTGTAAAAGAATAAAGTTCATCCCATGCCCTGCGGCAGGTATCTTGAAACGATCGTGCGCCGCTGCTCCTTGCGAGCATGCAGCCTTGCATGCATGGTTAACGTGATCATTTATTTTTTCGTCAAAGCGGGACGCCTGCAGAATTTTGTGGAAAAAAAAACTTATTGGTATTTTACTACTATTTATTCAAGAATGAAAAACATGATAATAGTATTACTAGATAATAATAAGTAGATATCTACGCAGTTGTTTTATATTTGTCGGAGGAGCAAATTTGTTTCAAAATATCAGGTCTAGTTTTTAGGTAAGAATGGAGCTGATTGCATGATTTATTAATGTTAGTCTTGGTAATCAAAATGGCTTTCAAAACTGCGACACTTAACTGGCTTTTTTCGCCTGTCCATATTATATTCATTAGAGAAAAAACTCTTTCGACAGGTGCATTACTTCCAGGCAGACATAAAACGTACTCAATAATTATATGACTGGATAAACTTGAGCGCCTACAGAACGTTTGCATAAGGTACATATTCAATCTGAGGAAGTATGACCATGTTTCCGAGTACCGATCAAAATTGCAATGGCTTCGTATACGGGACCAGAGAAATTTGCATATCCTTTCACTTCTATATAATGTCCTACACAACCCTACATCTCCCTCCTACCTCAACGAGGCTTTTACCGGATTAGGAAGTCATGGTCTCCCACTTCGTTCAAGTCAGAATAATATCCTACGTATCCCAAAACACAATACCACTTTTTTTTCCTACTCCTTCTCCGTACATGCAGCTCGACTGTGGAATCAGCTTCCTTTAACTATTCGAGGCGCTAGCTCGCTGTTCACCTTTAAGCAATCATTGAAAAAGCACTTCCTTTCGCAATAAATATTAATCATAAATTCTAACCTTTCCGTTATCCCCTCCATTTCCTTACCTTATTTTGGCAGTTTATTTATATACTTATTTATTTATTTATTTATTTGTTAATATATCAAAATATGTATGTATATACATATACATACATATAATATGTCAAACTCAAAAAATTATTTATATATTTACATTTTACTTTAGATACTGTAACAGAAATTCCTTTTTTTTTCGCGCTTGTGTCCCGAATTATCATTAAAGGTTACTTCTCAGGGTTTTCTATAACCTTTTTCTGTTCCGAAAATGTTGTTTATTGTTGCTTTTTTGAAATCATCCAAAATTTGCCTTAACAGCTGTCAGATGACATTAATGTTGATATTATGGAGATATATTTATTAAAAAATAAATAAATAAATAAATAAATGTCAACTATAAAAATTATAATATTAATTAAAAAGAAAACCTACATAAAATTTAACTTTTATTAAAAAATTTTGGAAGTAAATCTACACTCTTTGTCATAGAGTAGAGACATTCGTGTTTCTGGTAATAATGAGTTGTCAAACGTGTTCGTTTAGACCTCATTTCCTGTTTTAACAATGGCGGGGCAGGTGCTCTTGCTCCGCCGAGGCAGGCAGAAAGTGCATTAAAACAAGAAAGCCGTAAATTAACCGCCTGGCGGTAATAATTTGTGATGTGAAGTGTGTGTGATTTATCTGGTAAGCATTTAATTTCATTTTGGGTAGCTTTTCATATAAGATCCTCGCGATTTTAACGGATTTTTCTATTGATCGCAGCTGTCGGCACCTCTGGTTTTTTTGTATAATTACTGCTGCTATATAAGTGACGAAATCGTCGCTAAATGTGACGGGACTTGCCTCCACGTCAAGGAATTTGCATTAATTTCTGGAATTCTGTTATTTTTATTTGGATGAGCACATGTGACACGCCGATAAGCGGAATTTGAAGAAGGGTGCCTGCGGGCGAATAAACACGGATACTTTACATACTCTCGTGTTTCTTTTTGTGCTGTAGTCTTTTGTGTGTCTGAGGAAAAGGGTTTTCTGGGGGCCAAACCCAATGCTCATTAATATTTAGCCCACTCTCTGAGATAGTTTTTTGAGGTTAATTTTTTTCTTTTTCAAAATTTCTTTCGGGTATCTTTTTTTTTTAATATAATTAGTTTCCTTCTTTTTCTTTAAAAGGAGGTGGCGTCCTTTTACTTTGATTCTTTTGGGTTTTGGTAGTTTCTACCGTGTTTCTTCCAAACACGGAAATTAGTAATTTGCGGTTATAAAATTAGCGCTCCAACGTTAGGCCTATAAATTGGATTTTGGCTGTCAGAGTATTCTTTTCCTCAGCCATTGAAGCACGATTTTTTTTAGGCACTTTGTTTAAAAATTGTATAAAAGATTAGAAGCATTTTTTTTTTGTTTTTATATAATTTTTATTCATAGCGATTACCGTGAAAGAGGTTTGTAAGCACCGTTTTTTTGTTTTTGTATTTAGAAGCAACTTTTGTCATTAATTTAAGCGGTATTGTGTACTTGCAGTTTTGTCGGCATTAACAGCATTTTTTGTAATTTAAAGCGGTTACCGCGAAGAAGTATTTTGTACTTGCCGTTTTTTATGGTTACTATATTTTTTTTTGTCAGAATCTTAGATTTAAAGGCAATATATTAATTATTCTTTTAATACTTGGCATTGCTTAGCAGCAGATTGTTTGTTATTTTAAGGCGGTTTCCGCGAAAAAGTTTTACGCTTGCCGTTTAAGTTATTTTATTATATCATACTAATTATTTTTTTGTTAATTTCCAGATGTGAAGGCAATTATCCTGGTGAGGTAAGCAGCCAAATAAAACAGAGGTGCCGCAAGCAGTAAAAAAGTCAGTTTTTTCCATTTTATTTTTTTATTTTTTTTATTTATTTTCTTTTGGTTTTAATTTTTTTTGGTGGGATTTAAAATATATATAGACATGATGGCGTCTCCAGCGATAGTGTATTATGCTGCGTCACATTTAGTAAAGGGAGAACTCGATTATGAGTTCACGATTCGTGAGGTCACTCCAACCAATGTTGAAGCGATGAGGAAACAGTTTAACTCACTCTTACGGGAATTTCCCGCAGAATCAATTACCTCAACGGATTTAGATCCAGATTCCGAGTTTCAGGAATGTTCGATTAGACTTTCGTGTCTTCAAGAACTTATAGAGGAATTTATTAATAACAAACAGAAACTTTTATATAAACGAATTAGCACTAAAACTTCACATATCTTTCATAGAGTTTCACGCATAAATCCTGCTAATTCAGACTCCAAGAAATTATTAGATAATTTAAAGGAGGAAGTTTTGGAAATTGTCGTTTTGTTAGAAAAATATTTAGATATTGTTCGTTCGCCTAGCCCGTTACCAAATCCAGTTCTTCCGATACCTTCTACTTCATTGCACGAGGGTGAGAAGTCAGGTCCAGCTATGCATTTGCTGAGTCCTGGGGTGGTTCCTTTGGGCATAAATACAGAAGTGACGTCAGCTCCGTTGGTACATCATGTCGATTCGAAACCAGTTCCTTTCGACAATCACTTTGTGATTTCTGACGAACGCATTCTTAAACCTTTAAATCTTGGTTTTACATTTGACGGCGATTCCTGTGTGGTCGAGTTCTTAGAACGATTGGATGAGATTAGGTTTTCGCGTAATATCTCGGATGCCAGGATGCTGAAATCGGCGTGTGAGCTATTCCAGAAACAGGCGCTTAGTTGGTACCGTGCTAGAGCTTCGAGCATTTCCAGTTGGAAGCAGTTAGTTGCTGCACTCCGCTCCGATTTTGGTAGTTTAAATTACGATGCTGCAGTTTTGTCATTTGTACGGGGACGTAAACAAAAGTCGGATGAGAGGATGCATATTTTTGTTTCGGTCATGTTGGGCTATTTCAACAGGTTGTCAAGGCCATTGTCTGGCGAGGAACAGTTAGGAATTATCCTTTCAAATATCTCCATTTTTTACCAACGACATTTCATGCTAGTTGATATAAATTCAATCGACGAACTCCTGCGTTTAGGAAAAAAAGTTGAGAATGCACAACAGCGTATGAACGTATCTAATGCAGCCACTCCTGCACAAGCTAAGGTCAAGCCTTCTGGCTCAAAAGCAGTTTATGCGGTCGACGAGTCTCCTACCAAATGTGCGACGGAGGAAGTGAAAGTTGTACAGAAGTTAAAAGAGTGTAACGTTTCTTCTGCTGGTCCATCCAATCGTGGTGGTTTTAATCGTGGTGGTTTTAATCGTGGTGGTTTTCATCGTGGCGGTTTTAATCGTGGAAATTTTTCCCGTAATAATTTTTCTTATGGTAATTCTGGTAATTACAACCAAGGAGTCAATAATAGTTCGCGTGGTTCACGCGGTGGCACACATCATGGCTATTCTAAATATTGCTATCGTTGTGGTAGGTTTAACTACACGGTAGCCACGTGTCCGGAATGTTCTAAGAATAACCGGCCTGGTAATTCCCCGGTTTCAGAGCCAAAAAACTCGAAAGGCGGGGCAGAATAGAGGATTTTCTACATTCTGCCTCGATATTGTTTGCAAATGAGAAGGATAACCGACGCCCTTTCTTAGAAGTTTCACTGGGTGATATAACGGTTTGTGGATTACTCGACACTGGATCGAGTGTTACGATTTTGGGTGCCGATTCACATAAATATTTAGTTGATATCGGTTTTACTCTTAATAAGTCTCCGTTGGTGACTTTATCCACTGCTAATGCATGTTCGGTTAAGACGATTGGGTCTATGTTTCTTCCTTTTAAATTCAATAATCCTTGCCAGGTTATTCGAGCCGTTGTAGCTCCTGATATAGGAACTTCCCTTATTTTGGGAATAGATTTTGTCCGAGAATTTGAGTTGGCTCCGGAAATATTAAAATTTGTCAAGTTTGAGTCCTGCGATGCAATTGTTTGGCATCGAGTCAATGAAGTGAGGGCCTTGCGGCCTTTTGCTTCATTGACTGGAGACCAACGATCGCTAGCAGACAGAATGATCAATAATTTTGAAAAAATTTCTTCCGAAGTCAAAGGTCTCGGTCGTACTAATTTGTTGTCCCAGGTCATTGATACTGGAGATCATCCTCCAGTGAAACAGCGTTACTATCCTTTGTCTCCAGCTAGATTGGCGCTGTTGAATGAAGAAGTTGATAAGATGTTATAGTTAGGTGTTGTCGAACCTAGTTCGGGGGGTTGGAATAATCCAACAATTTTTGTTCCAAAGTCAGATGGTACTCTTCGTTTCTGTCTCGATAGCAGGAAGCTGAATTCTATTACGAAACCGGACGCGTATCCCCTGCCGAGAATTACAACTATCTTGGACAGTTTGAGAGATGCAAATTATTTATCTTCTATCGACTTAACCTCTGCCTTTTGGCAAATCCCTTTGGATCCTTCTTCACGAGAGAAGTGTAGCTTCACTGTTCCTGGTCGAGGATTCTTCTGCTTCAGATCTTGCGCCTTCGGCCTGAGAAACTCGCCGGCGTGCATGCAAAGGCTGGCTGACAAATTGTTCGATCCCTCTTTCGAAAACAAAGTTTTTTGTTACCTAGATGACATAATTATTGTATCTGCTACTTTTGAAGAACATATAACTTTGTTAAACAAAGTATTAGATCGCTTGTTGTATGCCAACCTTTCTATAAATTTCAAGAAGTGTCAGTTTTTCCGTCAGGAATTGAAGTATTTAGGGTATGTAGTTGATTCTCACGGTCTACATACCGATCCCGAGAAGGTAAAATGTATTCTCGATTTTCCTACTCCAAATTCTCCAAAAATGGTAAAGAGTTTTCTTGGTATGGCCGGTTGGTATCGTCGGTTCATTAAAAATTTCTCTAGTATTGCTGCTCCCTTATCTCGGTTGACAAGTACCCGCAAAGGTGCTCCCCCTTATGAGTGGACGCCCGAGGCGGAAGAGGCATTTCAAAAACTGAAATCGGCCTTAGTTTCTAGTCCGATTTTGGCCTGTCCGGATTATTCAAAACCGTTCGCTCTTCATTGCGATGCATCGTTGTACGGTTTAGGCGGAGTTTTAACCCAGGAAGTGGATGGCGTTGATCATCCTATCGCTTTCACGAGTAGAACACTTTTACCCGCTGAGACGCGATATTCGGCGACCGAACGCGAAGCCCTAAGTGTTATTCATGCTGTCGAGCATTTTCGCGGTTACTTGGAGGGCGGTCCCAAATTCACTATCTTTACAGATCATGCCAGCTTACGTTGGTTTTTGCGCTTAAAAAATCCTACCGGCCGTTTGGCTCGATGGGGTATTCGTCTATCTGCTTTTGATTTTGAGATTGTCCACAAGAAAGGTGTCGATAATGTGGTTCCTGACACGTTATCTCGGTTGCTTCCCGTTTCCTCTCTGTCTGTTGTTTCCGACTCATGGTACAACGATTTGTTTAAGGCAGTGTCTGAAAATCCCGCTGGATATCCAAATTTCCAGATTAAGGACCATGAATTGTTTAGGTACACTAAAAGCAAGTATCAACTCACCAGTTGTTACGATTGGAAGTTAGTTGTTCCGTTGCAGTTTAGAGAAAAGCTTATCCGAGAAAATCATGAGTCTGATTTGGCTATGCATTTTGGAATTTTTAAGACACACCGTCGTCTTTGTCTTCGTTACTTTTGGCCTAATTTACACGGAGACGTTGTTAACTTTGTTTCTAAATGTGAAACATGTCAGCAATATAAACATTCGAATATTTCCCCTCTGGGTCAGCTAGGAAATCCTAAGTCCTGTGCCTTCCCGTTCCAAATGGTCTCGGTCGATCTGTTGGGTCCTTATCCGATGACGAGGAACCGAAATATGCATATTCTCGTGGTGACTGATTGTTTTAGCAAATACTGTTTACTTTTTCCGTTAAAACGTGCTACCAGTAAACTTGTAAGTTATGTCGTTGAACATAATGTATTCCTTCGCTATGGTGTTCCGCAGTATTTAATTTCGGACAATGGAAAACAGTTTATCGGAAGGGAGTTCACTGAACTGATTGCGAAATATAAAATTCCAAAAGTATATTTAAACCCGAAATATTGCCCTCAAGTTAATCCAACTGAGCGTCAGAATCGTAGTGTGGTCACTGCGTTATCGTTGTGTGTAAAAGACGATCATCGCAGCTGGGATCTTTATCTTTCTGAAATTCAGATGGCCATTAACGCGGCAGTCTCGGAATCAACAGGGTTCAGTCCATTTTTTCTAGTCCATGGTCGTGAACCGATTATGAATGGTTCTTTTTATGCTCAGGCGCCGGAATCTCAAGCCGAGGTTATTTTTGGTAGTAGGTTGTCTTACGCTCAAAATCTGAGTGAGTTATCTAACATTTTTCATGTAGTGCGGCAGAAATTGGTAAAATTACATGCACATAATAAAGTTTACTATGATCGTAAACACCGTCCTGCGGAATTTCAAGTAGGCGATGTGATCTATAAAAAGACTTATTATCTAAGTAATGCTGCGAATTATTACATTTCCAAATTTGCCCCAAAATATGAAAAATGTAAAATAATTAAAAAACTCTCTGCATTGGTGTACGAGTTAGAAAATGCTAAAGGGAAGAATATAGGTTCCTGGCATATTAAAGATTTTAAGCTAAATCCGAATAGTTCAGAATAGTAGTATCGGAGTTCTTCGCGTTAACATTCTATTACAAAAATTGTCTATCTTGGGTGAAACTAAAATGAGCCCTTTAAATTGTCTTTACAAAGGCATTGTACCAAGTGGTATCAATAGCTGAAATCATTTTGTTTTGTCAGTCATGCTAGCATTTCTATCTAGCATTATTGTTGTAAGAATGTCTCATGTCCGGGATGAATGAATGGGGATTGGTATGAAAGGTAGTAAATGACAACTACTAAAGTCTCTTAGTAAGTAAATGTTTAGTCGAGGTCTAACGTTAGAGTTATTGTTGTTTTCGGTAGGAGTCGGGTATCCGCAATGAGTTGATCCTTCCTTAGTTGTTGGAAGTTGTCGGAGTTCCATAAGTTTTTTTTTTTGGTTATGTTGGTGTTGGGTTTAATTTCTTGATTTTCTTTTCTTACTCTGGTGATAAGAGTAATGGGTGTAAGTTTAAGTTGGTAAAAGTTTGCCTCTGCTATTGTTACTGAACGGATTAATTGATTATAGTTAACGTGAAGAAGGTTTGTTAAGTTAGGAGTTGTTGTTGTTCTAGTGGCGTAAAGCTCGTAGTAGCTGGTGAATCGGGACGATTCAATCAAAATCGTTGGTTTTTCTCCCCCGATTTTTCTCTTGGGTTGGGGCTGTAACAGAAATTCCTTTTTTTTTCGCGCTTGTGTCCCGAATTATCATTAAAGGTTACTTCTCAGGGTTTTCTATAACCTTTTTCTGTTCCGAAAATGTTGTTTATTGTTGCTTTTTTGAAATCATCCAAAATTTGCCTTAACAGCTGTCAGATGACATTAATGTTGCTATTATGGAGATATATTTATTAAAAAATAAATAAATAAATAAATAAATGTCAACTATACAAATTATAATATTAATTAAAAAGAAAACCTACATAAAATTTAACTTTTATTAAAAAAATTTGGAAGTAAATCTACACTCTTTGTCATAGAGTAGAGACATTCGTGTTTCTGGTAATAATGAGTTGTCAAACGTGTTCGTTTAGACCTCATTTCCTGTTTTAACAATGGCGGGGCAGGTGCTCTTGGTCCGCCGAGGCAGGCAGAAAGTGCATTAAAACAAGAAAGCCGTAAATTAACCGCCTGGCGGTAATAATTTGTGATGTGAAGTGTGTGTGATTTATCTGGTAAGCATTTAATTTCATTTTGGGTAGCTTTTCATATAAGATCCTCGCGATTTTAACGGATTTTTCTATTGATCGCAGCTGTCGGCACCTCTGGTTTTTTTGTATAATTACTGCTGCTATATAAGTGACGAAATCGTCGCTAAATGTGACGGGACTTGCCTCCACGTCAAGGAATTTGCATTAATTTCTGGAATTCTGTTATTTTTATTTGGATGAGCACATGTGACACGCCGATAAGCGGAATTTGAAGAAGGGTGCCTGCGGGCGAATAAACACGGATACTTTACATACTCTCGTGTTTCTTTTTGTGCTGTAGTCTTTTGTGTGTCTGAGGAAAAGGGTTTTCTGGGGGCCAAACCCAATGCTCATTAATATTTAGCCCACTCTCTGAGATAGTTTTTTGAGGTTAATTTTTTTCTTTTTCAAAATTTGTTTCGGGTATCTTTTTTTTTCAATATAATTAGTTTCCTTCTTTTTCTTTAAAAGGAGGTGGCGTCCTTTTACTTTGATTCTTTTGGGTTTTGGTAGTTTCTACCGTGTTTCTTCCAAACACGGAAATTAGTAATTTGCGGTTATAAAATTAGCGCTCCAACGTTAGGCCTATAAATTGGATTTTGGCTGTCAGAGTATTCTTTTCCTCAGCCATTGAAGCACGATTTTTTTTAGGCACTTTGTTTAAAAATTGTATAAAAGATTAGAAGCATTTTTTTTTTGTTTTTATATAATTTTTATTCATAGCGATTACCGTGAAAGAGGTTTGTAAGCACCGTTTTTTTGTTTTTGTATTTAGAAGCAACTTTTGTCATTAATTTAAGCGGTATTGTGTACTTGCAGTTTTGTCGGCATTAACAGCATTTTTTGTAATTTAAAGCGGTTACCGCGAAGAAGTATTTTGTACTTGCCGTTTTTTATGGTTACTATATTTTTTTTTGTCAGAATCTTAGATTTAAAGGCAATATATTAATTATTCTTTTAATACTTGGCATTGCTTAGCAGCAGATTGTTTGTTATTTTAAGGCGGTTTCCGCGAAAAAGTTTTACGCTTGCCGTTTAAGTTATTTTATTATATCATACTAATTATTTTTTTGTTAATTTCCAGATGTGAAGGCAATTATCCTGGTGAGGTAAGCAGCCAAATAAAACAGAGGTGCCGCAAGCAGTAAAAAAGTCAGTTTTTTCCATTTTATTTTTTTATTTTTTTTATTTATTTTCTTTTGGTTTTAATTTTTTTTGGTGGGATTTAAAATATATATAGACATGATGGCGTCTCCAGCGATAGTGTATTATGCTGCGTCACATTTAGTAAAGGGAGAACTCGATTATGAGTTCACGATTCGTGAGGTCACTCCAACCAATGTTGAAGCGATGAGGAAACAGTTTAACTCACTCTTACGGGAATTTCCCGCAGAATCAATTACCTCAACGGATTTAGATCCAGATTCCGAGTTTCAGGAATGTTCGATTAGACTTTCGTGTCTTCAAGAACTTATAGAGGAATTTATTAATAACAAACAGAAACTTTTATATAAACGAATTAGCACTAAAACTTCACATATCTTTCATAGAGTTTCACGCATAAATCCTGCTAATTCAGACTCCAAGAAATTATTAGATAATTTAAAGGAGGAAGTTTTGGAAATTGTCGTTTTGTTAGAAAAATATTTAGATATTGTTCGTTCGCCTAGCCCGTTACCAAATCCAGTTCTTCCGATACCTTCTACTTCATTGCACGAGGGTGAGAAGTCAGGTCCAGCTATGCATTTGCTGAGTCCTGGGGTGGTTCCTTTGGGCATAAATACAGAAGTGACGTCAGCTCCGTTGGTACATCATGTCGATTCGAAACCAGTTCCTTTCGACAATCACTTTGTGATTTCTGACGAACGCATTCTTAAACCTTTAAATCTTGGTTTTACATTTGACGGCGATTCCTGTGTGGTCGAGTTCTTAGAACGATTGGATGAGATTAGGTTTTCGCGTAATATCTCGGATGCCAGGATGCTGAAATCGGCGTGTGAGCTATTCCAGAAACAGGCGCTTAGTTGGTACCGTGCTAGAGCTTCGAGCATTTCCAGTTGGAAGCAGTTAGTTGCTGCACTCCGCTCCGATTTTGGTAGTTTAAATTACGATGCTGCAGTTTTGTCATTTGTACGGGGACGTAAACAAAAGTCGGATGAGAGGATGCATATTTTTGTTTCGGTCATGTTGGGCTATTTCAACAGGTTGTCAAGGCCATTGTCTGGCGAGGAACAGTTAGGAATTATCCTTTCAAATATCTCCATTTTTTACCAACGACATTTCATGCTAGTTGATATAAATTCAATCGACGAACTCCTGCGTTTAGGAAAAAAAGTTGAGAATGCACAACAGCGTATGAACGTATCTAATGCAGCCACTCCTGCACAAGCTAAGGTCAAGCCTTCTGGCTCGAAAGCAGTTTATGCGGTCGACGAGTCTCCTACCAAATGTGCGACGGAGGAAGTGAAAGTTGTACAGAAGTTAAAAGAGTGTAACGTTTCTTCTGCTGGTCCATCCAATCGTGGTGGTTTTAATCGTGGTGGTTTTAATCGTGGTGGTTTTCATCGTGGCGGTTTTAATCGTGGAAATTTTTCCCGTAATAATTTTTCTTATGGTAATTCTGGTAATTACAACCAAGGAGTCAATAATAGTTCGCGTGGTTCACGCGGTGGCACACATCATGGCTATTCTAAATATTGCTATCGTTGTGGTAGGTTTAACTACACGGTAGCCACGTGTCCGGAATGTTCTAAGAATAACCGGCCTGGTAATTCCCCGGTTTCAGAGCCAAAAAACTCGAAAGGCGGGGCAGAATAGAGGATTTTCTACATTCTGCCTCGATATTGTTTGCAAATGAGAAGGATAACCGACGCCCTTTCTTAGAAGTTTCACTGGGTGATATAACGGTTTGTGGATTACTCGACACTGGATCGAGTGTTACGATTTTGGGTGCCGATTCACATAAATATTTAGTTGATATCGGTTTTACTCTTAATAAGTCTCCGTTGGTGACTTTATCCACTGCTAATGCATGTTCGGTTAAGACGATTGGGTCTATGTTTCTTCCTTTTAAATTCAATAATCCTTGCCAGGTTATTCGAGCCGTTGTAGCTCCTGATATAGGAACTTCCCTTATTTTGGGAATAGATTTTGTCCGAGAATTTGAGTTGGCTCCGGAAATATTAAAATTTGTCAAGTTTGAGTCCTGCGATGCAATTGTTTGGCATCGAGTCAATGAAGTGAGGGCCTTGCGGCCTTTTGCTTCATTGACTGGAGACCAACGATCGCTAGCAGACAGAATGATCAATAATTTTGAAAAAATTTCTTCCGAAGTCAAAGGTCTCGGTCGTACTAATTTGTTGTCCCAGGTCATTGATACTGGAGATCATCCTCCAGTGAAACAGCGTTACTATCCTTTGTCTCCAGCTAGATTGGCGCTGTTGAATGAAGAAGTTGATAAGATGTTATAGTTAGGTGTTGTCGAACCTAGTTCGGGGGGTTGGAATAATCCAACAATTTTTGTTCCAAAGTCAGATGGTACTCTTCGTTTCTGTCTCGATAGCAGGAAGCTGAATTCTATTACGAAACCGGACGCGTATCCCCTGCCGAGAATTACAACTATCTTGGACAGTTTGAGAGATGCAAATTATTTATCTTCTATCGACTTATCCTCTGCCTTTTGGCAAATCCCTTTGGATCCTTCTTCACGAGAGAAGTGTAGCTTCACTGTTCCTGGTCGAGGATTCTTCTGCTTCAGATCTTGCGCCTTCGGCCTGAGAAACTCGCCGGCGTGCATGCAAAGGCTGGCTGACAAATTGTTCGATCCCTCTTTCGAAAACAAAGTTTTTTGTTACCTAGATGACATAATTATTGTATCTGCTACTTTTGAAGAACATATAACTTTGTTAAACAAAGTATTAGATCGCTTGTTGTATGCCAACCTTTCTATAAATTTCAAGAAGTGTCAGTTTTTCCGTCAGGAATTGAAGTATTTAGGGTATGTAGTTGATTCTCACGGTCTACATACCGATCCCGAGAAGGTAAAATGTATTCTCGATTTTCCTACTCCAAATTCTCCAAAAATGGTAAAGAGTTTTCTTGGTATGGCCGGTTGGTATCGTCGGTTCATTAAAAATTTCTCTAGTATTGCTGCTCCCTTATCTCGGTTGACAAGTACCCGCAAAGGTGCTCCCCCTTATGAGTGGACGCCCGAGGCGGAAGAGGCATTTCAAAAACTGAAATCGGCCTTAGTTTCTAGTCCGATTTTGGCCTGTCCGGATTATTCAAAACCGTTCGCTCTTCATTGCGATGCATCGTTGTACGGTTTAGGCGGAGTTTTAACCCAGGAAGTGGATGGCGTTGATCATCCTATCGCTTTCACGAGTAGAACACTTTTACCCGCTGAGACGCGATATTCGGCGACCGAACGCGAAGCCCTAAGTGTTATTCATGCTGTCGAGCATTTTCGCGGTTACTTGGAGGGCGGTCCCAAATTCACTATCTTTACAGATCATGCCAGCTTACGTTGGTTTTTGCGCTTAAAAAATCCTACCGGCCGTTTGGCTCGATGGGGTATTCGTCTATCTGCTTTTGATTTTGAGATTGTCCACAAGAAAGGTGTCGATAATGTGGTTCCTGACACGTTATCTCGGTTGCTTCCCGTTTCCTCTCTGTCTGTTGTTTCCGACTCATGGTACAACGATTTGTTTAAGGCAGTGTCTGAAAATCCCGCTGGATATCCAAATTTCCAGATTAAGGACCATGAATTGTTTAGGTACACTAAAAGCAAGTATCAACTCACCAGTTGTTACGATTGGAAGTTAGTTGTTCCGTTGCAGTTTAGAGAAAAGCTTATCCGAGAAAATCATGAGTCTGATTTGGCTATGCATTTTGGAATTTTTAAGACACACCGTCGTCTTTGTCTTCGTTACTTTTGGCCTAATTTACACGGAGACGTTGTTAACTTTGTTTCTAAATGTGAAACATGTCAGCAATATAAACATTCGAATATTTCCCCTCTGGGTCAGCTAGGAAATCCTAAGTCCTGTGCCTTCCCGTTCCAAATGGTCTCGGTCGATCTGTTGGGTCCTTATCCGATGACGAGGAACCGAAATATGCATATTCTCGTGGTGACTGATTGTTTTAGCAAATACTGTTTACTTTTTCCGTTAAAACGTGCTACCAGTAAACTTGTAAGTTATGTCGTTGAACATAATGTATTCCTTCGCTATGGTGTTCCGCAGTATTTAATTTCGGACAATGGAAAACAGTTTATCGGAAGGGAGTTCACTGAACTGATTGCGAAATATAAAATTCCAAAAGTATATTTAAACCCGAAATATTGCCCTCAAGTTAATCCAACTGAGCGTCAGAATCGTAGTGTGGTCACTGCGTTATCGTTGTGTGTAAAAGACGATCATCGCAGCTGGGATCTTTATCTTTCTGAAATTCAGATGGCCATTAACGCGGCAGTCTCGGAATCAACAGGGTTCAGTCCATTTTTTCTAGTCCATGGTCGTGAACCGATTATGAATGGTTCTTTTTATGCTCAGGCGCCGGAATCTCAAGCCGAGGTTATTTTTGGTAGTAGGTTGTCTTACGCTCAAAATCTGAGTGAGTTATCTAACATTTTTCATGTAGTGCGGCAGAAATTGGTAAAATTACATGCACATAATAAAGTTTACTATGATCGTAAACACCGTCCTGCGGAATTTCAAGTAGGCGATGTGATCTATAAAAAGACTTATTATCTAAGTAATGCTGCGAATTATTACATTTCCAAATTTGCCCCAAAATATGAAAAATGTAAAATAATTAAAAAACTCTCTGCATTGGTGTACGAGTTAGAAAATGCTAAAGGGAAGAATATAGGTTCCTGGCATATTAAAGATTTTAAGCTAAATCCGAATAGTTCAGAATAGTAGTATCGGAGTTCTTCGCGTTAACATTCTATTACAAAAATTGTCTATCTTGGGTGAAACTAAAATGAGCCCTTTAAATTGTCTTTACAAAGGCATTGTACCAAGTGGTATCAATAGCTGAAATCATTTTGTTTTGTCAGTCATGCTAGCATTTCTATCTAGCATTATTGTTGTAAGAATGTCTCATGTCCGGGATGAATGAATGGGGATTGGTATGAAAGGTAGTAAATGACAACTACTAAAGTCTCTTAGTAAGTAAATGTTTAGTCGAGGTCTAACGTTAGAGTTATTGTTGTTTTCGGTAGGAGTCGGGTATCCGCAATGAGTTGATCCTTCCTTAGTTGTTGGAAGTTGTCGGAGTTCCATAAGTTTTTTTTTTTGGTTATGTTGGTGTTGGGTTTAATTTCTTGATTTTCTTTTCTTACTCTGGTGATAAGAGTAATGGGTGTAAGTTTAAGTTGGTAAAAGTTTGCCTCTGCTATTGTTACTGAACGGATTAATTGATTATAGTTAACGTGAAGAAGGTTTGTTAAGTTAGGAGTTGTTGTTGTTCTAGTGGCGTAAAGCTCGTAGTAGCTGGTGAATCGGGACGATTCAATCAAAATCGTTGGTTTTTCTCCCCCGATTTTTCTCTTGGGTTGGGGCTGTAACAGAAATTCCTTTTTTTTTCGCGCTTGTGTCCCGAATTATCATTAAAGGTTACTTCTCAGGGTTTTCTATAACCTTTTTCTGTTCCGAAAATGTTGTTTATTGTTGCTTTTTTGAAATCATCCAAAATTTGCCTTAACAGCTGTCAGATGACATTAATGTTGCTATTATGGAGATATATTTATTAAAAAATAAATAAATAAATAAATAAATGTCAACTATACAAATTATAATATTAATTAAAAAGAAAACCTACATAAAATTTAACTTTTATTAAAAAAAATTGGAAGTAAATCTACACTCTTTGTCATAGAGTAGAGACATTCGTGTTTCTGGTAATAATGAGTTGTCAAACGTGTTCGTTTAGACCTCATTTCCTGTTTTAACAATGGCGGGGCAGGTGCTCTTGGTCCGCCGAGGCAGGCAGAAAGTGCATTAAAACAAGAAAGCCGTAAATTAACCGCCTGGCGGTAATAATTTGTGATGTGAAGTGTGTGTGATTTATCTGGTAAGCATTTAATTTCATTTTGGGTAGCTTTTCATATAAGATCCTCGCGATTTTAACGGATTTTTCTATTGATCGCAGCTGTCGGCACCTCTGGTTTTTTTGTATAATTACTGCTGCTATATAAGTGACGAAATCGTCGCTAAATGTGACGGGACTTGCCTCCACGTCAAGGAATTTGCATTAATTTCTGGAATTCTGTTATTTTTATTTGGATGAGCACATGTGACACGCCGATAAGCGGAATTTGAAGAAGGGTGCCTGCGGGCGAATAAACACGGATACTTTACATACTCTCGTGTTTCTTTTTGTGCTGTAGTCTTTTGTGTGTCTGAGGAAAAGGGTTTTCTGGGGGCCAAACCCAATGCTCATTAATATTTAGCCCACTCTCTGAGATAGTTTTTTGAGGTTAATTTTTTTCTTTTTGAAAATTTCTTTCGGGTATCTTTTTTTTTTTAATATAATTAGTTTCCTTCTTTTTATTTAACCTTTTAAAGAAAAAGAAGGAAACTAATTATAGGTGGTGGCGTCCTTTTACTTTGATTCTTTTGGGTTTTGGTAGTTTCTACCGTGTTTCTTCCAAACACGGAAATTAGTCATTTGCGGTTATAAAATTAGCGCTCCAACGTTAGGCCTATAAATCGGATTTTGGCTGTCAGAGTATTCTTTTCCTCAGCCATTGAAGCACGATTTTTTTTAGGCACTTTGTTTAAAAATTGTATAAAAGATTAGAAGCATTTTTTTTTGTTTTTATATAATTTTTATTCATAGCGATTACCGTGAAAGAGGTTTTGTAAGCACCGTTTTTTTGTTTTTGTATTTAGAAGCAACTTTTGTCATTAATTTAAGCGGTATTGTGTACTTGCAGTTTTGTCGGCATTAACAGCATTTTTTGTAATTTAAAGCGGTTACCGCGAAGAAGTATTTTGTACTTGCCGTTTTTTATGGTTACTATATTTTTTTTTGTCAGAATCTTAGATTTAAAGGCAATATATTAATTATTCTTTTAATACTTGGCATTGCTTAGCAGCAGATTGTTTGTTATTTTAAGGCGGTTTCCGCGAAAAAGTTTTACGCTTGCCGTTTAAGTTATTTTATTATATCATACTAATTATTTTTTTGTTAATTTCCAGATGTGAAGGCAATTATCCTGGTGAGGTAAGCAGCCAAATAAAACAGAGGTGCCGCAAGCAGTAAAAAAGTCAGTTTTTTCCATTTTATTTTTTTATTTTTTTGTATATTATATGCTATAATTTCAAATTTAATTTTAGGCTATAATTTGTTGCCTATTCTTCTTTTCTCACCAGCATGTTGGTTGACCGGAAGATATTGCTGTAGTGTAGCAATAAGTCCGCCATTGTACCTTATTTTATTGTGCAATAAAGAGATTTTCATTCATTCATTCATTCATTCATTCATTCATTCATTCATTCATTCATTCATATGAAAGTTAGTACAGTTAAGATTGTTATCACTGATTTGTTTGAACTTCTCCACCCAACGGTTTTCAGCATCAACATTCTCAGAATTCTAGCTTGTGATTTTGCCATCTTTAGGGCTTAAATTATCTTTTGGTGTGTTTGCGAAAGCGGGACATTTTTTCTCTCGCTGGGGACAGCGGGACAGACAGCCTGAAAGCGGGGCTCTCCCGCCCAAAGCGGGACGTATGGTCACGTTATTCATGGTGCATGTATGGTGCTCAAGTTATAATAAATTAATACTTAAAAAAAAACACTAAAACCACGCTTTTATAAATGCACGTAAAACCACATCATCAGACCTTAAAAGTCAATTCCAAGACTTTTCTAACAAGTCTAAACACAGCTATGATACGATGTTCCATCATGAAGTTCCAGTTCATATCTTCCGACTCCATCATCAGATCAATTCGACAGTACCATATTATTGTATTGTCATCAGAACTACATACAGCTGCCAATTTTCATGACGCTACGATCCTTGGAAGATGGTTAAATTTACATACGTATTAAAAAGGTTTTTTATGATATATTTATGGTATGTGTATTTATCCGTATATACACCAAAACTGGTAGTTAGGAGTGAGGTTGCCCGCTAGGTACCTTTCACGGTGCCTCGCCGTAAGGCGTTGGCCTCTAACGGGCATGTTGGCGGAGCTAGCAGTAGATTTGTCTTGTCTCTAAGTCTTCTACGCTCATCCCACGGCTGAAAGAACGATCACATATCGTTATACCAGCCTGGGGTGACAGGTTCGCCTGTTGTAGTCGACACCGCCCCACTGTCATTATCTCCCGGTCTATTATTTTTTCAGTACCAGGCTTGTTTCGATTTCTTACCTTCCTCTCTACGACATTCATGACAATATGTATACAGGTATTTACATCATCTTTGTACATCCACACAGTGTGTTTTAAATGCACGGAGCAGCTCCGTGTTGGCTGGTAGTGCTCCGTGTTGCTCCGTAGTTAAATGTATTGCATAACAAGGAAATAAATATAACAAAAAAACAGAAATGATCTCTTTTATTTAAAACTAAAATTTACAATCGATAACAAACTACTAAAAAACTAAATTGCCAAACAACTTAAAGCTAAAAAAATAAGTACATGTACACAATACGGTGCTTAATAAATTACAGTAGTTAAAAATTGCGTAGGTTTTATATATTATAAGGTAATACACCCGTTTCTATCATAGGAAACACTTTTACATTTAGATATTCGTAAAAATATATTCTTTGGTAAAAAACTTCTATAGAATTTTTATGGTTATCGTGGAACATTTAGATTTGAAAAATATTTACAAAAATATTACTATTACAGACTATTAGAAAAATATTACTATTAAGACAAATCACAACCTTTTTTTAATTTCATCGATTTATAGTACTACTATTTTTGTGTAACTATGGGCTCGATTGCGATTCTTTCGAACTAAAATCGGAAATTAGTTCATGTTAACGAGGCAGAGCAGTACGTCAGAGCGGAATGTGAAATGAACGGTTGTCGATTTACCGAATTAAAACTACCCACCGAAGATAAAGCAGCTAAATCTGAGAGCGCCCGCGCACTACGCAGCCAAAATATTGAGCGGCCAGCCCACGCAGTCAGTCGTGGCCGTGAGTTATAAGGTGGCCGCCTATGAAAAATATGTTTGGCTGCGCTGACAAGTGCGCGGTGACTGAGGGCAGCCAAATACATTCGCCTTGATGCACTCTGGCCCCGGCAGCTAAAGCGCATCAAGGCGGTGAGCGGTTTGGTGGTGAACGGTCTCGTGCAGCTTGGGCCACAAGATCCACTATGTTCTCGGATCGGCTCAATTCACGATTCAGCTCCTATTCAGAAGCCTCCTCGTGTGGAAGGCTACCCCGGGTAAGACTCCCGTGTCTCAGGCCTCAAAGCTGGGGGACCGGTTTCTCTCGGCTGGAGACTATGGAAATACACTGTCTCTTAAGCAGCGGGTGTGGATGTTGACCTGTTGTCAAACCACTCTTGAAATGACCTTGGGCCAATCGATCCCTTGTGCCACAAGGGATCGACGGGCAAAGAACGTCCAGGTCTGTGATCAATTCTAATTGAATTACCGCTGGCTGACTTCGGACCCGTTACCAGTCGGGAGAACGGAGGTATCCTGAAGGTTAAATCCAGATGGAGATATCCTACCAAAACTGGTAGTTAAGGGGTGAGACTGCCCGCTGGTTACCTTTCCCGGCGCCTCGCCGTAAGGCGTCGGTCTCTAACGGGCTATTGGCGAGCTAGCCAGTAGATTGTCATTGTCTCTAAGTCTTCTACGCTCATCCCACGGCTGAGAGAATAATTACATATCGTTATACCAGCCTGGGGTGACGGGTACGCGCTTTGTAGTCGACACCGCCCTACTGCGACAGCCAGTTTGGCTACTGTGCTCGAGTGCGTGTATTATTGGCTGCCGCAGCCAGGATTTCTTGGCTGCCAATGCGCGGGATCCGATGTGTCCTCATATGTCGGATTGGCTGCAGCCTGGCTGCGTAGTGCGCGGTCGCTGTAACACCGCATGAAATGTGTTCAAACTTATACGGGCGTCTATATATTCGACAGGTAGTTTTGGTGCGGGAAAATCGACGATAGTTCATTTCATATTCTGTTCTTACGTATTCTGCCGTCGTCAATGAAAAACACAGTAACTTGAAGAAAGACGTTTTGAGAAAAACGCGGTCAAAGTTCAGTTGTTAAATATTTGTTTTCAAGAACAAAGTAATCAATATAGATTATTTCTTTTAATATTTATTGTTAAAAAATAGTTAGAACTTCAATTCTGCCGATCTACTTTCCTCGCATGATCCGCAAAGCCATTGAAATAAGAAGAACCCCGAACTTTAACAGAGACGACGGTTACAAACTCTCTTCTACGTGGAACCCTCTTCTTAAAATGTTCCCGCCGCCGAACGCCGAACGCAAAGACGTAAAACAGGATACAGTGAGTTTTGTGTGCAGGACGGATTTTCAAAATTCCCGCGCTCCGAGCCAGGCCCCCCACCACCGTTATAACCTACGCAGTGGCGGAAGCGGTACGCGGCCTACCCGCAAAACAACGGATTGACAGCCCTTCAGTCTACCCTGGACAACGGCGGCTGCAACGTCACCGAAACGTCGGGTGCTACAAACTTCACGCGGTAAATTCGTTTTCTATCCTATTTATAATGTCAAACAACCGCGATAGTCTTCGATTTTATACAGTAAATGAAGTTACTGTGTTTTCATTTACGACGGCAGAATTACTCTGTCTCGTTCGGTTGAAATAAGTTCACGACGAAATGCAACCGGGCCCTATGTGTAGGTATAAATATATAAATTATCTTTTAAAAGATGTATTTTTTTAGGTTACTCATTAATTTTAATAATAATTTGATTCGAGATTGTTCAGTCCACAATTTCTTAAAATAACATGTGTTAAGTACGCATTTTTCAGTTCAATAACAAGGTTAGCCATTGAGCAGTTGATGTATGATTTTTACGTTATCTACCAACCGAGAAGAAAATAGAGTATTGTGAACGCGCATTTTTTATCCGAGATGAAGTATGATATATACATTATGCCCCCCCCCCCCTCCTCCAGAGACGATTAGGACCATTTCCAGGCTGAAGTCTGTCTGTGTGTCTGAGTATCTGTCTGTCTGTGTGTGTGTGTGTGTATTCCTCCACGATAGCGCCCAAGCGCTTCATCCAATTGAGCTGATATTTGGCATGCAGGCATCATTCGAACATGGCAAGAGTTGAAAAGATTGTGCTTAAAATCGGCCCACGTCATACTTCATTCTAGAAATATTGGACTCGGAGACTTAAAATTCGGTACACAGATGCCTTGTTGGACCAAAATCACGTTTGTAAAATTTTCGTTGGAATATCTCGTATAAACGAGACGCAAATAATATATAAAATCCGCCTTATTAGGGCAAATATTACATAATTTTCGGAAAAATACCATTTTAATACCACGGAAAATATTACAAATATGTTACGAATTAGCGCGCAAGGGGAGGCTGTGTTGGCACGGGGGGGGGGGGGGGGGGGGGGGGGGGGTTGGCGGGAGGGGAGTTGTCTACTTGCCTGGAAAGTCTCGGGGTGACACAAAACGTTTTTTTTTTAATTTACCGGCCTACTAACCGACAAGGAAGCAAATATTGTGAATGTGGTAATTTGTTTTTTTTTTCGAGATGAAGACATTTACAGATTGAAATATGTCTGTGTGTCTGTGTGTCGTATGTCTGTCTGTGTGTATTCCTCCACGATAGTGTGGAATACACACAGACAGACATGCGAGTCTATAACAACAACAAATTGGAAGGAATATAGTACACAGTTTCTTAATCAACTCTATTATATAAAAAATAAGAAGTTTCCATACGGTACTACATAAAAATCGAAAATATAAAAAGTCTCATCTTAGAAAATGGTGGCGTGACTTTGGTTTCTCGACTGTATCAGAGCAATTTTATAAATCTGAAAGGCAATAAACATTTTCTGTAAAAAAAAACATAATATTCAGAAAAATCAACTCCGTATATAAAATAATTTTCTTCTGTAATGAAAAATAAAAAAAATATGATGGATTTAAAAACAATGGAAGTCAAATATACTGATTTCTCCTCAAATATACTGATTTCCGATTTTAGTTCGAAAGAACAGCCCAAACTACTATATCCAGAGATTTGAAATTTTAGAATTACATTACTTTGCAGCTTAAATACCTTAATGTATGTAGAACGTTGCAGAATTCAATCCTCAATACCGTCGTTCCGGTAAAAAGACAACCGAGGTGTAAGCAGTTAAGGCGAGTGAGAAGGAGAAAGCACAAAAAGAAGCACTCGCTACCATGCGGCCTGGCAAGCGACGGCGCCACTTCCGCGAGAAGATAAGGCGGGCGAGAAGGGACAGCACTCAGTAAAGCAGTAAAATTTTGGTTGAAATGCCTTATACACAAGCTACACTAATAATTCCGCCATATATTTTAATCCAATATTAACACCAAGCCGCCTGACGCTAGCCGAGAAACGAACCGTGCTGCTCAATGCCGTTGTGCAACGTGATCCAAACGGGTTTGTTTGCCAGCCAAAAGAGGGCGCTCATCAATTTTATTTATGAAATTAATATTCTGATGAAATCATTTCTTGTCTACTCGCTGGAAAGTCTTGTTTTTTAAATTTTATTGTAAAGGCAAGCATTTTTGTCTTTGAGAGAATTTGTAGAAAAACTGAAATCACGCAGACTTTTCCAAGATGGCAGCTCGAGAAGAAGATTGATTTATAGGGAACTTGATAGTTTACACATTAGGACTTACTAAGGGGCCATCCACGTATAACGTAATCACGTTTTTGGGATTTTATACCTCCCCTCTTCTCCATGCCAACAGATGAAATCAGCGACCTGATCGCTCCCCCCTCCCCCCTAAAGATTACGTAATCAACCGAATTTGTGGAAACTGAAGAATCGTGAACCCAGCGTTTGTAAAGTGTTTGTATACGGTAAGTGGCAAAAACATTTTAAAATGCTTTTAAAAATGTACTTTATTAATTCAAAGTAATTACAAAATCCACTACTGAATTCCTTGGGCGAAAAGAACTGGGTAATTCTAAGATGGGTTCCCGGCCACGCGCAAATCGAAGGAAATGAAAAAACCGACGAACTTGCTAAGACGGGAGCAAATGGAACATTATACGGCCCTGTGGCGTACCAAAAAGGCTTGCAAACTTAGGCTCAAAAAAATATATTTAGAACAATCCGTCAACCACTGGAACTACACGCCAGGGTTGAATCATTTCAAAGCGCTAATTAAAACTTACGACCGTAGGACTGCCCGAAGGCCTTATCGCTTAATAGGAACAATCTACGCATACTGGTGAGGTCGCTTACGGGACACTGTGGCCTGAACAGACACATGTACTCCGCGGGACACGAAAATGTGTAGGTTCTGCCAAGGGGCAGAGGAAACTCCCCTGTACCTCATATGCGAGTGTGGCCCGGTGATGCGTAAAAGATAAACCCACTTGGTTGGTCATTACCTCCAACCTGAGGAGGTAAAACAATCTGAAGCCAAAAGCCTGTTGCGGTTCTTAAATGACACGAAGCTTAGCGCAGAACTATAGTAGGTGGCGAACACAATAGATCAGCAATGGTCGCAGTGTTACAAGGCTCATACAGACCTTAGAAAAGACCTTATAAATACAAGACAAAACAAATGATAAAAAAAAAAAAATTACAAACTCTCAAACTTTTTGGTTTATTTTATAGATCCCAATCTTCAGACCGCAGTGGCTTTAAAGACGGTATTAAAGACAAAAAAATATTAAAGAATGTATTTAAAAATGCACATTTAGTGTACAGGTTTAGACTAAAAAAATGCGATGTGGTGAGTAAAGTTGGTTACGTAATCAGGAGGGGCACCCCCTTCCCCTCCCCACGTAATCAAGCGTAAGCCTCAGCTTGACCCCCACCCTCCCCTCAGTGATTACGTAATATGTGGACGACCCCTAAACAAAATAAGCCCAATCCTGTCTTCTAATTTTTGACTCGATTAATGTTTTTGTCCTTATAATCATTCTTTGATTAAAAGTAATATAACTGTGATTATTTTTTGAAAGTCGAGCCATGTTCAATATTACTAAAATACTGGAAGTTTATAATTTATGGTTTAAAATAATAATAATAAAGATGTAGCAGTGGCAATTAATGTGGTGATCAATCCCGGCAGCGAAAGGTCCGATCCGCCAGTTTGTGGGGATTGGAATGTAGACCTTGTGGAACATGCGCCGTGGAAGCATGTTCCGTTGCCGCCATCATCAGAGATGCACTCTCTGCTATCTGTGCACTCCTCGCCTGCAATAAAATAAAATAAAATAAAAATAATATAATAATAATAATAAAGCGCTTTATATAATTAAACAAATTTGCAAGCTTATCGTGTTGAAGTATTATCTTACAGCTAACCTTAACCTAATATGAGAACATAAAACTGTTATATTAAATTAAATACACATCTGATCAAATACAGTGACAACTTAAAAAAATCCAGTTACGATTTTTCTTTATAAAAATTATCGCCATTTCTCACTTTACACTCCCAAAAAGAGTTATAACTGTTACTTCATTAATTCGTCAATGGCACTAGTGAAGTAACAATACTATTTTTAGATGTGTAAAATAAGAAATGGCGATAATTTTATAAATAAATACCATAATTGGAATTTTCCAAACATAATCAATGATAATATCATCCCCGAGCTCAATTTTTAAACGTAATATATTCTGGGAATGTGTTACAACCCGTCTTCTGGGTGTCATTTAAGGTGGGCCCAACCTGTGGTTTCACCTACCGGATCCAAGAAGTGATATTTTATAAAATAAATAAATACAAACGGAACTGCTATGGAATTCACCGTACAGAGTCGGGCCCATCATAATACTATTGTCACACTTCTGGGGGGTGAGCAGTTGATTCCGAACTAACGACCGGCTGTGGTAGGTATAGTATAGCTGTTTTGCAACATGTGAGCGTCCACCTTACTACCCATTCACTCCCCTTTCGAAGCCATAGAATTTGAGAT
This sequence comes from Micropterix aruncella, assembly GCA_944548615.1. Classification (NCBI taxonomy): domain Eukaryota; kingdom Metazoa; phylum Arthropoda; class Insecta; order Lepidoptera; family Micropterigidae; genus Micropterix; species Micropterix aruncella. Next base: position 8,476,954 of record OX155973.1, on the reverse strand, counting down.
GTGGAAATCTCGGTTTTAGATATTTTTTCTAGGAAGGAGTTGATTATTTTCCTAGAGAGACCAAGATCTTTTAAGAGGTTAAACAGAGATTTGGCTGGCAGGCCACGAGCGCCAACTTTCACCGCGTGAAGGTGACTAGTGAAACCATTCCGGGTGACGGCATTTGCGAGATCATGGTATTTATTTAATTTGTACTCTTGGTCTTTTGGGATATTTTATTTCCATGGAACAGTTAATTATGCAATAAGGGCCATCTTCCGAGATAGAGAGTAAAGAGTTATATCTGGACGAAGGGCTGTGCATCCGAGATTTTCAGGGAATTTATACTGCTTAGAGATTTTTTGCTTTAAAAGAGCCATCGTGCACAAACTGTATTGGAGGTTTGTAGGGTACTGCCAGACCCTATGTTGGCACGAGCCACTGAGAGGCTAATTAGCTCGCGAATAACTGCAAGGACTTTGCCGTGGCGGTAAGTGTACCGTCCTTGATCTAAGGCCACCTTACGGTCAGCTAGAATATTTCTAGCTATGCAAGGGTTATTGCTACAAAGGGGACATGAGCTATCCTCAGAATAGCTCTAACAAGCGTGGTAGCTGGGGTCTGGAAGTGTAAGCTGGAAGACATTTAAATAAAATGTAAGCATCTCTGGCATCCAGTCATAGACCATTACCTTCCAGTGCATTGGAGACGGAATGTGAAAGTCCCCAATTGTTGTCCAATCGTTCTGGCATTGAAGGCCAATAGCATGAGCCATACTGTGCTAATAATAATATGATGGGCCCGATTTCGGTCAGATAATTCCATCGCAGCTCCGTTTGCTTCTACCTACTACTATATGTTAATGTCAACATGTCAAATTTGAATAATAATGTCAACATGTTAATACCGGGTACTCTGAGGGTCCAACATCTTCCACTGCCTTCTCTGGTGCCCCAGGCGCATGAGCATTCGCCCATATCGCAAGTCGCCCCCGTTCCCAAGGTCCTGCATTGTGTTTCGACCTCGCAAACGCCTCCAAGTTCGGGGGTCACTGGAATAAAACATAAATAAAAGCATTTAAAATCACATACCGCATGGCGGCATAGTGGCCTGGTCGTCTGATCTTACATTGTAGGGTTCCGGATTCGAGTTCCAGCTGAGTCACCATTTTCCGTTGGCATAAAATTAACGGAATTTCATTTTCAATTCTGTCGATCGAATTTAATAACAAGACACACACGCACACATGTTACAGGGACACATACATATAAATACGTCATAGTACGGTTGGTTGTAAGAGATTGTTGTATGATAATAAATACGCCCGTTGCGAGAAATTTCAAAATAAGGAGTACACTCTGTACATCCAGCGATTTTGAAGTTTTTTCACTGTAAGTCTAATACGCTTTTCTGCTATTATAAATCATGTGTAGTGATTGAAATCCTCCAGCAAAATCTTCAATCCTGGTATTTGTAAGATTTAAGGGTCTAATCTCGCAAGATCTCTCTCTCTCCCCAAGATCTCGCAGATTTGACAATATTATTTGTTATAAAGTATTTCGATTAGTTCTATTCCAACTAAGTAAAATTACGTCTCAAGGCCAAAATAATAAAATCTATATATATATATATATATATATATATATATATATATATATATATATATATATATAAAACAAAGTCGGGTTTGTTCGAACACTTATAACTCGAGAACGGCTACACCGATTTTCATGGTTTTTTGATTTGTAGTATTTGTCTCCGTCCCGAATAGCAGAATAACTATTAAAAACGAAAATTGGAAAATTGACGAAAAATTAAAATAAAAGAAAAAACATTTTCCCATACAAAATGTAAATCCGTGTTTTTCTCATGGTCATTTGTACGTGGCATGTTCACGTATCGGCAAATCATCCGCTTCGCCTGATAAAAAAACAAAAAATGTCGTATATCACAAGGTGCTTCAATGAAGACAATTAAACCGAGTGCATCCCATGCTGCACAATATGTAAATAGTTTAATTCAACCATGTCTTGCTGACACGCGATTGATTTACTTAATTTTTGTACTTTTATATTTTTTTGTGTTATTATCTTAATAAAGTAGTGAAATTAATATTTATTTTGTATTCATTGTATTACTTTCATAAAATCATAAATTAGGTTCAACTAATCTGCAACACGACATTCAACGACTGTTAGGCGGTACGAAGTCCGCCGGGTCATTTATTTAAAGAAGAAACAATTATTTTTAAAGTAACTTCCTAAAAAACACAACACATCTAGAGTTTCGTCAACTTATCGACTTCGGATGCTGCGTGTCAGTTATCCAGCAGCAGAAAACGCTTGTTCTGCCTCGACTTTTGTCGGTATAATAGATAACATGGGCATTGGTATGCAAACTACAGGTATTGTCTTTTTGTCCGGCCTGATTCAAAAAGATTAATTTCTTTTCTGATAAGTCTGTCAATGGACAAACCAGTTGCACGTGTAGGACGTTCTTGTGGGCAGGCTTTTAAAAACATCTCTAATTCCTCATCAAGAGAGAGAGGTGTGTTTGCGGTTGCCGCTACTAAAGATAGAGGCAAGTTATTATCATCATTACTTTCGTTTGCTGGGTGTACTAACAACTGCATCTTTAGATGCTCCCAAATGGTCATGGAATGTGTGGCTGGGCGATCTCGCAAATCTTGCGAGATCGCGCGTGATTTTGCGTGCAAAATTAGTGCGAGATCTTGGTATTTCGAGATCTCGGTATACCGAGATCGCATTCCCTAGTCATGTGGTTCATATGTAGTTACATGTTTTATTATTAGTCATGAGCCACTCAGTTTGACCAGTCAATTCATTAGTTTGTTTATTTTTTTAGAGTTTTAGAAACAGAGTTTTCTGTGTAAATGAAGTTTATGGTAAAAAATATAGAAATGAAATCAGTCCTCAGAAAGTACCCCGCCCCCCCCTTAAGAAAAAAGAGAAAAACACCAATCCCTTATTCTGGGGAGCTGTATAAACATCAAGATATCAACTTCCGAAGAGTACTCATAAAAAAGAACACAAGGCTTTGCCCTAGTGGAATCAATTACCTGACAGACACCTCGGTTCCAGAGGATGAGGAACGTGGTTATCCAGACATCTGCAAATGCCATCAGAACACCGGAGACCCCCGACGACGCATTGCTCATCATCTTCGCACTGGTCTCCGAGAGCAGCGTCCCTCACGCATCTAAAAAACCAATTTATCCTCCAGATTAGATACGTTATCAAACATTTTACCCATTTATATGATAATGATGATGATAATGCTTATATAGAATAAAATAGAATAGAATAACTTTATTATGTAAAAAAAATATTACATAATGAAGATTACATTTCTTCTTCTTCTTCCTGGACCCTGTCCCATTTACTTGGGGTCGGCCTTCCTTGTCCTTCTCCTCCACTGAGCACGATCTTGTACTGAGTCGACGTCAAGCTGAGCTTTTCTCAGGTCTTTCTGTTATATATATAGTTTATTAAGATGATGTTTGTTAGCCGCGCAACATTCTGATCCATACAAGACAGCAGGTCTAATAGCTTACTTATACATTTACCCATTGATGTTAAGGGACATTTTTCTGTCGTACATAACGCCTGTTAGTTGTCTCCACTTCATCCATCCTGTTGTGGATCTATTAGTAATATCGTTGTCAATTTTGGCATCATTGCTTAGAATTGAGCCCAAATATTTAAATTGCGTTAAAAATTCAAATTATTAAAAATTGAAAGTCCTTTATTTATTTATTTATTTATTTATTTTATTATTATTAAGGAAACTTACAGCTATTACAGTAGAAATATCTGAATTTTATTTATAGACTATAATGCCAGTTAAAAGTTTCCACTTAAAAATCGTTTATAAAAACCGTTCGTTATTAATGTTATTATAGATGGCCAAATGATTTGGTATTAGTTTCACCGTCAGTGTTAACAGCATCACCTGCATTTCGCCAGCGCGGCAGGGTCGCCAAAACTTACTATGGAGTTTAGCTATCTGATACCATACGTAATCAATGGCGGAATCAAATGTCTATTGCCTTTTTCATCTGAGAATTATGTATCTGACGCAGCGCAACAATAGATTAAATCATGCCCCCCCCCCCCTTTCCCTCCCCGATTAAACTCACCTCGTACCCCCATCCCTGGGACTGTGCAGAAGGGTGCAAGAGCAGAAGCCCTTCACGCAGAAGGCTTGAGTTTCGGCCCTTCCATCATCGCCGATGTAGCAGTTCTGGCTGACGGTACAGCGTTCGCCTACCACTGAAAAAAAAACAAAACTTACTTGCTCACTTGCTCGACCTGATTCACCTCCTTAAAGGGTGCCAGTTAATTCAAACTCACTCACAAAACCGTTTTCTTAGGAATTCTTTCTTGTTACTTAATTATCTTGCTATTCATGTTAATTATATATCATATATGTACATCGTCCAGACCTAATTTTACCAAACATTCATTCGATTTCTCCCTAAGATGAATCAAGAATTGACATATTGAATTGTTATTTTACATTTAATATTTATTTATGCGTTGATCTCGATAAATATTACACATCACTACAAAAAATCTTGTAATACTATAATATAATATAACAAAATAATACTTATTAAAACAACTTAAAAAGTCGATTATTTTCAACTCACGGTGGCATGTTTTCAACTATCGAAATTTTGTTTGTAGGGGATGTTAGTCCACAGATACTAATATATAACAGTGGCTTGTTCAACGGTAGGCGACTTTTACACAGTGGGGGGGGGGGGGGGGGGATAGAGCCGATACTGAGTTTGCCCGCCGCGAATTGTCACAACAGAAAAACCACAAAATGGTGATAATGGCGTCCCAGATGTTAAATTAACCGGCATCATTAAGTGGGTGAATCAGTACGAGCAAATAAGCAGCGTTTGTTAAAAAAAATTGGAAAAATCCATGAAAAGACCGAGGAAAAAATTGGGTATCTCTAACTCTACCTTCCAATTAAGTTACAAAAAAAAAACACCTCACTATTTACGGGTTAGTAACAATGGTCACGATCTTCCTACGGCCTCGACGAGAGGCGCTATGCTAGCTTCCGATATAACTGCAACGAAAATCGACGATTTAACTGTACCATTGCCTTTTTTCGCAATATTGACCTCTCTGATCATTGTTTAACGAAATTACTGCGAAGGCAAATAGACTGTTGAATTAAATAACGGAATTTTATTGACGTCAAAAATGTGAGAGAATTATCACAAAACAAGAAAAAATACTTTACAGACAAAACACCATTTTTGGGGTCGTACAGTGATAATCAGGGTTTCATTATTATTTAACTACTGAGAGAGAATGGTTTACTGAGAGAGAATGAGAGAGAGAGTGGTTAACTGAGTGTGTGGAGAGAGTGGAAACTCAGAGAGTGGAAACTTACTGAGAGAGAATGGTTTAAATTTTATTCAGTGACCGTGTGACGAATTCGAGGGCCATGAATTTTCAAACATTGTACCTCTTTAAATGATATTGATGATCAAAGGACGCTTATTAGCGATATGTTCTAAAATCTAACGAAATTTGAAACGTATGATTTCTCAAAATTACAAAAGCAGAGCCTTATGGAATGTTTACTTTATTTCATCGTATAATTCTATACCATTTGGTCAGATGATAATAACTGACATTTTCGGCCATTTTGAGTTAGAAATGCAGTCCTGACTGAAAAAAAGGTCTTTCATTTAATTATAAGCTCATAACTTTAGGTCCACTACTTTACGTATAAGAGCACTGGTCAGATAGTGATAATTGCACTATTTTCTTATTCACGTTTGATCAGAATAACATAACTAAAACAATCAATTCCAATGATAAGATAGCAAGTCTAATTATTGACATGATTTAGTTAGAATCACTAGCAGCATATGAGATTCAATTGAAAGATTTTTTGTTTTTTTCTGACTAAATGAAGTATTTTAAAAAAAACCCGTAGTACGAGTATAATTTGAAAACATATATTTTTGGTTCCATTATGTAAATCAACATATGGAAACATTAAATTTAAATACAGTTTGCAAGAGGATGCATTTTTTCGTATATTCAATGTTAAAAGAGGTAAACTTTGGGATCCTTCAGAAGTTACTGTGAAAGAAGCATATCTAAAAAGACTTTGGAAGTCATTGTCCTTACAAGAGTACAATGACCTCCAAAGTTTTTTGCAGTTCGTCGGTACCTATATCATTGTTTTTTATAATCAGTTACCTTTTTCAGGAACCGTAGTTTACAATGTCAGTGTTACTGAGAAAGCCAACTCTGAGTTGAGTGATTTTTGAATATTATTAATTATTTCGTTTTTATTTCAATGGATTAGTGTTTTTTTCCTCCGAAAATGAATTGCCCATCATTGAGTTATCCGAAAATGATATCGCACTTGCCCTAATAACTATAGTTTACGAGGTATAGAGCTCAAAGTGAAGCGCGGTTTAATCAAACTTCCCCCCCACTCCCCCCCGACATCCGCGCTGCGGAAACAAATGGCTCATGGGTTAAATCCACTCAGAACCTTCTAAGGAATAATTTTGCTAAGTATGAGCCCTAAATCACAAAAGGCAGGGTTCCCATACAAAATATTGCACCAAGCTAAATAGAAGTATGGGTTATTGGATAATAATATTTATTATACATAATATGATATAATACAATAGTATGTTATAATAAAATAATAATATAATAATCATATAATACCGTACATTAGGAAGGAAGTTAGTGAACGCTTAAGAAGTAGGAGATATGATCGAGTCTTTTATTAAATTAATGGAGTCATAAAATATGTCTAAGCCTTTACACGATTTATCAAAAACGCGACACATTCTGGTAAGAGGTCTATTCGACCCGATGTTGTTATTGCAAGCGACAACCGAAAATAATGGCCAGACTGTACTTTACTTTTTTAACCTTTTGCGTTATACCTTTACTGAAGGCCGGTAATAAAGTGGACAAAGGGATGAGGAAGCTGTTGTCCCAGGATGACGACGTTAACTTGAGGAGGCTTGCACGAAGCAATGAGTTTTATTGAATGAAATTGAGATGATACAAGGATGCTGCGATCATTATCATGGAACCATTAAATTAACATTTAAATCAGTTGTCAGTTGACTAGGCTGTTTTCATACAATTAATAGATGATATGAAAAAATGTATATAACAGTTTTGTAGAGAATTTTATAAGATTCACTTTTTACATGAAGCATATTTCTGATATCGCTAAAGTTAGCGAGATATAAGCGAAAAACTGAACCAAGGCGCCATTTTTCCAAGATCGCGGCTAGAGCGCAACAGATAGAATAAGGGACTTTTAGTATGTTTAACAGTACGCATCAAAGAACATATACGCCAAATTTCAAACTATTACCAATTATTTCCGTCAAACGTCGAAATTTGTTCCTTTTTGACTGGACTATAGCTATGTATGTTAAATAAAAAGTAGTAACGAGACAACCTAACACAAATAGTAAAGGCCCAGCAATAGTAAAGGCCAACCACATTTAAACCATAGACTGACCATTCATGACTGCGACAGAAATACTCAGCATTGCAACTGCACTACTATAGAAAGAGCACAACAGGTACAATACCTATGTATAACGATCGACAATAAGATGCGTTGGCAACCACATATTGATAAGCTGGCGATGAAGGTGCGCAAACTCGCATATATATTCAGGGAAATAAGAGATATTGTGGACCCGAGAACACTGAAAAACACCTACTATGCATTGTGTCAGTCAATACTATGCTATGGTATTATAGGATGGGGCGGTTGTACAAGGTCCACTCTACACCCTCTAGAAGTAGCGCAAAAATGTATTTTAAAAATAATCGCACGTAAACCATATCGATTTCCGTCAGACACTCTTTACATCCAGTCCGGGGTTTTGGATGTAAGACAGCTTTATGTTCGCATGGCCCTAATATATACTAAAAATAAAATGACACCTTATAATCAACGAGTTGGAAAGACGAGAGCAACAAGAACTGGTGATATGTTGGTGCCAAGATCTTACACAACATTTGGCCAGCGCCATTTCACGTTCATTGGCCCTAGAATGTATAACAATCTTCCCGACGCAATTAAAAGTAGCGAGAACACATCCACTTTTAAAAAATCCTAACGGATTGGTTGTTGGAGGTGGGTAGGGACGGTTTAGGGAATATGCTGACTGTTGTATTTTGAATGATAGTATTTAGTACTTAGTATTTAGTTTTCCCATGATAATTTTAAATGACTATTATAGGTATGTGAGCGTCATATCAATATGTAATTGATTTATATATGTATATTATTTTAGTTTTTATTTTATTTATTTTGGTTTTATTATTATTTTCGTATAAATATATGTATGTATATGTGTGCATACATGGATATATATTTTATCTATAGATGTATATAAGTATCTATCCATATTTGTATATGCGTAAATATTTGTAGTTTTAAAAATAAGTACTAATTATAGATTAAGTTGACAGTGCACACTTAATATCATCATTAAAAGTCTGCCTTAGAACAGGCCTAGGCCTAGTTAGGCGACTGTGTCAATCATAAAAATAATGTCGCATCAATTTCTTGCTAACATCTTAATCAAATATGACATTAACTTTTTACTAGATGTGTTACTACTAAATAAATAAATAAATAAATAAATATTTTGACACATCCAAGAGCGGTTTTTAACCGTCAATTAGACACGATGAATATAAAATGTAAAGTAATGTTATGCTCTGAAATTTCAAGATTTAAGTTTTGCACGATTCAAGCACTAAATAAGTTCTATTACTTACTGAATTAGTATGCAAAAGTATAATATATGTACCAGCAGTATCATAACAACGACCAGAGTCAATGTGGGCGCCAATTTTGCAGTGGCAAACTCCATTCATGCATCTCGCCGGAAGGAGAAGCTTGGATTGGCACTGGAGATCGACTGTGCACGCGTCGCCCACGGAAGCAGCCTCTGAAATTAGGAATTACACAAATGAATAACTGTATCTAGGGGTGGTTCTTGGAAAATTTATCATCCTAAATTTGTCTATGGTCTATCTGTTGGATTTACATAGGCTACAGACAAATTGAGCATCCTTTCTCACAAGTTTTGATCTACCTTACAATATTTGTCAGTATGTTTGTTTAGGTCAAATCTTGCAAGCTAAATTAGAACCACTTCCTCTTATCCTATGAAGTTAAAATTTTACTTGTTGGCTCAGTTCCGATGACAGTTATGGTGAGCATGACCTGATTCTACACCCAGGATCGGCTCCCTTTTCTTTTCCAACTCTCCTCATCGGTCGATAGCACAGAAACGAAATTTTGTATACACATTCAATTATGATAGACCGTTCTAAGTTTCACCGCGTCAGGGCTGCTGCACCCAGGGTTAGCTTCCAACAAGGGGACTCCTCAACGGTCGACAGGACAGAAACGAATTTTTGTATACACATTCAATGATGATAGCCCGTTTTAAGTTTCACCGCAAGAGGTCTACTGCGCCCAGGGTTGGCTTTCAACGAGGGGACTCCTCAACGTTCAACAGCACAAACACGAAATTCTGTATAACATTCGATTATAATAGCCCCTTCTAAGTTTTACCATGACATGGCTGCTGCACCCAGGGTTGGCTCAGGACAGTGCATTTTAATAAAAGCTTGTTTTTAAAAATGTATTTTTACTATTAACTTATTTAAACAACAGCCTGAACCTAACTGCGTCTCCTGTGACGACGATAAAACAGCGTTCGAGTCAGAAAATTGATCAGTCGGTATTCTAATTCGTTTACGATGGCATCCCGGCGAATAACCGGAGGGGGGGGGGGGGAGGGAGGGGGCGTGTTGTTGACCTGATGTCAGATACCTTTGAAACGCCCGATCCCGTGTGATATTGACGGGCAAAGGGTGCCACGAGTCGCGATAAATTTGAACTGAATTACAGCTGATATCAACTGGAGCTGCTAACTACAACGGGCGAACCCGTCACCTCAGGAAGTTTTAACGATATTAGATCATTCTGTCTCCCGTGCGAGGTGAGCGTAGAAGATTTGTTTTCTCCCAAAAGTTGTCGGTTCTGCGAGCTATATGGCCTGCCCATGGCCATTTTAAGTTGCTAATTTTACGAACTATGTCAGTGACCGTAGTTCTTCCAATCCTATCACGTAGTGAATCTCCACGCATAGCTCTTTAAGCTTGTGTATAAGGCCAATCCTATCACGCAGTGAATCTCCACGCGTAGCTCTTTAAACTTGTGTATAAGGCCTATAAGGTCAGTATCGGGTGGCGGACAGGTCGTTTCAAGAGTGGTATGACAACGGGTCAACATCGACCCCCGATGCTTAGGATACAGTATATTTCTATAGCCTCCACACTCCTTCAGTAATTAGTCAGACTGCACACCCGATCGGCTGACGCCGCACGGTGCGCAATCCCTCCAGTAGCGCTGGAGGCCCTTCCACGGGCCGTGATGTTTGGGACGCGAGAGTCTTTCCCGGGGTAGTTCTTCGCAGGAGGCTACTGAATAGGAGCTGAATCGTGAGTTGGGCCGACCCGAAAACACGGTGGATATTATGGCCCAAGCTAGCGACCACGTCTCAGTGCCGTATGCCATCACTGGCAACATGCACTGATTATAGATTTTCTTCTTGAGGTTCTGGGGTATTTGTGAAATAACCATACTATGACCATTGATTTTATAGCGTAATATAAAATCAATGCTATGACCAACATTGAGTATGGCCTGATTAAAAAACCATCTCGAAAAGATGGGCTACGTTAGAGAAGAAAAAAGAAAATAGAAAGAAAACAGAAGAAATAAATTAATAGTTTAAAAAAAACACTAAAAACACGCATTTATAAATGAACGTAAAAACCAGAAAAATGACTATTGTATCGGAACAACGACATCTTATCTGTAAACGTATCTTTGCAAAACCATAATAAACTATGAGAAGATTGCACACATATCTATCGTTGTTACAAGACCTTTCTAACAAGTCCAAACACGGCTATGATACGATTCCATCATGGAATGCGAGTGCCTATCATCCGGCTTCATCATCAGACCTTGAAACCTAATCGTGGTCAAAGTTCATTCCAAGACTTTTCTAACAAGTTCAAATACAGCTATGATACGATGTTCCATCATGAAGTTCCAGTTCCAATCTTCCGACTCCATCATCAGATCAGTTCGACAATACCTTATTATTGTATTGTCATCAGAACTACATACAGCTGCCAATTTTCATGACGCTACGATCCTTGGAAGATGGTTAAATTGGTTACCTTAGATTCCATTACATAGTTAATTACATACAGGTCGACCTAATAAAAGCGTGTTAAAAAGAAAGGAGATGGAAAACTCACCGCGTAGACACGCTCGGTTCGTGTCATTGATCGCATGTATGATGTAAGAGTCCTTGCAGACGCAGTATCCCCTGGTCGTTGTTCCAGGTCTGCTGCACCAGGCATTGTCGGGGCACTCCGTGTCTACACTGCACGTGTTCCCGGTACGACCTGCAAATGCGGCTTTTTCAGGCGTGTATGTCAACCGATCTTACACCTAAAACGTTTCTTATGGACGTGCTGAGCATACTCACGTTTGGAGTCATCAGTTTGACCGGCAATTTGGATGATAAATACCACGAGTAGGGTCGCGAGGATGCATCTTCCCCGCTCTACCAGAACCATGGTTTTATAGTTTCTGTAGAGGCAGCGGTCGTCAAGAAATCATCTGCAACAAAATATGACACGCATTAAGGAGAGGATATAGGCATACATTGTAAAGAGAAATTAGATTGCTCAATGCCATACTACGTTTTGGCAGCTAGGATTTTACTATGAAACGCAACGTACTATTAGTGCCATCTACATGGCACTAATAGCACTTTTAGTTCTCTTATTTTCAGTAGCTCAATAGATGACGTTCTAAACACGCCGTTACGGTATCCTATATCAAAATTAAATAATTATGTAATACCAACCGCATTTGTTAATCTTGGATTTTATTATTTTAATACTAGCTGACCCGGCGAACTTCTTACCGCCTAACAGTCAATGAATGTCATATTACAGATTAGCTGAACCTAATTTGTGACTTTATAAAGTAATGCAATTATTACAAAATAAATATTAAGTTCACTACTTTATTAAGATAATAACACAAAAAGAAATATAAAAGTTAAAAAAAAATAAGTGTATCAATCGCGTGTCAGCAAGACATGATTGAATTAAACTATTTACATATTGTGCAGCATGGGATGCACTCGGTTTAATTCTCGATTTTTTTTTATAAGGCGCTAGAACAAAAAAAAACGGATGTTTTGCCGACACGTGAACATGCCACGTACAACTGACGATGAGAAAAACACGGATTTACATTTTGTATGGGTTTTTTTTTCTTTCATTTTGTTTTTTCGTCAATTTTCCAATTTTTGTTTTTAATAGTTATTCTGCTATTCGGGACGCAGACAAATACAATAAATCAAAAACCATGAAAATCGCTCCAGCCGTTCTCGAGTTATAAGTGTTTGAACAAACCCGACTTTGTTTTATATTATAGATTTACATAAAGATGTAATTTTTTTATTGGGTATACATAATAATTATGCGTTTTAACATTGAAATAGACTAGTAGATGGCATTTTAATCTCTAAGTATTATTTCTGCTATGTAATCAGCCTATATAAAAATGCGATAGATGGCACTAATATTAAAGTCTCCTTTGGTTAAAAACTCTTTAAAACATTTGTCGTCAAACGTAACCCATTTATTAACAACTAGAGTTAACTACAGCGGGCGAGCCCGTCACCTCAGGATGTTTTAACGATTAGTCGTTCTGTCTCCCTGAAGTGAGCGCAGAAGACTTGGACAAAAACAGTCCACCGTCAAGCTCCGCCACATGCCCGTCAGAGGCCAACGCCTTAACCGCAAGATAGCCAGGAGTGTTACCTAGCGGGCTTACACTCACGCCCTTACTTCCAATTGCGATCAGATTACTCCAGTCTCTCGATTGGTTCCGAGTTCGAGGTCGCTTGCGCGGTCCTCTCCCTTACGAAGCGGTGAAACGGTGTGTACCGAATCTATCACGGACCACGGCATCCTTTGCCCGGCTGTTCACCAAGGATCGGGTAGCCGATGGTCGTTTCAAGAGCGGTCGCCGTAAGGTCCGCAACCACCCCCGCTCTAAAGTAAACAGTACTGCTTCCAGACTCCCTCGACTGTTAGCCAGATGCGCAATCGATTGGCAATGCCGCACGGAGCGCAGACCGTCCAGGAGCGCCGGAAGATTGATTCCTAAGGGAAACTAACGATAAGGCCAGAGTCCTAGCCAGGCTCGCACTTCGTGCGTGGAGGCCGCCGGATGGGCGTTGACCCGTGAGTGTGACCAACCCTGAACAGAATGGGTCTTCGTGGCCAACTCAGCAAGGGCCCCTTAGCTCCCTTAGCTCCCCCTTAGCCCCTATTTATTATCAAAGCAAATAAGTCGAAGAACGTTTTAAATTAGATGATTTTTTTTTACAGAATGCCTATTTTCTCAGTCAACGGTCCAATAAAGCCCCGGAAATCAGCCCCTTGTTGGCATATATTTTTAATAATCTCAAACATCTTCTAACATTTCCTTTAATTCTAACGTGTTGTTTCTTTATCATAGCTATGTCAATAAAGCATATCATCTATTTATTCAAATGTAAGGTCTACATATTTATAATAGAGCGAAATTTACCCCGGGCAAAGAGATAATAATGATTATTTCGCTATTGTTCTGAACAAAGTACACAGAATTGTGGCATTGGCCATGGGAACACGGGCGGAGATATTTACACTGATAACGAAAGGATAGTTTAATGCAGGCTGTTTAATTTTACAATCAGAGCAATGGGTCTAAATCAAATTCAAACAGAAAGGCCGGCCATGAGGAGGGATGATTTTCAATAACAAAGGCGAGAACACGTAGAACGCTGATTGCAGGCGATAGCGGGCTAGCGCTGGCGCCATCAAGTTAGAGCTTCTACGCTTTTTTGTTGTGGCTAGAAAACAGGGGTTTACTGCATTTTCCGAGATTAAAATTTGGGCGTAATACTAAAAATTAAATTGGTAGGCGGAAAGTGGGCGCGGGGGGGGGGGGGGGGCATTTGAAGCAAAATTGTGGATATCTCTCATCAGCTTTTCAAATCTTAGTATTAGGATAAATTATTTTTTCAAGTATTTTGATCCTAATTGATTATGTAGTTTCTGAGATGCAGTGGGTAGAGACATACAGCTCACATACATATACATACACACACAAACACACAAACACACAAACACACACACACACCCACACACACACACAGATAGATAGACATGTTCCAGAAATCACTTTTTTGGATTTCCAGGATCTCAACACGGTGATATTTAATACTGATAACAAAAGGAGAGTTTATTACCGGCATTTATTATTAATTTTAGAACCAGAGCATTGGTTCTAAATCAAAATCAAAACTAAAGTCTGGCCTCTGAGAAGGGATAATTTCAATAACAAAGGTGAGAACACGTAGGACGCTCATTGCAAGCTATAGTGGAGTAGCGTCATGATGCGATCCATTACCGCAACCTATTAGCACCATTATTGGTGCGATAGTCTCGAATTCCTTTTTCACAAAATTTACTATATCTCTTTTAATATGATTAAAAAAAAACAAGAAAACTGCATTTTAGAAAATCTGTTTCGACTTGTTGGACTATTACCGTCTACTTAAAAAAACGATTGAACCGTTTGATCGAAACTGTCTAAAACTAAACAATGAAAGCGGTACGTAACATTATTTCAATAACTGAATATTGCCAAGCGATTTCACTAAGTTAACACGGTACGATTTTTGCAAGTATATAGTACCAGTACTGTTATACCGTGTCATGATGCAAACAGTGCAATGATTCCTTAATTACCAGTTCTTCTAGGGGTATACACCTTAATTGAACCAACCAACCAACTAAGATTACCATATTGGAAATACTTATAATATTTCTAACAATGATATAATTTTAACAACGATATGTTTAAATGATCATATTGTTCGCGTTCTATCGATCGAAATTACGCTTCAAATCGTGCCATCTATTAACGCGCATCATACATAGAAGTCGTACCTTTCAGTCGTACAAAACTACAATCATACATAGAAGTCGTACTTCTTTTTGTTAGGAGTAAGCTGCCTGCTAGCCATCAGTTGTGTCTTGTGGCACGAGAAACTAATCGTTGGTTTTTAGCGAATTAGAAATACGCACCTGGCAAAGTCATCCATTTCAACTTGCAGTGACGCCATTAATTTAAAAAAAAATACGATTTATATTTTGTCTTTTTTTTATGAAGTAGGAGATTTTATTTTTTTTAAGAAGATCATTATATATTCTACTTCAAAAATAATGTAGGTACTTACAACTCTTTTAATTTAGTTTTTTGAAGGCTTAAATAAAAAAAAACTTGTAGATGATTTTCAAAACAGTTTTTGTTGTAGAATAACTTCATGTAAATTAAACTTTTTAATTTCTTAACAACAAAAGAATCTTATATTTGTATAATTTATTTTGCCAAAATAATATTCCAAATATTTCTCTTCGTTACTATGCCTACCGGATCTATTCCTGATGGCCGCGTAGAGGAAGAACGAAAAAAAATAAACTGTCAACACGGCGATTTATATTACAGATGCTGCTTTCTCCGTATATGAAAGCAAGGTGTCGCGGAACGTACCCTATGATTTTCGGGAAGACAAAACGATTCTAATAATACGACACACTTCTAAATCGGTTCAAGCGTTTAGAAGTTATGGTGAAATAAAGAAGCAACTAGAGTTGTCAACTACAACGGGCGAACCCGTTACCTCAGGAAGTTTTAACGATTGGTCGTTCTATCTCCCTGAAGTGAGCGCAGAAGACTTGGACAAAACAGTCCACCGTCAAGCTCCGCCACATGCCCGTAAGAGGCCAACTAGCCAGGAGTGTTACCCAGCGGGCTTACACTCACGCCCTTACTTGCAATTGCGACCAGATTACTCTAGTCTCTCGCGAGGTCGCTTGCGCGGTCCTCTCCCTTACGAAGCGGTGAAGCGGTGTAAACCGAATCTATCGCGGGCCACGGCATCCTTTGCCCGGCTGTTCACCCAGGATCGGGTAGCCGATGGTCGTTTCAAGAGCAGTCGCCGTAAGGTCCGCAACCACCCCCGCTCTATAGGAAATAGTACTGCTTCCAGACTCCCCTGACTGTTAGTCAGAGTGCACAATCGATTGGCTTACGCCGCACGGTGCAGGAGCGCCAGAAGGTGTATTCCTAGGGGAAACTAGCCCTAAGGCCAGAGTCCTGCCCGGGCTCGCACTTCATGCGTGGAGGCCGCCGGATGGGTGTTGACCCGTGAGTGTGACCAATCCTGAACAAAATGGGTCTTCGTGGCCAACTCAGCAAGGGCCCGTAACTCTCATTTTTTGGTCAGTCGTGTAAAAGTATCAGACAATTTTGCTTTGTTCGCCACGGCAATTATGTGGATAGAAATGACGATAGAATGTATGGTAGTTTAAACAGAACCATAAAATATTGCATTTCCGGAACGTTTGCCGCTTGTTATGTTAAATAACACTAAGCCGCTGTCAAATTTACATAAATTATGGGAATGTCTGATCAATATTTCAACGGCATATCATTGGATAAATATTTGGAGGCGGTTCCGAATTTCCGGTTAGAGATTGAATGCATTTCAATAACAGATTCAATATACTTTCAAACAAAATAATAACGCCCTGGTTACCTATTGGCGTTGACATAGTTAAAAATCGGTTGAGTCACCCAAGATATTCCCGGCAAGTAGCCAAGGACTGATTTCGTCTGAATATCATTTTCATAAAAAAAACGATTCCCAGCTCGAACGAAACCGCGGGTACAAATAAATTCTCGGAGACAGGCTGGAATTGCGCAATAGTAAATAGCTGCGCAAAATAAATCGGCAAATTTACCTACGCACGAATACATACCCTTATCATTGCCTGGCGCGTATCATATTTGTAGTATTTCCTTGGTATTAAAATGGTATATTTTTAATATGATATTATTATATATGGCGATATTTAAATATTATTTGCGACGCTCCTATATCAAGTCTCTAATTGCGATATTAACGCTTGTATTTCAAGTCTCTAACTGTAATATTTCGACATTTAAGTGTGACTAGCACGCCCTTTGGTGAACCGACTTCAACCACAACTTTATCAACTCTTGCCATGACCAAATGATGCCTGCATGCCAAATTTCAGCTCAATCGGATGAAGCGTTTAGGCGCTAACGTGGATGAATACATACACACACACATACACAGCCACACACACACACACACACACACACAAACACACTGGAAATTGTCTTATTCGTCTCAGGGGGGGGGGGGGGGGAGGGGGGGGGGGAAGTAAAAATGGATATTTTACGCGTTTTTTTTAATCTCGATTTTTTTAACACGTTCACAATAATTTCTCTTGGCCCGGAAAAGCGCGTTTAGTTCTCAAACGAATAGAGAAATGGGAAATGAGAGTTTAGTTACTACTACGCTGTTAGTTGAACAACGTAGAAGCAGAACCTTTCTTTATTAAATACGATGTCGCCGTTACGGACAGAACGATTCTAAATTGTCAAATATTGGAAGTAAAACAATGTTAGCTTTTAATTAATATTAAATATAATTTTAAGGTATATTAAAAAGTTGTTTTATGTGCAGTATATGCGATATTTTAAATTTTCTTTTTGAGAAATTTCTGTTTAAATTAATTTTATTCGGACAATCAAGTGACGGTTCTAGCTTTATGTGTCTTTCGTAAATGGCAATAAAAGGTTCTACCGGTAGAAGGCCAACAATGCCTATAGGCATTTTACGTCGTTTGGCAGATCCGCGCGTAGCCCTTTCGCGTAGCCCGCCCGGCCCCCGTATATATTATATAAATATGTAATATAAAACCTGTGAAAACCTCGAAAGTAGGTTAAGTCGGGCATGTTATGCTTTAAGTATTGTAAGAAGGTCTGGTGGCAATATGGTGCTGGTGCCATCTTGAAATACCGGACCAATGTTTTTTACAGTGTATTTTTAAATTCCCCGTGCTCAAAAACATACATCTATATATTTTGGAAGCGTTCCTATGTCAAAGGAACGGCTTTATAGCGCCATTTCTGGTTTCAGCGCCATATTGGCGGCCATCTTGGATATCTCACTTCCGGTCGGTAATTAGCTGGGTAACCGGCATTATTCAGATTCAGCAGGGTCGAAATAGGGAGAAAAGACCTGTTTCCCAAAAGTTACATGATTTGCTTCTAAAAGTAAAAAGGGGAGCTGTTTTTCGATATTTTGACTAGACTACTACCATAGTAAAATAAGAATAGTATAACATCTCCATAGTACGCACCGATTTCGCACTCATACAAGCGCCCGTTGTGGGTACGCTACCACTACATAGATTCTCGGGCGCCTCAGTGCTAGCCAGTCAGGGCTGTCGCGCGACAGCTTAAGTATACAAAAGTGGAATGTTTTCTGTACAGGCTGTAATGCAACCTATCAGAAATTACATTGACGAGTATTTACATTTACGTTACGAAATTAATATTTATAATCTAATATTGTCTGACAAAGACAATATATGTGTTAAAAGTTCCACAGCAATAAGCCGAGTCGACGCTCATCATCCACCGCTAGACATATATCTGAAACTTGCATATAACGTCGAGCTGGTTCAAAATACTGCAACAGCTCGATATGATTTCTTTAAGGGCGACTACAAAAAATGTACTGAATTATTATCACTAATTAACTGGTATACATGCCTAACGGGTGATGACCCAGATTTATTAGTCGAAACATTCTATTCCAAGCTGTGGGAAATAATTAAAATAGCAATACCATTCAAGAGCAGAAGACCCTCAAAATATCCTGCATGGTTAAATACATCCTATATAAAGTTGCTGAAGGAAAAAGAAAAATTCAGAAAAAAGGCAAAAAGGTACGGCAACGCGGTCGACTACGAAACATTTTCTTTGCTGAGAAAAAGAGGTAAAAAAATGATAAAAGAAAGCTATAATGACTATATTAAGACAATTGAAGAGTCTCTAAATAAGACAAGTAAACCATTCTGGTCATTCGTAAAAGCAAAAAAAGCAAAACCAGCGATACCGGATACTATGTATTTTCAATCCAAAACTGCCAACGATGGATCCGGAATAAGCGAGTTGTTCTCGGAATACTTTTCCTCAGTTTTTGATGCTAACCCAGTGCAGCTGACTCAACAAAGTGTGTGTGTTTCGAGTGCTAATTACTCGCTATGCAATATTATTATTAATAAAATAGATATTAGAACTAAGTTAAAAACGTTAGATGATAGTAAAGGTCCAGGTCATGATGAAATCCCTCCCTTATTCATTAAAAAATGTTCAGCAGAAATCGTACAGCCATTGCACATTATATATAATAAATGTCTTGAGATAGGAGTATTTCCATCGCAGTGGAAGATTGCTAATATCATACCGATTCATAAATCCGGAGACAGGAATTCAGTATCTAACTACAGACCAATAAGCATACTCTCCTGTTTCGGAAAGATATTCGAATCTCTTGTCTGTGATCATGTTACACGACATTTTAAACATATAATCTGTCCGTACCAGCATGGATTCACCAAAAACCGATCGGTGGAAACTAACCTGTTGGAGTACAACCAGTACATTTCATCCGCGTTTAATAGGAAACACCAGGTGGATGCCGTGTATACCGACTTCGCTAAAGCTTTTGACAAAGTTAATCATGACATATTACATATGAAACTTGCAAATAACGGTATTCACGGTAACCTACTTAGATGGATGAAGTCGTACCTATCAAATAGGACACAAATTGTTCGTGTGAAAGGATATACATCGATCCCTGCCTTAGTTAAATCTGGTGTGCCTCAGGGATCAAATCTCGGACCACTTCTATTTTTAATATTCATTGATGATCTCTCTAAGAGTCTACGCTGTCGGCATCTAATGTATGCAGATGATTTAAAAATATTCAAAGAAATACTGACAATGGAGGATTGCAATGCACTACAGAAAGATCTTTGCGAATTGAAAAAATGGTGTGAATCTAATAGAATGGAACTGAATGTTGAAAAATGTCAAATTATTCGTTTCACTAAATAAGCAAATTAAAGACTACCCTTACTCTATCGGCAATTCAACACTAAAATCTACAAAAAGTGTAAGAGATCTAGGAATACTTCACGACGAGCACCTGACTTTTAGAGAGCATATCAACAATGTAGTAAGTAAGAGCGAGCGAACACTGGGTTTTATATATAGGGTTAATAAACCGTTTAAAAATATTAACTCTTTTAACTTGCTCTATAATTCTCTTGTACGCAGCCAACTGGAGTTTGGTTCCATAATTTGGAATCCATACTATGAGGTGCATTCGGAAGCGATAGAGTCTGTACAGAGGAAGTATATGCGTATGGTAACCTATAAAACCGGCCTATCACGCACTCTCTACTCTTATGAAGAGCGTTTAAATTATTTTAAGATTTTTACTCTTAGAAAGAGGAGAGAGTGCGGAAGTCTAATGTTTCTGCATAAACTTCTTAACGGCGGGATAGACTCACCAGATTTATTAGAAGCGTTAAATTTCAACGTACCATCCAGGCGACTGAGGCAGCACTTAACATTTCACCTTCCCACTTCGGAGACAAATCAATCTTTCCACAATCCTATCTCACGTACATGCCGGTTATACAACACTATAACCGATAACATTGATTTCTTCAACCTGGGACCATTAGTAGTTAAGTCCATTATAAATAACGTATTATGAAACAAATTGATAATTTACCGTATGTTTTTAGTATTTTATTCCAGACATTATTCGATCTATTTTTTTTACCATTTAATTGTTTAACTGTTTTTCAGAATTCACTATAAACTTATTTCTAAAATTTTTAATTTTTGTTTTGATAATTTTTATGTTTTTATTATTTTATTCCAGACAATATTTGATCTATTTTTTACCATTTCATTGTTTAATTGTTTTTCAGAATTCACTGTAAACTTATTTCTAAAATTTTTAATTTTTGTTTTGATAATTTTTAAGCATATTAATTTTTGTGCTGATAATTTTTGATTTTGATAATTTTGTAAATCATGAGATACGGCACATACGCAATTATAAATTAAGCATGCGGAGTACGCATATAATATTATACCCTAATTAGAAACAAAGTAAAAATGTTAGCGATAGCCATGTAATATTAGAGTATTGTTTGTGTACCTTTATAATAAATAAATAAAAATTACATTTACGAGGTAACGTTTATTGTTCATTTGCGTAGGTGAGTAGGTATGTGTCTAGGTAAGTAGGTGCATAGGTATGTAAGTGCGTAGGTAGGTAGGTAGATGCGTTTTGTTAAGTACCTACTTTAACTTACTAAAATGTAGGTATTTTGAACACATGCAACAAGTGATGAATGCTGTCACATAAAGTCAGCACTAACATATATTCTGTTACAGAAGAATTTTGGGAACCGACTTTTGATCTATAAACCAAAAATACCTAAACGTACATAATAATTATAAAGAATTGCATTTCTGCTTTAATGGGATGACAACTTGTCAATTGTGTATTTGTTGTGGCAACCCTGGTGTTTCGGCGAAGCGTAGGTACTTATTTTGAAAATGGGCTCGAGATGTCCTACTGATTTTATTTTACTATGCTACTACAGACTTTAGGGCAATGTGTGCTAACGGTAAGTATCTACCCATCGATCCACCTGATTCCTGAAGAGTCATCTCTTTCTTTATGATGGTTTCGATAAGAGGAATTCGAACAGGTGATAGACAAATACTTGTCACGGCGGAGTATACTGTTTGCTCTAGCTCTTCTTGCAATGTCGGAACTCGAGTAGCCGTGTTCTCTTTCGCGTTGGCAGCATCAACAGCTTGACTCTGAACGTTATTTTCAGCCACAACAGAAAGAGGCACTTCGTCATAATCAGCTTCGACGAAGGATGTCGAATAAAATTTCATTTTATGGCTTAACTGCTTAATTTCCCTTCGAATCACACTTTGGTGGAAGAATTTTCAATCCCGCAAATCCCGCGGGATCTCGCACTCCATTCCCACAGTGAGCAGGACTGATGAACTCATGCGGGATCTTGGTATTTCAAGATTGGAAGCGCTAGTACAGTATCACTCCTTAAAAAATGTCCGACCGTCCCCCGATCAAATCATATTTAGTATCAAGAAGTCGAAATAAAAATGTTTTTTCCTCGGTAACCGAAGCTTAAATCAAAAAAAGTTGGACAATAGTTTCAACTCAGTTTTTTTATGGAAAATAATCTGTCGTGAAAAAATATCTAAACTTAAATTAAATAAAAAAATACGTGTGGCACTCGGGGACTGCCGCGGTAAAGCTATTGCATAGCATTTTTAACAACTTATGCAATTATAATTATTTATATATTTTATTTTTTCTGATATCAGATAACTGCGCTCTCTTGCGGTGTCGACTACAACGGGCGAGCCCGTCACCACAGGACGTTTTAACGATTAGTCGTTCTGTCGCCCTGCAGTGAACGTAGAAGACTTTGGACAGTACAATCCTACATCCAGCTACGTCACAACCCGTGAGAGTCCAACGCCTTACCGCGAGTAAGCCAGGAATAAACCCGGCGGGCTCGAGATACTCGCGCCCTCACTTCCAATTGTGACCAGATTTCTCCGGTCACTCGATTGGTTCCGAGTTCGAGGTCGCTTGCGCGGTCCTCTCCCTTACGAAGCGGTGAAACGGTGTGCACCGAATCTATCGCGGACCAAGGCGTCCTTTGCCCGACTCTGAACCGGGATCGGATGGCCAATGGTCATTTCAAGAGCAGTCGCCGTAAGGTAGACAACCACCCCCGCTCTATAGGAAACAATACAGTTCCCAGACTCCCCCGATTGTTAGTCGGAGAGCACAGTCGATTGGCTTGCGCCGCTCGGTGCGCAGACCGTCCAGGAGCACCAGAGGTTTGATTCCCAGGGGAGACTGGTTGACCCAGTGTCCTACCCAGGTTCGCACCCCAAGCGTGGAGGCCATCGGATGGGTGTTGACCCGTGAGTGTGACCGACCCTGAACACATGGGTCTTCGTGGCCACCTCATCATGGGCCCAACTGCGCTCTATCGGAAAACGTTGAAATTATTCCGAATCATTTGCGGCTGCGGTAGCAAATGATTCGGAATAATTTAAACGTCTTTCGATAGAGCGCCGCGCACGAATTTTTTATTCGATATAGCAAAAAAAACGGATTATTCGAAAAAAATCGTAGATAAAAAGATAGATAAATAAATTATCTTTAAAATGGTGCAGGTTTCATAATAATACGCCAGATAGTATTTGCGTAGTAGTCGTTTTTGTGTTCGGTTAGACCTAATTTCACAAATTAATTACACTAGGTAATATAAACAAAATCTAAAATATTCAAAGCTAATAATATTAGGAAAATGTTCTTGTTTAACATATATTTTTTTCGAATCGTAAGCAGTACTCGTTTAGACGTAATTATCAGTTTAAAATCATTAATTTTCGTTAAGAAATTTCTTCATTCGGTCGCCGCGCTGGCCTAGGCCCGCGATAAAAGCTATGCAATAGCTTAAAAATCCAAAAAGTATATTTTTGTTTTTTTTTGTTTAGACTAATATTATAAAGAAGTAATGTTTGTAAATTTGTAAGTTTGTATGTAGGGGGTAATCTCCGCAACTACTCATCCGATTTCAAAAATTCTTTCACTAATGGAAAGCTCTATTATCGGTGTGATATTATCGGCTATATTTTATTGTGATAAATATTGGTTTTCAATACGAAATCATGATATTTGTATATCAAGTCGGAGAAAAATTAGCCGGTGAGTTTCTTTATCGGCGTGCGCTGACGAAATGGTTTGATATATGTGAAAATAATATATGTCCGATACATCGGCCTCAGAGAGATCTACAAAAAAGTCAACGACAGCACATATTCACCTTTTATATTTAAGCTACAATAACTGCTTCTATGTCTCAAATAAATAAGAAAAATAAGAAGGCAGTGTTTATTGAAGGCATTAGCAATAAAATAAGAATCCTTATCGGAATAAATTAATCAGTTATCACGAGTGGTTAATAAAAATAAAATTATCCATTTGCTGTAAGTTTTTAGGTGGTATAGTTATAAAGATATCATAAAATTAGTAACGCGTGCAAGCACTCCGAAATACCAAGCAGGCGGCGGAGGGCAGCTGCGGGCCCAGCAAGGTCTGAATCAGCGTTCAGCAGAACAAGACGCGTAAGTCTACGATATAGGTAGCGTGCATCTGAGGCCCTGACGTCTTGCACTATATATCTAAAGTCAGCGTCTAAAAAGGCAAATAATCGCCACCCTACTTAAATTAACAAATCGATTTGAAACTTTACGTGAAGCGAAGCCGCTGGCAACAGCTAGTGTTTGATACTCAGAATCACCATTGGAAAAAGGACCTTAGTCCTCGAATATCCTGTATAATAAATGATGTCTGGTTTATAATGCACGAAACTTCAAAGGGTAATTTCGCACGAGAAATAAAAATCGAAAATCATCTAACACTCTTTTTTAGGTTTTCTTTTCTGAAAAAAAACTGAATATCTGAAAGATTTAACTCGGTTTTTTGATGTAAAATGTAAAAAGAATATAATTTTCTTGTTCAATTTTATCAACAGAATTAGGTAACCTGTTGAAGTTTCATGCATTAGGAACCGGTCACCCTGTATGTAGGTTAGGTTGACTGGCCTAACAAAGAATTTGAGTATGTCGATATAATCAGCTCACTATCTCCAGCACTAAATAAGAATTAGTCACTAATGCTCATACTCGTAAAGCAATTAGTGGTTCCGTAATCAATTAGGGCCGTCCATGTACATAATTAAGCATTCTGGGTTACCCGTGTAAGCGTGTCTGGTGGTACAAAACTATCTAATTGGCTTAGTAATAATCTATACATGCGAATGGATCGATGCACGTATACGTACAAGTATCTACTCGTTGTGCAACAGTTCATTTCTTTGTTCGTTGTGCGAGCAGTTTCACTTTTATCGATTGTGATGGCAAGGCTACAAAAAGTGTATTGCGTCAAAGAACACAGAATAGATACAGTTAGTGCGACTTTGCCTGGATAAGGAAGCCGTGCGTCTGCCCTACGGCTTCACATACCGCATGCCTTTGATGGATCTCGGTAGGTATATATATTTTAAAAAATCAATGACGCGCGATCCCGATATAACGGGATCTCGCATTTTTCGATATAAGTCTATATCACTGAGTAGTTAAACATAGCATGCCTAAAGTTAAAAATATTTATTAGAAAAAAAAAACAAGTACGAAAATAAATTTACTTTGCATTTTGGAAGTGTTATCGCAGGAAACACAACATTCTCTAAATGTCGTCAGCCAAACTACTTCGTATCTAATTGGCAAGATAATAGCTTCTTCGCTTGTAGGCACTATAGACTTTAGAGCGTTAAGTATGTACTAATCGATCAAACTGATTCATAAAGAGTCATCTCTTTCTTTATGGCGGTTTCGATAAGAGAAATTCCAGCGGGCGATGGAGAAATACTTGTCACGGCGGAGTTTAAATTTTGCTCTAGCTCTTCTTGCATTGTCAGCGCTCAAGTAGTCGTGTTCTCTTCCGTGTTGGCAGCATCGACTTGATTCTGAACATTATTTTCAGCCACTACAGAAATAGGCATTTCGTCATCATCAGCTTCGACGGAGGATCTCGAATTAAACTTCATTTTCTGAATTAACTACTTAATGTCCCTTCGAATCACACTTTTTGGTGGAATAATCTTCAATCCTGCAAAACATGTGAATCCCGCACTTCAATCCCGTAGACTGGACTGATTAAATCATTCGAGACTGATTAAAAAACGTATTAAATCTTCGGTATACCAAGATTGGAAGCGCCAGTCTGCCCATATTTATTATTAAAATCGAGGAAAATTTTCTCGACGTTTTACCAATTCCAATCCATTCCAAAATTGCATCGAGAAAAACAATCATACAAAATCTTAAAGAAACAAGATATCTAGTATGTGCGTCTGTCTGTGTGACAGATAGATATATTAGTTAGTTAGTTAGTTAGTTATATTGGGCGTTCCTCCGCAAGTCGACATCCAGTGTGCCTATTTTGCGTGTAACGGGGGTAGCGCTATTCCACCCACCCCAGCTCCTCGACGAAAGCCAGCAGGGCTTTCAGGTTTCCTGCCGCCTCGCGCAGGGTGCCTGGGGTCCCAAGGTGTTTTGTCCTGTATACTTCTACCTGTTTACAATCTAGCAGAATGTGTTTTGTGGTTTCTTCCGCCTCCATGCATGCTCTGCACATAGGGCTATTCGTTCCGCCCATTTTGAAGAGGTGTTTGTTTAGTGTGTTGTGTCCTGTTATCAGTTCCACTAGTTTGCGTAGTTGGGGCATTTTTGTCCTTAGAAGTGTTTTGGTAAGTTTGTGGTTGTATTCCATTACTATTTCTTTGGTTTGTCTGCAGGTGTCTATCTCTTTCCAGTGTGTTTGATGTAGTTGTTTGTAGTGGTTGTGAAGTTGGTTGTTTATGTGCGAGTATGGTAGGGGCACGATAGGTTCGGGTCCGTATGCCGTTGTGTCTGAGCCCTTACGGGCTAGTTCATCCGCAGCATCGTTTCCTCTTGATATATACAGATAGACAGATAGATATATTTGTCTACCTGTACAGACAGACAGACAGATCTATCACTCTGTCTCTATCGATATATCTTTTAGTCTATCTGACACTCTATCTAAGCAGCACATTTTCGAAACATACAACAAACAGCTAAGAAACGGTTATATCTTATCATATATAATTTTTAAATTTATTTACAGTTGTTTTATTTCGGAAACAAACAGTATATTTATTAATGTTTCAAAAATTTAAACAAATCCAAATGACGCGTTTTAATTATTATTATTCTATTATGTTATAACATTTTTTTTTTAAAATTTTTTTAATGCTTGTTTCATTTCATTTTTGTACATTTAGCCCCATTGTTATCAATGTTATAAGTAACTCGGAAAAATTGAACACCGAAATGCAGCTAATGCTCATTGCCCACCTAACTAGGACTAAACTGTCCCGTATCTAGGCGGGTCAGAGTAATTAAAATAAGTAATACAACTTATGTAACAATTAGCCTAATTAACGTGAAAAAACTTTTTATTTTTATAATTAACGAATGTACTTAATTAAAATTAAATAATATATAATATTAAATAAATAACATTATAATACAAATCAAAACACTAAATTTGTACGAATAATACATTGTAGGTAATACAATATTTCAAATACACATATACGTATATACGATTTCAATAAATAATAAATGATATATGGTATAAACATATTTATAATTTAATAAAACATATAGATACAATTATAAAAGCACTGCTAAAAAATATGAAATAATATAAATAAAAATATGATATGATATACTAATAATATATATAAATATATATATATAAATTATTATATAATATAATAACATACATAATAATTTATATAAATATACGATATTATTTTTAAATTAACCGTTATACATACGCTTTACAAACCAAGTTTTCAGATTTAGACCTTCCTAATTCAAATAACCATTTATTAATATTGTCTTTAAACTCTTGACTGTTCTTTATGTGTTTCCATTTTTCCTCTATGTCATTATATAACTTGGGACCAATGAAAAAAGCTTGTCGTTGAGCAAATGTTGTTTGCACTGTTGGTGCGTCTGTCTGTGCGACAGATTTATAGATTTTTCTACCTGTACAGACAGACATACAGATTTATCTATCTGTATTTATTTTACATAAATTTTATTTGGGAAAAAAAAACATTTACTATATGTGCTTATACTAAATTTCTAGCGTTGCAAGTGACAATGGGCTCGATTGCGTTTCTTTTAAACTAAAATCGGAAATTAGTTCATGTGAATGAGACAGAGCAGTACGCCAGAGCGGAATGTGAAATGAACGGTTGTTAATTTTCCGCATTAAAACTGCCCACCGAAGATAAAGCAGATAAATCTAACACCGCACGAAATGTTTTCAAACTTATTCGGGCGTCTATAAGTTGGACAGGTAGTTTTGCTTGGGGAAAATCGATAATAGTTCATTTCATATTCCGTTCTAACATATCGCTCTGTCTCGTTCGGTTGAACTAAGTTCCTATTTTAGTTCACGAAGAAACGCAAAGTATTAGGATTTTTATGATGAGTTCTGTGCGGATTAAACTGACGGAACTAGTTTTCGACCGAGAGCTTGTATTTAGAACGTGTGTTCAATCTATTGTTTTGAGCACACTTGTTCAATAAGATGGCGATCATAAGCCAATGTGTATAGTTGAAGGGCATGCTAGTTTTTAGCATACTCGCAAGCATGATTTTTTTTATGAGCGCGTGTGTCAATACCGTGTTATATATACATATTTTTAATTTTTTTTTTTAAAATTTTATTTTAGATAATACGTATTGTAACTATGTAATGAAATGTAATGTAAATACATGTATGTGAATGTAAATGTAAAATGTAAAAAGAGAAAAAATGTATTTATGAAACGAATTAATAAATGACTCCTTGGGGGATTGGATGGGGATAGAAGCCTCTGATCATTGGATATACAATTGGATATACAATTGGATATACAATTGGATATACAATTGGATATATCAATTGGATATACAAAGTGGTTGCCAATACGCCAAAGAAGAAATGTTCATATACTGGCTCTCCTATATCGTGTACTCACCCAATTAACACCATCCTATCTCCAGGAGCTTTTTGAACCACTAAGTTCCCACGGTCTCGTACTTCGGTCAGCCTCTGACAGTTTATTAAAAATTCCGAGTCATAATAGTGATTTCTATTCCTATTCTTTCTGTGTCCATGGTGCAAGACTCTGGAACGATCTCCCAGCAAATATACGAAACTCGCCTTCTTTACCATCGTTTAAGACTCACCTTAAGGATTACTGCCTTTCTAAGAAGTAACCAGTTCTTCCCTTTCTCTCCTGTTCCTCTCCCAATTTCCTCTCCTCGGGCATTATTAGTCTTAAATTCTTCCACTTGTCTGTATGTTATGTAATAATCTTTATTTTCACTATGCGCGCATGTACCACTATGTTTAGGTTAGCTGTAAGACATTGCCATGTGGCAATAAGCTCGCCGTTTTTGTATACTTATTAAGTGCAAATAAAGAGTTTATTACAATTAAGCTCGGGCAGAAAAGACGACTATAGTCGTTATAACTGCTCGGGTGGTGGATGGATTGGCTTCTGTCTCCATCCACCTCGTTGGAGTATGAAAATGAAGTACACCTCGTTGGAGTATGAAAATGAAGTACCGTATCATAATTTCAGGTACTTTCGAATGATTTGGATACTGTTATGATTTGGTGGTACTGTTATGTTGTAAAGTATTTAGCTCGCGGAAGCTCGAGGAAGAAGAGGAAGTATTCGAAATTGTTTCCTTGCCGCACAAAATACAGCGAAGTCGAAGTGTCGATGTCAAGGCTATCTACAAAACGTAGTGGGCGACGCAAGGTGACTCTTTTGTCTGCGATCACAACTGTGACCAAACTGTTTTATTTTATTCGACTCAAAGTTGCTTCCTCTTTTATTGTATTTAGAAATTCATAGAATACCGTTGCTGTATAATAATAATATAAAATCTTATTTTGATAGAAAATAGCAAAAATAATAAATACAACAAAGAAATGTACTAAAATAGAGCACGATTTTGGAACTCTATAACATTACATTACATTTTCGTCGTGTCCAATTGACGGCTAAAGAACGCTCTTGGACGTGTCAAAATAATTGGGTTATGTAGTAGTAAGTTTCGTTACTACTCTTTACTGAACATACAAAGGTAGTCAAGACTAGATTGTCAAACTATACATATAAATAATCAAAATAGAAGTTTAATATTTGAAGTAGTTAGTGATTCGAAAGGATACGTAGTAAAATTATTTATCGTAATCTTCAAATTGTCAGTAAAATGTTAAATAATCAAATTAAATCTACGTTATGCATTTTAAACTAAAAGTACAGATATAATACCATATAAAATAAACAGACAATAAGGCTCTACTTTTTTAAGTAATTTAAATGGGCACAATATTTGAAAAATCATGGCCCTCAAATTCGGCCAAATTATAGAAAGGGTGGCCTATCAGCATCTCCTTGATGTTTTTTTTGAATTTTGTGTCCTCCAGCTGTTTAAATTTTGTAGGGAGTAGATTATAGAATTTAATGCTAAGGTACAAGTAGCTTTTCTGTACTTTTGCCAGTCGTATTCGGGGTACGCATAAAAGGGAGCTACCGCGGGTATGATGCGAGTGAATGTCTGTATTATTTAATATTTATCTATAAAGTATATGTATTTATATATGTATGTGTATATCTATGAATATTATTCAATTTAATATTCTTAAAACGTACTATTATATGTATACATATCTATTTTCTTTAAGTTAAAATTAGATTGTATTAAATAATAAACTCGCTCGAATCTCAGACTTTTGGAATTTACAAATCTAGATGTTGCAAACGGCCTCGGTACAAATCCTGATGCCCCCATTGAAATGATCTCGACGCTGCTGAAAAATAAACCTCATTTTCTTTCCTAATCGCATAGTTAAATATTATAAAATGTTTTACTAAGTCTTGTAAAAATACTGAAGATAGAAACAATCTTTTTCTGCCATAAAATAATCGGGTTCTGTTGACATTGGCTTATTTCTTCATATCTGCGGATTTAAGCAGATTTAAATAAAAGCTCTTGAGACTCGTGATAGCAGCACAGTGTTGAGAAACACATTTTATGTAATCTGGTTTATAGCTTGGATGATTTTATTGTCATAGTTTTTAGTAGTTTCTGATGAGGTCCCTCTGGAAGTCAGTCACTTTCCTCTCTTGGCGAAGCCAGGACTGGAGTGCCCCAGGGATCCATTTTAGGACTCAACCTTTATGCGCTATACACATGAATTTATTATCATGACTTTCAGCAGGTTACAAGCAGATCCCTTTGCAAGCAAGTCCTTTTCTTCTCTTAGTGAAGCCAGGACTGGTGTGCCACCAGGGATCCATTTTAAGACCTATCCTGTTGGCGGTATAGACATGAACTTATTGTCATGATTTTCTCCAGGTTATTATGAGATCGGGAAGCCATTCGTTTTCATTTTCTCGAGAATCCAGGACTGGTGTGCACCAGGGATGCATTTTAAGACCCATCCTTTTTGCGTTATGCACATGAATAAATTGTCATGATTTTCAGCAGGTTATTTTCAGATCCCTCTGCAATCCATTCGTTTTCCTCTCTTCGTGAAATTATTAATATTATGCCATAGGGATTAACGTTAAGACATATCCTTTTTGGGCTATACACATGAAACTATTGTCATGAATTTTAGCAGCTGATCATCAGATCCCTTCGGAAGCCATTCGTTTTCCTCATTTCGGGAAGCCAGTACTGATGTGCCCCAAGGATCCATTTTAGGACCCATCCTTTTGGTGCTATACACATGAATCCATTGTCATGAAAAGATTATTATCAGATCCCGCTGGAAGAAAGTTCTTTCTCTCTTCCCGAACTCAGGAGTGGCGCGCCCCAGGGTTCCATTCTAAGGAAAATCACGACAATTTATTGTCGTGATTTTCAGCAGGTCGTTACCAGATCCCTCTGGAAGCCAGTTGTTTTCCTATCTTCGCAAAGACAGGACTGAGGTGCCTCAAAGATCCATTTTAAGACCCACCCGTTTGGCGCTTTACACCTGAATTTATTGTCATAATGTTCAGCAGATTATTATCAGATCCCTCTGGAAGATAGTCGTTTTTCTCTCTTCTCGAAGCCAGGACTGGCGTGCCCCAGGGATTAATTATAAGACTTATCCTATTTGCACTACACACACATAGGATATATATGAAAATTTCGAAAATTGTTCATACCATTTCTACGCAGTTGACACTTTACTAATATATCCAGTATGTCCAATTAAGCCTAGTATTGTTAAGTGGTATTTTAATGCGGACCTAGATAGGGTATCTACCTGTTCTAATAAATTATTTAACCATGTCATGGCCTAAAATCTGTTATAATAAGCCTTTTTATTTTACTTGCATACAAACAGATCTACATTACAAATAATAAAAGACTTAATACTAAATAAATATTCACCATTAAGCTGTTTCCAAATGTAATAATAATTGTTGTATATAATTATATAGAGTGTGCTAAGTTACGATTGACTCTTGGCAATCACTTGACATTACTGGACCCAATGCCAATCACTCGACATTGGCTCCAGCATTTGAGATTAAGAGGCCGTGCCGACCGTGGCGGCCAAAAGCTATATGAAGCATAATTTTGTGGCCTGGTTGTGAGAACACGAAAAAGAATTTCAATACAATTATACCGGATTTTAAAAACCTGGTCCTTAAGCTATCATTTCGCCAAAACGAAATTGGTAAATTATTTCCATATTAATTGTAAATTATCTTTATTCTGTTACTGGTTTCCAAAAAAATAAAAACGAGCGAGATTTGTCTTCACTTTTTGAAAAACCTAGAAATGATTCTCAATATTAAAAAAAAACCATTTACACTAGCGTATGGTCTATTTGCAGAGCACCAATACAGTTTTTGGAACTTCCATACAAAAAATATAAGAAAAAAATGTTTGAAATTACGTAATTTCCAGAAATGTTATGGCCAAACATTATTTTTTTCTATTTATTAAAGATGCTTTTAAGTGATATAAAAAATAACGTAATTTTATTACTGTAATCTAATTTTTACTGTATAAAAAACTATTCATTTGATAATTTATTATATTATAATTGAATAGCCAAATCGACTATATTAGACGACGCGCGAAGCCGAAATCGTCATTCGTAATCGGCCACTGACAACAGTGGGACGTGTTCTCTTGTCGCCGCGGTATACATATACATTTTGGCGGGCGCTTGGCATTGCAAAAATATCTAAATTTTTAGTCGCGTCAACTTGGAAGGGAGCCTTAATGATTTTAAAGAGTCACGAAACAAGGATTTTTGTGACCGGAATACGAACCCTTGCAATTTAAATTTATTTGCAATTGCAAATAAATTTGCACTATTTATTGCCTATATGCTAATAACTATTTCTTATGTGGCATTAATATAGACGACATACAGCTAGTGTTGACAACGCACATTCCAGATCGTACACACACCTTCAATCGATAATAGGCTCGGCTGGCAGACTCATACTGATATACTGGCGATTAAAATACGGAAACTAGCATAGGTACATGTTCCGAGATATGAGGAATATTTTAGATCCGGGAATGCTGAAAACTACATAGGTAGTGCGCATTAGTTTAGTCTATTCTTTGTTAAGGAATAATAGGATGGGGATGTTGTGCGACGACTATCCTCCGCCCATTAGAAGTGGCTCAAAAATGTATCTTGAAGATCATAGCGCGTAAGCCGTATCGATACCCCACCAATAAACTTTTTAATCAATGCAATGTCCTGGACATCAGACAGCTGTAGGTACATTAAATCGGCCTTAGTGCACGAGCGGTTTAAAAGTCTACCGACTTCAGATCAGACAGTATTTTGGCCATAGAATGCCGGGGTAGAGTCATCCGGCCAGACTCCGGGACACCTGGCGCTGGCGTGCTAGGAAAGGTGTAGTTTTAATTAGTACCCCCAAAGTGTTTGTGAAAAGCTTAAAATTCATCAGTAGACAGTGAATGCGATACAGAACTCGAAACAAATGGCCAGACTGCTTAATAATAAAATGCGTGGCATCAGCATTACTTCATACTTGTCACAAAAATGAAGTTCATTATATTGCGCGGCACATTAGATCGATGCGTAATAGTTACGGACAAATACGCACCGGGCGTATTAGCAGGGACTTCATTTTTGTGACATGTATGTAGTAAATTGACGCCAGTGTTGGTGTGGTTCGAACTCTTCGCAGATTCCTATTTGCAATTGGAAAGATGAAGAGAAAGGAGTAGTGTCAACACATTTTTAAAAGGCTAAGAATTCTCACTTTGACGTCACAAGTTATTTACTCAGATTTATGGGAGTAATTTATTTATTTATTTATTTATTTATTTAAGAATTAATTACTATAAAACATTGATTAGCTTACAAAAATAACAGGAACCGAATGGCAAAACCTTAATCTTTTGCTTATTTGCTTCTGTCACCCAACTAGGACTAGCCCGTTCTAGGGTGGAGAGGACTCTAATATTACAATCAAGTTTGCTTGATTGTTTGATTGCTTACAAATGTACAAGTTTTAGTAAAAAGCTATTACCAGTAAATTGCCCTAAAATGTAGTCTTCAAAATAAAACAAAATAAAAAAATGTTAATAAAAATATATTAAAAGATAATATAATAAATAAAATGCGATTCCAATATATAATCGGCAATAAATATAATATAAAATTCGATTATAGAATATAAATAAGGTTATATGTGAGAAAAGAAAGAAACAGTCATTAATATTTTATATATGTTAAGTATTATGGGATTTAATATAAAAATAACTAGTCAATACAATTCATTGAAAAAGTCAAATAATTTTTGGTAGTTAGTTCAATGTTAAAATATACTAAACATACATGTTTAAAAATATGTTAATAATTTGTGCACCTAAGTTTTATTAAACTATTATTTCTAACATTTGATGTCTGGTTAGTCTGTCATGATTCGATAACCATTTCTTTAATTTATTTTTGAATTCCCTAAATGTCAAATTCATTGTATTTTCATATTGATCAGATTGTAAAATCTCGGCGCAATGAAAGAGTAATGTCTTTGTCCAAATGATGTTTTCCTTCTGGGTATTATTAAGCTATTTTCTAAAACTTGTCTTGTTGTTCTCCGGTTCTGAATTATTCCTAAATTTGAATTATTGTCCTAAAATAGCATTAGGAGGGAAGTTTTTTAGAAAACGTTGACTACAATCAAGAACTTTAGCTTCCTTATAAAGTTCATTAGTGGGATGGCGATATGGTCTACGTAGAATATTTTTTAATATAAATTTCTGCGCAACTTGCAATGGCTCTAGCAGGGTTTTACCACATCCACCCCATTAAAATATGCCGTAGGTAATAAGCGATTCACATAAAGCATAATAAACAGTTTTTAGTGTTTTGGAACTGTCATTTTGTAACTGTTTTTTTAAAAAAGACTGTGGTTGAGCGAGACGAACTTGAAGAATGACGTATGACGTAACGTAATGACGTATTTGTAGTATTCAGTGTCAGACTTACTATTATATCTGATGATTAGTCACTATTTGGTGCCAATAATCAGATGATTTTACTGCTGATATAGCGTAACGTGACACCATTTTATCCTTGAAATACCGCTTCAATATACACGATAATTATGTCAGCAGATAATGTATATTTTAGTATTTTGTATTGTTTCAGTGGTATTAAATTGGCTATTTTCCAGTATGATGTAGTGTTTTCTCAAATACAGTATTTATTTTTCTAAAGAGTTATTCCAACCGAAATTTCACGATGTGGTTTCGGCCCTACGAGGTATCTGTGTACCGAAATTCAAGTTTCTAAATGCAGTATTTCGAGATTGAAGTATGACTAGCGCGCCCTCTGGTGGACCGATTTCAACTACAATCTTTTCAACTCTTGCCATGAATTTATGATGCCTGCATGCCAAATTTCAGCTCAATCGGATGAAGCGTTTGGGCGCTATCGTGGAGGAATACCCACTCACACACACACAGACACACAAAAGTGCATTCGCAATACTTTCGCTTGCTAGGAAAGTAAAATCTTGTTGCACTGTATCATGCACTTTGCCAAATATCGTCTTGATGAAGCGATTATTCATTTGCATTAGATTTTCAAACTCTTGTTTCCTTCTCTTCAATTAAAGTATTTTTTAAACGGATATAAAACGCGACTTTTAGGTATGATTTTCAAATTCTGCGTTTTCTATCCATCATTTTAAAATTTTAATCATTAAACTAGTACACCACTATATCTATTAGGAAATAATTAACAACAAAGTTAGAGGCTATATTCTCAGGATTTTAAAACACATTTCTATTTTACATTTTAGCGTTAATAATAACGGAGCTATGCAGTGTTCAATTTACATATTATAGCTATTTTAAATAAAAACTCACTTAAGGTGTGAAAAAGTGGCTCAAGGAAGAGTTGTGTGAAATATCCTCAGAATTCTAAGTAACAAATATTTATTTTTCTAGAACTAATATTGGTGGATATATGATCATCTTTTGAAATATCGGAATTAGGGTAAATATTTTTTTTTTTGCGTAATTTGTTCCTAATTGGCATGTAGTTTTCGAGATACAGTGGGTACAGACACATAAACACGCAGACACACAGACAACATTTTCTAGAAATCACTTTTTTAGATTCCCAGGATCTCAAAACGCGGAGATCGGGTGAAAACTCGAATTCTAAATTTTACTCGAAAACAAGACTCCCTAGTTAGGTACATACTTCGTGTAACAGAGTGTATTTGTTTCGCAAAGTAAAAAGGAAATAAGAGGGCCACAGTTGACGCATAAGTTGTATAAGTTGACGCATAAGCTGTTGACGCATGAGTTGTCTCATCTAATTCAATTGTGAGAAGTAGATCGGAAACGAATGCGGAAAAGGAAACGAATAGAATCGGAAATATGGAATCCTATTCTGAATTAATAAAGTAATTATTTTTACAAAACCAGGCATTTTTAACAGACTTCAAAAAAAGGAGGAGGTTATCAATTCGGTTGTATATATTTTTTAAAATGTTTGTTACCTTAGAACGATTTGGAAAACTCTTTTTTTTTTTTAAATATACTCACAGATTGGTCACATTTTTATCAAAATCCTGTTCTGATGATGGGATCCATAAGGAATTGAGGGAACTCCTCAAATTATGTCAAATGAAGTTGAAAATTTACAAGTTGGTTCAATTCTGATGACAATGCATTTTTTATGGTAAGCATGACCTGATTCTACACCCTGGGTTGGCTCCCGACGAGAGCACACCTCACCGGTCGACAGCACAGACAAGAAATTTTGTAAACTCATTTAGTTATGATAGCCCGTTCGAAGTTTCACCATGACATGGCTGCTGCACCCAGGGTTGGCTCCCGACGAGTGGACTCCTCAACGGTCAACAGCACAGAAACGAAATTTCGTATATGCATTCAATTACGACAGCCCGTTCTAAGTTTCTCTAAGACAGGACTGCGGCACCCAGGGCATGCTTCAAAGGAGGGACCTCCTCAACGGTCAACAGCACAGACACAAAATTTTGTATATGCATTCAATTATGATAGGTTGTTCTAAGTATCACCATGACATGGCTGCTGCACTTATAAACAATTTTGTAGTCGGTTTTTTTTTCGTCAAAATGTTGTCTATATTGTATGAAAGGAGTAGCAAGAGTGTAACAAATAGGGGTTTACAACTATAACAATTAATATATGCTCGTGCAAAAGTAATAATGGGGCATCCCATAAGAAAGTGAACCTCGATGTCAAATAATAAAGTTATTCAAAACCATGTAATTATACGATAAATCATAACTCAACGCCTGAAATTAAATTATAATTAGAAAATAAATTGAAAATTAATTTTTATTTCGTATTTTTACATTGTTTTAAGTTGTAACGGTATCCATAATTGATGTTGGCAGCACTGTAAAACCCTTTATGTTTGCCACTAGATTGTTTTAAAACATAGCTGAGGCATATGAAAATAAACATAGCTGAGGCATATTTCGACACAGACACAAGTCTCTGAAGTGATTCCAAACGTGAGACTTTGGACTGATTAAGTCGTAATAAATAAGCTTTTTAATAAGTGTAGCGGTTGGATATTGCTTAATATAAATTGCACTTTATTTTGTACCAAACTGTTAAAAACAGCTTCTTTTTTCGTAATAAAGTCGCACGTGTCCCACCGGTGACAAGTGTTGTCCCACCCGTGACATGAACAACTTAGCAGATTTTTATTTTTGTGGAAATGAAGTTAGTGTATTTGTTGATGTCATTGTAACCAAACGTCTAAAGTATATAAAAATTATTTATTTCAATAAAAATATTGTATTATTGTAATAAACTTTTGTTTGGTATTGGCAAAGAGATGAAACAAAATTCGCAAGTGGTTACGAAATTACCCATTCTATTTTATTAAAATGTTAAAACTACAAAAATGCTCCTATGTGCAATCGTATTTCATGATATGCTAAACCCTTAAATGCATGATTATTTGTTTTGATTAAAATAAAATTGTTTATTATAAGAAAATAGTCATAGGCTACGTAAAAAATAAATTTAAAAAAAACAGGTAACAATATGGTATATTTATTTTGAAAAAACTTGTATGTAGACTTGTAACTTGTATGTAGGCTTGTAAACTTTCGGCAACAATATTCGTTTATTACTAAAAATAATGTAGACGAAAACAAATAGTCATATTGTCTTTATATTCATTAGTATAGGATTTCTATATTATTTATGAATGAAATAGAGTAAAGCAATTGCGATTTTTGTTGTGACATAAAGTAACCTTGCAATTTGATGCACTCAGTCTGTGACAATCCTTTACAACCTGGCAGTTTGCATCTATTTTTAAAACTACACCTTTTTTATCATGATCTTTATATCATTGGGCCATACTGAAAGTCTCAGGAACTGGCCCCTTATAATAAAAAAAATAGACAAACAATTACGCTTGGTTTCTATTTCGCTATCTCGCTATTCCAAAAATCTGGGAGCTAATAAGCCCTTGTTGAGTTGGCCACGAAAACCCACTTGTTTGGGGTCGGTCACACTCACGGGTCAACACCCATTCGGCGGCCTCCACGCATGAAGTGCGAGCAAGGGTAGGACTCTGGCCTTACGGCTCGTTTCCCCCAGGAGTCAATCTTCTGGCGCTCCTAGGCGGTTTGCGCACCGTGCGGCGTAAGCCATTCGATTGTGCATTCTGACTAACAGTCGGGGGAGTCTGGAAACAGTACTGTCTCCTATAGAGCGGAGGTAGTTGTTGACCTTGCGACAACTGCTCTTGAAACGACCATCGGCTATCTGATTCCGGGTGAAGAGCCGGGCAAAGGATGCCGTGATCCGCGATAGATTCAGTAGACACCGTTTCACCGCTATTATACGTAAGGGAGAGGACCGCGCAAGCGACCTCGAACTCGTAACTAGTCGAGAGACTGGAGTAATCTGGTTGCAACTGGTAGTAAGGGTGCGAGTGTCTGCCCGCTGGGTAACATACCTGGCTATCTCGCGGTAATACGTTGGCTTCTTACGGGCATGTGGCGGAACTAGACGGTGTACTGTTTTCTGCTAAGTCTTCTGAGGTCACCTCACGGGAGACAGAACGATCAAATTTCGTTAAAACTTCCTGAGGGGACGGTTTCGCCCGTTGTAGTCGACAGCTCTAGTTATTCCAAAAATCTAGCTTATATCTAATATAATATTCAACATCAAACATTGGTAGTTTACCTGACAATAGATGAGAAGTGTTATTTTTAAAAAATAGATAAATCACTTCTTTATAAGGAACTCGACAATAGAAGTAACACATAGAACTTCATCACCCGCCACATTGAAATGTCAAAAAAACGATATGACTTACTCGCCAAAAGTAATGTCATTTTTTTTTCTTTCACACATGATTTATTGTCTATGGATATCAACGTTATTTCAGAAACGGACATAATAAGATTTTTGAATAAAATTAAGTGGAAATGTATATAGACAATTGACAACAATATGCTTTTAAAGGTTAAACTATTTCGTAGTGCTTATTTTAAAGAGGAGTTTCAATAAAAAACTTTTTATGCTTATCAAGCCAAAAGTGGTATGCATTCCGCTTAAGTGGAATGTCAAAGCGGATAGCCTGAGATGTACGTGTGCAGATAATAATTTTAAAATTAAAATTAATAAGATAAAGAAGTTTTCATGTCAGTTGACAGTTTTATAATCGCGTTGATCTAGTGTTGGGTGAATAAACTTTGCGCCAGTGACCCACTCAGTTAACAGGTTCTGTTGAATGACAGTTTTTTTGTCAGCACAGATTATCCAAAACTGTGCTGGCGATTGGAATGCCTAAATTATAATTATCGTAATATATTTTCGGTCGGGTCGGGTCACCCCAAGCAGCCAGGGACTTATTTCATCTGAATATTCATTTCATAAATAAAGTGGTGAGCAGTTTGGGAAAATTCATGTTAATTGGAGATTGAAGTATGACTAGCGCGCCCGCCGGTGAACCGATTTAAACCACAGACGCTTTCGTGGAAGAATAAACACACACACAGTCAGACTTCAGTCTGGAAGATGTCTTAATCGTCTCTAGATGGGGGAAGGGCGGTCAAAATGTATATAATTGTATGCATCTCGTGTTTTTAGCGCGTTTACAAACCTTCTGGTTGGTTGGTGGATCGGGAAGTAAATCCGACGCGATTTTGTGGCTCCTACCGATATATTAATAATAATAATAATAATAAATAATAAAACTCTTTATTCTTAAGAAAAGGCGAGCTTATTGCCTGCAGGCAATATTTTAGAGCATTAGCGTGGCGGACTAGTTTTATATAATTCAAAAGCGATTAAAAACATTGATGTTTGATAAAAAATAGATATTTCATCATTACCGCCAATTTGGGTAAATGAAATATTGACAAATATACCAAAACTTTTAACAACCTTGGAATTTTAATGAATGAACAACATCTTTCTTGACAAGATCAAGTAATTCAAGTACGTCGTCGCTTTTTTCATGGCTTTCATAGTCTCCGGCGGCTTCAGCGATTTCTCCCCATATAGGCTAAACCAGAGGTAACCAAACTTTTTTGTCCCGTAGTCCACTTGCTGTTTTTTTTGTTCTTTTTCGTAGACCTGCGTTATATATGGTATATATTAAACTGTTTTTCATAGACCTGCGTTATATATGGTATATATTAAATTGTTTTTCGTAGACCTGCGTTGTATTATAGTATATATTAAATTTTCTTAAAGTTATTAACTTTAAATGTGTTTTGACAGCTGCCACGGTACTGATCAATTACATGTTTGCTAAAGTGGACTATTGTAAACAATTATAATTAGGTACAATTTGTATTCGTAGATTTATTGAAAAGTAGTAGTTTTTTCCCGGTGCGCATTAATTTCCTAAGCGACCACAACCTTGAAGTACGAAGAATTTGAGAAAGTCACATATAACTGCACATGTAGTATTATCTCGCTTGCTCATTCATGAGACGCGTCTATCCTACTCGCTCGCACGGACACCCGTTCAAGTGCAATTTATTCACATTTCGCTCGCACCTTTCCCTGTTAGTCATATTATGTGCTGCCCTCTCCAATCGACTAGTAATGCAATTTGAGTCGAGTATTGATATCCTTTCATGACACTTGTAGCGCGCGCATCTGTTTATAGTGATTAATGTGAGTTTAAAATACTATGTTGTACACTCAAACTGATTTAGGGGTGATACGGTATTTACGAAACGCCTTATTGTTTATTGGGGTCTGCTAACGTGGACCCCCATTTACATATCGAGCACCATCTTTTTTTTCTCAGTGACATGGACCCCCTGCAACTCAAAATCGACCCCTGGGGGTCCATATAGACCACTTTGGGAATCAGTGGGCTAAACAAATGATTGTTTCGACATGTTAAAGCCAATACGTGCCTACGATGATATGTGTACCTTCGTGGTCGAAGAAATTTGCATAGGTTATCGCTACTCTACAATATACCCAATAACCCCACTTCACCCTCCTATCTAAAGGAGAAATTCCACCCTTTGGGAGGCCACGGTCTTCTACTTCGATCAAGCCAGGATAACACGCCATTCCGTTACGAGTACATAACTCTTCTGTTTACGCGTACTGTTTTACGGTCTCGTCTGCTCGTTTATGGAATCATCACTCAAGCCCAGTCATGCGCCTTCGTTGCTCAAATTCAAAAAAAGTTGTTGAAGAAACATTTGCTTTACAATACAGTAGATAGGCATTCCTACACTTGGATGCGTCACAAAATTAAATGCTAAAAATTTAATTATTAAAAACATAACTATCATGATAGTTGTCATCATCATGGCTGTAATATTATATTCAATATTACCTACA
Organism: Micropterix aruncella; assembly: GCA_944548615.1. NCBI lineage: Eukaryota > Metazoa > Arthropoda > Insecta > Lepidoptera > Micropterigidae > Micropterix > Micropterix aruncella. The sequence goes on along the minus strand of OX155973.1, from coordinate 8,434,711 downwards.
TACAAATAATCAAAATATACTAATGTGATTTAAGTAATGTGAGTGAGAGAGAATAATATATTAAAATAGAAATGCAAATTCTATGTAGAATAATCGAAAATATATATTTTATTGTCAATCCAGCAATATGCTTTCGTATATATTTTTTTTAAATGAATAGATGTATAATAAATTATATGAAAATTAGAATGTCAGCTATCATAATACCATTATGTTTAAAACTTTACGCATTTCATTAATCATCAACATGGAAAATAAACTCAGAATTTTCAAACTCCCTTATACCATAAATTGGGTTTCTTACCAATTGCTCTTACCTTTTCATTTGCTTTAGAATCTTATTATAGAAGGACAAATTTTGGTGAATAAAACTGTATCGCACTTTGCTAAGTCGCTGTCGGTTTATGTGGAGATTGGATTTATTCCTCGTATCGTGATGATGGAAATCACTATTCACCGGAGCTTCTGTTAGGTGTCTACGAGCGTACATAATATTTTGGTAGATGTAAGAAGAAAATAGAGTCATTATTCCTGATTTTACAAATAGCGGCTTACAAGAACTTCTTGGTGAGACTCTATATAAACTGCGTACCGCTCTTTTCTGGAGGAGATTTTTTTTTTTGAGTTTGGTGCCATTCCCCAAAACAGTAGGCCATACGTTATTAGGGAGTGGAAATATGCAAAATAGACGGATTTAGCTGCCACCAACTAAACACTTTCACACAACCACCAACTAAACACCCCCCATTACCCTCTCCTTTATCCCTCCCTGGGCAAAAATAGTACAAATGTTTTATTGTAACCATAAAATAACTTTTTAATATGTATTTGTAACAGTTTATTTTAATTTGAAATTTACTACTTTGATGTACGATGACAATTGAAAAATAGGATATCAAATGGCCGACTGTAAGATATCGCTGTAGTGATAATTACCTACTTCATTTGTGCAAAACATGATTTTTTATAAGACCAGTGAAATTTTCAAAATGAAATTATATTTTTAGGACAATAAAGTTATTCTATCCTTGTGTGTCGCGCAATGCGAAAAACGACATTTTAAAATACTTTTAAAACAGATACATGTATCATGTATCTGTTTTAAAAGTATAAACAACATGTATGCGGATAACGACATGTTAAAATACGTTGAAATCAACATAGTACTTAATGTAATTTAATTTATATTGTTTGTACTGTCAATTGTTAATTATATCTTGTTGTTTGTTATATTTAATTATGACTGTGTTAATTATATCTTTGTGGATTGATAATTATTATTAATTGCACTATATTTGAGGTAAATTACTGTACACCATTATTTGTTAAAATAAGTAACTAATTTTAGATTAATTATATATTTATACGGTCATTCTTACGCGATTGTAAAATCATCGCGTTAAAATATATCCGACGCAGGTCCATTTTTCGTGAGACATAATATTTCTATTTAGCTGAAAAAAATGTTAAACTGCATCCTAGACTTTTGAATGTAGAAGAAAACTTTAGATCTAGTACCTAAGTACCTAAAAAAATGTCTTTAGTTTTCTATTACGATTCTTTTCAATGAAACTCATTGAATCGCCAAAAAATATATATACAAAAAAAAAAGAATGTAATATTTTTACACTTATATTTCCGAGATGTCTCTTGACATTTAGCATATGTAATATAAGGAAGGTTACACTTTATGTTAAATAAAAATCTTTGAGAATAAGCTACTTAAAAGTACGAAAATACGGGCTACTTGAAAGTACAAATAAGCTCACCAAATATTTGTCATTTCATTTAGGTAATTAAAAATATGCAAAAAACTATATATCATTTTTAATTGATATTAATTATTCTATAATCGGGATCAATTTTACACTGGGCTCGATTGCGTTTCATCGTGAACTAAAATCGGAAATTAGTCTGTGTGAACGAGACGGGGCAATACGCTACGCTATTTTTCGCATTAAAACTACCCACAAAAGATAAAGCATCTGAATCTAACGCAGCACGAAATGTGTTCAAATTTATTCGGACGAGTATAAGTTCGACAGGTAGTTTTTGTCGACGATCGTTCGTTTCATATTCCGCTCTAACGTATTGCTCTATCTCGTTCGCTTGAACTAATTTCAGTTTTAGTTGACAAAAAAACGCAATCGGGCCCATTGTTATTGTTTTAATGCCACCCGATTATATTCACTCGCTGATTCCGAAACTGCAATAATCTTCATTCTGCCTATGCAAATAAGCGAGATATAGGCATTCAAAGAAGCGTCAAACACCTATTTTTTTTAAACAATTCATAAACATCTATTTGGCGGTAAATTAAGGTAGTTTTTTTAAACAATTCATAAACTCCCTTTTGGCGGTATATTAGGTTTGTTTTTTATCATCTTAAAAGTAACTACAATAAACAATGGTTCATAATTGGTAAATAATTATTTTTTTTTGTCTCGAAATATTGCGTATCCGAGATTATTTTATATCAAACTAGCTGACCCGTGCCCACTTCGTTGGGCGGTAAAACTTTTTACTTGTGATGAAATTATGAGTGTGGTTCGGTTAGTAGGTACTGAGTGCTATGATTTATTTCCTGACTGCCAAAAGAAGGGTTATATTTTTACTGCATATGTATGTATGTATTTGCATGCCAATTTGACTATATTACCGTTATTTGTGAGTGTCTTTTTGTGAGTGTCTTATTTGTGAGTGTCTTATCTCTTTAACCATTTATGCAGTAAAAGGGAAATTATATGCAGTAAAAGGGAAAAGCATTTTGTTTTAAACACTTGGGACGATAAATTTACTTATTTTGATGTGAATTCATAATTGTTGATAATATGACCAATAAACATGACCTAACGATTTAAATGATTTTTTTAATATAAAAAAACTGCTTTTTGAGACTTAAATATAGAATTTAGACATATACTGCCGCTGACATTACCACTATTAGGCATTACTAAGCTCTACAACTTTTCTCTAGAACTCAATCATATATCTCTCATCGTTAAAGCAGCGTTCGTAAGAAACGTTTTCATTCGACCGTTTTTTCTCCGACTTTGCAAATCAAACTACCACGAAAACGTCTTTTTATTTTTCGGATTAATATATAGCCCCTATGACACTCACAAATAACGTGGCTTTCTATTGGTAAAAGAATTTTCTTCAGTAGATCCAGAGATTACTTCCTACAACCTCACAAACTTTACCTCTTTATAATATTAGTATAGAAGTATAGATTACGACACGGTAGCGGTTCCATACCTATGTCGTATTATCTCTCTAACTATTTATGCAGTAAAAGGGAAAAGTCTTTTGTTTTAAACACTTGAGACGATGACTTTTATGTAGGCATTATCAAGCTATACAACTTTTCTCTAAAACTTAATCATATATCTCTCATCGTTAAGGCAGCGTTAGTTAGAAACGTTTTCGTTCGACCGTTTTTTCTCCGACCTACTTTGCAAATCCGACTACCACGAAAAAGTCTTTTAATTTTTCGAATTATTAAATAGAATATGACACTCACAAATAACGTGAATTTCTATTGGTAAAAGAATTTTCAAAATTGGTTCAGTAGATCCAGAGATTACTTCCTACAACCTCACAAACTTTACCTCATTAGTATAGATTTAGCATTACAATGTTTATTTTGTTGATAAACGAAAAAGGTGCCAATACTACATAAATTCCCATCCGCCCAATGAAGCTCATCGAATCGCCGAAAAAAATATAAAAATTAAGGTAATATTGTTGTGCTTTTAGTTCCGGGTTCTATCTTGGCGATTCATATACAGGCTGAGTTTTTAATTAGCGACATCCTTGAAGTGGATAAATCAGTACAAGCAAATAAGCAACTTTTGACAAAACAATTTGGAAAAAATACAAAAATAAAAGTATTTTTTTCAAAATTTGGGAAAAAAATTGTTTTGAAAAATAGTATTAAAAGAGATGACCGCTTTGCGTCTTCTAGCGGTAGGTCAAAAATATCGAATATTATTTATTCGCGATATTTTATCTATTGCTAGGTGGCGCAGTCAAACTTTTTTTCATCAGTCAAGTTTTTAAATGTATAAAAAAATAAAGTCATTTTTACTGTTTTTTTTTAATTAAAAGTTGTTTATTTGCTCGTAATGATTCACCCACTTCAAGGATGTCACTAATTAAAAACTCAGCTGTATATGAAAGGTTACGATTTAGGTGAAATAAAAATCTTTGATTACATATACTTAAGTTAACAGAAAGCCCGCCAATTATTTTGTGATTTCATTTAAGTAATGAAAATATGCAATAAAATATATTTATTTGTTTATTTGCATTTGTTGGCAAAGATCGTTGCTAAAGGTCAAAACAGTCAAGGAAAACAAACTCACATCGGAAAAATCCAAGCGTGAAAAATACGGCAGTCCCACTACTATCAATGTCGATCAATCACTGACGGTGCGCGCCGTCTCATTATTTGCCGAAAAGTAGTCGACTGCGATAACGGCATAATTTCCACGGCATTAGCAATGTTTACTCAGCACGGCAACACACTCGAAGGGGTGTCCCTTATCACGCGGTAGAGGCCGCACGCGATCGCGCGGCGCGTTAGGAAACTGATAACGAGAAGTCGACTAGTCGACCGGTCGGCGGAGTCGATTCGGACCGACTACGAAATGACTCGTCGCCGACGCGGCGACGTCGCCGACTTATGTGGCGTTGCCTGCTCAAGTTTTTAATAAAATAACGCCAATTTTACTTTCTTGTCGAAGATAGGTGTTGTGAACGCAATTCTGTGTGTCTCTGGGTCTGTATGTATTCCTCTACAATATCGCCCAAATGCCTAATTCGATTGTGCTGAAATTCGGCATGCAGGCATCATTTGGTCATGGCAAGAGTTGAAAAGATTATGGTTGACATCTGTCCACCAGGTGGAGGGGGGGGGGGGGGGCGCTAGTCATACTTCAATCTCAAAATATTGGAAACTCGGTAAACAGATGCGTCGTAGGATCGAAACCAAATTGTTAAATTTTGGTCACAATATCTCTCATAAAAGCAACACAAAATAACGTATAGCCGCCCGAGGCTAGCCGAGAAATTAATCATATTGAAAAATAGACATTTTAATACCACGGAAATACTATAAAAATACTATAAATGTACAATATTTTTATCATAATAAAATCTCAATCGGGGGGGGGGGGGGGGAGGATCGACATTATTCTTTTTCTTCCAATATTCTTCATCTTCCGGGGGTTCCTACCCCGCCTTATCTAGAATGAATTAAATTTTTTAAAAATCTCAAGATGTATAAAGTTCCGGACGAAAACATTCTTCTTCTTCCGTGGGTTACTATTCCGCTTTACATAGAGTGCTTTAATAAATACCCAAGTGCTCAGGATGCAAAATGTCTTTTGGAGGGGTGGTGTTTGGAGGGGGAGGTTTGAAGGAGTCGGGAGTTTGGGAGGGAATGGGAGGTTTGTTTGGGGGTGGGGGAGTTGGGTTGAGGGAGAGGGAAGGGCGTTGTTGGAGGTAGCGCTGTGGTGGGGGAGGGGGTTGGGCGAATATTTCAGGGGAGGGGGGATTCAGGGGAGGGGGATTTGTGTTGGGTAGTTAGGGGGATCGGTTTGGTGGGGTAAGGAGGGGTTGCGGGGAGAAAGTTGGAGGTGAGGGTTGTGGTAGAGCGTTGGGGGGGGGGGGTTGCGGGGGGGGGGGGGGGGGCTAGAGGGGGTGTGATTTTGGTTGCAGGGAAAGTTTTGGGGTGACACAACCGATTTTTTTTGTTTTACCAATAGTCAAAAGTTGCCAAAGTCAGTGTCAAAGACTGCCAACCTCCACTAGTTGGAGAGGCACCCTAAAAAGACGATTCCTCTTTATACCTACCTATACGTATATTTTTATTTTAAATAAATAATTATCCAATAAGATGTTCAATATCTGTAGAGGTTGAGAAGTTGAGCACTCAAACTATTATTAAATCTAATGAAATTTTTTATTTTTTATTTTCAGTGGTAGGCTGTTGTAAGACTTGGGGGCAAGTTAAGTTAGACCTATTGAAATTGTATGAATATTTATTATGAATCGTAACTTGTGTTATCAATAAAGATGTGTGTATCTGTCTGTATTCAATACTAGCTGGCCCATTCCCAGTTGTGATGAAATTATGAGTGTGCTTCGGTTAGTACTGAGTGCTATGATTTATGTCCTGACTGCCAAAAGGAGGGTTATATGTCCTGACTGCCAAAAGGAGGGTTACTGCATATGTATGTATGTATTTGCATGTCAATTTGGCTACATTACCGGGTTTCAAATGAGTGAATGAAATGATTATAATTGAATAAATTATGTTTAATTTAACTGTTCAAAACTTCTTTGTATACTATATTAGATGTAATGTTATTATTTTGTACCAAAATATATTGTCTTTCAGGAGTTCCAACCCGAGATACGGTCGCGGTTCCATACCTATGTTGTATTATCTCTCGAACCATGTATGCAGTAAGAGGGAAAAGTATTTTGTTTCAAACACTCGAGACGATAAATTTACTTATTTTGATTATAATTCATAATATTGTTGATAATATGACCAATAAACATGACCTAACGATTTAAATATTTTTTTATATATACAAAACTACTTTTTGTGACCAATATAAAAGTTAGACATATACTGTCGCTGACTTTTTTGTAGGCATTAACAAGCTCTACAACTTTTCTCTAGAATTCAATCATATATCTCTCATCGTTAAGGCAGCGTTCGTAAGAAACATTTTCATTCGACCGTTTTTTCTCCGACTTACTTTGCAAATCCGACTACCACGAAAAAATATTTTCATTTTTCGGATTAATATATAGCCTATGTCACTCACAAATAACGAGGCTTTCTATTGTTAAAAGAATTTTCAAAATCGGTTCAGTAGATCCAGAGATTAGTCCCTACAACCTCACAAACTCACAAACTTTACCTCTTTATAATATTAGCATAGACAAATATTTTGAGTTTCATTCCTGGTTTTTGATGAAATTTGATTCCCATCCAATTTTAAATTCTGAATCCGAGACCTTCATAGAAATGTTACTGCCTAGAATCTTCCGAATCGACTTCTAGCAACCAGTCGAAATCTTTCTCGTTTTTATTTAAGTAGAAGCATTTTAAGAGGTGTTTGCAGCGCTATTGCATGACGCAGTGGCGGCGCGATCGAAACCAAAACTCGGCCACGTCCACTTTCTAGTTCGTCTATAAGGTAGATTGGGCGAGTAATTAATTATTGGTGCGATGGGCGGTGACGTAACACCAACTGTCAGACGGCCGAAACGACCGAACGAACCAACGCCGCCAGGCACGCGATTGATAGTCACACTAATCAAGTAGCCTATAATGTATAGGCCGGTGCCCTGAGGGACTTAAGCTATCATCACAGTATAGAGACAGTAGCTTATTTTAGAACAAAATTGAAATCGAAGCGAGCGACGTCATGAGTCGTAAGGGCTACCAAAAATCGCGCTGCCGTTGAAAGAAATTCATACATGGCCGCCACTCAGCTGATGCAGTTATTGTTTGTTTGTTTGTTTTTACCCTTTATTGTGAAATTTCACAATGGGGGGATTTATTGTCATACAACAATCTCTTACAGAGGACCCTACTATGAAGTGTTTATATGTTTTTTTATATATTATATTATTTATATCCTTCTAGCCGTGTTCGGCCATAGCGACTGCATTGTAGATTCTAGTGACTTCTTTAGTCTTCTCAGAGTCCATTGTTCGAAGCAGTCAAGTGCGCAGGCTATATTATAGTGCACAGTTGGGCGCGCGACCACGGGTGCACTCTCTCTTCCTCCCTCTTCTGAACCCGATGGAACGGAGACCGTTACAACCAGAGAAAAGTTTGGATGCAGATAAAATAAAATAAATTAATTAATCGCCAACACAGCAATGGCTGTCATTGTTAAATTTGTACTCAATATTGCAGAGCTATTTTTTTTCGGATTTAGTTCGTTTTTCCACACTGTCATTTATGAAATTGGTAGTTATGGCTTGTGGTGATGTTTGAGGTTTTTCTGGAGCTATTGTAGAGATGACCGGTGACTTATTGGTAGTTGTTGTAGTATACGTATGTGTTTATATGTATATGTGTGCATGTAACATGGCTGTAACTGCGTTTTGTTATTACATTAGATCGGCAGCATTAAAATGCAATTCCGTTAATTTTATCCCAACGGTAAATGGTAACCCAGCCGGGAATCGATACCGGAACCTTACCATGTAAGACCAGGTGATCAAGTAGCCTATAATGTATAGGCTGGCGCCCTGAGGGACTCACACTATCATGACAGTAGAGGCTTCTCTTAGAAAAAAAAATCGAAGCGAGCGACGTCACGAGTCATAAGAGCTACCACAACGTATCCCTCTGTTTACTTCCCATGCACGCACACCCTATCCCCGCAACGCCTAGCTACTCAAGAGTGCGCTTACTGTTCTAACTAGGTATACTGTGCTGTTATAGTCTTTGGGATTATACTCACTAGTGGCCGTCGACAATGGGCCAAAGCGCATTTCGTCGTGAACTAAAATCGGAATCAGTTTATGAGAGCGAGACAGGCTAATGCGTTAGAGCGGAATATAACATTATTTTTTTATTTATTAGCAAAAATATCTAAAGCATATTTTATTTTTAAGAATAACATTATTAATTAACACTAGTTTAGCCATCTATACATTAAAATTACCATATAATATAAAGCACCTACCTAAACAGAAAATAATTTTAAAAAAAAAGTTAAAAAATAAAAAATTAAAACAAGTACGTTCAAATTTATCAGTATAACAAACATGGGGAAGAAAGAGGGGAGAACATGTGGGTTCGGTAAGGCTAAACCCGATTTGCCACACATATAGGGGAAAGCGGGACAGATTGGTACAATGGGAACATTGATACACCATCGATATTCTAATAACCGGAAACGTTACACTAGGCACGACAACACTAAAACGTATCTAAACCTGCACAAGGACGCTACCTGTTTCGAACCCACGACAGATTAACCCGTGTAGAGGTACTTAGGCCATCGAAATCTTGGGACCCCCTTTGCACTTTGCAATTTATATTCTAATACGTTTTTAACAACAAAATCTTGAGAAACCAATTTTATTAAACAAAACATACAATTTTATTAAACAAAACATTGATAAAAATATATTGTAATAATATTAAAGAAACGTTAATCTTTATAAAACTGCATAACTTGATATGACATATCATTTAACAGACATTTGGTCTCGTGAATTGTTTCGGGTTTCTGATTCACATTTTCACTGATGACTTGCAAAGCCTTCTGAAAGCTGCTGTAGTCGCGGGACAACACCTTGGTCGCATCGGCCCTTGTACACCACCCTGTAGCTTTCTTTTTTTTTACAACTACTGCAAAGCCTTGCTGGCCCTCTCCATCTTCGCTCTGAAGATATTTGAGCATAAACTCTTAACGGAGGGTTGCCGCCGAGAAGAAAAATTGTTTGCACAAGTCCGAAAAATGAGGTTGCTTCAATGCAGCTTTCTACTGCACACACTCCAACCAAATTCAACGAGTGTGCTGCGCAAGGAATGTAGTGTGCATGGTAATCAATATTTGTAATATGCACTTGAAGATCATTGTACCCTGACATGTACATCCCAACACCGAAATATGAAAAACCAGGTTTTTCAGTACATGTTGTTTTAAACAACTTTTCTCATAATAAATCATGTGTACCTACTGGAAGTTTCGAAAATATATTCCAAAAAAGGAAGGAAGTTTCAAAAATATATTATCAAAGTGCTCCTTCTAATGTACCATTATGCCTCGCGAGTGGGGCAAAATGGTACAAAACCCATTTTTCATTAAAACCTAAATATTCTGCATATTTTTAAGCTGCCATGTTTTCGTTGTTGGTTTTATTGACTTAAGTAGTAGGTAATGGCATGCATATACAATAGAATTGTAATATTTTAACCATTATTCTTTAAAATATATGACTTTGAATTGTTGTGTACCAATCTACCCCACCTCTATCTATTATTTTTTATCCATAATAATGATTGTAGAACTCTTCACTTTTATTTTTTTAAATGGTAAAAATAATCAGATAGTATTTTTTTTTTCTTCTAATATATCTTTGAGAATACAGCTTCGGTATCGGATGATACAAAATATTTTTGGTCGAATAGGCTTACTTATTTAGAGATCGTGGAAATGGTGATCGTCATTCTTGAAGACACAATAAAATTAGTTTAATTAGAATTCGTTTCACGTTTCCCCTTCGAATCGTCAAGTACAAGTTCCCATTTTTCTCTCTATCTGACTTTCATATTTTCCGCTTATTTTGCCGCAGGTTAAAAGAAGGTCATGGGTATATATCATAAGCGTTCGTAAGCACGGCAATTGCGTTTTTTACTGCGGTAAAAAACCGCCGAAAATCGGTGAAAGCCGCCTCGTTCCCACAAAGGTTACACGATTGATCGTTTTCGTGGCGCGGAATGGAAATGCTCCGCTATTAGTAGTGGTGGCGCTGAGGCATTCGACCCGTAGCCGTAGGGGTTACCATGTAAATTTGGGTGATTAATATTACGAAAATACAGGAATATAACCATCGAAAGAATAAAATCATCAGGTCCACAGTTTTGGGATAGCTCTTATACTGCCCTCTCTGCTCTAAACCAACTCTATAATAACTAAAACTTCGATTCTGTCCAATTCCAAGAAGCTGGCAATGTAAAAAAAATAAATTAAATTAAAATAATTTAAAAAAATATATACAACAAAAAAAAACAAACTTGTTTGATTTTTTTTGGGTAGTGATGTTATGAGAATTTTTACAAAAGATTTTTTATTTAGGACATTATTGCAGAGAAAGAAACATCTTTTATATTTAACTTTCAGATATTCAATATTGTTTTTCTCAGTAACAAATGCCTAAATCGCAAAAACTTGTTAATGATTTACGACTAGTTTGTTTTATGTAGAATAATCTTATAGAAGCAGAAATTACGAAATGTTAGTAATACCCTCATTTTCAATGAGTTTAAAAAAATCTGTTTTTTGTTATAGTTTAATGTGAACTTTACAAGTAGCACAAATTGGCTATATAAAGGTCACGGCAACGTTTTCGCTACATCTTTTAGTCATAATAACTGGTAATATAGCAGTCATATAAACGTCTATATAACGTCTATATCGCCGAATTAGGCGCATTTTATACGGCTTTTAGCTGAATAGCATACACATCGTTGGTCACTGCCCAGGCCTCGCCGCAAAAGACACAGTTTAGTGGGACGAGCCTTTCTCGAACCCAGCGATCCGCCCAACTTGAAGTTCAGCGATCTGTATAGACTGGTAAGCAGGCCCGGGGCTAGGTTTTTAGCACTCTGGGCTATGCTCAGCTCGGCGCCCCCTCCCCCATACATAATATTAGCTTAAGCGAAGTAGCAAGTTACATTGTCGGTTGTCACCAACTTCTGATATTTTTAGCATTATTTTAGTCTTTAACAGTATTGAATTTGAAAAAATGCACAACCATGAGAATATAATAATATGGATAATAAAACAGCGTTTAGTTTAGTTACCGGTTTAATAACTTTAAATATACAGGCAGAAATATACAATACAAAATATTTGTTAACTCAGATGACGATTGTAACATATATTTTTTTTATCAATAAAATGTAATGTATAAGCTAATAAAGTTTATTTATTTATTTGTTTATTATTTATTTACATAATGTTAATGAAGCAAGATCATTTAAAATTCAATGTAAGTAACAACATGAAACTCAGTCTACAGTAATGGTTTTTCCTAGCCTTCATTTTTGCAAAATTATTTATAACATCGGAAAAGTTCGTGTTCATTGTAATGTTCGTGTTCACAGCACAGTAACATCAACGCATTCAATTTACTCTCAAGAAGAGTTGACCTTTTAGTATTTTTGACTCTTGATAAGACAGAAAATCCCCTTTCTGCTGTACAGTTTGTGACAGGTAGTGTCAGGAAGATTCTTAGTGCTACTTAGTGCGCCGCTACCCCGCCCGAGCCCAAAGTTACTGGCCCCAGGCTTGCGTACCTGGGGGCGGGGGGCGGCGGGCCGGCGCCCGGCGGGGCAGTGCAGTCACACGCAAAAATTAAAAATAATGGAATCTTCTGCTTCATTCGCCTACAAATAAATTGATTTATTACCAAGAAGGAAAAATACATTTTTTTTGGATAAAAATGCCCACCTGTAAATAAAAAAAATAACATATTTTGCCGCCCTCTAGAGAGTGCCGCCCTGGGCTATAGCCCAGTCAGCCCATTTACAACTCTGGGCCTGCTGGTAAGCAGTACCCGGCTACTATAGTATCCGCAGTACAAACTGGCGACTGGGGCAATTAGAGACAGTTAACATAGGAATGGTACCATGTCGATAAAATATTTATCTATACTAATATTATAAAGAGATAAAGTTTGTGATGTTGTAGGAAGTAATCTCTGGATCTACTGAACCGATTTTGAAAATTCTTTTACCAATAGAAAGCCACATTATCTATGAGTGTTATGAGTTATATACTAAACCGAAAAATGGAAAGACTTCTTCGTGGTAGTCGGATTTGCAAAGTAAGTCGGAGAATAAGCGGTCCATCAAAAATGTTTCTAACTAACACTGCCTTAACGATGAAAGATATATGATTAAGTTCTAGAGAAAAGTTGTAGAGCTTGATAATGACTACAAAAAAGTCAGCGACAGCATATGTCTAACTTTTATATTTTATTAATTATGAATTCTTATCAAAATAAGTAAATTTATCGTCTCAAGTGTTTAAAACAAAGGACTTTTTTCTTTTACTGCATAAATAGTTAAAGAGATAATAAGACATAGGTATGGAACCGCGACCGTATCGCAATCTATACTTCTATACTAATATTATAAAGAGGTAAAGTTTGTGACGTTGTAGGAAGTAATCTCTGGATCTACTGAACATTTGAAAATTCTTTTACCAATAGAAAGCCACATTATTTGTGAGTGTCATAGGCTATATATTAATCCGAAAAATGAAAAGACTTTTGCCTGCTAAAATTAGATAGATAGATAAAATTCCTAGATTTAGCCAAAAGCGGTGAGTAAATACCGTAATAGGTGGTAAGTAGCTAACCGATTAGGACTATTAATTGTGGTAACCGTAACAGTTCGATTTCGACATTTTATGACATTTTAAAGACACTTTTGCCAAATTAGTTTTCGTCTACTATAATTATTGTGCGTATTATGTAGGCCATTATGCATTATTGATAACAAAATATTCTGCTATAAAAGGCTTAATGTCCAAAGAGCATAACTCATTCGTTATACGAACTCTGTTTGTGAATCTACATCATGTTGGAAGATTTTTGCAAAACTAATTTGACCAAGTTAAGAAGTGATGTTAACCAGCAAAGCTGGCATGTCATTCTCAATATTTTTAAGTGGTTGCATAAGTTGAAAGAAGACCCTGATGTCATAAGGAAAATTGATTTTCAACAACCAAGAAAGAGCGAACAAACTCTAGATCGAATTCGGAATCGAATTCAAAAATCTCCAGAACGAAGACCTGGCCAAAGCACATATAATTGACACCCATTGTCATTTTATTAATCTACAAGACGATAGTGACAGTGAAGACGAATATGAATAGCTTGCTGACTTTCTTTGTTTAGCTTTTTTTTTTTTTTTTGTATAACAATTATTTTATTGTCAACTATATTTTTATTTTAATAATTCAATATCAATATTTATATTTTTAACTTATTTAATATTTATCGTAATGAACAATACTGAAATAATATTTATTTCCCTCGTTTCATTATTTTATCGACATTCCTTTTGTACGCGTAAGACTACCTACACTAGGGTTACAGGTACCGCTCCATAAGGCCGTGCAAGTGCGAAAGAGATAGCACGATTTCGATGATAAATTACCTGACTCGCCACTTTGTATTGCGGATGGTATAGCAGACCACTGACTCAATCTCAAAGTGGGTAGTTACAAAAGATCTTATAGATCCAGGTGACATCAAGGGCTGGAATCACTCCGTTCATTATTACTTCTACTACTATCACTACTAGAAGTCGAAGTTGAATTATAATATAAGCACCAATTATACTTCTAATTGTAATTATGTTCCAATCAGTGGCGTGCCTAGGGTTGGTGAATGGGGCCAGCCAGAAATACTTCTTAGTGTTAATACGCTTCTTATAGTTAAAAACTGTGGTACCTCCATACTCTTCAATCTTCAGTTTGATATTTACTGTTTTTTGTCGTAGATTCAATAAAGCACACTGAAGGCATGCTACTGCTAGACAGAATTTAACATATACTTATCAGCAGTCGCATACGGAGGTATGCGAGGTGTCTTTGAGAAATACCGTTTTATTTGCTTGAGCAAGTGAAATCAAATTAAGACAGAAATCACCACAAGGGACAACTTCCTCCATTGTTTATCAGGCAAATAAAAACCACAAATAAATTGAAATTGTACAATAAAAAAATCTGCTCTGTTACTTGCTCAAAACAAACGGTGCTAAATACGGGACACGCTCGCATTCTACTTCATGCTAATGCAAGCCAGGCTTATTCGTCAATACAAAATTCGTATAGATACAAATTCGTATATTGTTTTGCTTAACTTGCCACAGGTTAGAATGTAAGGACCACTGATTTTGAAAGAGCCGTTGCAAGCCCATTAGTGCAAGTGAGATGACTCAACTCGGTAAGATTGCAGCGAATTGTTACTCTGATAACCTGATTTATCGCGAAAAACGATCTGTGCCCGTTAGATAGCAAGAAGCGCTCGCAAATTCATTTATTAGTTTAGCGATCTTTTTAAGAAAAAGGCAAGCCGGGCTTTTCGACCTGTTTCAAGGAACCGCCACTGGTTCCAATGTGCTTAATTTTAATTTTAGCAAATAAACGTAAAACCTTTCGTGTAAAATAAAACATTTCCAAATATTTCTATTTAACAACCGTAATTTAAAAAAAAAAAATAAAAACGCGCTTTTCTGCAGAATTTTGAGCTCTCTTTTGAGTAAATACACACTAATGAAACACTTAAAACATATAGAATTGTCAACTACAACGGGCGAACCCGTCACCTCAGGAAGTTTTAACGATTAGTCGTTCTCTCTCCCGTGAAGTGAACGCAGAAGACTTGGACAAAACAATCCACCGCCAAGCTCCGTCACATGCCCGCAAGAGGCCAACGCCAGAAGTGTTACCCAGCGGGCTTACACTCACTCATTTGATTCCGATTGCGACCAGATTACTTCGCTTGCGCGGTCCTCTCCCTTAGGAAGCGGTGAAACGGTGTATACCGAATCTATCGCGGACCACGGCATCCTTTGCCCGGCTGTTCACCCAGGATCGGGTAACCGATGGTCGTTTCAAGAGCAGTCGCCGTAAGGTCCGCAACCACCCCCGCTCTATAGGAAACAGTACTGCTTACAGACTTTCCCGACTGTTAGTCAGAGTTTCGGGCGAGAAACTTCGCGGTGCAGGGCTGAAGGCCGTCGAACCGCAGGGTCGATTTCCGCGGATTGTAATCCACGACATTCCGCGGGACCTAAAGGAAGGAGAGATAAAAGAGCTTATTTGGTCGCAGAACCTCGAGGGCCGCTGCTCGGTGGATAAGACAACTGCGCGAGGCTCGACCCGCCGGGCGTTCGCGTTCGGCCAGAGGGACGGCCCTGTCGTCCAAAGTGTTTGGATCGTGCACCCGGCGGTGCGAGCGGTGCTTGTGGCGGAGGGGAGAGTGTTCCTGGACTGGGACTCTTGCAGAGTGCGTGACTACATCGGGGCGGTAAGGTGTTTCCGCTGCCACAATTTTGGGCACACCTAGGGGAAGTGCTCGCAGGAGGTAGTCTGCGGACATTGCGCCAGCAAGGGACACGAGAGGTCGGCTTGCCCTGCTGTGTGCATGAGGCACCCCCCAAGTGTGCCACATGCTCGGGTCTGCGAAAGGAAGCAGCTCACGTGACGGGCTCGTCGGGCTGTCCGGCCTATCAGCGCGCGGTGGACAGGGAGATAGCCACCACGAACTATGGCGGGGCATAGTCCCCAACTAATGATAAGTTGCGCGCAACTGAATCTGCAGAGAAGCCGGGCTGTAACGGCCGAATTCGGTCGCACGCTTGAGACGATGGGTATTGGAGTGGCGTTTATGCAGGAGCAGTTCACGTTCCTCGATAAAACCCGGGGTATAGACGGGCAGTGCGTTGTGCTCGAGAAGGGGCACCGACCCATGGCAGGGATCGCTGTGAGTTCGTCTCTCCTGCCTCCCCTGTTCCTGGATCGGCTCTCCAGTGAGCACCTCGCCTGCGCGTCCATAGTTATCAACGATATGGACTGCTACTTCATCAGCATCTACTTCCAGTTTGGCAAGGCTGTGGACGCCTACATTGCTGAACTCGCCACGGCCCTTGACGCTCTTCGGGGTATTTCAGTATTCAGTATTCAGTATTCAGTTTATTTATTCAGAATATACAATAACAGCATGAATTAGGAATTAAAGCTAATTATCGCATATTAGAATTCGTCAGTTTATATATAGATATAAAACTATTTAAGCATAAATATTAATTCAACAATAGCATTGACTAAAGTCGGCTTTACACGACAGACAAATATTTTTTTTAAAAAAAAATAATAGAGCTGAATCCATGTACATGAGTATACATATAAAATAGGTTATTATTATAAGAATATTAATAGTCATCAAGCACTTTATACAAAAAATAATCACACAATTGGAAGTATCGAAACAAAATTGGAAAAAAACAACGTATGTATATGATCAGGTATGTTACATTACACATTGTAATCTACATATTAAATATTAAATTCATAATATTATAATTAAATAATAAAAACTAAAATGAGGTACCTGAAAGTTACATATTAATGTTATTCCCATTTCAAAGAATTGGCATGCTCAAAAAAATCACCCAGCTTATAGAAAGCATGTGTGGATTGGAGCTTTTGTTTTATAAATCTTTTAAACGCCTTTGTTTCCATCTTCCTTGTGGAGAGTGGTAGCTGGTTAAAGAGCTTATAGCTCAAATATCCAAAGGACTTTTGTGTCTGCGTAAGGCGTACTTTAGGCAGGATAACGTCATCACGTCTGCGTGTATTGTGGGAGTGCATATTCCCGTTTACCTCTTGTTCGTTAATATTTGATTTAGCATATAGTAGACATTGTAAAATATATTCAGACGTAAAAGTCAGTATTTTGTACTTAAGAAAATATGGTTCGCAGTGCGTGTCACGGGATACTCCTGCAATTGCTCTCAATGCTGTTTTCTGTAAAATGAAAACCCTAGAACTGTCTGTGGCATTCCCCCATATCAGTATACCATAAGTCATTTTAGAATGGAAACAGGCATGATACGCAGTTATTGCAGCGATTTCACCAGCTAAGAATTTAATCTTTTTTATTGCATATATTGCCGAAGAAAGCGCACTACATAGTTCATTAATATGGATGTTCCAGCTAAGATGATGATCGATCATGATACCTAGGAACTTTGTCGATTTGCTTAATTCTAGAGTACTGTTGTTTAGAGTTATATTGAATGGTATAGCAGACGATTTATATTTTGAGGAGAAGTGCATAGTTACGGTTTTTTTTGCATTAAGCAAGAGATTATTCTCTGTGAACCATGAACTTGCTAGGTTTAACGCATGATTGGCATTGGTCATTAGGTCGTTAAGATTGTTATCGTGAAACAGGAAACTTGTATCATCCGCATAGAGCAAGGTTTTGGTGTAGGCGGGCAAGCAATTGCCTATATCATTAATGAAAAATAAAAATAATAATGGACCAAGAATCGATTCCTGGGGAACTCCGCAGGTTATCGGTTGAGGTGTAGATCTAAATCCATCTATTTCTACTACCTGTGACCTGCCTGTTAAGTAGGATTTCATCATGTTATTGGCTTTGCCCCGAATCCCATAACTGTTTAATTTATTGAACAGTATTTCGTGGTCAACCGAATCAAACGCTTTGGATAGATCACAAAAAACTGCCACGGGTTGGGAAGAATTTTCAAAAGTGTCGGTAATGAAATTTACCATCTCCGAAATCGCCGAGGTGGTGGACATGTTCTTCCTAAAACCATATTGATATTTATTTAGTATATCGAATTTATTTGCGAATAGATATAGCCTGTTATATAAAATTGTTTCGAAAATTTTGGAGAAAGCTGGAAGCAGTGAAATTGGCCTGTAATTTTCAGGATCAGTTTTGTTCCCTTTTTTAAAGACTGGTATTATCTTTGCTATTTTCATTAAATTTGGGAACACACCTTGTTTCATACAGTTATTAAAAATATACCTCAAGGTGTTGGAAATCGTTGGTGCTATATTCTTTATTAATTTAATCGAGTGTGCCCAGATATCCATTGATGTTTTTGTTTTAATGCCATTCAAGGCCTTATCAAATTCAATGGAAGTTATAGGATGCAACAGTATTGATGCTGGTATCTCACCTACAATTGTTGAAGAGGGTAAACTAGGAGAATTTGTCATTCGTTTAACAGCGTTTGTAAAATATTCATTGAGTATATTTGCCGTTTCTGTAGGATCAGAGACTTTAGAACCATTGTGAAGTAATTGAATAGGTTCATTTGCCTTACTTGAAATATTTCTCCCCTCTCTATTGATGATACTCCACATAGTTTTGGTTTTGTTATTCGACTGCTTAATCTCTTCTTCTATAGTATTTTTCTTAGCCGCTACTACTGCTTTGTCATATTTTTGTTTACAGTTCGTATAATAGTCCTTAAGTAATGAATTTGTGTTTTGATTGAAATTATCCTGTAGAATTTGAAGTTTTCCTAGATCGTTTCTAAGCTCATTATTAATCCAAGAAGGCGTACCGCCTTTTGTTGACACTAGTCTGTATTTCGAGGGAAAGCAAGCTTCAAAATGTCGATTAAAAACTTTTATAAAATTGTCATAGTCAGAATTTGGGTCTGATGAATCAGTAGTAAAGCATTCTTTATTTAATAGTCTAATAAATGAGTTAATAGCGTTAAAGCCGAATTGTCTTTTCCACACATGCCGGTCGGCCGGTAGTGGTAGCGGGCGATTTTAATGCCCGCTCCCCGTCCTGGCACGACGACGGCATCCTGGTCCGCCTGGACAGGGTCGCGAAGGGAAGAGCCGAGGCTGTCGAGGAACTGATAGCGACCTATGGGTTGCATATTGTCAACTCCCCCGGGCAGCCCCGGACCTTCTGTGGCCCCGGCGGGTCCATCAATGTGGATTTGACGCTGTGCTCCCCTGGATTCGCCCGGGAGATGATGAACTGGACCGTCCACGAATCGTCGTCTTCCTCAGACCATAGACTAGTGACCTTCGACATTGGCCGCCGTGTGAAACCCCCGTCCCCCTCGGAATGGGCGTACCGCACCTCGGATTTGGACTGGGACCGTTTTGGGGGGTCCCTCTGTGAGAGGCTCTCCCGGTTCCCGTCCCCTCACTCCAATTCGGCCGAGGCACTTAGTGTTGCACTTCATGAGGCAGTTGCCTCGGCCTGCGAGTCGGTCCTCGGTCGGAGGAGGCCCTTCGGCGGCTTTAAAGCCCCGTGGTGGTCTCCGGAAATATCCGACCTTCGCAGGTGCTTCCGGCAAGCGTACCTCCGCATGGGGGAAGTCCGTAGGGGTTCTCTTCCCCCTGACCGTGTGGAGGTACTTCGGGAGTCCCTGAGATCGGCTCGGAGCGTCTACCACGCAGCTATTAGGCGTGCCAAGACTGATTCCTGGCGTACATGGGTTAGCGAAGTTGGGAATGCAAACCCATGGGACATGAAGAACGTCATCGACAAAGGTGCCAAGCGGGGTGGGAACTACCTCTCTAGCATTGTCGAGGGTACTTCCGCCCCGCTTGACACCGAAGGCACTCTTTCAGTTCTCCTCGGTTCTTTGTGTCCATCGGATCGGAATGACAATGACGATCCCCACCACGCGCAGCTGCGGCGGCTTATTGCCGTAGACTCGCGCGTACCTGATCGGTCAGAGGTAACAGCGGACGAGATCGGCACCATCATCGGGTCGCTATCGCGCAGAAAGGCACCGGGGATGGACAACTTTACGTCTGATATAGTGAAGCGGGTGTGGGAATTCGCAAGATGGGAGGTGACTGTCCTGATGCAGAAATGCATTAGGGACGGTCATTTCCCATTATGCTGGAAGGCTGGCCTCCTGCGGGTGATTCCCAAAGGTAACGACAAGCCGCGCTCGGATCCGAAAGCGTACAGGCCCATCACGCTCCTTCCCATAATGGGTAAGGTGCTCGAAGTGCTTGTGCGCGAACGGCTGGAGAGGACTCTGTCTCCCCAGAACGAGCGTCAGTTTGGCTTTACCCGAGGGAAAAGCACGGATTACGCCATCCTGTTTGCGAAGAACTGGGTCCGCAACTACGACGGCCGCTACGTGGTAGACGTATTTTTGGATATCTCCGGTGCATTCGACAACGCGTGGTGGCCGATGCTTATATGCAAGCTTCGCGCCCGCCTGTGCCAAAACAATTTGTTGAAGGATTTGTGAGGAGCTACTTTTCAGACAGATCTGTCACTCTGAGGTACGGCGCGACCAGCGTCACCAAAACCCCGACTATGGGCTGTCCACAGGGGTCAGTGTTGGGGTCCTAGCCTTTGGAACATTCTCTTTGATGATTTCCTCGGTCTACCTTACCCGGAGGGCTGCACTGTCAGCGCTTATGCAGACGACGCTCTCCTCTTGGTGGGCGGCAGGAGTCGCGCAGAGGTCGAGAGAAGGGTGGCTGACTCGCTGGACCTGATCCTCGGATGGGGTCAGCGAAACAGACTCACCTTCTCTCCGACGAAAACTCAGGCGCTTCTCCTGAAGGGACATCTTAAGCGGAACCCTGTCATCAGGATGAACGGTCGCCCGGTATCCTTCCCGGCCACCGTTCGATACATGGGGGTGATGCTTACGGCTTCCCTTTGCTTTCTTTCGCACGCAAAGATTAAAGATACAAAAATCCCGGGATCTATTCTTTGCGCTCCGCGGAGTGAGTCGGGCCGACTGGGGAATTCGTTTCCCGGCGGTCATGACTATCTATAAGGGCGTCTTCGTCCCGCGTGCGACTTATGCCGCTCGCGCTTGGACGGAGTCTGCTGTTCCTGAGGCGACGCGTATCGCGCTGCTGCGCGGACAGCGCATCCCTCTCGTGGCCCTGACCGGGGCGTACAGA
This sequence comes from Micropterix aruncella, assembly GCA_944548615.1. Lineage (NCBI taxonomy): Eukaryota > Metazoa > Arthropoda > Insecta > Lepidoptera > Micropterigidae > Micropterix > Micropterix aruncella. The sequence goes on along the minus strand of OX155973.1, from coordinate 8,413,478 downwards.
ACGACGTCCACTCTTGCGTTACTCGTCATCGCTGGCGTTCTGCCAATTGACCTGGAGATTCTGGAGCGTGCAGCGTTGTCGCGGTACCGCCGGGGCGAGCCGGTAGTCCTTCATGGCCTATTGATCGACCCGGTGGCACACCGAGCTGGGGAGTTTGCCCGCCTGATTCGGGTGGAGTCCTTGCGTGTCTGGCAGGCTAGATGGGACGCCGGGGGTACCGGCCGCCTCACCCATTGCTTTTTCCCGTCCGTCGCAGTGCGGATGGCAAATTCGTTTCTGCGGTTTGACCACCATACCACGCAGCTGGTTGGGGGCCACGGAGAGTTCAGAGCCAAACTATTTGACTTTGGACTTGCCGATGACCCCCGGTGCGCCTGTGGGTATGGTCGCCAAACTGCGGAACACGTAATTTGGTCTTGCCCAATTCTAGCGGCTGTACGGGAGAAATTGATGGATGCAGTGGGCGCGTGCGTTGGGCGTTCTCCGATTTGGTACCCGGATTTGGTCAGTTGTAGGAGCTGCTTCCAGTCGTTTGGCGAGTTTGTGGAGCACTGGGTGGCTTCTTGGGAAAGCATGAGGCCTCGGGATACCCCCCAGGGGGTACCCTCTTCCTTGGTGGCGTGATTCGGCGGCTACTTCCAGCCCGAAGTGCCCGTCTTTGTGTCCGTCTCTTTACCGCCCCGAGGGGCGTTTCGTCCTTTGCAGGATCCAGGGATTCCTCCCCCCCCCCCATGGCTGCTCCGAGACCTGCCCACGGACCGTGCGCCTCCACCATCATCGTTCTGGAAAAATTTTCTTTTGTAAATACGTTTTATTATAAATAAATGGGTTCTCGGGGCGGTACGGGGGGGGGGGGGGGTGGTTTACCCTATTTCACCCCCTGCGCGTTTTACACTTCTGGTACGCGCGGGGTTGTCGTAGCACGACATCCCGGGCAGACAAGACGACCCTCGTCGTTATAACTGCCCGGGCGGTGGGCGGGGTTTGCTGCCCTCACCTATCGCCTTAAAACTCTTAACTGTTAGTCAGAGTGCGCAATCGATTGGCTTATGCCGCACGGTGCTCAGACCGTCCAGGAGCGTTGATTCCTAGGGGAAACTAACCTTAAGGTCAGAGCCCTACCCAGGCTCGCACTTCATGCGTGGAGGCCGCCGGATGGGTGTTGACCCGTGAGTGTGACCTTGCCTAAAAATAAAATAAAATAATTTTAGGGCGAGTCTCTAAAATGTAATAATTCCTTTATGTTTTATTTGTGTCTGAAAGTCTGTATTCCGTAACGGCCTCGTTTGTATTCAATTATTTTTGAAAGGTTTCGATGCATTTATGCAGTGGATGTTGAGTTGCGGGTGTTTGAACTGCGCCTGCTATACGGTGGTCCGTCACGCGCGTGCTTTACCCGGTCATTTCTACACGTTCATCACAATAGAAGCAATAGTAGTCCCTAGACCGTGATGTCACATCGTATGGTCGCCCCACGACTCACGCATATCACGACACATTTGATCCATACATGGATAAAACCGTGATATATTTGCAGCGTTGGTAAATTATCTTGATTAACAAATAAGCGTAGATACATATTAGGTTATTCTACATATTTTTCTTGGTAAAAATAATGAGTCGAGTAAAAATAAACAAACAAGGACCTTTCCGAGAAGGTAAACGAAGATACGGCGAGTCATTTCCCCGTTTTCTTTTTCATCGCACAAAAAAGGAGTGTAATGAGTACAGGGTTTATCAATGTATGTTTTCCGTTTCTTTATTCCGCTATAACTTCTAAACGCTGGAACCGATTTAGAAATATGTAATACTAGCTGACCCATGTCCACTTCGTTGGGCGGTAAAACTTTTTACTTGTGATGAAATTATTAGTGTGGTTCGGTTAGTACTGAGTGCTATGATTTATTTCCTGACTGTCAAATGAAGGGTTATAATTTTACTGCATATGTATGTATGTGTTTGCATGCCAATTTGACTATATTACCGTTAGTGTAGTGTCTTCTTGCGAGTGTCTTATTTGTGAGTGTCTTATCTCTTTAAACATTTATGCAGTAAAAGGGATATTATATGCAGTAAAAGGGAAAAGTCTTTTGTTTTAAACACTTGAGACGATAAATTTACTTATTTTGATATGAATTCATAATTGTTGATAATATGACCAATAAACATGACCTAGCGATTTAAATTATTTTTTTAATATAAAATACTACTTTTTGTGACTAAAATATAAAATTTAGACATCTGCTGTCGTTAACTTTTTGTTGGGATTACGAACTCTACAATTTTTCTCTAGAACTCAATCATATATGTCTCTCATTGTTAAAGCAGCGTTCGTAAGAAACGTTTTCATTCGACCGTTTTTTCTCCGACTTACTTTGCTAATCCAACTACCACGAAAAAGTCTTTTAATTTTTCGGATTTATATATAGCCCTATGACACTCACAAATAACGTGGCTTTCTGTTGGTAAAAGAATTTTTAAAATCGGTTCAGTAGATCCAGCTCCAGATCCAGATCCAGTAATTCCTACAACCTCACAAACTTTTACCTCTTTATAATATTTGTGTCGATTAGTAGAACCGTTATATCATCCCGAGTGTAATAGAGTATATTAATTGTCAAAATATCAAAGTAGTAGTTGTATAAACTTCCTAATCTCCAAATGTCAGTAAATTAACATAAATATACAGTGTTCAGAGTCAAATGAATAGTCTGATAGAGAACTTTCTAAAAATATATATGTATATATGTAGATAAATACATACTCCACAAATATTTCACAAAAAAAATACGTGTGGCACTCGGGGACTGCCGCGGTAAAGCTATTGCATAGCATTTTTAACAACTTATGCAATTATAATTATTTATTTATTTTATTTTTTCTGATATCAGATATCTGCGCGCAGATAACTCATTTGCGGCTGCGGAAGCAAATGATTTGGAATAATTTAAACGTCTTCCGATAGAGCGCCGCTCACGAATTTTTTATTCGATAAAGCAAAAAAAAACGGATTAATAAAAAAAAATCGTAGATAAAAAGATAGATAATTAAATTATCTTTAAAATGGTGCAGGTTTCATAATAATACGCCAGATAGTGTTTGCGTAGTAGTCGTTTTTGTGTTCGGTTAGACCTAATTTCACAAATTAATTACACTATGTAATATAAACAAAATCTAAAATATTCAAACCTAACAATATTAGGAAAATATTCTTGTTTAACATATATTTTTTTAGAATCGTAAGCAGTACTCGTTTAGACGTAATTATCAGTTTAAAATCATTAATATTCGTTGAGATTTTTTTTCATTCGGTTGCCGCGCTGGCCTGCCCGCGATAAAAGCTTAAAAAAACGAGAAAAAAATAATTATTTATACAGTAGGTAGTTCACTTTTTTGTAACGGCAGTCGTGTTTTTATTCCTTTTAATATATTTACCTGTTAGATCGTATAGTTAGCTTATGATATATATGTTTACTATAAGCCATTGCAGTTCTTCTTGGAAGAGGCAATGGAAACTGTTTGAAGAAGTTTACCACCCTAAATAAAAATATATAATTGCAAAATATTTTAACTACAAATGTTTTCCGAATAGCTAGATACCAGTCAAATCATTGATTACAAAGGGTATTAGATTGCTCAATGCCCTAGCACGTTTTGGCAACCCTACTGCGCGCGACATTCAGCTAGCGCTGAGAGCATTGATCGTGAAACTCATAGCAATTTATTTGGACATATATAATAACATTGATTTTTTAACGTTTTTTAAGCTATTGCATAGCTTTTATCGCGGGCCTAGGCCAGCGCGGCGACCGAATAAAGAAATTTCTTAACGAAAATTAATGATTTTAAACTGATAATTACGTCTAAACGAGTACTGCATACGATTCGAAAAAATATATGTTAAACAAGAACAATTTCGTAATATTCTTAGCTTTGAATATTTTAGATTTTGTTTATATTACATAGTGTAATTAATTTTGTGAAATTAGGTCTAACCGAACACAAAAACGACTACTACGCAAATACTATCTGGCGTATTATTATGAAACCTACACTGTTTTAAAGATAATTTAATTATCTATCTTTTTATCTACGATTTTTTTTTCGAATAATCCGGTTTTTTTTGCTTTATCGAATAAAAAATTCGTGCGCGGCGCTCTATCGGAAGACGTTTAAATTATTCCGAATCATTTGCTACCGTAGCCGCAAATTATTCGGAATAATTTCAACGTTTTCCGATAGAGCGCATTTATCTGATATCAGAAAAAATAAAATAAATAAAATAAATACATAATTATAATTACATAGGTTGTTAAAAATGCTATGCAATAGCTTTACCGCGGCAGTCCCCGAGGCGCCACACGTATTTTTTTTATAAAGAACTGATTGATTGTAGGAACAATTATTTAAGTAATGATTACAAACAATATTATTTACCGATTAGTGCCATTTATCGCATTTATATTTTATTTCGACATTTCACTTTATTTTATTGAACACGATTGTTTATTTTCTGTCTTCTATTTTAAATATTTCCTATTAGTGATTATTAGTTATACATAATTTGTAATGGTGATGCTACTATAAAGGTTTTTTCTTCTTATAAAATTGCCGAATATATGTGAATATAAAACTAGACAGCGAGCTGTGCCTTGGAACAAGCCCTGGCTCTTAATTGGGCAACAACAGTACATACATGCTTATGCTCATATCGGCTGTTTTAATATTATTTATTTTTTAATAATATAAATAATTATTAATAGAATAACTTTATTGTGCTATAAAAACAAAACTTAATGGATATTACACTGGTTTTATAAAAATAGACAATTTTTGCACAAATGGCGGACATCGCTATAGTGATATCTTATAGTCAATCATTTGATAAACTAATTCTTGATTGTCACCGTACAATACACACAGAAGTGAAAGTTAAATTTGAAATAAACTTATAGACATATATGTCAATAACTTATGCTAAGGTTGCCCAGGGAAGGATAAAGGAGAGGACAGGATGAGGTACATATTTGGTTAGTGGCCCTGTGAAAATAAATGTTTCCTCAACAACTTTTTGAAACTGTGCAGTGAAGGTGCATGCCCGATAGAGTGAGCGAGCTGATTCCATAAACGAGCAGAATGGACCGTAAAAGAGTGCGTGTTAATTGAAGAATGATGTAACGGAAAGGCGAGTGTGTTATCCCGGCTTGATCGAATTGGAAAACCGTGGCATACCAAAGGGTGGAATTTATCCTTGAGATAGGAGGGCGAACTGGGGTTATTGAGTATGTTGTAGAGTAGCGACAACGTATGCAATTTTCTTCGATCGCGAATAGGAAGCCAATAAAGATCACGAAATCAGCTAACGTGGTAAGAGCAAAATAATAAGAGCTATGATTAAAAAACGTGATTGTTATTATATCATTATTTTATTTCGTGATAGGATACCGTATCGGAGGGTTTAGCACGCCATATTTTGGGCTTTTGAACATAAGAGAAGATTAATCAATAATTGAAACTATGAGTGCTATCTACACGTTGCTCTTCGTAACAAAATCTTAGCGGCCAAAACGTAGTACGGTATTAAGCGATGTAATACCCTATATAATAGATGGTAAAAGTGACAGAGTAAAGTAGGATGGTACCTTCCCGTATACCTCTTAATTGTTACCTATCAGTTCAACTTCTTGGCTCCAGTATTATGTTTTCGTCTTGCCTCTAAGCATAGTAAAATAACATCAGTAAGACATCTCGAGCCCGTTTTCGAAATAAGTACCTACGCTTCGCCGAACCACCAGGGTTGCCACAACAAATACACAATTGACAAGTTTTGATCGCAAGCAGAAATGCAATAACTTTATAATTATTATGTACTTTTATGTATTTTTGGTTTATAGATCGGCTTCCAAAATTGTACTGTAACAGAATATATGAGTTAGTGCTGACTTTGTGTGACAGCATTCATCGCTTGTTGCATGTGTTCATAATACCTACATTTTAGTAAATTAGAGTAGGTACTTAACAAAAACGCATCTACCTACCTATCTACGCACTTACATACCTATGCACCTACTCACCTAGACACATACTTACCTACGCAAATGAACAATAAACGTTACCTCGTAAATGCAATTTCGTAACGTAAATGTAAATACTCGTAAACGTAATTTCTGATAGGTTGCGTTACAGCATGTACAAAAAACATTTCACTTTTGTATACTTAGCTGTCGCGCGACAGCCCTGACTGGCTAGCACCGAGGCGCCCGAGAATCTATGTACTGGTAGCGCACCGACAACGGGCGCTTGTATGTGTGCGAAATCGGTGCGTACTATGGAGATGTTATACTGTTCTTATTTTACTATGCTCTAGGGCCATAAAACAATTATATTTAATACAAGTGTCAATCATAATTCAAGGAAATTATTGTTATTTATTATTTCTTTGACGGGCCTCCGCTCGCGTTCTGACCACACAAAAACTCGTATAGCCTGCTCTGTTTTTTTGTTGTTGTTTTGTTTACAGCATCACTGAACAGCGTACGTGGTTCAATTAGACACTATATTGTTGCTGTAATGAAGCAATCAAGAAAGGCTACGTCCTCCCCTCCTTTTTTATAATTGAATATTTCTTCAAAGCAGTCGACGCCGATCATCATTATCATTGCTTTGGTCGGCCGCCGTCTTCATAAGGAGTTTTGGGCACTCCTCAATTTTGAAATATGTATGGGTAAGATACCCATATTAATTTTTAGACCCGCCTGTTGGAGGACCGCGCAAGCGACCTCGAACTCGTAACCAATCGAGAGACTGGCGTAATCTGGTCGCAATTGGAAGTAAGGGCGTGAGTGTAAGCCCGCTGGGTAACACTCCTGGCTATCTCGCGGTTAAGGCGTTGGCCTCTTACGGTTTTGTGGCGGAGCTTGACAATGGACTGTTTTGTCCAAGTCTTCTGCGCTCACTCCGGGGAGATAGAACGACTAATCGTTAAAACTTCCTGAGGTGACGGGTTCGCCCGTTGTAGTAGACAACTTTAATTGTTGGGAGACAGTATTGATGTCTCTGAGCATTGTGCCAAGGATGTCTATCGATTCCGCCATGATTACCACATCATTGGCGAATCGGAGGTGTGTATGTATTTGCCATTGATGTTGATGCCATATCCGTCCCAGTTCAAAAGCTTTCAAACATCCTCCAATGCAAAGATGAACAGTTTCGGATGAATAACGTCTCCCTGTCTCACTCCCTTTTGCAATTGGATTGAATTTGTGCTATGATCCTGAATTCAGATACTCATCGTGGCCTTGCCATATAAACACTTCAATACTTCGATTTACCTGTAGTCTATTTGACACCGCTGTAATGACTGTAGCACTGCCCAGGTCTTGACTGAATCGAAAGATTTTTTATAGTCCACAAACGCTAGCCATAACGGCCTATTATACTCTTCTGTCTTCTGTATGATCTGCCGTAGGGTGTGGATGTGGTCTACGGTACTAAAGCTTTTACGGAACCCGGCTTGTTCGCGAGGTTGGAAGTCGTTGAGTCTACGAGCGAGACGATTTGTAATAGTTCTCGAAAACAGCTTGTATACGTGGCTCAACAGCGAAATATGCCTGTTTTTCTTTAATAGGGTGTTGTCACCTTTCTTCACCTTTCTGTACCGGCGGTCGTGTTTTTTAATTTTTTAAAACATTGTTCTTGTTGGATCGGACGATGCGGGCCGAGGCGGGGATAGAGGTGAGAATGAACTTCCACAAGACTGGCTTTCATTTCCAGGAGATGCACCAGGAGAGAAGGCTGTCTAGTTGAAATGTCGAACTCATGACCTGCCCGCATTCTAAATGCGATCGTTAATTTGACAGTTGAATAAAGATGGCCGACCGAGCAATGCTCGCCCACTCCCCCTTGTTATTGTTGGTTATTCCGAGGTCTTACGCGTTGCGGACAATGGCTGAACTTGTTATAATTTACCGCTCCGTCAGGCATTGAATAGAATAGAATAGAATAGAACAACTTTATTTTGCTATAAAAACATAACTTAATGAATATTACGCGGGTTTTATAAAAAAGACAATTTATGCACAAATGGCGGACTTATCGCTATAGCGATATCTTACAGTCAACCATTTATTGTAACCAAGGCATTGCATTCGGTTAAAGATTATGTATTTTTTTCACTGGCGTATAAATTTAATTCAATTCAATTCTTAACTAGCTGAAACGGTCACTACTTTATTGACGGCAATGTTTCAAATCAATCGGAAACATACTTTATATTTATGTACAATTTTTTTTTTTGATTTATTCGATTACGTAGAGGTTCCTTGCTCATTTGACCTACGATCAGGAATGTCGCCAAGGTCTTGGAGAAAACGGTCAACAATAATCGAAGAGCGACCCGTACGTGATATAATGTGTGACAGAAAGTACAGGTGCCGCAGCGAAAGCTGGCACGTTCACAGTACTCACACTAATGCAATGTCGTGACGCGCGACGTGACTTTCACTTGATGCGCATCATAAAAAGTCTTTCCGTCTCTCTCGCTCGCGGTCCTGTATAGTGACATTGCATTAGTGTGAGTACTGTGAACGTGCCAGCTCTTATCGCGTGACCTGTAAACAAAACGTTTCCCGCTAATTCAGCTTACTTTAACATCTATACCCTAGATGGCGATGAAATGATTGAAATATTTGAAATTTGTTTTTAACTATATAGAGTAAAATAATCGGTTGTGTCACCCCTAGACTTCCCCGGCAAGCACATAATCCCCCTCGCGCCAAACCCCTAAACCCCCAACCCCCCAGCTCAACTTCCCCTTCAACTCCGACCCCTTCCTTACCCCCAACCTTCCCACAACCCTCCCTCTCTCTCACTCTCCCCCTTCTCCCCAAGCTCCGCCTTTTCCTACCCCCCTTTCCAACTCCCCCAACCCTCTCTCTCTCCCCCCTTCTCCCCCCAGCAGATGGCGTCATTATCTTTTATTTTTCTCTTTTGATGACTTTTTTTTAAATGTTCTCGTTTGATGACATATCTACAGACCGCGATCCTTTTTAGATACTTCAACTAAATCTTCACACCGCCTAATTGAGAGAACGGCTAGGTAGCCGTTCTCTCAGTTAGGCGGTTACAGGCAAAACAAGCCTATTTTTTTATTTTTCTCCTTTGATGATTTTTTAAATTTTTCACGCAGCGCAGGCACGAAGAAGCGTTGCCAGAATATACTATGGAGTTAAGAAAACTAATACCATATGAAATCTCACTTGAAAGAACGATCAATGTCAATCATATTTTTTATCATATACTTTTTCTATGAGGTATAAATATAAATAAAATATATTTTGTTTAGTAACTCAACTATATTTGGTTCACAGACAGATTATATTTTTTCTCACTCAAATAAAACCTTACTAAAATGTCGTATTTTAGGTTTTAATATGAAATCAAAATTCTAAGAAGTTGTCACAACCATTTTTTTACAAAAAAAAAAAATAAATAAAAAGAATAAAAAAACACGACTGCCGTTACAGAAAGTGTACTGTTGCATTTATAATTATTTTTGTTACTGTTATTTTACGAAATATTTGTGGTTTATGTATTTATCCATATAGATAAATGTACATTTTCGGAATATACTCAATCAGACCTACCATTTGACACTAAACACGATATATTTATGTTATTTTATTGACATTTCGAAATTTATTTTAGTGTTTAGACAAGAACTATTTGACATTTGGACAATTTCGGTACCATATGATACTCGGGATGACATAACGATTCTAACCATATCACACACGTCTTAATAGGTTCAAGGGTTTAATAGGTTCAAGCGGTTTCATCTGTACATACCGGATTTTTTCTGAGTACAATTGCGTAGTTTTATAACTTTCCAAAATGTTGGATTATAATATATAGAACCAAAAACGGTTTTTTAAAAATTGGTTATATTTTGGGAAGTGTAATAATTAAACTCTTTGTATAATTTATTTTGCTTAATTAATTTTCAAATTAATTCTCTTTATTAATAGGCTTACCTGATCGGTTCCTGACGGCCGAAAAGCGGAAGAATGAAAAAAAAACTAAACTGTCAAATGATGAATGTCAACACGCACCGCAAAACACGGCGAATTATATTAAAGACGCTGCTTTCTTCTTATATGAGAACAAGGGATTGCGGTACGTGTCATATGACACTCGGGAGGGCAAAAGGATTCTAACAATACGAGTTACGACACACTTCTAAATCGGTTTAAGCGTTTAGAAGTTATGTTGGAATAAAAAAACGGTAAACATACATAGACGAATCCTCAAAACATAATACTCCTATTTTGAGCAGTCATGTAAAAGTTAACAGTGATCATTTATCCCAGAAACCCTTCTTATATATTCAATGGTAATAAATGTAGTAGTGTAGTAATATACATTCAAGTGTAGTAGAGTATGGCATAAAAAATAGAATTATGACTCCTAGCTGTTGTCTGCTAAGGAAATATTACCCTCATGATTCACAAATCCAGTTAACCGGCCAACTAGAGTTGTCAACAACAACGGGCGAGCCCGTCACCTCAGGAAGTTTTAACGATTAGTCGTTAAAACAGTCCACCTTCAAGCTCCGCCACATGCCCGCGAGATAGCCAGGAGTGTTACCCAGCGGGCTCACACTCACGCCCTTACTTCCAATTGCGACCAGATTACTGCAGTCTCTCGATTGGTCCCGAATTCGAGGTCGCTTGCGCGGTCCTCTCCCTTACGAAGCGGTGACACGGTGTGTACCGAATCTGTCGCGGACCACGGCATCCTTTGCCCGGCTGTTCACCCAGGATCGGGTAGCCGATGGTCGTTTCAAGAGCAGTCACCGTAAAGTCTGCGACCACCCCCGCTCTATAGGAAACAGTACTGCTTCCAAACTCCTCCGACTGTCAGTCAGAGTGCACAGTCGATTGGCTTAGCCACACGGTGCGCAGACCGCCCAGGAGCGCCAGAAGGTTGATTCCTAGGGGAAACTAGCCCTAAGGCCAGAGTCCTGCCCGGGCTCGCACTTCATGCGTGGAGGCCGCCGGATGGGTGTTGACCCGTGAGTGTGACCAACCCTGAACAGAATGGGTCTCCGTGGCCAACTCAGCAATGGCCCGTTAGCTCCCTAATAAACGGGAGTTAACCGGGAGTTAACCGGCCAGTTATCAGCACAATTACTACTTCAACCGTCGCGTCAGTGAGGCCGTGTTTAGGAGGTTCCCATGAAGGATGCCGAATCGCCGCAGGCCTTCAGATACCAACACTATATAGATCACAAAAGAACAAAGCTCTCCTATAAGGTGACCAAAACATCTCGAGACTAGAGACCATCCAAGTTTTAGTTTAGTTTATGGTTTTTAGAAATATTTGGCAAGAAAGAGAGTATCAGCAGTTTTCGGTTTCAATGGAATGAAAAACACGACTGCTGAATATGTAATTATATTTTTTACAGTTTTTTTAATGAAATATTTGTGGTTTATTTCTTTATTTCTTTATTTCTAAAGAAAACATACGACGTTGCTAACTATTTTACATATGTGATCCTAACAATCAATGTTAGGCCGTTTACTTGTTTTCAAGGTTATACAATAAGTGTTTAGCAATTAAAAATAACTTTCATTAATTTAAGTTATCCAATCCGGAGGAGTATGGATGGAAAGGGAATGGTTTGCATTTTATACATACATACATATACAAGTACACATGCTTAAATACATATACTTCCACATACACATTCTTAAATACAAATGTAACATACATACATAAATATAAATATAATTAAAATACATACATAAATAAATAAATACATAAATAAGTCGTCAAAGAATAATAATAAAATAATTATTCTATATGCGATTTTTCTAAGGTTCTATATAATTCTATTATATAAGCAGTAAGATTAAATAAATAGATGTCTATGTGATGGAACCTAGTATTATATAAGGTCATAAGACGATACATAAGGGCATTTTGTGCATAATTAGTATTTAAATTTACGCGTTGCAATTCGAATGTTCGATGAGCTCTAATGGTTCGAGATATGACGAAAAATGACGTTTGGATGAGGTTTTCTACGAGGTATGGGCTGTCGATGCTATTATTCAGGATTTTATAGAGGTTTATATATTTATCGATATAGACAGATGTATATTTCCGGAAAGTACTCAATCAGACCTTTCATTTTACAGTAGACACTGTATATTTATGTTAATTTATTGACATTTGCACATTTGGACATATAGACAACTGCTTACTTATTGTTTCATTTAAGGTATTCTATAACATAACATAAAAATTCTAACAATATTACGTACTTCTGAATCGGTTTAAGCGTTTAGAAGTTATGGTGGATTAAAGAAACGTAAAAATAGACATATTGATAAACCCTAAACACATTACTTTCCTGTTTTGTTGGGCAGCCGTGAAAAAAGTGAATCGACAGCTGAAAATAAATAAGCAAATATTTATACGGGACGGGAATCCTTATATTATAAATTCTAATGCCAAATCGTGAGACATTTGGTTTCCGGGTGCTTTTAAGTCTAATTTGACCCTCATGAATCCGAATGTGCCTGGTGTCAAGTCAGATTTTGCCCGCTATGCTCAGAATTCAAGATACTGTCCAAGATGGTGTCTTACCTTGGATGTAAACTTGGTTTCTGTTCCTTTTACTTCAAAATGCTGTTATTTATAAGTAGTAATTTTTGGTAGTATGGCCTCTTTTAGCTCGCGGATGTTACTTAGGGCAAACGTTCGACTTCTCACTCGTCTTTTTAAGTTATCCCAGACGTGCTTCCCTGATGACACATAATCAGAAGTGTCAACAACAGTAATTTTGTTAGCTTCGAAGATGTTGAAATTTGAGCCGACAAAACGTCATTTGCGAAAGCAATGCTTTTCCGCTTTCATCTTAAGAAAACTGCTGCAGAATGTCATAGATTGCTGCGGAAGCTTACGGGGAATGTAGGTACGCCGACAGAAAGGCCTGTTGAGACTTGGTTTCTCCGATTCAAAAGTGGTGATTTCGACGTGTAAGACAAAGAGCGCCCAGGCCAGAAGCAAAAATTTGAAGAAGCCGAATTGGAGTCCATACTCCATGAAGATTCGAGTCCGTTCGAGACGTTTAAAATCTATGGGAGTCATTTATAAGGAAGGGCATTGGGTTCCTTACGAGTTAACGTCAAGAGACATCGAAAGACGTTTCAAATGGTAAAATTTGACTTTCCCAAGTATGCTCTTAATTGATTTCTTTCATTTCAAATGAATAATATGCTGATTTCTCAAGTTTCTCTACACAAGACTAATTATGCTGCTGTAAAATTTGACTTTCTTAAATTTCTTTCATTTCAAATGATTTAAAATGCTGATTTCTCAAATTTCTCTGCTCAGACTGATATGCTCCTGTAAAATTTAAATTTACCAAGTATGCCCTTAATTGTTTTTTTCGATTGAAATGATTTAAAATGCTGTTTTCTCAAATTGCGCTGCTCAACACTTTGTTTTGCTCCTGTAATTAGTTTGTGTTGTTCCTGTAAAATTTGACTTTCTCAAATATGCGCCTAATTGACTTCGTTGAGTTGAATTGATTTAAATTGCAGATTGCTCAAGCTGCTCTGCTCAAGACGATTTCATCGGACCAGATGAAAAATATGTCGACACAATAGCGTAATAAAGTTCTTTTGTAAGAGTTTGATTTGATTTGTCCGTAGTAGGTCTAGGTAGGCAATCGGCGGTGGTGGTAGTGGATCAGACGCCGCAGCCGCCGCAAGAATCTCATCTCCAGTAATTGTTGGCTTTGATCCACCGCAATTAGGTACACAGCATTCTGATTGTGAATTATGATACCTCACTCCCTGGCCTTTGTCGTACAAAGTTTGAAGTAATTACATAGTACTTGCGTTTCCGACTTGAATTTTATTTAATTCATGTGTACTGACAGTTTATTTCGATCCTAATTTTTACACGACTGCCCAACAAATGTGTTCAGTGTTCATCTTTGTATGTTTCCCGTTTCTTCATTCCACCCTTACTCCTAAACGCTTAAACCGATTTAGAAGTGTATGATATTGTTAGAATCGTTGTCATTCCGAGTGGCATAGGGTACCCCAATTGTCCAAATATTAAGTTACTAGTCGTTTAAATGTGATCCTTGTAATTCCGAGTATTATAGGGTACCTTAAATGTCCAAATATTAAGTAAGTAGTCGTTTAAATGTCCAAATGTCAATAAATTATCGTGTTTATCATATCGTGTTTAGTTTCAAATGAAAGGTCTGATTAAGTAGATTATGGACATCATGGTTATCACAGAATGCGCAATCGTCTTTAAGCACTGGAGCAGCCGTAAATTGAATTTATTTAAATTTAAACGATTATCGTTTTAATGAAGAATTTTATTCCCTAAAAAAGTGCTTTTCTGCGCAAAGTGTTTTGTTTTGTGATATTTATAAATATAAAGCTCACTTTTTGTACTGGCGATCGTGTTTTTAATTTTTTTTAATTATCGTTCTTGTTTAGAAGAGTTGTTATGCATTTAAAAATATGCTCGTCCAATCTTGCAAAACCTTTTAGCTTTTATTTACGGTAAGTCAGAAGGGGTCAGATGGTACGTGCGCTCAACTCAAACGGCTCAGATTCGTGCTTGGCGAAGTTGAACGAACTGCTTGCTGACGTATGAGCATACAAGGCTGTGGGTGTGAAATAATTGAAAGTCGTTCGTTTGAAGATGAGAGTGATCTGCGTGAGAAAACGTGTCTATACAATAACCTCATAAACTCTAGCAGTCTCCCTATGTCTACGAAAGTATGGAGTACGATGAGAAGAAGAGCCAAATGGGCTCAATCTATAGTAAAGAATAGAATAATTTTATTGTGCTAAATATAATATTACATAATAAATATTACACCAGTTTAAAAAATAAATTATCCACAAATGGCGGACTTATCACTATTGCGATTTCTTACAGTCGACCTATTGATATCTTAATTTTTAATGGTAACCGTTCAGTACACATAGACGAAATAAAGTTTAAAGTTGAAATAAAGTAATGCAAATATATGTTAATAAGTTATGCCTCGGTTACGAAATACCATTTTTCACATAAGTTTGCACAGGAAAGGTTAAAAGTCAGGATAAAGTTGGGGGGGGGGGGGGGGGGTTGGCTAGTGACTGTATGAGCTGCCAACTGTCAAAGTCGACTTTTGAGTTTATGGAATATCATTAGTAATTGTTACTCTGGTTCCAAACCAGGGTTGTTGCTGGTGCAGGTTTTTTTAATATCAGCGGATGCTGATGCTGATATTTCGATATAAATATCAGCTGATGCTGATGCTGATTTTAATGAATTATTTAAATAAAATACATCCAACTATGAAATTGCCATTAAAATGATAATATTATAAGGTGTTTTAAATGTTTTAAAGTCACACAAGTATTATACATGCCGTGCGCATTCCTATGAACTTCGTTTTTAATATTGTAATATTGCCCAGCATAATGAAGGTAGGCAAATAATTACGTATCCGACCCGAAGTCTTCGCAAATTGACGATTTTCAGGGGTTCATAACTGGCGTTATTATATTGAATATGAAATTAATCATGCGGATATTTTTTTTCCTATAAACGTAGTTTTCTAAGTATAAATTAACCTAAGAATTATTTCAACATGTACTTTATTTAAATTACAATGTTGTACAAGATATTAAATAAAGTTTATATTACTATTGGATATATTATTTATATTATAATTGTTATTCATTAATTACAATTAAATTAAATCATTAAAAAAAACAAATGACACTTCATTTGCTAGATATTTTAGGTAGAATAATGAATAATGCTATTACTTATTTGGTTATTACTAAACCTAGAAAATAAGTACAATTGTCAATCTGTTGCGATAACAGGGAATTATGAGGAACATAATCTACTGCATTATCACAATAAATGTGACACCATAATTCAGACAATAAATATATTTCATTTCATTTAATCTGATGCTGATGCTGTTATTCGCAACAACCCTCATCCAAACATTTGTTTCAACTATGAATGTGTCTCATTTGTGTATGCGCTTTAGTCCGTGGGAACGTTGACTCGTGACCGGGCCGCGATCTCACAAAAGTGTGACTGCAGCGTCGAGTGCAGTGGGACCTTAGTCGAGACCAGTGGAGTGCGGACCCTCGACTAAACTCCCACTGACCTTTGCGGACGCATCGCATTCAACTGTCTTCTTCTCACGGACCTCGCTCGCTTATTTGGTTAACTCTTTAGAGGCAACGTGCAAGTCAAAGTCTGTTCTGACAGGTTCTTCAAAAACAGTTGACCGTGCGTCAACCTTTTCAAATATTATCGACAAAGTTTATAAATATAATAATAACTAGTAATAAGCTGAAACTTAATAAGTTCATAGTCAAAACACATTTTTAAAAACAAGCTTTTATTAAAATGCTCTGTCCCGAGACAACACTGAGCCATATCATTTTTTTTTTTTTTTTTTTTTTTTCATAACAAATCAACATTACAGTTTCTACCAATCCGTTGATATGCAATATACACATAAATATAAAAAAAATAATAGAATTCTTACAGGTACATACATAACATGTTTAAATAAGCGTTAAATACAAATACCGGCATTAAGAATAGAAAAACTAACAAACTTACAAACTTACAGTACATAAGAGTGAAAACAGTTTATATTATTCTGCCATAAACAAGTAGCGCAATGCCCACACCTTGAAGAGATGCGGGCTCGCTGTAAAAATATCAAAGTCTGGCGCTGTCGAACATAGCGCATTTATGTGCCGCAAAAGTGGAACTTAGAACGGGCTATCATAATTGAATGCGTATACAAAATTTCGTGTCTGTGTTGTTGATCATTGAGGAGTCCCCTCGTCGGGAGCCAGCCCTGGGCGCAGCAGCCATGTCATGGTGAAACTTGGAACGGGCCAATCAAACTGAAGCCGTAGATTTACAAAATTTCTTGTCTGTGCTGTTGACTGTTGAGGAGTCACCTCGTCGAAACGAGTCACCAAACGGTGACTGCTAGCCAGCAGCTAGTCACCAAACAAACCTGCTAGCCAGCCGCGCACGAAAAATGGATTCAGAGCGCCGATTTTGACGTTTCGAAAAACCTGTGTTGCCAGCTTTTTAGTACATTACCATAGACACAGAACGAAGTTGCAGATTTTGTTACGTGTGTTAAATCTGACAGAAACGCGATAGCTATTACTTTAATGCACGCACTAATCCTACTTATTTTTAAAGCGACTTAATTTTAACTCAATAGAAACGCAATTGGACCCATTATATCCCTTTAGCAGCTAAAAAGGCAACTCCCCGCAATCTCATTTTTGTCAAAAATAGGCACTTTTTTTACTTAGTTTTTATATATTTTAATAATCAGTTCAGTTTAATTCACTTTATATCAAAATCCTTTACAGAATTTAAAAACTTATATATTTTTTCCGTCGTTCCCTCATTACTGAGGATCGTGGCCAATAGACAACAGTTTGCCTACGAGGCTCCTCCACTTCAACCTGTCTTCTGCATGGCGTGTCGCAGATTGAATTGACCCTTTTGTAACTTCTTTGATGAGGTCGTTCCATCTGGCCGGTGATCTGACTCTGCTTCTTCTTCCCTCCACTTGACCCCCGGAAAGCATTTTCTCCTGATTTTCTGGGTTTCTCCTGGCAATATGACCGAAGAACTGCAAGACCCTTCTCATGCATACGGTGGAGAGCCTCACTTGGATGCCGAGTTCTTCCAGGACAGATTTGTTGGTGCGGTGTGCTGTCCATGGGATTCCTAGCATTTTGCGCCAACACCACATCTTGACGATGATCAAAAACTATCAAAAACAATCAACGATCAAAAACTTATATACTAGACGTTATTTAAAATACTGAAATCGCAAACACTTCTCTTATAAATATACTTGGACGAGGAGCTTACTAAAAAAACACCCTCCACAAAGTGAACGTTGTACCTACCAAAGACAATAATTAGAAGCATGCTAAGAAAGCCAAGACGTTACCCTTCTGACAACTGGTTTCTTGAGGCCCAATTGCTGGATTTAGGGCAGTTGTATTACCTTAAAGCAATACTTTTTATAAAAAAATAGCACAGTTATTTCGGAAAATAGTGAGATAACAGGTCGTTACAAGGAAAACTTTACAGAAACGTTTAACGTCTTTGGACGACGTCACTACAGCTTTCTTGCTACAAAAGTGGCTAACATTATAAGAATGAGGGATGTCAAATAGATATTTCCGTAATCAACCCGAATATAAAAGGCGCGTCTCTTAAGACCAAGATTTCAAGCATTAAAATCAATGTTTCAAGTTTAATACCGATATTTCGAGATTGGAGTATGATTCCCCGGTGAACTGATTTCAACTTTGTTTAGGCGAAATCGTGGATGAATACACACACACATACACACACACACATACACGCACAGACTAACATACAGACTTCAGTCTGGACATGGTCCTAATAGTCAGAATGGATATTTCCGTCTTCATCACAACTCTCCCTTGGGGTGAGAAAGTAAAAAAAAACGACTTGATTTGGGGATAGCGAGTTAACGGATCACCTAACGATTAACGAAGTTAATGCCATGATTAACTGTGCTTCGCACTGAGATACTTACAGATACTTCATGCACTAACTAGCAATCACAAAGGACCGTCGCCGTCCTACAGATTTGGTAGCAGAACATAAAAATAAACATTACAATCGGCACCGAAATCAGCTACAAAGGCGCGATGGCGGTGCTCTTTGTGTTTGTTACAGTAAGCGCTCATAAAACAACGAAACGAAATCTACCATTTGTCGCTCCACTTAGTCTCAAAAGTCATGGTTAGAAAGTGTAATACTTCCCCGGCAAACCAACGGTTAGGGAAAGTATTGCGAACGAACTAAAAACAAATTTGAGATGGAGACGGAAATATCCAGTTTAACCCCCCTCCGTCCCCAAGACCATCAGGACCATTTCCAGACTGAAGTCTGTATGTTAGTCTGTGTCTGGCTGTGTGTGTGTGTCTCTCTCTGTGTGTGTGTGTGTGTGTGTGTGCGCGCGTGTATTCCTCCAAGATAACGCCTACGATTCCTCCAGATTGAAGTCTGTCTGTATTTCTGTGGATCTGCGTGTCCGTGTGTGTGTATTTACTCCACGATAGCGCCCAAACGCTTAATCCGATTGAGCTGAAATTTGTTATGCATGCATCATTTGTTATAAGCTATAATTTTGTTGCCTACTCTTCTTTTCACACCAGCATGTTGGTTGACTGGAAGATATTGTTGTAGTGTAGCAATAATTCCGCCATTGTACCTTATTTTTATTGTGTGCAATAAAGAGATTTTCATTCATTCATCATTTGGTCATGGCAAGAATTGTGAAAGTTGTGGTTGAAATTGGCGCACTAGTCATATATTGGGCTCGATTGCGTTTCTTCGTGAACTAAAATCAGAAATTAGTCCGTGTGAACGAGACAGGGCAATACGCTAGAGCGAAGCGTGAGATGACCGGTTGTCACTTTTTGCATTAAAACTGCCCGCCAAGGTCAAATCTTACACCGCACGAAATATGCTCGAATTTATTCGGACGAGTTAAGTTCGGCAGGTAGTATTTATCGACGATCGTTCGTTTCATATACCGCTCTAACGTATTGCTCTGTCTCGTTCGCTTGGACTAATTTTAGTTTTAGTTCACAAAGAAACGCAATCGGGCCTATTATCCTCGAAATATTGCACTTAAAGACTTGAAATTCGGTACACAGATGCATTTGGAATACCTCACATATAACATGCACTAATAATATTTAAATTCCGCCACATATTTTAATCTAATATATACAGTGAGTCGCCCGAGGCTAGCCATGAAACGAACCGCGCTGCCAGATGCATCGCAATGGGACCCAGCCGGGTTGGATTGCCGGCCGAGGGAGAGCGCTTATGGATTTTATTTGTAAAATTAATATTCAGATGAAGTCAGGCCTCGGTTACTCACCGGAAATGTCTTGGGGTGACGAAACCGTTTTTTTTTACTTTGAAATTTCTGCTCAATCGGATTAAGAGTTTGGTCTTTATCGTGGAGGAATACACACAGACACACAGGCACAAAAACAGACTTCAATCTGAAAATGGCGATGATCGTCTCAGCGGAGCTCAAATAGGATATTTCTGTCTTCAACACGATAATAAGTTTTATCCTGTTCACAATAATTCCCTCCTCTTCGGTTTGTGGGCCCGGAAAGGAAAATGTGATTATTAAGGGTATAGCAAAATCTTAAAACAACTCGAGCGCTCGAGCTAAAATTATGAAAATGATACGGCAATAAAGAGATTTTCGCTAGACATAGCAACTACTTAAAAGCAACGTTAAGGGGGATGCCCCAGGGTCGTAATTATCAATTTTAACGGAAAGTAGACATAAGTACCTACTTCTTCATCAAAAGTCTTATCTGTAAACAAGTATTATCTGACGAATATTATCAATTCAAAACTAAAAGTTGTTACCTGTATTAAGATAAGCCACTATACGTAAGAAAAAGATATAATAAGATAGGCCCATGGGAAGGAAAATCCATATCTATCTACAGTTTATTCAAGTAAGCCAATAAAATTATTAGAGACGTGCCTCAGCGAATTTTACATGACATGCAAACAACCTAAAAAACCTTTTTCAAAGTTGGTTTTTAAGAAAACATTTTAAGCTATTGCATAGCTTTTATCGCGGGCCTAGGCCAGCGCGGCGACCGAATGAAGAAATTTCTTATCGAAAATTAATGATTTTAAACTGATAATTACGTCTAAACGAGTACTGCTTACGATTCGAAAAAAATATATTTTAAACAAGAACATTTTCCTAATATTCTTAGCTTTGAATATTTTAGATTTTGTTTATATTACATAGTGTAATTAATTTGTGAAATTAGGTCTAACCGAACACAAAAGCGACTACTACGCAAATACTATCTGGCGTATTATTATGAAACTTGCACCATTTTAAAGATAATTTAATTATCTATCTTTTTATCTACGTTTTTTTTAATAATCCGTTTTTTTTGCTTTATCGAATAAAAAATTCGTACGCGGCGCTCTATCGGAAGACGTTTAAATTATTCCGAATCATTTGCTTCCGCAGCCGCAAATAATTCGGAATAATTTCAACGTTTTCCGATAGAGCGCAGTTATCTGATATCAGA
Source organism: Micropterix aruncella (assembly GCA_944548615.1). Taxonomy (NCBI): domain Eukaryota; kingdom Metazoa; phylum Arthropoda; class Insecta; order Lepidoptera; family Micropterigidae; genus Micropterix; species Micropterix aruncella. The sequence continues at coordinate 8,392,254 of OX155973.1, read as the reverse complement.
GAAAATTAAATAAATAAAATAAATAAATAATTATAATTGCATAAGTTGTTAAAAATGCTATGCAATAGCTTTACCGCGGCAGTCCCCGAGTGCCACACGTATTTTTTTTTTAAAATAAAAAGATTTTCATTGGCATATGACATTCTTGATCATATACCTATAAACATTTTTAAGTGAGAATCAATTAGGTTTTAATAGTCAATAAATTAATAATTAAGTCAATTAATAATAATAATAATAATAATAATAATTTTATTCATTCAAAAACATAAATTTCCAATTGTATTAGTTGCAGAATCTGCCTAACTAGGCCATAGCCCGTACCAAGGAAAACTCTATGTATGGCAAGAATTTATTCATGTGCACATAATATTAAAATGAAAAATACAAAATATGATAAGATATAAAACAGATAAGCGAATTCAAATTAAACTTATAATTATATTTAAAATATTGATATAGCATGGTCATGGAAATAAATATTAATATAAAATGTCGTAATATGAAGTTTGGAGAACAAATAAATAAATAGTATTAAAATATAAAGTGTAGTGCAAGATATGACAATAATAATAATAATGCAGACCTTTACTTTAAAATATGACTTATTGCCTTTTCCACCTCATTTCTACCAAGTTGAAGTAAATGTTGTGTAATTTTAGATTTTAATTGCATTGACTAAATGTGTTGGCATGTTTTTATAGATTCTTTTAGATGGTTATAAATTTTTGGCCCTATAAAGCCAAAGTGTCTTTGGGCGAAGGATGTTCGGGTTTTCTGTACAATGTGTTTACAGGTTGTGGCGCTCCTCGTTGAAATTTTATGCTAGCTTTAACGTGACTGTCTTTACTTTGTAGTTAGTTAAGAAAGACTGTTTTTGCATATACCTGCCTGATGTCTAATATCTTCAGCTCTGCAAACAAGTCGTTTGAGGTGTACCTTCGGGGCTTTTTGGCAATAACCCGAAGAAGCGCCTTCTGCGCTGTCATAAGCGGATTTAGAACAATACGTGTAGACCCTCCCCTAGATAATACGTGTAGACCTCCCCTAGACCTCCCCTATTTATTATAGTCATAATAGTATAATAGTTAATATAATGGTAAAAATATTAAGATAAATGAAGAAAATTAGAATTGACAGTCGCCTAATAAGAATTTGTTTGTATCATATCATTCAATTATGTAGCCTTTTAATTTGGACTTAACCCCTGGGAGGCCAATATCGCCAATCGGTGGTTAACAAATCTGCGAATGGTCATTTCGACCGTCCCCCATATCTATCTATATAATGAATGTTTTTCTGTGAGTCCGCTATGGACTACTAAACCGCTCTACCGATTTTGATGATATTTTGAGGGAAACTTTAGATTAGTTTGGAGAAGGTTCCTGTGAAGTTTGGTGCCGATCGGACCAAAGGAAAAATTTTATTGACCTCAATAAAACCAAAATACCTTCTTTTTCTTAAAGCGGCGAATTTGAATTTCGAATGCGACCGTGAAGACAGGAGTGAGTTCTTTTTTTTATAGTCGAATGAAATTTAAAGCGGCGAATTTGAATTTCGAATGCGACCACAAAGACAGGAGTGAGTTCTTTTTTTTAATATTCGAATGAATTTTAAAGCGGCGAATTTGAATTTCGAATGCGACCGATTTGGCGTAGCAACGCGCGCAGGGTACAGCTAGTATAATTATATAAATATGTATATCATATACATGACAAACAAGACTAATATTAAAACAATAAAAATTTGTAGAAATTCTATTAATTTGATAATAATTATTAACGTGTAGAGTAAAAGTAAAAATATATGATTGAAAGTAAAAATATATGTCTAAAATTGAAGAGTAATGCGAAAAATTAATATACAAAAAAATTAATATACAATATTCAACATTCCATTGATGTTTTCCCTGCCTTCTGTAATAAGCCACCTAGAAACCGATTTTTTAAATTTGTTTTTGGTTTCAATGCGTTTAACGACATCAGGCAGGTAGTTGTACATTCTCGGTGCTATGAATTTGAAATGTCTCTGTCCGAAAGTCGTACGAGTTCTTGGCACTATCATATCGTCATTCTTAGCAGCTCTGGTGAGTCTCACTCGTGCGTTAATAAGTGGCATTTTGAATTTTGCGTGTATCAAGGCTATCTTAATGTACAACAGTCTTGGGTCCAAAATATTACTATCTTTATATAACTGGTTCGTAGGATATCGATACGGTTTACGCTAGGATAGTTGATGCACAACCACCCCACCCGATTATGCCATAACAAAGAATGCTTTGGCATAATGCATAATACGTATTTTTTAGTGTTCCCGGGTCTAAAATATTTCTCACTTCGCGGGATACGTAGGAAAGTTTTCGAACTTTGCTTGTCAACATCTCAATGTGCTTTTGCCAACGCAGCATATTATCAATTATTATTCCGAGATATTTTACGTGTTCTGTCCTTTCCAGGAAAGGGCAGTTACATTTCTGTGTATTTTTACATGAGTGAATAGTTACGGTATGATATGGTGATGGTTGTCCTTTATTATTATTACTAAAAGTTATATATTTCGTTTTTTTTATATTTAGGCTAAGACGGGATTCATCTAACCATTCACGTACTTGATTAATACCAGCATTGGCTGCACAGAAAGTGTCCCTCCAGGTATGCCCATCAAAGATAATAACTGTGTCATCAGCAAAAGAAATGTTTTTCCCGACCAGATCGCATAATTTATTTATGTAAATGAGAAATAAAATAGGCCCGAGAACACTACCCTGAGGAACGCCAAATGGCAGGTCTTCCGGTTTGCTGGTTACATTATTAATGGTGATAATTTGTTTTCTATTTTGCAAATAGGTCTTAAACCAGTTGAGTGTGACATGCTGGATTCCAACTTCCCCCAACCTCCGAACGAGCTTATCGTGCGAGACCGTATCGAATGCCTTTGCGAGATCCAAGAAAACAGCTATGCACTTTTTATGCTCATCCACATTGCAATTAATAATACATGTCACTTCTGCGATTGCATCAGTTGTGCCAATTCCTTCTCTAAACCCAAACTGGTTATTAGATAAAAGATTGTTTTCTTTTAAATATTTCAGAACACGTTTTTATGCGACTTTCTCTATAATTTTGGATAAGGTGCTTAAAAGAGAAATTGGCCTATAATTATTTATATCCATTCTGTCACCACTTTTAAATATAGGAACTACTTTAGCGCATTTAAGTGCTTCAGGAAATATGCCCTGCTTGAAACTATAATTGACTATGTGTGCTATGGGACCACTTAGTTGATTTTTTGAGTTTTTGAAAACTTTTGAATTGAGATTGTCAATACCTGGAGAGGAGACATTTTTTAACCAGTCTATCATTTGGGAAATTTCTTCCGATGTTGTGGGAGTTAAATAAAACGACACCGTAGGGGTAGTCTGAGAAGAAACAAACCCTGTTGAATCACTTCTACTTTGTATGTGTTTGGCTAAATTCTGCCCTACACCGGCAAAATGTTTGTTAACATAATCGGCGAGTATCCGCGGAGAAGTATCTGTATTTATGATTTCCTTTCCGGTGTTTAACTGATATATGGATTGTTTAGCTTTAGTTCTGTTTGAAATATCGTTTATAACTTTCCATGTATTTTTTGGATCACCATTTGCTTTCCGTAATTCATTTTTGTAATATCTGACTTTAGTGTTGTGGATTATTTTATTACCTACATATGTTTCGATACTGTTTAGCTTTATCTTTTAAACCTAAGTTATCAGGTCTACGCCGTGATGCTAAGTGGAGTTTGTCTCTTCTATGTATACAGAATAATAGTCCATCCGTCATCCAAGGTTTGTATGTTTTTTGTTTATGTTTTATAGCAACCGGTTTAATGGAACAGTTCGAAATAACCACGCTTTGAAGTAGATTTATAAATAATTGAGCTGCACTATTCACGTCGACTTGATCGTAGATAGCCGTCCAATCAATAGCAGTGACTTTTTCTTGAATTTTATCATAGTTAAATGTCTGTTTTATTATTTGGTTTTTTGTCTTTTTCATGTGGTTAAAATTATACTTCATTTTAAATAAAATAACATTATGATCTGTAATTGATGTTTCATAAACTATTGATAAGGTTGGATAACGGGATCGGCACATTATATGATCTAAGCATGATTTAGAGTTTTTAACTTCACGCGTAGGGGTCTCAACTAGACAAACCAATCCATAAAGTGTGAGAAGCTCTAGATATTCATTTGCCTGGGGGTGCATTTTCAATTTATAGATATGTTCATATCTCCTGTTAATATTAAGTTCTTTATGTTGGAGATTGTTTTTAGCAAATCGCTCAGACATTAGTTTTTGTTTCATTCAAAAATACCAAGTAGTTTTTCTTTTGCACACATTTAAAGCTCCCGTAAATATCGAATCCGGCGCTCGGGCGGCCGGCTACTGTGTGACGTCATTTTCCAACACTGATCGCTCGCGCGCTCTCCTTATTAGAGTACTACCGGCTGTCAGCGTTTGCGGTATGTATTTTGCTCTGAATTAAGGATCTCTACTCGTCAATGGATTTCCTTTTGTTTTGTTTCGTCCGAGCATTATATTGTTACGTTCATAGAGTGTATCCAATTAATTAAGTGCAGTACAATGGACGAATGATTTGAAAAAGGGCAATCGGATAATCGGATAATCTAATCTATAGTAGATGAATTTATGGTAGCCCATTATTTTTCGAATAATAGTGATTTTTTTGCCGCCGAAATGCGAGGAGTAATAATGCAAAAGTAAGTTAATATACCTGTCGGTCGCCTAACATAGCTATTTTGAAAATCTAATTTAACGATACCATATAATAACCAATTTCGCAAACGCGGCGAAAGTACCAAATCTTTTAAGTTTTGTGTAATATATAAATAGTGAAATATTAATACCAACATACCTAATTATTCTTCTTAATAAAATTTGACTAAATAATTTGACTTATTGCGAATACAGTGAATCGGACAGATGTACTAAACGTTTTTTATTATGTCATTAATAAAATACGTGAATCGTCTTCTTATATATTTTTTATTTAGGTAAAAACAGTCATATAGGTACATTTGTGTGAAAATAATACATAATATAAATAGACCTATATTACCATTAAATACTACAAAACATTATAAATAGTAGCAAAGGGAAAATGACAATAAAAATTATACCAAGCAACCAAACCAACTAATGCAACCAAAAAACAAAAAGTTTACTTAAAAACATATTAAACTATAAGCTAATGCAACAACAAATCGCCTATTTTTTTCCTAAAACTAACCAACGTGTCGGAAAATATGTCGAGGTCATTTGAAGCTTTATTATAATGTAAACATGACCGTCTGAAAAAGGTATTTTTCGCGTAGTTCGTGTGAAAAGAGGGTATGTAAAATGTATCTTTAGAACGAGAAAGGGGTTTTTTTTTGAAAGAGAAGGGGATTTTTTTTGTTTGTTACCTATAGGCAAGAGAGATGATGCTATTGGTTACGTGCAAAATAAACGAGCAGGTGATATTTGTACAGTTAAATGTAGAATCGAACCAGAATATCGCGTACGTGCAAAACCATATCATTGCAGTTTAGAATGCGATGAAAAGGACGAAGAAATTTTGAATTTAGCCTGCGAAGATTGTGCCTCCAGCAATGGTGACTGTAAACATGGCGTAACATTTTTAATGTGGTTAAATCATCGAAGCCTTCGATAACTTTTATTAAGTATTATTGGAAAAAATCTAAGATCTCAGGTATCGGTACTACAGTGAACGTGATTAAGGCTAAACATTTTGGTACAACACGTTAAGTCGAGCAGAATGAAAATGATTTTTTCGACAAAGTAGTATTAAAACTTCGTGAGCTTCAAATACGGTGCTCGCTCGCACAGTATGTATGTGAAAAAAAGAAGTGGAATAGGTGTTTATCCATTACCTAATTAATCGTTTTAAAAAAACCGGTGTTGATTTTGATGTCGAGAGTTTTATAACATTTTGTAAAATAGAAATGACGGAATCAAGATGTCTTCAAGTAAAAGAGGCTACAATATCCCAATCACATTCTAATTTGTAGTTTGAGCTGCGCTTCGTACAAATGACAGCCTCAAAAATGCACGAAGTATCTCAGTGCAAAACAAACGATGGCTCTTTAATTGAAGTATTTGGTGCCTTAACATTTAAAGAAGCTGCTGCTATTAGAAGAAGAAAAGTATTACAAAAAATGTCATAAATCAAGTCTCGCGAGTCAAAAACCATTTTATACAGTAAGTGGCCTATGATTGGTGCATCGCCTTATGGGTTTACCAATGACTGTTGTAGAAATAAAATGTCCGTACAAGGACAACACTATTAGTAGGTATGTAATATAATAATGGAAAATTTGGCAAGAAATATTATGCCCAGATACAAACACAAATGCACATTTCCGGGAAAAGAAAGGGCCTATTTTGTATTTCCCACGTGGACTTTGAAACCTCGAAGAATGTAGACGTGCATGAAGTACTATAGGTGCGATAAAGACTATTGTGACAATTTTTTAATTAAATGTGTAGTGTTTCGAAAGGATCACATAGTAAATAGGATAGAAAACGAATTTGCCGCGTGAAATTTGTAGGACCCGACGTTTTGGTGACGATGCAGCCGCCGTTGTCTAGGGTAGACGGCTGCAACGTCACCGAAACGTCAGGTCCTACAAATTTCACGCGGTAAATTCGTTTTCTATCCTATTTATAATGTCAAACAACCGCGATAGTCTTCGATTTTATAGGATCACATAGATCCAACCTCTTCTTAGCTTTTATTAATTTTTTCGCATTTTGACATCCATTGGAACAACAAAAAACAACTTTTTCGATTCATTGGTGGTTGTGGTTTTACATTTTGGCACAAAGTAGATAGTAGCGTAATCTTCTAATGAAACCTTGTAAACCGTACGGTGGCGCGCGACGGACTGAACGAGTGTTGAACTATGACGTCACACGCAACGAGCGCCGGCGGAAGAAACTAGCGTTGCGCATCTATATTTAAAATTCCATATCTCAAAAACTAATGGACGTATCGAAATATTTTTTTCACACTATTTTTTTTATATTTAGAAGACAATACGGAGAGCTAAAAATAAAAATTAGTGAACATTCTCCATTGACAAATTGTGATCCCATTAAAGCAGAAATGCAATTCTTTATTATTATGTACGTTTATGTATTTTTGGTGTATAGATCAAGAGTCGGTTCCCAAAATTGTACTGTAACAGAATATATGAGTTAGTGCTGACTTTGTGTGATAGCATTCATCACTTGTTGCATGTGTTCAAAATACCTACATTTTAGTAAGTTAAAGTAGATACTTAACAAAAACTCATCGACCTACCTACCTACGCACTTACATACCTATGCACCTACTTACCTAAACACTTACTTACCTACGCAAATGAACAATAAACGTTGTCTCGTAGATGTAATTTCGTAACGTAAATGTAAAAACTCGTAAATGTAATTTCTGATAGGTTGCATTACAGCCTGTATAGAAAACATTCCACTTTTGTATACTTAGCTGTCGCGCGACAGCCCTGAGTGGCTAGCACCGAGGTGCATGAGAATCTATGTAGTGGTAGCGTACGGACAACGGCCGCTTGTATGAGTGCGAAATCGGTGCGTACTATGGAGACGTCATACTGTTCTTATTTTACTATGGTATTATATATACAAAATAATCCAAAAATGTGCAGCGTTATTTTTGCGTGGAAAGGCTGACTTCCGAAAGGTTAAAATGGGGTATTTTGCCCTTTACACGTATAGTTCTAGTATTTCCGGTAGTTTATTGTATTAACACACTATTCCTACCTGGTTGGGAGCTAATGGGCCCATGATGAGGTGGCCACGATGACCCATGTGTTCAGGGTCGGTCACACTCACGGGTCAACACCCATCCGATGGCCTCCACGCATGGGGTGCGAACCCGGGTAGGACACTGGGTCAACCAGTCTCCCCTGGGAATCAAACCTCTGGCGCTCCTGGACGGTCTGCGCACCGAGCGGCGCAAGCCAATCGACTGTGCTCTCCGACTAACAGTCGGGGGAGTCTGGGAACTGTATTGTTCCCTATAGAGCGGGGGTGGTTGCCTACCTTACGGCGACTGCTCTTGAAATGACCATTGGCCATCCGATCCCGGGACCTCGAACTCGGAACCAATCGAGAGACCGGAGAAATCTGGCCACAATTGGTATCAAGGGCGCGAGGGTCGGCCCGCCAGGTAGCACTGGCTATCTCGCGGTAAGGCGTTGGCTTCTTGCGGGTTGTGACGTAGCTGGAAGTTGGATTTGTTATGTCCAAAGTCTTCTACGTTCACTGCAGGGCGACAGCACGAGAAAATCGTTAAAACGTCCTGTGGTGACGGGCTCGCCCGTTGTAGTTGACACCGCAAGTTATTCCTACCTGGTTATGATTCCTTTTAAATAATTTCAAAGACGGCAAGGTTAGTAATAAATTATGCCTACCTACTTATATAGTCTTTGTATTAGCCTATCTAAGCTTTTTCTCTACGTAATTAATTATAATCAGACTGATGGTCAGATATCGGGAATTACGACATTAATTCGATTACAGAATTTCAAACAGTCAAGTTCACATACGCGAGAATCATGAGAATTCTATATTTTATTGGTGTTTTAGGGTGTATTTTACTCCGTACTGAAAAAACTCAAGCTCAAATTACAGGAGGTAAGCATTGTACTTGATTCGGTGTTAATCTTCTTGAATAATCCATGTTTAACTTTCATTCATTTCAAAAATAAATTAAAGAAATGGTTATCGAATCATGACAGACTAACCATAAATCAAATGTTAGAAATAATAGTTTAATAAAACTTAGGTGCACACATTATTAACATATTTTTAAACATGTATGTTGAGTATATTTTAACATTGAACTAGCTACCAAAAATTATTTGACTCTGTTGTTATATATTATTTTGACAATGAATTGTACTTTTTTGGCTAGGTATTTTTATATTAAATCCTATATTACTTAACATATATTAAATATTAATGACTGTTTCTTTCTTTTCTCACATATAACTTTATTTATATTATTTAACTGAATTTTATATTATATTTATTGCCGATTATATAATGAAATTGCATTTTATTTATTATATTATCTTTCAATATTTTTTATTATTATTATTATTTTGAAGACCACATTTTAGGTTAATTTAATGTTATTAGCTTTTTACTAAAACTTGTACATTTGTAAGCAATCAAGCAATCACGCAAACTTGATTGTAATATTAGAGTCCTGTCCGCCCTAGAACGGGCTAGTCCCAGTTGGGTGACAGAATCAAATAAGCAAAAGGTTAAGGTTTTGCCATTCGGTTCCAGTTATTTTTGTAAACAAATCAATGTTTTATAGTAATTAATTCTTAAATAAATAAATGAAAAATAAAATTTCATTTGGGGGAAACTGAACACATTTCAATTATGTCGATCGAATGCAATAACAATACACACACTTACACACATGGTACACGCACACATACATAAAAACACTTCATAGGTTGGTTGTAAGAGATTGTCGTATGACAATAAACTTGCCCTTTGTGACATTGCACAATAGAGTAGAAAAAAACACTAGTAAGGTTCTGTTATAACGAGGAAGTAGCTGCCTTTTTAAATAAATACCAGAAGTATTATTTTTTTTAATTTTACATATCATATTGGATCCGTACATCTTGGCTGGTGATGGCCTTGTACTGTTACCTTGGTCGGCCCGACTCACTGCTCAGCTCCCATCCGGTAGCCTCCTCGAAGAGGGATTTGACCTGGAAGGGCCACTGTGAAATCTGCCTGCGGCTGTAACCGGCAGTCGGCGACGGTGAGGATAGCCTTACCAGGCTGTATCAGCCACGCTTACGCAATCCAGCGAATAGCCGGGGGAGTCTGGAGACGTACGTTTCTTTAAAAGCGGGTGAAGCTGATGACCTAGCGTCCCCTATAATTTAAAACGATCCGATAGCCCCCCGATCAGTTTGAGCTTGCCGGGCAATGGGCGCCAATGTCCGCTATGAATTCGATCTAAATTACCGCTAACATCAGACAGAGGCCGCGCAAGCGAGCTCGAATCTGTGACCAGACTGGAGGATGAAGAAGTCCGTTCGAAATGTTGTAATAAGGGAGCATGGTTCGGCTGGCTCCTCTTCCCAGTGTCGGGCTGTAAGCCGTTGAATTCTCACGGATTTGTCGGTGTATTTAGACAGTGTACTGTCCTTGTTCGCTAAGTCCTCTCGTTCACTCAATGGGGGATAGAATGATCTACTGTCATTAAAACACCCTAGGGAGGCGGGATCGTAAATTGTGTTGACACCGTTAAATGTACATTTCTTACTTTTTAAGAATCAATTAAAAAAGAAAGAAAAGTATTTACTTTAATTTATTTCTTGTTTACAAGACTGCCCAACTAAAAAGGAGTGGAATTTGTTCAGGGTTCATCTATTTATGTTTTCCCTTTCCTTATTCCACCATAACTTCTAATTGCTTGTACCTATTTAGAAGTGTGTGGTATTGTTAAAATCGTTATGTCATCCCGAGTGTCCTTATCTGCCAAATATCAAGTAAGTAGTTGTCTAAATGTCCAAATGTCCAATTAACATAAATATGTTTATTATCAAATGAAAGGTCTGATCGAGTACGTTCCGGAAATAGACATGTTTATTTGAAATATACTGAAATGAAAATAATCATAAATACAATAGTTCACTTTCTGTAACCGCAGTCATGACAGTATTTTATTAATTTTAATTTATTTACTTGTTCTAACAGCTTCGAAGGATTTGATGATTTCTTAACGTTGGTGTCGTTTGAAAAAAAATGTTTATATAATTCTTATTCTCTTTTAGAACTTAATACTCCATGCAATGATGACACCAACTGCTGGATATTGGGAAGTAGATGCATCAACAACGTTTGCCTTTGCGAAGGACCTCACATACCTAACGCTAACAACACTCGGTAAATTCACTTCTTTTCGTAGCGGTTTCACAGCCATCCGCCAGATAGCAGCACTAAAAGAAAAATAATTAAATAGTGATTTTAATATTTTTACAATAATAGCACTGTACTAATTGAAAATTTCTCATATGATCCATAATTTAATTATATCGTTGTCTAATTAAATATATGCCCAATTAAATCCTCTTTTCCCAGTTGATCACTTTAAACAAAGTTGTAACTTCAAGCATGTTTGTGAATAGGTTATAAGTGATAAGTCATAACTTATTTATTTCCAGTGATCATATCTGGGTGGAGAAATTATTTTTCCAAATAATATTATAAATGAATACTATTTAAATTAAAAAAAATCACAAATAAAATTAGGAAAAGTTAAAAATAGGAATTGATGAATTATACATGTACCTAGTAATTAAATTATTACTTAATACTAAATTTAAAAAGGCAAATAGTAGGTCTCAAAAATTATCCCTGCAATCCGACAAAAATATAATTAAAAAAATGGACTTAAATTTAAATTGATAATAAATAAATAAGCAATCACAATCAGAATTAGTAAAGACTAAAAACAATAGAAAACTAATTAAAAAATACAATTATTTACTTACAATAGAAAACTAATTAAAAAATAATGAAAATAAAAACGTAGAAATTTAGAGATTTATATAATATAGAAGGCATTCAAAGAAAGTTTTAGAGTAAGATACCTACTACATTTATTAGGAATACAGTTAACATTAAAAGATACAACATAAATAAATTACCATTATTTACATAATATAAAAAGCGACGCCTATCTATCCGTCTGTGTGGTAATATTATTATTATTATTATTAATTATTTAAATTACTTAAAAAGTAGAGCCTTATTGTCTGATTATTTTGTATGGTCTTATATCTGTACTTAAAATTTTAAAATGCATAACGTAGCTTCAATTTGATTATTTAATATTTTACTGACAATTTGAATATTACGATGAATAATTTAACTACGTATCTTTTCGAATTACTAAGTACTTCAAATATAAGTCTTCTATTTTGATTTTGATTATTTATATTTATAGTTTGACAATCTAGTAGTTAATTCTTGACTACGTATGTTCAGTGAAGAGTAGTAACGTGACTTACTACCTAACCCAATTATTTTGACACGTCCATGAGGGGTTTTTAGCCGTCAATTGGACACGACGAAAATGTAATGTAAAAATGTAAAAAATAACTCGAGAACAACTATACTGATTACGTATTCTCATTTGTTGTTCACAATGCAATTTAGGTTAATTGTATGTGTTAAAACACAACAACGTGCAATGCGAAATACCGGCACAGATAGCTGAAGGTTTCAACTTTTCCATGATATCAGGACGAAAATATCTTGGCAATAACAAACGAGAGAAAGGAAAAAGAATGAATAAATTTGGAAAAGGATTAACTTGCACGGCGAAAAATGAATTTGTTAATTTAACGAAACGGTCGTTCTTAAAATAAGTTTTGTAATGGTAACGTATGTTCTTGTAAAATGTACAAAGGTGGCTACAAAACATTAATGTTAAAATTGCCAAAAAGATATTGTCAACCTAATTACAAATGGCAGTTTTTATATTTTTTTGTTATTTATGTAATTTAGTTATTCTAACAAGTACAATGAATCGTAAAGTATAGAAAATTTAACGACGTGTGTATTAAATGAAATATATCTTAATTTAGCAAAAACTACTGACAATACTGGTAAGCCTTTCTGTCGTTATTAGTAAAATTTACATATTTACTAAAGTAAATTTAACAGGGACTCCGTAAAATACATTAAAACTTTCAATTTATCCTAGGTACGAATATTAATAGTAAAGTTAACTATAATCAGTTCAAACAATTACTCTACTGAATTAATTTTGTCAAATCTATCAAAGAGTTATACTTCTTACTAATTTTTTTAAGCTATTGCATAGCTTTTATCGCGGGCCTAGGCCAGCGCGGCGACCGAATGAAGAAATTTCTTAACGAAAATTAATGATTTTAAACTGATAATTACGTCTAAACGAGTACTGCTTACGATTCGAAAAAAATATATGTTAAACAAGAAAATTTTCCTAATATTCTTAGCTTTGAATATTTTAGATTTTGTTTATATTACATAGTGTAATTAATTTGTGAAATTAGGTTTAACCAAACACAAAAACGACTACTACGCAAATACTATCTGGCGTATTATTATGAAACCTGCACCATCTTGAAGATAATTTAATTATTTATCTTTTTATCTACGATTTTTTTCGAATAATCCGGGTTTTTTGCTTTATCGAATAAAAAATTCGTGCGCGGCGCTCTATCGGAATACGTTTAAATTATTCCGAATCGGAATACAGCCGCAAATGATTCGGAATAATTTCAACGTTTTCCGATAGAGCGCAGTTATCTGATATCAGAAAAATGAAATAAATAAAATAAATAAATAATTATAATTGCATAAGTTGTTAAAAATGCTATGCAATAGCTTTACCGCGGCAGTCCCCGAGTGCCACACGTATTTTTTTTTTTTTGCTTTTTTAATTTTATATTTGTTAAAAACATACAGCATTAAAAAATTACATATAAGCATAATATATAAGAGTAGTACAGCCAATGGTGTTTTAAATTATTTGCTATATAAGGATTACAAAATATGCTAAACAATACAATACAAAGAAAACTAAAAAGAATTTAAAACTAACAGTTAAAATCGCTTTGTGCGAGTGTATGGGTGTTCGTGTGTGTTTGTGTGATGGAGAGCGTGTATGTGTGCGTGTGATGTTGTGTGTATGTGTGTGTGCGTGTATGTATGTGTGCGTGGGTGTGTGTATCTGTGAGTGCTTATAGATAAGCTGGAAGAACTTGTAAAATTAACATAAATATATCTGGTGACATTAACTTAAGTATTGGTAAGTTACACAAGAAGTGTTAGTAAACAATATAGTCATAAAAATACTCGAGTTTGTCAGCAATATATGGAGGGGACATACTGGGATATGTTACTTGAACTCTGTAATATATGTCATGATTTCATTGACGCTCTGTTGACTATATACTATAATATGACTGATGACTATAATAGGTGGTGAATGGTTCGGTGGTGATCGGTAGTGAACTGTTTGGTGTGAACGGTTTCGTGCAGCTTGGGCCACAAGATCCATTTTATTCTCGGATCGGCTCGGATCGTAACCCCTAGTCAGAAGCCTCCTCGAGTAGAAGGCTACCCCGGGTAAGACTGCCGTGTCTCATGCCTCAGAGATGGTGGACCGGTTTCACCCGGCGGGATTGCATCCATCCACTAGACGGTTTGCGCACCGGTCGGCGATGCCAGTCGGTTGTGCATTCTGACTAATTGCTGAAGGGGTCTGGAGACTATGGAAATACAATGTTTCCTAAGCGGCGGGGGTGGACGTTGACCTGTTGTCATTTTATTTTTATTTTATTTTTTATTTTTATTTTCTTAAGGATAACTTACAGCCAATAATTTTGTAGTGAACAATAATAGGAAACTTAGAGCCATTTACAAGTTACCACTGATAATGACAATAATAATAACGTGAATTTAGAACTGATATTAAGTATAAAGAAGATACTAAATTGTACATTAGAAAACATGTTGACATAAACAAGACTGTAATAAAAGAAGGAAATGCTAAGCCTGGTCATCACAAAATCGCCCTACAATCTGCTTCCTTATAGTATCTATATTCGTGAAAAAGGGGTCAATATCAAAGACAGCATTCACTCTTGAAATGACCTTGGGCCACTCGATACCGTGTGGCACTACGGGCAAAGAACGCCCAGGTCCGCGATAAATTCGAACTGAATTACCGCTGTAATACAACAGGTAGAGGTCGCGTAAGCGACTTCGGACTCGTAACCGGTCGGAAGGACGGAGGTATCCTGAAGGTTAATTCCAGATGGAGATATCCTGCCAAAACTGGTAGTCAAGGGGCGAAGCTGCCCGCTATGTACCTTTCCCGGTGCCTCACCGTAAGGCTTTGGGCTCTGACGGGCAGGTGGCGGAGCTTGAGGGTGGATTTGTCCTTCCAGTTTGGAAGGATATCTCCGTCTGGAATCACCCTTCAGGATACCTCCTACCTCCTGACTGGATCTTAGATCTTAGATCCTATAACCATCTTGTAGTCGACACCTCAAGATGGTTATAGGATCTCAGGGGCCCTTGCTGAGTTGGCCACGAAGACCCATTCTGTTCAGGGTTGGTCACACTCACGGGTCAACACCCATCCAACGGCCTCCAAGCATGATGTGCGAGCCTGGGTAGGACTCTGGCCTTAGGGATAGTTTCCCCTAGGAATCAACCTTCTGGCGCTCCTGGATGGTCTGCGCTCCGTGCGGCATAAGCCAATCGATTGCGCACTCTGACTAACAGTCGGGGGAGTCTGGAAGCAGTACTGTTTCCTATAGAGCGGGGATGGTTACGGACCTTACGGCGACTGCTCTTGAAACGACCATCGGCTACCCGATCCTGGGTGAACATCCGGGCAAAGGATGCCGTGGTCCGCGATAGATTCGGTACACACCGTTTCACCGCTTCGTAAGGGAGAGAACTCCGCAAGCGACCTCGAACTCGTAACCAATCGAGAGACTAGAGTAATCTGGTCACAATTGGAAGTAAGGGCGTGAGTGTAAGCCCGGTGGGTAACACTCCTGGCTATCTCGCGGTTAAGGCGTTGGCCTCTTACGGGTTTGTGGCGGAGCTTGGCGGTGGACTGTTTTGTCCAAGTCTTCTGCGCTCACTCTAGGGAGATAGAACGACTAATCGTTAAAACTTCCTGAGGCGACGGGCTCGCCCGTTGTAGTTGACAACTCTAGTTGGTTATAGGATCGAGGTCGCTTGCGCGGTCCTCTTCCTTATTAAGCGGTGATTCAGTGTCAACCGAATCTATCGCGGACTACTGCATCCTTTGCCTGGCTTATTCATCCGGGATCGGGTGGTCCTATCCTGGCTCTCCTTTTTACGTGGAAGCCTCCAAACCGGTGTTGACCAGTGAGTATGACCGACCTTGAACGAATGGGTCTTCGTGGCCAACTCCAACAGGGCCCATTTGCTCCCGAAATCCCTATATGTACAGGACCGCGCAAGCAACCTCGAGCCCGTAAGCAGTTGGGGGATGGAGAAATCAGACAAATTCTGGTAGTCAGTGCGCAAGGCTGCCTGTTGGGTTAACTTCCCATTGCCAGACGGTAAGGCTTTGGTCTCTGATGGGCGAGTTGGCGTAGCTAGGTTATCTAAGTTCACTCCAGGTCGAAAGAACTATCAATATCGATATACCTTCCTGAGGTGACGGATTCGCCCACTTTAGGTGATAACTCACCGCTATGGCATTGTGACAATCTAATACGCTTAACCCCTCCTATGGCGGGGTAAAATTTCTGCCCGGGATAGTTTTGCGCATAGCTTTTAAACTACTATATGGATCGTAAAAAGAATAACTGCAAAATGATCACATTGAAATTTGAAATATTATAACGTTACAACATTATCTCGTAAAACAATTAAGATAATAATGAATAAATATTACAGTTAGCACAGTTAAGAGTTTCAAGGCGATAGGTGAGGGCAGCAAACCCCGCCCACCGCCCGGGCAGTTATAACGACGAGGGTCGTCTTGTCTGCCCGGGATGTCGTGCTACGACAACCCTGCGCGTACCAGAAGGGTAGAACGCGCAGGGGGTGAAAGTGTATGTCATACATACAGTTAGCACAGCGCGGAAAGCGTCTAACCAAAAATGGTTAGCTCACATAGGAAGGGTTAATAATCATTGTTATTATTATGTATGTTTTCAGATGCGCTATAGCGACGCACGGGTCCTGTCCGTCGATAACTTCATTATGCTATGACGATAATGCTGCGTGTGAACGAGGAGAAAATACAGGAATTTTTATGAATTACTACTGCATGTGTAAAAGCGGTTTCACTTGGCACGGAGAGTCTGACAGATGCTTGGTAGGTACGTAAGTGAAATCATTACCAAATAGTGTTTTACTTAAGTAGAAATAAATAACCAGTTAAGCGTTATCGCGAAGGCATAGTCGGAGCGAGACGGCGCTCTACGAAATAGAGAGGTAGCAGGACGTAGCAGGAGTAGATCAACGGCGGCAGCATCAAGTTCGGCATCGGAAGGACAGTTTGGGATCTGTCATCGTTTCCAGAACTCCTCAGCGGACGAGGAGCGAGTTGGGAAAAGGGTGATTTTAAGGCGACGCCAAGCGTGGGCTCGGATTTTACGGCACCGCGCTCTATACTTTTAATACTTTTCCGGAAATGAAAATTTTCAAATTAAAAAAAAAAGTGTTTGTCATACATATTTATTTATTTGCTTGTTAATAATCAACAATACATAAAACAGCTGCATTGAATAGTAGAGTTAATTTGCGTTACAAAATGTTTGTTGTATACGTATAGTTGAATAAAAGTTTCTAAAATTAACAACCTCTTGTGATCCACTTCTGACAAATTCGTAACTAAAAACTTTATTTATTTATTTAAGAATTAATTACTATAAAACATTGATTTGCTTACAAAAATAACAGGAACCGAATGGCAAAATCTTAACCTTTTGCTTATTTGATTCTGTCACCCAACTGGGACTAGCCCGTTCTAGGGTGGACAGGACTCTAATATTACAATCAAGTTTGCTTGATTGCTTGATTGCTTACAGATGTACCAGTTTTAGTAAAAAGCTAATAACACTAAATTGCCCTAAAATGTTGGTCTTCAAAAAAAAAAAATAATAATAATAATAAAAAATATTAAAAGATAATATAATGAATAAAATGCAGTTCCATTATATTATCGGTAATAATATAAAATTGGATCAAATAAAATAAATAA
This sequence comes from Micropterix aruncella, assembly GCA_944548615.1. Lineage (NCBI taxonomy): Eukaryota > Metazoa > Arthropoda > Insecta > Lepidoptera > Micropterigidae > Micropterix > Micropterix aruncella. Next base: position 8,374,383 of record OX155973.1, on the reverse strand, counting down.
AACTGCTGTAAGCAGTTCTTCGTAGATTCGAAATAAAATCTGAGCACATGCTTGACGTTTTAAAATCACCCTTTTCCCAACTCGCTCCTCGTCCGCCGCGGAGTTCTGGATGCGATTGCAGATTCCAAGCCGTCCTGCCGATGCCGAACTTGATGCTGCTGCCGTTGATCCTTGCCTTCTGCCGCTGAGTGTGTCCTGCTATCTCGCTATTTCGTAGAGCGCCGTATCGCTCCGACTATGCCTTCACCCACTTCGCGGATTCCGGTTAATTAAAACTCAACCTGTATATTGTCCATTAATTAGAATTTTTCTTTTTCAGCCAACGGTCAACCTTGTTCTGCAGATCTTCCTTGTGCCTCAGACTTCTGCACGCTAAGCAATATCTGTGGTTGTCCAGGTTTTCTGATACCGAACGTGAATGGCACGTGCAACATTGGTAGGTTATAACTGTATAACTTGGTAGCTGTATAATTTGCTGTGGAATTAAATTTTACATCTTGAGTCCACTTCTAACATGCAGTAACTCCGAAAGTCGTGTTTTGATTCAAATATTTTTTAAAATTTTAATAATAACCTTGAATAGCTGCAAAATCAGGTCATAACTGACAAAATCAGGTTAGTGTTTGCAGACTCATTGCGTGATATTTGTCAGATTAAAAATATATTTTAAAGAATTTTGTTTAATATGTAACTTTGTGTGTTCTTTATGCTGCATTTTAAAATAAACAAATTAAATAAAGATATAAACAGAAAGAGTTAACTATGGCTCTTCCAGGGTAGTTGCTCTTAGGGGAGGCTGCCGAATGGGAGTTGATAACCCCACTTCACCCTCCTATCTAAAGGAGAATTTCCACCCTTTGGAAGGCCACGGTCTTTCACTTCGATCAAGCCGGGATAACACACTCGCCATTCCGATACATCATTCTTCTGTTTACACGCACTCTTTTACAGTCCATTCTGCTCGTTTATGGAATCAGCTCCCTCACTCTATCAGGCATGCACCTTCGCTGCATACTTTCAAAAAATTGTTGAAGAAACATCTATTTTTACACAGCCACTAACCAAATACCTCACCTTGTCCTCTCCTTTATCCTTCCCTGGGCAACCTTAGCACAAGTTACTGACATGTATCTGTATAAGTTTATTTTAAATTTAACTTTACTACTTCTTTGTGTATTGTACGGTGAAAATTAGGAATTATTTTATCAAATGGTTGACTGTAAGATATCGCTATAGCGATAAGTCCGCCATTTGTGCATAAATTGTATTTTTTATAAAACCAGCGTAATATTCATTAAGTTATGTTTTTATAGCACAATAAAGTTATTCTATTCTATTCTATACATTTCACTGGGCGTCCCAACCTAATATACGTTATTCGTGCCTAATCTACACGACCCCCTTTGACCCCACATCTGTGCACTTGGAGGTGTCAACTACGACGGGCGAACCCGTCACTCTATTTAAGTTTTAAAGACAGTGATCGTTCTGTCTCCCGTGAGGTGAACGTAGAAGACTTGAGACGAAATAGTCCACTGTCTAGCTACGCCAACTCGACCGTAAGAAACCGACGCCTTACAGCGAGACACTGGGATTGTCCAAACAGCGGGCCGAACTCGCGCCCTTACTACCAGGCCTTCTCCTTTATGTTAGCGGTGATTCGGTATTATAATAACCGAATCTATCATGGCGTCCATTACCCGGCTTCCATGCGGGATCGCGTGGCCGATTGGTCGTTTCAAAAGCGGTTGTCATAAGGTTCACAATCACCCCCGCTCTCTAGGAAACAAAGCCATTTTCAGACTCCCCCGGCTGTCTGTCGGATTTTCTGACGCCTCACGGTGCTCAAACAGCCCAGGAGACCCGAAGTACGATTCCCATGGTAAACCGGCCCGCGGACACAGAGTCCTACCCGGGCTCGAACTTCTTGAAGGCTACCGGATGGGTTGAGCCAACCGTAACACATGGATCATAATCGCCCAACTGCACTTAGCCCATTATCTCCTCCTACAGCGATGCAGAAAGCCCAGAGGATGTCTATTACGCTGTTCTTCCCAGGAATATCCATGTGGCTGAAAAACTGAACGATTGCCCCGAGTGGCGCCCCTTAACAAGGGCTGCGAAGAATCTCCCGTTGAGCCAAATTGATGCTAAAACGGGACCGCTAATTGCAACATGGAATGTACAGAGCCTATACGAAAGAGATAAGAAAAAATACTCACCATTTAAGGAAGGTGGGGGGTGGGGGCTGGTATAGAATGCAAAAAAAACATTTTTTCATTTTTTTGTTGTTGTTGAAATCTGTTCATGAATCTTTTATATACATTTTGACTAATATATGAAAAATAGAAATATTGTTTGCAATGGTAAAAAAACTGTTTTTGAGGTATTGAATTGCAAATGTTTCTACCGCTGCAGAAATTACGGTATCTGTTTGCGCCGGTAATAACGAGCGTAATTTTGCCTGAAACAAAAAAGTTAACTAAGATATTATTTTCTACTTGTACCTATGTTTTCTAGATGACCTAAAAAAATAACAAAAACCTATTATTCAAATAAGTTTTCAAGGATTTAACCCGCCACTGGTGGCGTCAATTTGACTTACATCATTGGTGACGCCGGTCTCACGCACCGGGATTTTCAAACTAAGTTTTTTACATAATTAACTATACATGCTACTTTCCGTTAGTTTAGTTTTAAAGATACGTATTTGTTTGACAATAAAACAAAGCATTTTCATAAATCACGGCTCGTTTATTAGTCTTTTCACTATGGAACTAAGAACACTTAAAATTAACATAGTTTTTCACCTATCTTCTTAAAAATTAAAAAAGTCACAACAATGATATAATTTTTTAACTAAATCAGCCCTTTATAGTGTTATGACACTAGGAACTTTATAAAAAGAAACAAAAATGGTTATACTTCTCCCAAAAATAGTAATAAAAAACACACTCAAAAATCATTGTTCCTCCACAGCCAAACAGTCTCTGCAAGACGGCACTACATGTTCGAGACACAAATATTTCTTACATTTGTGGCTGGTTTATTTCGTTTTTCTGTTTTTTTGCCATCCACACTCATAACATCGACCATTTCTTGAACTTCATTTTCGAAAGACATGCTGAAACAAGGTGATATAATTATAAAAACTTAATAAAATCTATTATAAATATAAGCCTAGCTTGCCCGTCTAGAGCAGAGGTTTCCAAACTTTTTTGTCTTGTAGACCACATTCAAAATTTTACTGGTTTCGGTGAACCCCCCTGCCGCTACATTTCTACCATATTCCCAAAACTCGTCAAAAAATAAAGAAGATCAGATCTAAAGATAGAAATTTGCGTCGCAGCTGAGTTCCAACCCTGTACTAAATATCTAATATGCAAGTTTTTACAAGTAACAGTCGCTGACTTTCTTAAAATTAAGGGAGACTTTAAAAAAAGGAAATATATAACATTGATAGGTAAAGTCAACATTTTCGTTTCTTACTATCGAAACCAGAAAAATTTTCGTGGATCCCCAGTTACAACTTGTGAACCCCCATTTTTTTTAACGCTAACGTAGCACCAGTCGAGTCTTCCGTGGACCCCTGGGGTTCCACCTGGACCACTTTGGAAATCTCTAGAGTAATGATTGTCAAGCAACTCAGATCCAGTGTTTTCGAACCTTCCGATTTTTCCGTATTTCTACTGACCGACAATTTCGGTATTTCAGTAATTTCGGTATTTCTACTGGTAGACACATTCAATAGCATCTTTCTCTACCCGGTACGTAAACCCTAGTAGAGAAAGATACCCCCAATAAAGATACCCAAATAAACATACTGGTCGGCATCTTCAATAGTATGGCATCTTCAATAGCAAGGTAATGTCATTGGAGAGCCGTAGAGTCTTGATCGATGGGGTATTCTTGCATGGGTTGTTAAATAATTCCATCGATGTGAACGCGATTTTGGAGCGCATTAAATTTTATGTTCTCCCCGCCCTGTTCGATCGCATCGACTATTTCATCTACCTGTGGTGAAAACCAACGCATCTCAAAATGCATTTCTATACAGAGCGTGTCATAGATATAATGTGCTAATTTAAATTGTGCTAATTTAAATTACTTAAAAAAGTAGAGCCTTATTGTCTGATTATTTTATATATATGTACTTTTAGTTTAAAATGCATAACGTTGATTTAATTTGATTATTTAATATTTTACTGACAATTTGAATATTACGATAAATAATTTTACTACGTATCTTTCGAATTACTAACTACTTCAAATATTAGGCTTCTATTTTGATTATTTATATTTATAGTTTGACAATCTAGTAGTTAATTCTTGACTACCTATGTATGTTCAGTAAAGAGTAGTAACGAAACTTACTACATAACTCAATTATTTTGACACGTCCAAGTGCGGTCTTTAGCCGGCAATTGGACACGACGAAAATGTAATGTAATGTAAATACAGACTTTTTAAGTGTGGACATATTACACTCATCAAAAACCTCTTATAAGAACTCAATAAAAAAAATCTAGACTCTATCTAGACAAAACATTTATACATATTATATTTCATTTAATTTAGTTCAAGGACATAATTTTATCTCAAGTATATTCATTATAATACCTATATATCATACCTAAAATTAAATATAAATATATTTATACACATACATAATATATTTTTATCTATTTTGTCTCTTCCTTTCACCTCACTTTCCATCCTTATTCCTCCCATTCTCAAGCGGAAAAAATATAAAATTATATTGCGTTCATTTTGTATACTTTATATTCGGAATCACATTAATGGATTTTTGTCACTTTTAAATAGGTGTTTATTGCATTGTATGTAGTTCTGTTTGGTTCCAGAATAAAATAAAATGTATCGTTCCCAACATGTACCGGTCTGGGTGCGCCATGGGCATTCGACATGATTTTTGACTTACTCATGTTCACTTTTAGACCCACCTGTTGGGAGACGGTATTGAGGTTTCTGGGCATTGTGCCAAGGCCGTCCATTGATTCCGCCATGATAACTACATCATCGGAGAATCGGAGGTGATTGACGTATTCGCCATTGATGTTGAAGCCATATCCGTCCCAGTTCAAAAGCTTGAAAACATCTTCTGAAGTGTTTCGGAGAAATAACGTCTCGATGTCTCACCCCCTTTTGCAATTGGATTGAATTGTGGTCTGATCCCGAAAGCGGATACACATCGTGGCTTTGTTATACAATCACTTCAATACTTCAATGTACCTGTAGTCTATTTGGCACCGCTGTAATGACCGTAGCACTGCCCAGATCTCGACTGAATCACTTTCAATTTGACGGACGCGTTCAATTACAAAGGAAATCGCCGACGAAACACCACGAAATCTTTTAAATCTGGGTCACGGTGTATATCCTCGTTTTGTTATTTTTTAAAGATTAATAATATTGTTACTATTTTAGCGTTAAATGGGAACTGCGCGACGGTTGCTTGTGCGGATTCAAATGCCTTCTGCAGCACCCAGAATATCTGCACGTGTCATGCTGACTTCCAAGCGTCCAGTAGGCCAACTGAGCTGATCTTGCAGTGCAGAAAACGTGAGTTCATTTTAATTCCGCTTGATGTATATTTTTAGGGTATAGATCTTAGGATCGCTCGGAAGAAAACCACCAAAGTCAACTTTTAAAATTTTAGGGAATTCCATTTCTAAAATGTACTTACCTATAATATGACCTTTTGGCCAGGGTTATTTTGAGTGAGATAAAAACATATTTTGTCTGTAAATCATATATAGTTTCGTTTCTAAAAAAAATAAATTTAACTTAAATTTATACTTCAGAAACATATCTCATCTTAGAAAAATCATTGACATTTAAATGATTACTATAATAACTTACTCGACTACTCTATACGTCTTGCGGGCTTACAACAAGGGAATAAAGTATAATCTATATAAATACAAATATAAATGTTCGTTTATTTAAAATCTTTAATTAACCCCTCACGTTGCGAGGTAAAAACTCACCTATCACGTTTGCGCGCGACATATTCGGGCAAAAAATCGACGCGTGTCAACGGCCTTGAGAAAAACGATCATAACTTATAAACCACTAAACGGATTAAAAAAAGATAAAGAGAAAAATGATCGCATTGAAATTTGACATATAAAACATTATAACCTTATCTCGTAAAACAATTAAGATAATAATGAATAAATATTACAAAATTGGCAAACTGAAAAAACTCGCCTATAAAATCATTTCGATTTTTTTGTCACAAAATACGTAAAATATGCAAAAATTGTAAATACAGTTTATGTTCTTTATTAAATGCTTTACCAAAACGATATATTTTTTTTACTTATTTGCATACAAAAATATTTATTTATTCAGCCAAGAAAAATTTTATGTATTCTCGTAAAAAAAAATTTTTAAGCTATTGCATAGCTTTTATCGCGGGCCTAGGCCAGCGCGGCGACCGAATGAAGAAATTTCTTAACGAAAATTAATGATTTTAAACTGATAATTACGTCTAAACGAGTACTGCTTACGATTCGATAAAAATATATGTTAAACAAGAACATTTTCCTAATATTCTTAGCTTTGAATATTTTAGATTTTCTTTATATTACATAGTGTAATTAATTTGTGAAATTAGGTCTAACCGAACACAAAAACGACTACTACGCAAATACTATCTGGCGTATTATTATGAAACCTTCACCATTTTATAGATAATTTAATTATCTATCTTTTTATCTACGATTTTTTTCGAATAATCCGTTTTTTTGCTTTATCGAATAAAAAATTCGTGCGCGCCGCTCTATCGGAAGACGTTTAAATTATTATTCCGAATCATTTGCTTCCGCAGCCGCAAATGATACGGAATAATTTCAACGTTTTCCGATAGAGCGCAGTTATCTGATATCAGAAAAAATAAAATAAATAAAATGAATAAATAATTATAATTGCATAAGTTGTTAAAAATGCTATGCAATAGCTTTACCGCGGCAGTCCCCGAGTGCCACACTTATTTTTTAAATTTTTAATTTGTGACTACTTATGGTATTTTTTTATATGAAATTCTTCAAAATAACTTTATTACTACATCACACTTCTTAGAAATCACACCAGAACTTTGAGCTTTGTCTGATATTATAGAAAAATCTAAAGTTTTGAGAGTTTCCGCGTCCGAACTTAATAATAAACTTTGAATGCTCATAATATAAAATTCGTTAGATTTTTTCAATTATATTGTCTTATCATAGACTTATTATATGTCTAATAACTAATTACTATACTCCAAAGAGTCACATTTCATCGAAAAACTATGGAAAATCGCACTTTATTCTCTCATAGTAATTATCAAAACAAGTTTCTTTGCGCGATTCATTTTACAAAACAAGATATAATTTTCAAAATACGCCTAATTATGTGATAACTTAGGATGTAAATGAAACAATACCTATTTTGTTAGTAAATTGAAGCGACATTACGTCATATTTCGCAATATATCGGGATATTTCATAAACATTACAAAATAATAACAACCATTTTTTCGCGAGCCGTTTGTTGTCGCCGAAGTGTTTTCTTTAAAAATTCGTGAAAAACAGCAAATGGACTATCTCAATTGACTAATCCTATGCCTAAACTACTTAAAAATGCTAATTACTCACTGTTATCCAGTAAACACTGCACTGTTATCCACAAAACACTGCACAAAACCACCATTCCGCGGAACTATACGCGGCCGCGGCGCTGGCCGATGGACTGCCGTTTTGACGTCTATGCTAACTTTTTAAATCGTCGTTCGATTTTTTCGCCGGTGGCCGCCGAATTAAAGATTATTTGGCAACATCGTTCGCCGTCAGAAAGCATTAAGTACGACGTTTCGAATCGTAAATTGCATTTTTCGCAGCGGCGAGCGCGATATCCAGTAGCGGATGTTTCGGATTTTAGGCGGCCGCCATACATGTCCCCAAATGGATGTTACGTGCTGTGCGGGTCTCCTAAACTTTTTATTATAATATGTTACGGAATGGGAGCGCCAACAGTTGAACGTAACAGCAACACGCGAGCAACATGAGCCACAGCAACGCGTGGCCGGGTACTAAGCAGAGAGAGTATTCTATGGTAATAAGCATGTACCTGAAATTGTACGCGTTATGGGAAAACTGTATCGACCAATTTTGTATCAAAACATCTGTGATCGTCTAGAGAGCCCTTTATACTAAACAAGTGAATTTTGTTAGTTGAAACATCTCTGCCACGTTGTAAAGTCTTGCGTTCAGTTTATACTCTCTGTTTGTAGTTTTGCATTTCAAAATGCCTCTCAAGTGTAGTAGAAATCTTATATTAAGGCGCGTGGAGTCGTGAAACGATCATATTTGAAGGCCGATAACTTTTAAATCAGCCTACTGACAATTCCAGAAAAAATATATCTTAAACATTAATATATAAACTTCAATCTGTTCGTTTTGAAAAAATGTAAAACATAAAATACTATACAAAAAAAAATATTGAAATGAAGCTGTTTTCAACTTTAATTACGTAACTACTTCTAAACTGCAAGTGATATTTTCAAGGGACTTATAGTAAAATATTGGTAACTCATTTATCTTTAAACTGATCGTTTTTTATTCTAAAATAATAAATTGTTTTGACAAAAAGTAATTTAACCCGCTGAGCACGTAACATCCATTTGGGGACATGAATGGCGGCCGCCGAAATTCTGAAACGTCCACTACTGGATATAGCGCTCGGCTCTTACGAAAATGTCGTTTAAATTTCGAAATGCGATTGTATATTCTATCGAATGATGCCATAATATAGCCAAATATGTCTCACTGTGAAATTGCTCGATTGCCGCATGCGATCATAGTTTTATGAATAACTACGTCCCTTACAAAAACATCGATGACATCATTTCTGACCGACGTGTGACCGACGAACTGCGACGCGAGCCGGCTACACTAAAAAGTGATTTTTTGTGCGATTTTGTGTGATTTGGTGATTAAAAGTGAGTGATTTCCTTTCTAAAACTCTTAATCAACGAGCATTACTTATTGTGCGTAGCCCATTTCCTTTTCTTCATTTGTTTTCGAGTGAAAAACTTTGTGCGGCCAGGCGCCTTGTTTATCAAAATGGCTGGTAATTTTCGTCACACTTTTGAAACGACGAAATATCACTTGATATGACGTAATATTTGTTTATTTCGCTAATTAAATAGTTATTACTTCATTTACATCAAAAATAATCATAGGATTAAACGTATTTTGTGAATACAAAGTGTTTGAAACTGTCACCAGTTTTTTTGAGTTTGTAATTTGGCGGCAAAAAGCGATATTTCTCAATGTGTATAGTGAAACATAGTATTTCTATCGATAATGAACTAAAAAAAAAAGCCGACGAAAAATTTTTTTTCGATATTTTATTTTTGAAGAAATTTGTATATTTGAATATTGGATTTTATAGTGAAACTAAAATAACATAAAACTTATCATGCATAAATAAATAAAAAATGCAGCAGTAACATAAAAGTTTTTTCAAAATTTGGGCTTATTTACTGAGAAAAAATTGGACTGTTTCGTCCTAAAGCTTCTCTATGCTCACCTGACCAGTCAAAACGATCTAATATCTTTATAACTCCCTGAAGTGACGGGCTCGCCTGTAGCTGCGCCCATGGTTGACTCACGGGCGAGGAACTCCTCAACGGTCAAAAGCACAGACGCATTGGGATGACTATTTTGACTTTTTTCTTAAAAAATGTGTTTTTGTTTTTTTAGATGTCAAGAAGATTCAATCTAAGCCCTGATCGGACCCCTCCTCGTGCCTTCATGGAGCTCCTGGAGGGGTCCGTGTCCGAATATTCGGACGAGGAAGCGGGTCCGGTATTTTGTTACGAGGACGGTGACGATGAATTGGACGACGATTACGCCTACGTTCCCTGCGATGTTGATATCGAGGAACGTCTCGATGCCACATCGCAGGCGATAGATCTGCCAATCGATCGGCAAGCCGTTGAAATCGAGGGCCATCTCGATCTCAACGACTTGCCGATAGATTGGCAGAGCCCAGGTGGTACTCTCCGACAATTGTAAGTATATATGTCAGTCTCTAGTCAGACTGTCAGACAGTATCAGTCAATTTATTTATTGTGTTTTTATCTTTCGATAGTCACTCGTCACCGTCCTCGGCGGACCCGCAACCGTCCACAAGTGCCGGCGCGTCGGCTGAGCCGCAACCATCGACCAGTGCCGGCGCGTCGGCTGCCGAGCCTCAGACGCCGTCGCCGTTCAAGAGGCCGACGATTCGCCGCCCGCCGCCCAGGACTGAACAGCGCTCGCCGCCCGGCACGGCCTACTACTGGCCGGACCATTTCCTCTCTCCAAGCTACAGAGAGGTAAGAAATACAAATATTTATTTATTTTCCAATATTATTATCCAATATCAATATTATATCAATATTTTCCAATATCAATATTATATCATAGTGGAACTTATAACAGCCGTAAGAGGCCAACGCCTTAACCGCGAGATAGCCAGAAGTGTAACCCAACGGGCTTACACTCACGCCCTTACTTCCAATTGCGACCAGATTCGAGAGTTCGAGGTCGCTTGCGCGGTCCTCTCCCTTACGAAGCGGTGAGACGGTGTAAACCGAATCTATCGCGGACCACGGCATCCTTTGCCAGGCTGTTTACCCAGGATCGGGTTGCCGATGGTCGTTTCAAGAGCAGTCGCCGTAAGGTCCGCAACCACCCCCGCTCTATAGGAAACAGTACTGCTTCCAGACTCCCCTGACTGTTAGTCAGAGTGCGCGATCGATTGGCTTATGCCGCACGGTGCGCAGACCGTATAGGAGCGCCAGAAGGTAGATTTCCAGGGGAAACTGACTAAAATATCCTCGTTTAAAACGACGTTATCAATTTAATCAATTATAATAAATAAATACAAACGGAGCTGCCATGGAATTCACCGACCGGAGTCGGGCCCATCATAATACTATTTTTTTACACTTCTGGGGGGTGAGCAGTGGATTCCGGACTTACGAACCGGCTGTGGTAGGTTTAGGACAGCTGTCTTGCCACATGTGAGCGTTCACCTTGCCACCCATTCACTCCCCCTTCGATTACTAATAAATACATGTACGTAAATGCAAATGTATGTAAATAATAATAGTATGTAAATAATAGAAGTAGGTAAATGTATATATTTATGTATAAATGAGAATATTATATGTATAATGTTAAATATTATATAAACAAGTAAAATATTACCATAGTTCTATAATTGCAGTATAAAATTACGTGCGCATCTTAATTTAAAAGAAAAGAATCTACCCTAGTACGTGCACCTAGTTGGGTAGTTTTTAAGACATAATTTTTGTACTACTTTCTCTTAACCCCTCGAGGCCCGCGGTTTTATTTTAATGTGTGCCTTACGGCCCGTAAGAAATTCGCGAGTCTCAAAAAAAAGATGGCGTTTCAGAAAAAAAACGATTACTCCGAAACTGTCACACCGATCGTCTAAAAAAGACCTGTTTTATGTTCCTATTCGGCCTCGCCTGGCCATTTCGGGCCGTCTGGGGTTCGACGGTAAATATCAATTCTGGACGTTTCGGGCCGTCTGGTACTCGAGGGGTTAAATAAAGCATTATCTATATAGCTATATCAAGCTCTCGCTAGCTCGTTCACAGAGCACCAACATGGGTTTCTTAAAAATCGGTCGGTTGTTACAAACCTCGCTCATTTTACTGATTATACTTTGGGACGTATGGATCGGCGTATTCAGGTGGACGCGATATATACTGACTTCTCAAAGGCCTTTGATCGTGTCAATCATGTTGAGCTAATAGCTCTTTTATATACAATTGGCTTTTATTATAATTACAATATACATAGACAATTGACTTTTATATATAATTAACTTTAAATATACAATTGGCAATGATGAAATTCTGGAAGTAGATCGAGTGCGTGATCTAGGAGTCATCTTAGATCGCAAGCTTTTATGAATAAGCACATTGATTCAGTCGTCAACAGGGCTTACAGCACCCTCGGTTTTATCATGAGAGTTTGTAGACCTCTTAAAAACACTCATTCTTTGACAACGGTTTATGTTGCATACGTACGCAGCCTGCTTGAATTTGCTTCTAATATTTGGTCTCCACAGTATGCTACATACAAGCTGAGGATTGAGCGTATTCAAAAACGATTTATACGTCATCTAAATTACCGCTTATTTTCCAGCGGCTTGTCGTACGCTGAAGGTCTGCAACGCTACGGTTTAGAGACATTAGAGGACCGGCGAGTAGTATCAGATATGTCGTTTCTACATAAAAGTGTGTAATGATATAAAATCGAACGCCTCCTGTCAAATAGAATACTTAATATCTAAACCAAACCATGCCAAGTAAGTACACCTATTGCCATCTATACGCAGCAACGGGAAGGCAAGGTGAATGGTCTTCAAAGCGTAAAAGTAGTAATTAGTCGATTCATTCATTATCCTAAAATTTAAATCAATTTCAAAACGTGTAGCGACATCTAGCGGAAAAGAAAAGCGAGAAATGTTACCGTCGATAAGCAGATAACTGTAAAAATGCCGACAAGAGAATATAAAATGTATTAAAATAAGATTAAAACTCAATAAAACAATAAAACGTTTATATATTCGTTAAAAATGAAGCGTAATAGCAATAAACCACTAAATAAAATAAAACTAAATAGACTGAGCTAAATCATAATTAGAAATTGATTCGATAGATCAGATGCAGCACTAACGGATGAACGAACGCAGTAAAGGAATACGCGAGATTGGCGCCTTGGTATAAATTTATCTCGTGATCCAATAAATATATAAAAAAAATAACTCCTGAGTTCACAACGCCCTGACGGAAGACTGTAGCATCCGTCAGTGTGATAAATAGTGCATCGACAAATCAAACGATGTCGGATATTCAGTAATGACAAATATCGTACTTATAAGTACCTTAAAAAATAAAAAAATCTCAGCTGATTGGAGCAATCGTCAACCGATATTGAGAAAGTGACTTAAAACTATTAGCATACATTGATCTGGAAGTATTTAACTATAGAACACCTTTGATAATCCACTAGATAAGAATTGTGTCATAGAACATCAAAAATCAATATTTCTCATCAAGACGAGATCTTAAAAGTGTAGGTTACAAGCCGATCTTAACTTATAAACCTCAAATTGATTCAAACTATCTAAAACCAAGTGCATAAGGGTCTAACAAATTGGTCTAGACACATAGAATACTCCTTATTATTCTTCTTCTTCTTTTGGAGAATACATTTTAGTCAGGACAGGAGAAATTCACATATGAAGGAGCGCGTACAAGAGGAAACAGGGCTATCCACTTGAAATCTTATTCTCTGCATACTTTGAATATCTTTATACATATATTAGCATCTTCCTCTTCGTTTAGTCACTTCTCCGTTCAATTTTATCTTCTTCATCAAGCGCTTATCGCTGATGACACATCGCGCGCACGTCTAAGTAAGTAATAATATAAAAATAAAAGTTATACGCTACAAATGTCTCCCAATTGGTGGGGCTGTTTGAAGGTTGTTTAAAGATTGGTTGAAGATTGATTAGCATAGATATTAAAATTATAATCCATAGACTCAAACAATATAACAAGAAATTAAATATAACAATAAAAGAAAATAAAAAGATAAATTTAAAAAAAATTGCTACAAAATGGCGTGCCCAAAGTGGGGCCAATAGAAGCAACAACAATAAGTAATGTAAATAAAAAATAATTCGCTACAAAATGGTGCCCAAAGTGGGGCCAATAGTAGCAAAGCAAACAATCATAATTAAAGAAAATAATCATAATAAATAATCATTATAAGAAGAAATTACAAGTAATATAAAAGATAATATTAAAAAAATTGCTACAAGTGTTCATACTGGGTTGGACAGTTCATACCTCCGGAGTAGGGTGAGCATATGAGCGCCTTCCCGACTCGCACGTGCTCACTCAACTTTTTACGTACCAAGGTTCAACACTAACTATGGTTCCAATTCGTTATTGCCGCGCGTTATGTATGCATACAATGTATGCTTTAACGATATTGACATATTTAACCATCAGAATAGTCGATCCTTTGTTAAGGAAGTACGTGAAAAGCTGATTATCAGATCGGATTGAATTAGCATGCACAAGCACTCACAAGCACATTCGCACTACAGATACACACACCCACACATACATACACGCACCATATTTTGTAATCCTTATATAGCAAATATAGTAAAGGCGGAATATTCTTACTTTCCAGAGGTCTCCGTTGCGCGCTCTTCGGTCTTCGCCCGCTGGCTCTGGCACATCATCACCTGCCTCTGTTTGGTCGCCGAGTGCTCTAAGGTTAGAACTTATTCATTTTATATTGACTTTTTGATCGATCGATTGGTGGGGGTAGGTACATCAAGACAGTAGACAGAGTACAAACGCGAGAATTAACCGAAGCGGCCAGACTACATTTGCCATTGTGCGTCGTAAGTGCGACGGGGTCGCACGTGTCTTCGTTCTCCCATAATCTCTCCTATATAAGCGCACTATAACGCTCGTCACCAGTTAAAGGTTATCTTATTTTTACTTTGTTTTCACCATCGAGTAAGTTTTCAGAAATTCACAAAACGATCACAAACAAATTTATTGAAATTTATGTTGGCAATTGCAATTTAGGGGCAATTGTAGCATTCGTTGAGGATCTTATATGTTTCAACGAGGTCACCCCTGGTCCGACGATCCTTAAGTGTAGGCAGCTGCAATCTGCGGAGTCGTTCTGCGTATTCCAGATTTTTGAACCCCATTGGCATCTCGGTCGCTCGGCGGTTTCAGGCTGTGACCTCTTAAGTGACGGTTTGAATTGAACACAAACATGCTTTCCAACTCTAGGCAGTCATAGTGTTGCCTCAGTATTTTGTATGTCTCTATGAGATCTCCTCTGCATCTCCGTCGCTCCAGAGTTGTCAGTTTGAGGATTTTTAATCTACGTTCATAGGGTGTTTTTCTTAAGGTTTTTGGCAGTTTTGTCGCTCTACGTTGTATACTTTCAAGCGGGTCGATGTCCTTGGCAAAATAAGGATTCCAGATTTGAAAACAATACTCAATCAGAGGACGACTGTAGGTTTTGTTAATTTTTTGAAATGTCTGTATCGTCAATACTTGAAAAGCTTTCTTTACCAAATATAGAAGTGAGTTTGCCCGTTTTACGATGTTTTCAATATGGTTTGCCCATTTCTAGTTGTCCGTTATCGTTATACCGAGATGCATTTCTTAGGGTTGATTTTAATAACCCAGACTTGAGTCCATTTTGTGATTTCATCTAAAGCTTCTCTTAACGTTCCACAACTCAAAACAGCATCTGCAGTAAGCTAACATCATTGTTTAAATTTGAATTTTCAGCGTCCCTTTGGCGGCGGCGGGGCGAGTCCAGGGGAGAGCAGCGGGCGGGCGGCGCTTGAGAGCCGGCGCACGGGGCGGAGCGGCGGGCAGCGGACGGGCCGGCGCGGCGGCTGGCGAAGGAGGCGGCGCAGTGGCTGGCGGGCGAGGCGGCGCGGCGGGCGCCGGGCGCCGGGGGCGGGCAGCCGGCGGGGGGCGACGGGGGCGAGCGGCGGCGGGGTCGAGGGGGTTTAGAGGCGGTAGGCACGCCGCCAACAGAGCTGTGCTCGGTGAGACTGTGTGGTGTCGAGGTGATCCGATTATTGAAGTATGTAAGAATGATGAAGACATCCCCGCGCCATTGAAAGAGTTAGTGGATAAGGCGGAGAAGGTTTCTCGTGATCGGCGCGCTAGGGAGACAGCAAGGTTATTGCGGCTGCGGGACGTCGGCACGAATGCGGACGAAAGCGACGAGAACGAGTTGTCAGTGGATGCGGAATCCATCATATCGCGGGAACTGTTCGAAGGAGATAGAACGGCAATGCAATTCCAGTGGTTCCCTATGGATACTTTTAGGGGCCGCCGGGAAGAATTTCATTGTCGCGCTGGTCCTACCGTTCAGGTCCAAAGTGAATATGAGGCGTTCCGCTCTTTTTGGGACGATCAAATTCTGGAGCATATCGTGCAGGAAACTAATCGGTATGCTATAGAACTGTCGGCTGCTTCGGAAAGGTTTGCTAGAGATTGGTACGAGACAAATGTGCATGAAATAATGATACTTCTTGCATTTTACCTTTTGAGTGGCATTGTTAGGCTGCCATCACAAAATGATAAATTTTCAAATCATCCCCTGTTGAAAAACCCCGTGTTTAGAAATCTAATATCAAAAGACCGTTTTTGGTATTTAAGCGGAGCCCTTCATTTTGTAGACAAGTCTACCCGCACGCCCGACTCACCCAGGACTTTCTGTCTTGGTCCATTGGTTGATCACTTCAACGAAAAGTTTCAAACTAATTACGTGATGGAACAAGACATATCGTTGGATGAGTCGTTGCTGTTATGGAAAGGTAACCTGCTCTTCAAGCAGTTCATTAAAACTAAATCCGCCAAATTCGGCATTAAAACATTTGAAATTTGCGAATCGACTACTGGTTACCTGTGGTCGTTTCATATTTATACGGGTAAAAATCACGCTGATCAATCTCCGCTTCCAAAGAGCACCGAGATTGTCGCACGCCTCATGAAGCCTCTTCTAAACAAAGGCTATATTTTGTACATGGATAATTGGTTCAATTCGCCTATGTTATCAAGGTTTCTGAAGCGGAACAAAACAGATTGTGTTGGCACTTTGCGTAGATCGCGCAAAAATGTGCCGGCACTGCTCCAACTGGCAAAGGTTGATCAAGGCACTTGTCTAGCACGGCATTCCGGGGATGTTGTTGTGATGGCTTACCAAGATAAGAACCAGATTTACGTAACGTCAACATACCATACCACTGAGTCTCTACTAATAGACGGTAGACCTGGACGTCCATCACACTATAGACCGGCGCTTATTGCGGACTACAATCTCAAAATGGGTGGTGTTGACAAGAAGGATCAACAGCTAGAGCCTTTCCTGGTTGAAACTAAAAAAAATATGAAGTGGTACAAGAAACTTTTCAAGAGACTCCTCAATGTATCTGTATTTAACAGTTGCATTGTCTTCAGAAAGTGTTTTCCCGAGAAGAGAATGATTTCTCACAAGGACTTTCGATTAAATTTGATTGAAGAGATTATGGAGCAGCATTTGGCTCATGTCCCTCTTCGAGCAAGTCATGTACGACCAACCAGAGACGTCCGCTTACCAGCTGTACGTTTTTCAGGCTCTGGGCATGGACATTACCCAGAGCTAATACCTGCCAATGCTGCAGGTAGTACTCCGCGAATTCAATGTATCTGGTGCAAACTACGTCGTCCTCGAGTACCAGGTAAGATTGGACCAAGAACCAGGTTCCAGTGTAAGAAGTGCTTAAAGCCACTGTGTTTGGAACCACCTTGTTTCGAGGAATTCCATACATTGGAGTAGGCTGATTCTCTGTTTTATAGTGATTTTTATAAAAATAGTTGACATTAGTTTACCTATAGTATCATTATTTCAGTACGATGGATGGATGGATGTGTGATGATTGATTGGATCTGTAGAATTTGGGGGGGGGGGGGTGT
Organism: Micropterix aruncella; assembly: GCA_944548615.1. Classification (NCBI taxonomy): domain Eukaryota; kingdom Metazoa; phylum Arthropoda; class Insecta; order Lepidoptera; family Micropterigidae; genus Micropterix; species Micropterix aruncella. The sequence goes on along the minus strand of OX155973.1, from coordinate 8,356,775 downwards.
TGGCTCGGTGCTCGATACAAACTAAAAGTTATCCAAAATCGAAGACTATCGCGGTTGTGACATTATAAATAGGATAGAAAACGAATTTACCACGTGAAATTTGTAGGACCCGACGTTTCGGTCACGTTGTCTACCCTAGACAAAGGCGGCTGCAACGTCACCGAAACGTGGGGTCCTACAAATTTCTCGCGGTAAATTTGTTTTCTATCCTATTTATAAAAGTTATCCATCTCTGATACTTGGTAATAACTATATTTCATCATTAGGTATAATTTTATGTACCAACTGATAAACTGTATGACTCACACTGAGAAAAATATTAGATTGATTCTTACATAATGTTTTATATAGAATAACGATGTTTTACTCTAAAATCGAAGACTATCGCGGTTGTTTGACATTATAAATAGGATAGAAAACGAATTTACCGCGTGAAATTTGTAGGACCCGACGTTTCGGTGACGTTGCAGCCGCCGTTGTCTACCCTAGACAACGGCGGCTGCAACGTCACCGAAACGTCGGGTCCTACAAATTTCACGCGGTAAATTCGTTTTCTATTCTATTTATGAGGTTTTACTCGAAATTTTGTTGTATTACAAGGAGTTTTGATGAAACTCCATTACTCGATTATATGTATCATTATATTTTAACATGATTCATGTGTCCGACTAACCGTACGTATACTACTACATGCTGCCATGTTAGAAGCGAGATCCCAAGTCGCACCTAATGAAATATACGTAATCCTTGTTGAAACATGCGTATTTCCGTGTATTACAGCGCTATATTTTTCTCAGTGTACAGCTTGTTTGTATCGGCAAGCCACAAGTTGCCGCCGTCGCTCACTACTCACTACCGTTGAATAAGCCGATACTCCGCAATTTTTTAATTGTTTATATTTTTCTATGTTTCGTTTGTATTCTATTTTTTTTATTCATACGTAATCACGCTGTGATGTAACATGATGTGTTTTTTGTGATACATTATAAGTTTTTATCAAATGTGGCAATTTTTAAACGTTCATGTATTTTGTACTGGAAATTTAGTACCAATAAAAAAATTGAAAGCATAAGTCGCATAAAATATAATTGATAAAATCCAATCTTGTCAACTTTTTTCACTTAGATTTTTTTTGTCAATTTTTTCTATGTTTCCTTTGTATATAAAGAAACCAATACATGTATACCTAATCCAACTGATGAAAGTTTTTATTTTAGTCGGTACAATTGTTTTATTTGTTTATTTTGTATTACATGTTTGTTTTATTTTTATCAAATGAGTGTTGTTACTATAAAATTTTGTACTGGAAATTTAGTAAATAAAAAAAAAATGGTTTGTTGAGTTTTCTTCTAGGATTTTTTAATAATAATAATTATTATTATTATAAATAGCTTTTAAAACGAATTTACCGCGTGAAGTTTGTAGCACCCGACGTTTCGGCGATGTTGCAGCGGCCGCTGTCCAGTCTACTCTGGATAACGGCGGCTGCAACGTCGCCGAAACGTCGGGTGCTACAAACTTCACGCGGTAAATTCGTTTTTTAACCACTTTGTATAATGCCTTTGCCATTATTATAAAATCAAAAACTTAACGCGTTTGTTTGACATTATAAATAGCTTTATAAACGAATTTACCGCGTGAAGTTTGTAGCACCCGACGTTTCGGCGATGTTGCAGCGGCCGCTGTCCAGTCTACCCTGGACAACGGCGGCTGCAACGTCGCCGAAACGTCGGGTGCCACAAAGTTCACGCGGTAAATTCGTTTATAAAGCTATTTATAATGTCAAACAACCGCGATAATCTTTTTCATAATAATTGCAAAGGCATGATACAAATGTGGTTAAAAAACGAATTTACCACGTAAAGTTTAGACACCAACGTTTCGGCGACGTTGCAGCCGCCGCTGTCCAGTCTACCCTGGGCAACGTCGCCGAAACGTCGGGTGCTACACACTTCACGCGGTAAATTCGTTTATAAAGCTATAATGTGAAGCAACCGCGATAGTCTGATTTCATAATAATTGCAAAGGCATACAAAAGTGGTTAGAAGTTTTTCGAATGTATTGAAAACTTGACGCTTATTAGATGTCCAATAACTAATTATTATACTCCAGTCACATTTCATAGAAGAAACTAGAAAATCACACTCCGAATTTGCCTAAACAAATGAGCACGCACCGCGGCGATATTGCATAGACAGGCGCGCTGCCTAATTTTATCGATATTCGCGAAATCGCGGGGTGCGCATACCTATTTGTTTACGTAATTAGTATGAAAGAATTACCATATTTTGAGTGTGATTTCCTATAGTTTTTCTATGAAATGTGACTCTTTAGAGTATAATAATTAGTTATTAGACATATAATAAGCACATAATAACACAATATATTTGAAAAACTTTATCCACTTTTGTATTATGACCTGTCAAAATTAATACCAAATTTTCGTCACCGACTCGCAAAAGTTTGGATTTTTCTGTAATATCAGACAAAGTTGAAAAGTCTGGTATGATTTTATAAGAAGTGTAGTGTAGTGGAAAAGTTATTATGAAAGAATTTCATATAAATAAAGTCCCTAAGTAGTCAGAAATACAAAATTAAAAAAAAAAATTTTTACGAGGAGACATCAAATTTTTCTTGGTTATTATGACCGAAAAACTAAATATTTTTGTATGCAAAGAAGTAAAACAAAATAATGGTTTTGGTAAAGCATTTAATAAAGAACATAACTGTAAATACAATTTCCGCATAGACTTTCGTGTTTTGTGATAAAAACATCGAAATGATAAATAGGCGAGTTTTTTCACTTCGCCAAATTTGTAATTTGTCGCCATTATTATCTTAATTGATTTACGAGATAAGATTATAATGTTTTATATGTCAAATTTCAATGCGATCATTTTACAGTTCTTCTTTTTACGATCCGTATAGTGGTTTACAAGTTATGGTCGTTTTTATCAAGGTCGTCGACTGGCGTTGATTTCGCGCGCGAAAATGTCGCGCGCAAAAGTGATGGGTGAGTTTTTACCTCGCAACAGGAGGGGTTAAACTATATACACTATAAATGTGATTGTTTTTGGCGACGGCCGGCAGTGTTCCGCGAACAGTCTGACGAGGAGGGTGTTGCTGCGCTGCAATCCGCGTCCGCGAAACTGTAATATGTTTGCTGTTTTGCGACTTTGAAATAATCGAAAATGCCGCCGATAAGGAAAGCTGCAAAAAGTTGGGCTAAAAAGGCCATGAAAATGAACGAAGTATTTTAAGTAAAATACAAAATACCTATTCCTACAAAGAGTCAAAGTGTACGTAAGAAAGCGAAAAATTGTAGGTAGGTAGGTACCTACCTGCAATTTTACTTTCCCGAAAAGGAAAGTATTGTGATCGCGCTAAAAAAAATTCGAGATGATGTCGGAAATATACATTTTGAGACCCCCTAAGACGATTGTGACCATTTTCAGACCGATCTCTTTTTGTGTGTATGTATGTGTATATATATATGTGTGTATGTGTGTATGTATGTGTGTATTCTTCCACGATAGCGCCCAGACGCTTAATCTGATTGAGCTGAAATTTGGTATATAAGCTCCTGTTAACCGTCGGTGGAACCTACGGTTGGGGTACCTGCCATACAAATATGGGGTACCTGGATTACAAATTGTCCCCGTTTTTTAAAATTTCTTTCGCAATATAGTTGGGGTCAGTGTGAATAGTCCAGTTGCATATTATTTTTAAATTTCTGCCGCCAATCGAAAGTTTGGGGTGACACAACCGATTTTTTTTGCTTAGTAGGTGTTTCTCGCGTTCCCTTTTCTATACCTATCCAATTATCTGCAAATAGATAATTATTATAACCTACAACACCTAGTTACCTACACCTACTAATGGATTATGTAAATCATTTGTAAGTAGGTACTTTATTTAACCTACTCATTTTTTTAGGACGTCAAGAAAAATACAAATTGAAGAAACAATGTGTGTGGATTGTAGTGTCACTAAGTGAGAAACTAGTTTGCATCTTTATGCTATTATTCAGTCATATATCAAATTTATCAAAGATAACTTTACACTTGCAATATTCCGCCAAATCAACCACGTCCTTTGGACCATTGTGGCATACTGTCACCGAAAATTATAAGTGTCAACGAAACAAACGATAGCACCAAATTAGTTCAGTTAGTGTAGAAAACAGTGTAATCTACCTATTTCAAGTCAACCTAATATTGATTATTTATTGGTAATATCATAAAAGTTATAATTTAATGTTCATACTTTGTTTATAATATACTATCTGCGGCCCGCGGTTTCACCCGCGTGGTGATGGAAAATTGTGATAATGATGATAGAAAACTATATATCTTTATAAATTATAGCCTATGTGTTATTCTCATGTGTAAGCTATATTATTGTAAAGTTTCATCAAAATCCATTATGTAGTTTTTGCGTGAAAGAGTAACAAACATCCATACCTACATACATTCTTAAAAACTTTCGCGTTTATAAAAGTAGTAGGATTGTTTCAGCTCAACATTTCATCAACTTCGGAAAAATGGTCCAAGTATTGAAGGTAGACGAATTATAAACATTAATGATTTTTTTTCATTGAATCCGATTCTCCAGACGATTTATATGTAAATCATTCCGCTGTAGCTGGAATGGTCGCTCTTGGCGGTGGACACTGGCAACTTCAAGAACTTTCCGCCGTTTTAGACCTTCCTCTGATGACGTCTAAAATATACCAAAAGTGCCATGCAATCATAACAAAAGAGATTGAAAAAAATTCGATTTACTCGATAAATCTGGCTGCGATAAAAGAAAGACAGATGGCGAGTGCTGAAGGAAGAGTAGACAAAAATGAGATTCCCATAATTGATGTGATTGTAGATGGCTGTTGGAGTAAGATAAATTACAAAAAAAATATTCCGCTTTGTCTGGGGCAGCAACCATAATTGGTAAAAGGACTGGCGAAGTGCTATTTTTGGGCGTACGAAACAAATACAGCTGTATCTGTGCAAGAGCAGAAAAAAGAAAGATCGAGCACAAAACACACGTGTGCTATAAAACTTGCTATAAAAATTATAACGGTCCGTCTACTGGCATGGAATCCGATATTCTAGAGGGTTTTAAATGCTCAATTGAAATGCATGGCCTCATATACGGCAGAATGGTTTCTGATAGCGATTCTAACACATACGCCAAAATATTGAAAGTCACCCGTATGACCACCTCACGGTAGAAAAAACTGAGTGCAGAAACCATGTACCTACTTAGAAACTTATGCAATAAATTAGTCCAGCTACAAACGGACACAAAATATCTATTGCGATTCAGAAAGCATTTGACACAGAAAAAATCATGATCCTAAGAAAAACAATTCGCAAGATCATAAAGATTTATAAAACTGATACTGAATCATATAGAAGGTGCAATATTGAGCCATTCTATAATGATCTTCTGTTGACACATTTGCACGCTTTTGGCGATCATAGTCGGTGCAAAGCAAGCTTTTGCACTGAGATGAATAAATCAGATATGATATCGGAAGCAGACGACATTTTTTTTAAAAAGTACTCTCTGGGGTAGAATATGTTTCCTTATGTCAAATGTTGCTTCATATGCTCCAAGTTTAATTCATGATGTAGACAGTAACTTAGTAGAACGGTTTAACAGTATAGTGGCGAAGCTTGTTGGTGGTAAAAGAACAAATTTGAACCTCAAAGGTTCCTACCAGACAAGGTACCAAGCCGCTTTGGTTTCATTTAACTCGCACAAATTGATGTCTTCTCTTTACAAAAATGTCATAGGTCGTAGTCCCACAGGCAAAATAAAACATTTGGAAAAGCAGCGATTGCAAACGATGGTCAGTATGAGAAAAATCAGTCGAAAGAAAAACAGATTACTATTTTCAAAAGGAAATGAAGCAAATTATGCAAAAAAGTGTGAAAAACCAGACATGCCGCAAGAAATATTGCGGGTAATAAAACCATGCGGTTGTTTATAAATAAAGAGATAGATACCCTTCCTCGGAGCTTCTCCCGACGGTGTTGTAGGTGACGACTTGATCGTCGAAATCAAATGTCCTGTCACTGCATTTCAGGAAGCCATCAAAAGCGGAAAGTTACCATTTTATAAAATAAGCAAAAATGGAATCTTACATTTATTTATGTTTTCAGTTTCTTTATTCTACCATATCTTCTAAACGCTTCCACCGATTTAGTAGTATGTGGTATTGTCATTCCGAGTGTCATGTGGTACTGTCCAAATATCAAGAAGGCAGTGTCTAAAAGTCCAAACGTCCAAATTTAAATTTAAGTAAATTGGGTACATTCCGGAAATATACATCTATCTATATGGATAAATACACAAACCACACATTTTTCATAAAAAAAACTGTAATGAAAATAATTATAAATACAATAGTTCATTTTCTGAAACGGCAGTCGTGTTTTTTAGTAAGTCGCTTATATTATTTTTATTTCTACATGAAAGTATCCTCATAAAAACAAATTGTTTCAAACGGGCTGATTTAAATTGTTTTAAAGTTTTGAATATTTCAGTCATAAAATTGCGCTGCAACGACAATACGTTTCTTAACTACTCTCTAAATATTTGTAACTTCTCAGAAGTCCACCAAGTGCCTAATAATATACCTGATTGTGGATCATCATTAACGCAGGTAAAAAAATGTATATATAAAATATTATCCCTTTGCATCATACATATTATCGCTTCGCAATCGTCGTATGAATTTCATACAATATTTCGGCAACAGTCGAGTGATTTTTTAAGCGCGGGCGGGGGGAAACGGAAAGCAATAGGCCACGCCTCATCGTCCAAGGTCATTGGCGTTCATACGCGCCTTAATAAGGAAGACCTTAACGGCTGCAAAGGCGGAAATGGAGTCCCTTGGAACGGCGGAGCAGGTGGAAGGGATACCCATCCCCTTCCATAACAGGGAGCTAACCCCACATATTGGGGTGTCTAGACTCTAGATTATGTTGGAGCGGTACTGTGAGGCACAATTATTATGAAGAACTGATTGATTATAAAACCCAATAATTTGACCAACGATAACAATAATGACATTTGATTATTAGCGCCATAAATCGCATTTTTATAGACTGATTAAATCAGCAAAAATAATGCGGACACATAGAATGCCATATATTGGTCTATCTGAAAATTGAAATACGTAATTATTACGTATCTAACTAAACCTGTATACCAAATAAAAAATTGACATATTTATCTACATAATATACAACTGAGAGTGCGTTTACTGTTCTAACAATACAATACAATCAACTACTCCAGTAGATGGGCATTCCTACACTTGGATGCGTCACAAAATTAAATGCTAAAAATTTAATTATTAAAAACATAACTATTATGACTATTATCAACATGGAAAATAAACTCAGAATTTTCAAACTCCCTTATACCTTTCATTGGGTTTCTTACCATATTATTAACAATTATCTTTTTAAATTGGTCCTCTCCAAGGCTTTCATTTACTATGTAGTCTTATTTTTATATAATATATTATATTATAATTTATTATAATATAATATATTATAATATAATATATTATATTATAATATATTATAATATAATATATTATAATATTACAAATCGGTATACTGTTCTAGCTCAGATTACCATGAATTAAAAAATCGGTTGTGTCACACCAAAACTTTCCTGGCAAGGAGGCAACCCCTCCCCCCACGCGCCAATCCTACCAACCCTCCAACCCCATCCCCTAAACTACCTCCCCCCAACCCCGCCTTCTATACGGTAGAATTTAGAAATTATTTGCTTTGCGTGTATACGATATATTCTGACCAAAATTTCATAAGAGATTGTCGTATGACAATAAATACTCCCATTGTGAAATTTCACAATAAAGAATAGAAAAAAACGAACAAAAAACACCCAGACACACATACCGACCTCAGTCTGGAAATGGTCTTAATCGTCTAGGGGGGGGGGGGGGGGATATTTCCGTTCTAATAAAAAAAAAATTGCGCGTTCTCAACCTAACCGTGTGTTGGTCGGGAAAAACACGCACGCAAGCAACGCAAGAGAGGAAGCGAATACAGCCAGTTAAGTATGTTCTATTTCTTTCAGGTCTGAATACTGACTGCTTAAATGGAGAGGACTGCGCAAGTATTAACGCAGACTGCGTGCAAAATCCAAGAGGATATACACCGGACAAAAAATGTGTGTGCAAAGAAGGATTTATTCCCAACGACGATAGGAGCGAATGCTTAAAAGGTATGGAGCGGCCACCAATCTTACATATCGAGTGCAGAACTTACAAACTTGAGTTGTCAATTACAACGGGCGAACCCGTCACCTCGGGAAGTTTTAACGATTTGTGATCGTTTTGTCTCCCTTGAGGTGAGCGTAGAAGACTTTGGGACGGTACAAACCTACCGTCCAGCAAAGCCACAAGCCTGCCAGAGTCCAATGCCTTACGGCGAGGCACTAGAAAGGTAACCCAGCGGGCCACCTCGCCCCCTGGCTACCAGTTTTGAAAGGATATCTCCGTCTTGAATTAACCATCAGGATACCTCCAACCTCCCGACTGGTTACGGGTCCAAAGTCGCTTGCGCGACATCTACCTGTCGTATATTCAGCGGTGATTCAGTTAGAATCTATCGCGGACCAACTGCATCTTTTGCCCGGCTCTGAATTGAGGATCAGGTAGCCATTTTTCTATTGCAATAAGAGCTCGGCCATATCCCACGAGGAAGTACATCGGCATGACACCAAGCATGTCCAACCAAGCATGTCCAACCAAGCATGTCCAACCGTACGTAGCACGAACTGCCAAGTTCCAGGCGACTAGTCGATACTTAGGCCTCAAACTTTTTAATAAATTTCCTGAAAGATTAAAAGCGATTAAAAACATCGACATTTTCAAGAGATCCATCTGAGTCTATCTGCTTAAAGTCAACATGTATGCTCATAACGACTTCTTAAAATATTTTGAAAATACATACATAGCATCGTATCTACCCATTTAATCTAATACATATTATTTATTGTCAATTGTTTTGTTGTAAACTGTTATGATATATATGTTGTTTTTGAAAATTGGTAAGTTAAAAGTTATATATTGTATATCATCTCTTGGCTAAATTGAGTAACTAGTTTAAGATTAATTAATGTCATTCCTACACAATTGTTATGGTTGTATTTGAAATAATTACTTTTATCTCTTATCTCTTTTTTGGTCATTTAAAAAAAAAAAAATCAGATTCCGAATTTTAAAATATTATATCCCAGTTTCAGTCTATAAGTCAATTATCAATTCCAACCTACAGAGTGAGTTTTTTATTAGTGACATCCTTGTAATGGGTGAATCAGTGCAAGCAAATAAGAAACTTTCGATTAAAAAAATAGGAAAATTCGAAAAATGTTATTTGTCAAAAAAAAGTGTAATAATCGTTGGGCGCGCTGCGCCATCTAGCGGTAGGTAAAATATCGCGAATAAACAAGTTTCGCGACGTTTTACTTAGGTACCGCTAGATGGTGCAGCGTGCTCAACGCTTGACAAATTTTATGGCGAAATGAGACCCCAGAAAAACATTCGAAATGGGCGGACATGCGAAGAAATAGACGGGGTCACTTTTGTTAGGTTCTACCAATAAAAATCCAGCGTTGACGAAGCGTCAGGCACAGATTCTACGTCGCTCGTGCCGGCGACCAGGTGTAAACAAAACTTTCTATCGCAGCGCTAGCACAGAATGACTATATTTGCGAAGTGGTGGTATAATGGTGTTAATGGCAAAGCATATTTAATATAACTTTCAGAGCGCTCTCACGTTTTAATTAATTGTAAATAATTTAGGGCCTAAATAAAAAATGTGGCTAAGCGCGACGCTAGTAGAGTGAATTAACCAGTCAATTCAGTATTCAGTATTTCAGTATTCAATTTATTTATTCAGAATATACAATAAAAGCATGAATTATGAATTAAAGCTAATTATCGCATATTAGAATTCGTCAGTGTATATGTAGATATAAAACTATTAAAGCATAAATATTAATTCGACAATAGCGTTGACTAAAGTCGGCTTTACACGCAGACAAATAAAATAAAAAAAAAAAAAAATAGAGCTGAATCCATGTACATGAGTATACATATAAAATAGATAATTATTATAAGAAAATTAATAGTCATCAAGCACTTTATACAAAAAATAATCACACAATAGGAAGTATCAAAACAAAATTGAAAAAAAACAACGTATGTATATGATCAGGTATGTTACACGCGTATCTACATATTAAATATTAAATTCATAATATTATAATTAAATAATAAAAACTAAAATGAGGTACCTGAAAGTTACATATTAATGTTATTCCCATTTGAAAGAATTGGCATGCTCAAAAAAATCACCCAGCTTATAGAAAGCATGTGTGGATTGCAGCTTTTGTTTCATAAATCTTTTAAACGCCTTTGTTTCCATCTTTCTTGTGGAGAGTGGTAGCTGGTTAAAGAGCTTATAGCTTTATTTTAATTTAATGAAATTAAAATAAAACTCACTCACCGCTTACATTGTAGGAGTAGTCGCACCTGAAATCAGTTAGAAGCCTTAATGTCCGAGGCAATGAGCAACTTTTTTGGGTCCAAATTGTAAATTGGTTGCTTATCGAGTGATTCGCTTAGAAACTTTTTTTAAATTAGCGCTTATATTTTTCAAAAAAATCATAAAACTAAAATTCTTCCGATATGATCGTTCCCAGATATCATGTCACCTTTACAGTCAAATTGTTCAAATGTACAAAAAAAGTTTTTTTTAGTTTTCTATCAAAAGTTGCTTAATTGCTCGTTCTGATTCAACCTCTACAAGGATGTCACTAACAAATAGCTTACGATGTATAAGTAATATTTAATGATTCTAGGTAAATAATATATAATGATTCCAGTAAGTAATATATAATGATTCCAGTAAGTAATATTTAATGATTCTAGGTAAGTATTATGCTGATAGGCCACCCTATCAGCATATTACTCAGCATCAAGGAGATGCTGATAGGCCACCCTTTCTATAATCTGGCCGAATTTGAGGGCCATGATTTTTCAAATATTGTGCCTATTTAAATTACTTAAAAAGTAGAGCCTTATTGTCTGATTATTTTATATGGTCTTATATCTGTACTTTTAGTTTAATAAGCACAACGTAGCTTTAATTTGATTATTTAATATTTTACCGACAATTTGAATATTACGATAAATAATTTTACTACGTATCTTTTCGAATTACTAACTACTTCAAATGTTAGGCTTCTATTTTGATTACTTATATTTATAGTTTGACAATCTAGTAGTTAATTCTTGACTACCTATGTATGTTCAGTAAAGAGTAGTAACGAGACTTACTAAATAAACCAATTGTTTTGACACGTCCAAGAGCGATCTTTAGCCGTCAATTGGACACGACGAAAATGTAATGTAATGTAATGATTTCAGTAAGTAATACTTAATGATTCCAGTAAAATACTGGTTTCGAAATCGTAGTACCCCTTAAGCAATCTAATATGCTATATAATTAATGTTTATACCTATCTAGACGGCATCTGATCTCTCACGTATCGTATTAATCCCTTTGATCTAACTTTCCCGATTATGACTTATTTTTTTGTTTGTTTTAGAGCAAGGAATATACGGAGGCGCGTGTACTTTCAATAGGCAATGCACTTCTGTCTTCGGGCCAGGATCCGCTTGTACGAGCAGCGGATGTGTTTGCTTGGACAACTTCAACTACGATTCCCAATATGTCTCATGCATGAGAAATTAATTTAAAATGTACATCATGAAATAAATATACTTAATAAATAAATATGGTAAATAAAAATATCATATTTTTAATATACAACTATACTAGCTGACCCGGCGAACTTCGTACCGCCTAACAGTCAATGAATGTCGTGTTACAGATTAACTGAACTTAATTTATGTTTTTAAGAAGCTTGATATATTTTCCTTAGTTTATAAAAAATACGTTTTTGAACGCACGCATAAATATTTGACAACCAATATATAATGTCAATCCTTTTTCATTACTGACATTATTCTACATTTGTGAAATCTAAAATACGCCATTATCCGAATATTATGGATATATATCTTGTTGATTCGAAACCTTTATTTATATACGTTCTCTAAATTGAGGGGAAAGTCCCGTATCGACGGGATGAACATTAAATGTTTGACAGTTACGAAACTCAAGTACATTTTGTATGGGAAAATGTTTTTTCTTTTATTTTCTTTTTCGTCAAATTTCCAATGTTTTTAATAGTTATTCTGCTAATCGGGATGGAGACAAATACAACAAATCAAAAACCATGAAAACTAGCTCATTTAATTTGTTTTATTTTCGTTGTAACTTTTGATATTAATGTTACGCAACATGCATAGGAAATAATTTAAAAAAAAAAAAGGATTTCAGATGCCTTCATAATTTTTTACAAATTATTTATTGACTTCAAATTATGAGCAGATTCAATATACAAAAGTCTTAACCTAACTACGCTGCTGCCTGTTCCAAGGTAGACAATTTATTTTAATTACGTATCCTAAGAAATCTATAGTATTATATTTATATAAATAAACGAAATCATACTTAATGTCACAGAAATATCTTAATTACCTAATTGGAACGAAATTTCTCGGTTTAGAAATTGATCAAAAATTACAATGGTCTGATCACTTAAATGATCTCAGTAAAAAATTGTGCAGTGCCATATTCGCCATTAGAAAGATAAGAAGTTTATGCGGTTTTGAAGCAGCTAAATCCGTCTATTTTGCATATTTCCACTCTCTAATAACGTATGGCCTACTGTTTTGGGGAATGGCACCAAACTCAAAAAGAATTTTTCTCCTCCAGAAAAGAGCGGTACGCAGTTTATATAGAGTCTCACCGAGAAGTTCTTGTAAGCCGCTATTTGTAAAATCAGGAATAATGACTCTATTTTCTTCTTACATCTACCAAAATATTATGTACGCTCGTAGACACCTAACAGAAGCTCCGGTGAATAGTGATTTTCATCATCACGATACGAGGAATAAATCCAATCTCCACATAAACCGACAGCGACTTAGCAAAGTGCGATACAGTTTTATTCATCAAAATTTGTCGTTCTATAATAAGATTCCAGAGCAAATGAAAAGCCTCGGAGAGGTCCAATTTAAAAAGATAATCATAAATAATTTGGTAAGAAACCCAATTTATGGTATAAGGGAGTTTGAAAATTCTGAGTCTATTTTCCATGTTGATGATTAATGAAATGCGTAAAGTTTTAAACATAACGGTATTATGATAGCTGACATTCTAATTCTCATATAATTTATTAACTATTCATTTTTAAAAAAAATACGAAAGCATTATTGCTGGATTGACAATAAAATATATATTTTTTGATTATTCTACATAGAATTTGCATTTCTATTTTAATATATTATTCTCCTTGACTCTTAAATCACATTAGTATATTTTGATTATTTGTATATAGGTAATATTGAATATAATATTACAGCGATGACAACTATCACGATAGTTATGTTTTTAATAATTAAATTTTTAGCATTTAATTTTGTGACGCATCCAAGTGTAGGAATGCCTATCTACTGGAGTAGTTGATTGTATTGTATTGTATTGTATTAAAAATTCGTAAGAAAATGTCTTGAAAATTGTCAATAACCTATTATTTTATTTTAAAACATGATAAAAATTAATACATATTTATGTATATATTAATAAGTATTAATAATATACAAAATAAATTCACAAAATGAAGATTCAATTATCTAATATGGTGTTCAATATCTGCATTTGTACAATTTAAGAGGTAGGCACTCAAACTATTTTTAAATTTATATGACATTTTAATGTTTTAATAAGGGTAGTAATAACGTTGTACATCCAAACAAGCAAATAAAGAAAATAATTAATTATGATAAAATAGTTTACGAATTCAGCCAATATGATTGGAATCAGTTATATCAGATTAGAGATGCTATCGACGCCTATAACTTATTTTTTTCCACCTTAAGTAACATTATACAGAAACATACAACATCGAAAACTGTAATTATAAAACATAAAAATAAAAAAATTACACCGTGGATTACTGATGGACTCCTCTTTTGTATTCACAGGCGTGATAAAATGCACGCAGCGTTAAGAAAAACACCGGACAATGCAATGCTGAGGCAGAAATACACTCGTTATCGAAATTTATGTAATAAAATTATTAAATTGACTAAGCAGCAATACTTTAAAAAACAAATAACTGACTCAGCCGGGGACCCACGAAAAATCTGGATAAATATAAAAGAAGCGGCGAATTATAAAAATAGAAAGGATGTAAATTTAAATAGTATTAAAATTGACAATCAAATTATTACAATGAAAGATAATCCTGAAAAGTTACTAAATTGTACAAATAGTCACTTTTGTAATGTTGGCTCCAAATTAGCAGAAAAGTTTCGTGGGATAAATAGCTCTGTAATTACTGACCTAAGTAAATCTGATACGTTACCTGTGTCCATGTACCTAACGCCTACAAATAGAGACGAAGTTAAGAAAGTAATAGGCAGCCTTAAAAATAGGTCAGCGGTGGGGGGTGATGGGGTCGGGACATGCGTATTTAAACTAGCTGAAACCTATCTCAGCCAGCCTATTGCTTTTATCATTAATGTGAGTTTTAAAAGCGGAATTTTTCCTGACAAATTAAAAATTGCCAAAGTAATTCCAATACATAAAGGGGGAGATAAGCAGGACCTCAATAACTATCGACCTATCTCCATTTTAAACACGATCTCCAAGATCTTCGAGAAAGTTGCAAAGGCGAGACTCTATAAATTTTTAATTGAAAATAAAATACTCTCAGACAATCAGTTCGGTTTTAGGGAAGGTTTAGGGACAACAGACGCTATAGCAGCCTTAACTGAATTTATAGTCAAAACGGTGGATAAAGGAGACAAGTGTCTAGGAGTTTTCCTTGACCTTGCAAAGGCTTTTGACTCCGTTCCTCATAATATATTATTATGCAAACTGAGCAGTGTAGGAATTAACTATACAAGTCTTAAATGGTTTGATAGTTACCTATCCAACAGGGTACAAAGTGTCACCATCCAGGGCCTCCAGAGTAAAAGCCAGCATCTCACGTATGGTGTGCCACAGGGTAGCGTTTTGGGACCCATTTTATTCCTCGTCTACATAAATGACCTATGTCAGTTACCAGTAGGTAAAATCATCACATATGCCGATGACACTGTTATACTATTCAAGGGTTCAAACTGGGATTACACATTTGAGAAAGCAAACGAGGGCATGGAAATTGTTAAAAATTGGCTAGGAAACTTTATGTTGACGCTTAATGTTGGCAAAACCAAATACATGCATTTAGTATAACAACCAGAGGTCAACCCACTACTAATAAAACTATTGTAATACACGAGTGCGATAGCGTAGAGTCTTGTAACTGTCAGCCTATACAAAGAGAAATATCTTGGAAATATCTAGGCATCACTCTAGATTGCTTTCTCCGTTGGGATTCTCATATACATAACGTGGCTACGAAGGTGCGAATCCTTGGATATGTTTTCAAAGAACTGAGGAATATTCTGGATTCCAAAACACTAAAAACTGTTTATTATGCTTTATGTGAATCGCTTATTACTTACGGCATAATTGGATGGGGTGGATGTGGTAAAACCCTGCTAGAGCCATTGCAAGTTGCGCAGAAATTTATATTAAAAATTATTCTACGTAGACCATATCGCCATCCCACTAATGAACTTTATAAGGAAGCTAAAGTTCTTGACTGTAGGCAACTTTTTCTAAAAACTTCTCTCTTAAGGCTATTTTTGGACAGTAACTCAAATTTAGGAATAATTCAGAACCGGCGACCAACGAGACAAGTTTTAGAAAATAGCTCAATAATACCCAGAAGGAAAACATCATTTGGACAAAGACATTACTCTTTCATTGCGCCGAGATTTTACAATCTGATCAATATGGAAATAAAAATGAACTTGACATTCAGGGAATTCAAAAATAAACTAAAGAAATGGTTATCGAATCATGACAGACTAACCATACATCAAATGTTAGAAATAATAGTATAATAAAACTTAGAAGTGCACAAATTATTAACATATTTTTAAACATATATGTTAAGTATATTTTAACATTGAACTAACTACCAAAAATTATTTGACTTTGACAATGAAGTATACTTTTTAGACTAGGTAATTTTATATTAATAAATATTAATGACCGTTTCTTCCTTTTCTCACATATAACTTTATTTATTTTATTTAATCGAATTTTATATGATATTTATTGCAGATTAAATAATGGAATTGCATTTTATTTATTATATTATCTTTTAAGATTTTTTTATTATTATTTTTTTTTATTTTATTCTGAAGACCACATTTTAGGGCAATTTAGTGTCATTAGCTTTTTACTAAAACTTGTATATTTGTAAGCAACCAAGCAATCAAGCAATCTTGATTGTAATATTGGAGTCCTGTCCACCCTAGAACGGGCTAGTCCCAGTTGGGTGACAGAAACAAACAAGCAAAAGGTTAAGGGTTTGCCATTCGGTTCCTGTTATTTTTATAAGCTAATCAATGTTTCATAGTAATTAATTCTTAAATAAATAAATAAATAAATGTTTGGTGGTAGGCCATTATAACATTGGGGGGCAAGATTGTTGCAGTTAATGGCAACATTAGAATATTATGTTGGTTTAATTGTAATATGGCAACACGGGAAAAAGGGCTTCTTCCGGCGATCTCGGCCAAAAATATACCTTGTGAAAGTGCTCCGTGAGTTTTAATCGATTTCTACTGCATCCCGAACATCAGACCAGCAGAAAAACCAAGAAAAACAGTCCACTACTCTACATGGTCCTTCAAACCAGCGAAGATATCGTGGTGCAGCGAAAACGGAGCCTTTCGCAGCAAATTCATTTGGCCGCAAGTATAAGATCGTCCGCCATTTTTTCATCGGTCTACGGCAGTCAGTCGTCGGTTCACAGCAGCGCACTTGGTTCGTCCCAACATTTTTTGGGCGAACGCGTTTCCGTGACCGCAATCACCGGTGAGGTTCGGCGTTGCCAGCGTTTACCCTTTGTACGAGTACGCACGAAAGAGGACATCGCAGGTAACCCGCAAGTACGAGCTGCAATATACGGCAGCCGATAGCAAAAAAGGCGCAAGGATTGACCATCAACATCATAATCATCAACAGAACGTGTGCGGGAGGGATCACTACAGTTCTACATCCGGCTCGAAGACCATGTAGAGTAGTGGACTGTTTTTCTTGGTTTTTCTGCTGGTCTGATGTTCGGGATGCAGTAGGAATCGATTAAAACTCACGGAGCACTTTCACAAGGTATATTTTTGGCCGAGATCGCCGGAAGAAGCCCTTTTTCCCGTGTTGCCATATTACAATTAAACCAACATAATATTCTAATGTTGCCATTAACTGCAACAAAGATAAGAAAAACTGGATTGGCCAAAATCGGATCTCCTGAGCGGTATTGCAAAATTTGTTTGTTTCCATCTTCTTGTCACACGAGATTGCTGGCTCACAATTATTTTTTTCTGTTTTCCTAACTCACAATTAGCAGCCAACATTATGCATTCCTGCCAACCTCGATACAGAAGCGCTTCCAGTATGTTCTATGAGTTTGGTGCTAAAAAATGGATCATTTAAAAAGTTCGCTTTCATTTAAAAAGTGGAAAATTTCAAATAACTGTCACCCGAGCACCACCCAAGCCTCTTCAGTTTTTAATTAAACGCTTGAAGTCCGACGAGCGAATCCGTCATGTCATAACATGTCGCACCGTACTTAACCCTTCTTCCCTCTTTCTCTGGCTTTCAAAGGTCGGGAGATCCGAAACATATATGTATTTACTACAAAACGGATTGACTACAAACGGATTTTCGGAGATAGTAATTACAAGTAAAGTAGGTACTACAAATGATTCCAGAAGCTAACGGAAATCGGGTACCTCAATGAAATATACATTTTTGAATAGTTTAGACCTTCAGGATAATGGTTGATTATGGGCAAAAATCGCTCAATATATGGGAAGGGGGTCAAATCGCTCCCATAACTTTTGTTTACACTAATAAACACTAAATTACATCAAGCGACCAGAAATGGTACTAATGTAAAAAGATAGTTCGAAAGAGTACATACAGATGAGTATAGAGGGCGTTGTTCAATACTTTACTCATCCTCTCTACCTTGTTGAACATGACAATAAAACCAATGCACTGGACAGTAAAATTAATAAAGACATCAACTAGTAACTATTCAAATAAAATGTCGCCTAAAATACTAGCAATCATAAAATAATAAACACTTATTTGCCTGTAATTTAGGAAAAAATAAAATTAAACAAAATATTTATTTGCAGCTGTTGCTACAAAAAACATACAGAAAACAAGTAAATCACAAAGATTTAAAATTAAAACTGTAATAGCATAATCTTTGCCAGACTAGGAATATATTGATTAGCATCAATAATATATCAGATTTAATTACTTTTTACAACGTGGTAAAATAGGTCCTAAAATATTCACTACCTCCCAGACTATAGTAGGGCCAAAATCAACGTGCACCTGGAGTCATAAATCATTAGGCCGGACCTCTCGCTCACACTCGCTGTCTTTCGCTCGCACTATAGGGATGCGTGTTTAAAAATAATAATAGCAGTATCGATGGATTATCGATGTATCGATGTAATATCGATGGACTATGATGGATCGATGGTTGGATCGATATATGTAGATGCCAAGAGATATCGATGGATATTATAGATTATGATGAAAATTTTCGTAATAATTTGTAATAATTGCTTTAGTTAGTTTTAAACTAATTTATTAAGAAAAAAATTCGTAAATACAAACTAACGTATACATGCAACAATAAAGTGAAATAAAAGTTTAAAGAATATTAAATATATATTTTAAGTTTTTAAGAGAATAAATTATTTGATTTGATTTGAGTAAATTATCGATAAGCAACGTCGACTTGTTGGGATCCTTACGCGCGTCGTCCGGCCTAATGATTTATGACTCCAGGTGCACGTTGATTTTGGCCCTACTATAGTACTAGTTTGTATGTCGGCTGCGTTGCGAAGTAGCCACTCTGGACGTACGTCCAGAGTGGCTACTTCGCGACGCAGCCGACATAGAAACCAAGCTGAATTATCCGTGGAAATAACAGCTGTAATGCAACCATCCCGCCGATATAAATGGATTCTGCTGTGGTACCATATAAATTACAAATCCTTAATCTGTTTGGATTTGGGTATTGATCGTGTCCTCGGCGCTCCGTCAATGTCGTCTGATTAATTCGAAAGGCAGACCGAGACGAGAAGGTGTGTAATTACTCCTAAACCTGGGATCCACGTCATAACAATACTGCACACCTGCCAAGGGCCACTTCTCTATGTAAGCATCTTCATCAAATTAACATTTAAATGGATTGCGGATTGCGGCTCCATACAAAATGGGACGTTGATTAAGGGATAACATAGGATTAGGGATACGACGCAGAGATTGCTTTTATTTTATGTGCTTTTTCAAATGTTTTTCTTATTTGGTTTTTATTTTATTACTAGCTGACCCGGCGAACTTCGTACCGCCTAACAGTCAATGAATGTCGTGTTACAGATTAGCTGAACTTAATTTATGATTTTATGAAAGTAATACAATGAATACAAAATAAATATTAAGTTCACTACTTTATTAAAAGAAATATAAAAGTACAAAAAATAAGTATATCATTCGCGTGTCAGCAAGATTGTGCAGCATGGGATGCACTCGGTTTAATTCTCTTCATTGAAGCACCTTGTGATATACGACATTTTTTGTATTTTTATCAGGCGCAAGAACAAATAAAGCGGATGATTTACCGATACGTGAACATGTCACGTACAACTGATCATGAGAAAAACACGGATTTACATTTTGTATGGGAAAATGTTTTTTCTTTTATTTTAATTTTCGTCAATTTTCCAATTTATTCTGCCATTCATGACGAAGACAAATACTACAAATGAAAAACCATGAAAATCGGTTCAGCCGTTCTCGAGTTATAAGTGTTCGAACAAACCCGACTTTGTTTTATATATATAGATTTCTCAAGAAACATACAACTAGAGCTGTCAACTACAACGGTCGAACCCGTCACCTCAGGAAGTTTTAACGATATTGGGTCGATCTGTCTCCCGATAGGTGAGCGCAGATGACTTGGGACGAAAGACAATCCACTGTCTAGTTACGCCACCTGCCCGTCAGAGGCCAGAGGGAAAGATACCGAGCGGGCAGGAGCGCGAATTGTCTAGGAGCGCCCGAAGGTTGACTTCTAGGGGAGATTGGCCCGCAGGCCAGCGTCCTACCCTGGCTCGCACTTCTGCGTGGAAGCCGCCGGATGGGTGTTGACCCGTGTGTATGACCGACCCTGAACACATGTGTCTTCGTGCAAACTGCAACAGGGCCCATTAGCTCCCTCAAGAAACATACAGCTATTTCAATGACAGAGAAAAAAAGACGTAGTTATCCATTTAAAACCGGGGGGGGGGGGGGCTGAAGGGTTAAGACGATTAACCCTTCAGGCCTCGGTCCCTCAGCCGATTGACAAGTTGATGTCCCAAAAAATTTTAGTAAAAATTAGTAAAAAAAATTAATTATGTTTTGTTTCACCAAAACATTAATTACTGCCAAACCAATGTATCCATAATTAAAATAAAACATATTAACATAATAAAACATAATAAAATAAAATAAATAAAATTAAAATTAAATTAAAACGGGGCCGTCACGTTGAATCGTGTTTTGGCCGATATCGGCCAATCGGGGCTCTAGGGGTTAAGACCCTTTCCAGATTGAAGTCTGTCTGTCTGTGTGTCTGTGTCCACCAGGAAAGGGGCACATTAATTTTTATATATTTTTTTTACTTTTTTTTTTATTAAGGAAACATACAGCTGGAACAATAAATTTGGCATAACATTATTTTAAGTTAAAAAAATAAAGCTAATTACATGTTTCCACACAAACATTCATAATTTAAACACAACAATATAATTTTGTTTGAAGAATAAACACACATAGGGATATGTGGGAACTGGAAAGAAAGGAGTCATAACAAGTAAATATGTTTTTATGTAAATACATGTTCCATAATATAGTCATACCTACATATTATTTAAAGATATTCTTGTATAAATATTATTTATAATATATTATATATTGCGATTACAATGATAAATCAATACCGTCATTAATAATTGCTTTCTTAAGAGCGAATGATGACTTATTGAATACGTCAATATCGCCGAGCTGCGTATTACAAATTTTACATACCCTATACTATACATGAAACAGTTTTGTGCATAATTAGTACTAACCTGCGGAAGGTGGAATAACTTCGTTTGGCGAGTGAGTCGCGATGGTACACGGAAAGATACCATTACAAGAAGATCAGAACAATCAATGTAACCTGCCAATAGTTTATGGAAAAACACCACGTCTGCGCATTTTCTTCTTGATTGTAAGGATTGAAGCCCATGAAAGGTAGCTGCTTCGTTGTAATAGGGAAAGGATAAGAAGGATCGATAATTCAAATGTTTCAGGAACACATTTTGAATACGTTCAATTCTCTTGACGTGAACATTATAGCTAGGAGACCATATTTGAGAAGCATATTCGAGGTGACTGCGGAAGAAAGCGTAGTACAAGAGAGAATGTTTAACTGCGAAATGTTTTGAAGTTCGAAATACGAATCCCAACATACTATATGCTTTTTTCGTGATGTTATCATATGTCAATCTCGAAATATTGGACTTATTGACTTGAAATTTGGTACACATACAAGCTACACTAATTATACATGGTTATTGCTTCCTTGATAGGTACCTTCAGGAATCAACATCCCGCCGCGGGATTATTTTCTATCCTATGAAAAAATCAATAGTTTTCGAGTTATTTATTTTTTTGTCTCTTTTAACCAATACTATACTCCACGACTTATTTAGTGAATATAAAAATAATTATAAACAGTTTTTTAACCTTTCTCATAGAACTCATGAAATAGCTGCACTTTATTAGATGAAAAGATCTAATAAAGTAGAATTTGCGACTGGCAAAATTAGAAAATGCATTAGCTTTTAGAAGTGATTTTATTTTGACTTTTTCTTATTACATGCGATAAGAAAACTGCATTTACATTTTTATCAATATTTGTAAAATAAGAACGTTTTTATTACAACTATTACAACCTTTACAACCTTTTCAACTCTTTTTACATGATCAAATGATGCCTGCATGCCAAATTTCAGGTCGATCAGATACAGCATTTGGGCGCTATCGTTCGTCGTATCCGGGACACGTCTCTCCAAAAATATGCGGCCTGGATGGCCTTATCGTTTGTCTCTTGTATGTCCTCGTGTGTGATAGTGGTTGACAGTTGTGGGTAGGATAGGAGGTAGTCTTCATCCTGCAGCGTTCCACATACGCATATTGTGTTCTCTGTGTAGCCCAAGCGTACGAGATTAGCTCGGCATCTTGTCACACCTACCCTCAGTCTGTTGAGACTGCGCCAGGTGGTGTAGGGGAGGCGGAACCCCGTTGCTATCTGTTCCTTAATATCCTCTCCAAGTGAAACCCTCCATTGAGTTATGCGATTCGATGGTTGACAGCCATGGAGCGGGTGTGTTCGGCTCATAAACGACTTTCGCGATTTGACGCGATTGGGTCGTGGCTCCTGTCCATGCAATGGGTGTGTGACGGGCCACCCCTCACTAGACTCCAAGTTGTTTGATGTGAGGAGGTGGTGTCAACTTGCGGGTTATCTCCGTATTGAAAGTCGATTGAATGTATATCAGCAGGTATTTATTGTATCAGAAGGAATTTATAGTGCCAGTTTGTTAACGCATCCCGAATATGTCAGGGGTTGACGCGAATGCGGTGGCTATCTGCCTGAAGTTACGAGGGTGCATGGATAAGGATTATAGTTTGTGCTCAGAGTATCTTGTACTCGAGACGGCTCGAGTCTGTAGGAGTTCAGACTGATGCTTTTTCGTCTCGATATGAGGAAGGAAGGAAGAGGTACCCAAAATGGTCGGACCCGTTGACCCAACTCGTGAGAGTAGTACCGGATTGATTCCGCCGCTGTCTTGGGGGGGAGTGATCATTTGAGAAATGATACCCTGGTGCTATTTTCGCCGCCTTATAAATGCCGAAAAATGACGTAATCCAAAATATTTCGAGTAAAAATGTTGTTCAATGTAACTGATTTGATAAAGTAGTTAAAATTCGTGCTAATTCAGAGCTGTACGAGGTGGAACAATGGCTGTATTGACGTCAGTGCATTTCACTGGAATTCAATGCATTTATTGACTGACATGTACGATACTTAAGGATCGTTACAGGTGTCTTGGGTCATCTGTAGGATTTTCTCTGGAGTTATCGATATGATCAGAGCCTAACTTTGTGACGTCTGGTTCCCTCGGCGCAGTAGGATAAACACAATGTTTAATATTAAGACCATTTATTGTACCAAAAGAAGTTAATAGAAAAAATGGCTTTTGATGACTTTCAACGAGAACTGAATAAATATGCTAAACGTACGTGCTTATATATCGGTAGAATTGCTACTGGTGGGGTAATTTTCGTGTGAATTAATACTTGCGTGAAAGACACTCTTTTCTATACAATGATAACTTGCAGCGTATGAAAGACTCGTTTAAAAATTAAATTATTATTTCTTTGAATACTATTAGTCATCAGACAATTCGACAATTTTGCCTGTTAAATTACGTCAATTGAGTCTCGGATTTAGACACTTTTGTTGATTTAAATGTTACATGGTCCATCATCATGAGTCACTACACATCTATTACCTGTAGGGGTTCTGAACCAGCCAGGACATTACGACGTATTGCAGGATAAAGCTTTTCGACGTGAAGGAGGAATCGTGGAGGAATAGTAATTATCGTAAAATATAAATTATTTTTATAATATAAATTAAAAAAGAATAGGCGCCATCGTGTAGGAATTGAAACACACTGACAGACAGACAGACACACAGACAGACTTTCATATGGAATGGAAATCCTTCGTCATCTCTAAAAAAAATGCGCATTCAAATACTTTCCTTCCTAGTCGGTTGGTGGACCGAGAAAGTAAAAACTCAATAGTTATCGATTATAAATAAGAAACGCTATTGCAGAGGTTAATTATTTGCCCTTCAGCAAAAGGCTATAAGAGTTTCATTCATTTTACAAATCCACTTTGCGTGGGATGAAGTAGGTCTATTAAACTGAAGACAATAAAATCTGGTTCCCGAGTTTGGCCAATTATTTCCGGGGATCATTGCAATTATAGCATCTTTTGTGCTTGATTTTCTCCAGCGGCCCCATCAAAACAGACTATTAATTGACTCGTCCAATCAATTAAATTCATTGAAAGCCAGAAGATAATTCCGTTATTACGATTTATGAGAAAT
Organism: Micropterix aruncella; assembly: GCA_944548615.1. Lineage (NCBI taxonomy): Eukaryota > Metazoa > Arthropoda > Insecta > Lepidoptera > Micropterigidae > Micropterix > Micropterix aruncella. Next base: position 8,332,229 of record OX155973.1, on the reverse strand, counting down.
GTTTTTCATCTCAAATATGGTATATCTCTACTAGTTGTTAAAGAGTTAATAGGCTATCTTGCTATGCTAATATAGTAAAATAAGTAAAGTGTGCCCATGACTTGTCAAATATAGTGCCCATTTAAATAATCATAATCATAATCATAAGTTTTTTATTCAAAATAGTACGAAGTCGTAACTTTTTGACGTCAATGATGCATACAAACATACATAAATGATAAAAAATTAAGATATTGTGACATTATAACAAATTATTGTGACACATAACGTGATATTAATCATCGAGGTAACCATTTTATTTCCAAGGGTCTTTGTCGTCTAGATAATCATTTATTTTATAGTAGCCCTTTAAGTAGAGCTTCTTCTTAATAAATGACTTAAATTGTATCACAGATAAATTTTGCATGTTTACTGGGACTTTATTGTAGAAGCGTATACATAGCCCTTTGAATGATTTTGTGGTTTTGGAGAGTCGACTTTTATGGTCAGCAAGTTTATTTTTATATCTAGTATTGACACTATGCCTATCAGAGTTTTTTAAAAACAGTTCTTTATTTTTATGCACATACATTAAGTTTTCATAGATGTAATGAGATGCAAGTGTCAAAATATTGATTTCTTTAAATTTTCCGCGTAACGACTGTCTAGCACCCAATTTATAAATAGCGCGGATGGCTCGTTTCTGTAGTATAAATATTTTATCAGCGTCAGCAGCATGACCCCACAGCAAGATGCCATACGACATCAAGCTGTGAAAATAGCTGAAGTAAACCAGCCTCGCGGTGTCTATATCTGTTAAATTACGATTTTTTTTACAGCATATGCCGCAGAACTTAGCCTGTCGGCCAATTTCTTAATGTGTGGTCCCCATTGTAGCTTTTTATGTAAAGTAATATAGTGGAATCGACCAGTTCTAGGCGCTTATTTTTTATGATAATATTTGGCCCTATCTGCTTTACATTTGGAAGTGAGAATTCACTCTGTTTTGGCCCTATCTGCTTTACATTTGGAGTTGAGAAAATGACTTAAAAAGGTAGAGTCCAATTTTCTGGGTATTTTATTTGGCCTTATATGTGTACCTTTTGTTTTGAAATACATGGCTTAGCTTTAATTTGATTATTTACATTTAACTGACAACTTCGATAATATGATGAATAACTTTTAGTACGTATGTATAAGAATTATTGACTTTTTTATTATTAGGCTTCTATTTTGATTATTTATATTCTGACAATCTAGTAGTTAAATTCTTGACTATCTATGCATGTTAAGTAAAGAGTAGTAACGAGACTTATATACTACCTTACAAAATTATGTTGACAGGTCCGACTTAGAGATTTGTACACAGATGCGTCGTTGAGTCAAAATCGCATTGTGGATTTTTGGTTGGTATATCTCGTATACGAGCTATAATATTTTCGCCATATATTTTCAACCAAACCCGCCCTTATCCGAGAAACGAACCGTGCTGCTTGAATCGTCGCAATGTAACCCAACTGGGTTCGTCCGCCGACCGAGAGAGGGCGCACATTGTTTTTATTTATGAAATTAATATTCAGATTATATCAGTCCTTCGCTAATTGCCGAGAAAGTCTTGGGGTGACAACCGACAAGTCTTGGGGCGGCCTCCACGCCTGAAGTGCGAGCCCGGGTAGGACTCTGGCCTAAGGGCTAGTTTCCCCCAGGAGTCAATTTTCTGGCGCTCCTGGACGGTCTGCGCACCGTGCGGCGTAAGCCAATCGATTGTGCATTCTGACTAACAATCGGAGGAGTCTGGAAACAGTACAGAGTGGGGGTGGTTGTTGACCTTACGACGACTGCTCTTGAAACGACCATCGGCTACCCGATTCCGGGTGAACAGCCGGGCAAAGGATGCCGTTGTCCGCAATAGATTCGGTTGACACCGTTGAGGGTTGAGGACCGCGAAAGCGACCTCGAACTCGTAACGAGTCGGGAGACCGGAGTAATCTGGTCGCAACTGAAAGTAAGGGTGCCATGGTGTCGGCCCGCTGGATAACATATCTGGCGGATAAGGCGTTGGCCTCTTACGGGCATGTGGCGGAGCTTGACCGTGGACTGTTTTGTTCTAAGTCTTCTGCGCTCACCTCACGGGAGACAGAACCATCAAATTTCGTTGAAACTTCCTGAGGTGACGGGTTCGTCCGTTGTAGTTGACAGCTCTAGTTGGGGTGACAACCAATTTTTTCCTGACGGCCATTCAACGATCTCGATGATCGAATATCGCTCAATTTGCTTGTTCCTCTTACCTGTTGTATACAGTCTCTTCTTGTCATTGTATATCGTACTCCAATTAACGTTTACATCTCAATAAAGCAATGAAAATAAGTTTGATTGTTCCGACATCAAAGATAGGTCTATTTTAATTTGGGCAGGATCTTCATTTCCCCTTTGACTTTCTTGTCCATTACTTTCAAGCCAATGGCTATTTTAAATTAAATAATAATAATACTTTATTTTGAGAGAAAGTAGTTAAAATGTATATACGCAAAACCACCCAACTAGGGTAATGCCCGTACTAGGGTAGATCTTTTTATTGAACATTTAAGAATTTTCCTGTGAGCACATAATATTACACTCAAATTGAAATCTATGATACTATATCTACACTAATACTATAAAGAAGTAATGTTCGTAAATTTGTAAGTTTGTATGTTTGTATATTTGTAAGTTTGAAAGTTTGTATGTAAGAGGTAATAAAGTAATTGAAACGAATAGAAGCTATAGGACTAAAGTGCATTTGCGAAAATTTAGTTCTGTTTTTTTTTAATTACAACTTTTTCCTATGTAAATTCCTGCAAATTCTGCAAATTCCTCAGAACTCAGAATTTATTACCTCAGAACTCTGTCCCTTATGAACTGATTTGGAAAATTCTTTATTTATTTGAAAGAATATACTTTCAGATTAGACCAATGATCAAAATCCTGTTCTGATGATGGGATCCATGACGAATTGAGGGAACTTCTCAAATATTATCATATGAAGTTGAAAATTTACATGTTGGTTCAATTCAGATGAAAATGCATTTTTATTTATGGTAAGCATGGCCTGATTCTACATCCTGGGTTGGCTTCCGACGAGGGGACTTCTCAACGGTCAACAGTACAAATACAAAATTCTGTATACTCATTTAGTTATGATAGCCCGTTCTAAGTTTTACCATGAAACGGCTGCTGTACCATGGGTTGACTCCTGACGAGGGGACTCATCAACGGTCAACAGCACAGACACGAGATATTGTATATGCATTCAATTAAAACAACCCGTTCTAAGTTTCACCAAGACAGGACTGCGGCACCCAGGGTTGGCTTACAACGAGGGAACTCCTTAACGGTCAACAGCACAGACACGAAATTTTGTATACGCATTCAATTATGATAGCCCGTTTTAAGTTTTACCATGACATTGCTGCTGCACTTATAAAAAAAATGGAGTAGTTTTTTTTTGTTAAAATGTTGTCTATATCCTAGTCTAATTTTGCCTTTATCCTTGTCTAATTTTGCCTTTATCCTTGTCTAATTTTGCCTTTATCTTTGTCTATACGTCCACCAAAAAATATTTTTTGTACTTCAAACGTAAACTCGACAAAAGTCAATGGAGTTGGTAAATGCACAACACGTAATGCACGAGCGTCATACCTGAGCCAAAAATGCATTATCTATATGTATATAACGCACGGACAGTCAACGTGTTAAGTTACAGAGTTTCTCACCTAGCCGATAACACAGACACCAAAGTTGATGACAGACGACGACTTTCGCCTACCTTTTTTCTATTTTTAGTGAATCTAATAGAGATAGTTGCCGTAAATACTCGTGTGATATTTTTTTATTCGATGTTACTATTTTTAGCACGACTGCCAGGCCTGCTTCGTTATTTTTCTATTTTAGGCGCATTTACAACAACCTTTCCTGGTCACCATTACAACCACTCGTTATCTCTAACCAATGGCGCAACCGTTGATGGTATTTGATTGCTCAAATCCATATTGCGATTTGGCAACCCCTCTAAAGTAGCGAAATGCAGGTGGCGTTGATAACTTTGACGTTCAAACAAATAGTAATTTATTTAGCCGCTTATAATTTTATTTATTTGATTATTTATCATTTATTTATTATAGTTTATTTATTTATTTACAGTATTATTTATTTATTTATAACGTACAAGAAAAAAAATACAAGGACATGCATACTGTTGTACATAAAGAATAATTAAAACAAACATTAATATAGCGAAAATCATAGCTCTATGCATATAAATATGCTAGCATATCCGATATGAGGCGAAATCGCACAACAATATTAGACCTAGAAGGTCTGTCTCTGGCTGTGCTGTGTTATACCAACTGTATGTTTGTTGACTCGCGAGCTGATGCATCATTTCATTTAATTTTTAAAGTTGGCTAAATCTAACTAATGTGTTTTTTACACAAATTAAAGTAAAATTAAAAGTAGAAAAATAATATAATAATAATAATAATAATAATAACCTCTTTATTTGCACTTAAAAAGTATACAAAAAAGGCGAGCTTATTGCCACATGGCAATGTCTTACAGCTAACCTAAACATAGTGGTACATGCGCGCATTGTGAAAATAAAGATTATTACATAACATACAGACAAGTGGAAGAATTTAAGACTAATAGTGCCCGAGGAGAGGAAAATTGGGAGAGGAACAGGAGAGAAAGGGAAGAACTGGTTACTTCTTAGAAAGGTAGTAATCCTTAAGGTGAGTCTTAAACGATGGTAAAGAAGGCGAGTTTCGTATATTTGCTGGGAGATCGTTCCAGAGTCTTGCACCATGGACACAGAAAGAATAGGAATAGAAATCACTATTATGACTCGGAATTTTTAATAAACTGTCAGAGGCTGACCGAAGTACGAGACCGTGGGAACTTAGTGGTTCAAAAAGCTCCTGGAGATAGGATGGTGTTAATAGTTGGGTGAGTACACGATATAGGAGAGCCAGTATATGAACATTTCTTCTTTGGCGTATTGGCAACCACTTTTACAATTTTACATTTAATATGTATGCAATTAAAGACCAAAAAAATAAACTTTACTCTATATTCAATAAATTTAAGTGGAAAATAAGTAATAATATATACAATTATATGAATATTAACGCTACCTTGTAATATATATGCATATGAAAATAGGTGGGAAAATAATATTGCACAATTTCACAATTACATATTTTTTTTAATATTCACCCTACAGTATTTATTAGATCTTTAGATTTTGAACTCCCAATATCTAGGAGCTAGCTTTTTACTTTGCCTTTGAAAGTTACATTATTTTTCACGTTTTACGTGGTATTACATAGAAGTAAACTTTCAATCAGTCAACATAACACCACTCTAAACCACTCTAAACTCCGTCAACCAATTAGCATATCACCACTCTAACCCCCCCCCCCCCCCCCCAACCCCAACCCAACCCGAACCCCTTCTCATTCCACCCTATCGACCCCCTCTCCCTTAATCCTTATTCTGAAACCCACGCCCAACGCTACCCCCCCATCGACGATATCCCCCGCAACGCCTCCCATTCTTCTTTAACCTTCCCCTTAACCCAACCCCCCAAAACCTCCCCCTCCCCCCATCACCACACCCTCAAAGCCTCTTTTGCATCCTAAGGCCACGAAGGGGTAGCAAAAATACCGGACCAGGGAAAAAATAATCTGTGAAAATCTGCTTTATATAATCAATGGCGTAACATTAAAAAATAAAATCGGTTGTGTTGACAGAATACTTTCCTGGTAAGCAGACCAGCCCCCCCCCCCCTCCCCCCCCCCCCGTGCGTGATAACCTCCCCCCACCCTCCCACTTTCCTTCCTCAACCTTCTCCTTCCCTTCCCCCCGATATTGATTGTGTCATGAGATTATGAACGCAAATATAGTATATTTGTAGGAATTCTGTGGTATTAAAAACGCTATCTTCCAATATGGTGTAGTATTTTCTTAAATATGACAGAATTCAAAAATTAATTTTGTATAATGCCCGCTCCGCACATTGGCCAGCGTTGGCCGCATCGTCTATATCCCTCTCGCTCTTTCCCATACATTTTTCTGACGTCATAGTGGTGCCGACTCGCTTCCACCTTAGCAATATTTGCCAACATTCGCCAACGCGTGGAGCGGGTGTAAGAGATATTCCAACCATAATGTGGTTTCAGACCAACGACTACTAGCGCGCCCTGGTGGGCCGATTTCAACCACAATCTATTTAACTCTTGCCACGATTAAATGATGCCTGCATGACAAATTTTAGATCGATCGGATGAAGAGTTTGAGCGCTATCGTGGAGGAATAAAAACACACAGCCACACAGACACACAGATAGAATTATGTCTGAAAATGGTCCTAATCGTCCCGGGGGAGGGGGGGAGGGGGTTCAATATGGATATTTTCATCTTCATCTCGACAGATTTTTTTATCGCTTTCCCAAAACTTTCCTTAGCCATTGGTTGGCCGGGTAAGTAAAGTTGTAAAATTCTTTGATTTATATCTAATATATTCAGCATGGCGATAATCTAGCACTTTCCAGCAGCAATACATTTGTTTAGTTTATAGGTATTACTAGCTGCGCCCCGCGGTGTCACCCGCGTGATGATGGAAAACTGTGATAAGGATGATAGAGAGTATTTTATATTTTCAATGTCAAATTTTCAATGTTTTTATATTATTATGCTATTCGGGACGGAGACAAATCCAACAAATTAAAAATCATGAAAATCGGTCCATCCGTTCTCCAGTTATAAGTGTTCGAACAACTATACCATTGCACAACTATACATTATACGTGTAACTCCAACGGTGTTTGCGGCGCACGCCAGAATAGCTCGCAGATGGCAGATTTTTTTCCTACTTACTTGACACTTATCGTTATATTTTATATAATTCACACTATATCTTTATAAATTATAGCCTATGTGTTATTCTGATGTATAAGCTATATTATTGTAATGTTTCATCAAAATCCATTCAGTAGTTTTTTCGTGAAAGAGTAACAAACATCCATACATACATTCTTACAAACTTTCGCGTTTATAATAGTAGTAGGATACAAGATTATTATGCAGCGATCGTGGAAATTGTCTAGTGGATCCAGGGCCTTAGCGCCGATATTCAAAACAGAGCGGCCGGTTTCAGTACATTTTCCTAATGGGCGTCGAGCGCGGTGGCAGCCTTCTCGGCTATAACCGCCCTGTGAGAATATAACGCCCCCGAGAACAAAACCTCCTCAAGTCGCGAACGTAAGAATGCCTGTTTCTTAAGAAGGGAAGAGCCGCAGTTTTGTGAACTTAGATACCGAAATATGTGGTAGATTTCATTCCGGAGTTGATTTGAAAATCAAAGATAAATGGTGAGTTTTTATTATATCTTCTTTTTACTTGTTACAATTGCTTTGGATTCCTACGATTCTTGACACAGTGAAGGTCTATGATCCGAGGTTCCGAGAATTGGAAAAATAGTTTATATAGTGACGTAAATCTATACTAATATTATAAAGAGGTAAAGTTTGTGACGTTGTAGGAAGTAATCTCTGGATCTAATGAACTGATTTTGAAAATTCTTTTACCAATAGATAGCCACGTTATTTGTAAGTGTCATAGTCTATATATTAATTCGAAAAATGAAAAGACTTTTTCGTGGTAGTCGGATTTCCAAAGTAAGTCGGAAAAAACGGTCGAACGAAAACGTTTCTAACTAACGCTGCCTTAGCGATGAGAGATATATAATTAAGTTCTAGAGCAAAGTTATAGAGCTTGATAATGCCTACAAAAAAGTCAGTGACATCATATGTCTAACTTTTATATTTAAGTCACAAAAAGTAGTTTAAAAAAAATAAAATATTTTAATCATTAGGTCATGTTTAATGGTCATATTATCAAGAATTAAGAATTATTATCAAAATAAGTAAATTTATCGTCTCAAGTGTTTAAAACAAAAGACTTTTCCCTTTTACTGCATAAATAGTTTAAACCGTTAGGTCATGTTTATTGGTCATATTATCAACAATTATGAATTATTATCAAAATAAGTAAATTTATCGTCTCAAATGTTTAAAACAAAAGTCTTTTCCCTTTTACTGCATATAATTTTACTTTTACTGCATAAATGGTTAAAAAGATAAGACACTCACAAATAAGACACTCACAAGAAGACAATTCCAAATAACGGTAATATAGTCAAATTGGCATGCAAATACATACATACATATGCAGTAAAAATATAACCCTTCTTTTAGCAGTAGTCAGGAAATAAATCATAGCACTCAGTACTAACCAAACCATACTCATAATTTCATCACAAGTAAAAAGTTTTACTGCCCAACGAAGTGGGCACGGGTCAGCTAGTGAGTTATAAAATAGCTTAGTAAGGACTTCAACAAACGAAAATGATTTTAAATCTACGTCAGTGATATTTTGGAACTTATAATGTTGTCAAAATAAATGTATACAAAAGTAAATTTTGGATGAAGATCTTGAAAAAAGTATACGCTAGATATAAATACGTACACTAGGAATAAAAATAGACCTAGAATTGAGCCTTGAGGTACATCCTTTGTTTCAAGAATCGGTTCGCTTCTTGTTCCATTTACTTCTGTCGTTCAATGCCTATTGTTTAGGTATGGTTGACTTAGATTCCCCTTGTCTCTGATTCAATAGTGTTCTAATTTATTCAGTGGAATATTGTTCTAATTTATTCAGTGGAATATTGTTCTAATTTATTCAGTGGAATAACGCAGTCGAATGCTTTTGATAGGTCAATGTTATAGACCAATAACTGTTTTTAATCATCGAAAATGGAAGCATCTAAATAAAACATCCCACAAACAAAATAAAAGGCGTAATTTACAAATCTTACCACTATTAATATTATATGCACGAATAATTAGAGAATGTCTAAAGCTTTTTTAATCAAAAAACTTGCTTATGACTTATGACAAGTTTTGCACAAAAACACTTCTCTTACATTGCTCCTCGACTGTTCAACAAAATGAATAGTGTTTTTCCTGCAGGATTGAAATCTAGGAATAGTCACGGCGTAAAGAAAAACCTAACTAAGTCACTTTTGACTATGGGTCGACAAGAAACGGAGACATTAATAACATATATATATATTAAAATAGTGCACGATTTGTGAGATATATGTATATAATATATAGTAATATTTTATATTTATCTATAAAGTATATATTTATTTATTTATGTATGTATATATTTATATGTATGTACCTAAATTTAATATTATTACGCTTTCTTATTCTATTTTTAACTTCTCAAATGTACCATAATAATATACAAAGATGTATTACAGCTAGTTACGCAAACCACTATACCTTTTTTTATATTAAGCCTACCTTAGTACAGGCGAGGCCTAGTTAGGATGGCTTTGAATTTTAAAAATACATGTAATATTATAGATAAATAAAGAATTAGTTAGTGATTATTAGTAATAATTTGTAATGGTGACGGAAATATATATATTTCTTTTCCTTTTTTTTTTTTTTTTATTCATTGCCGAATATATGTGATATAAAAACTAGAGAGCTAGCTGCCCTGGAACAAGTCCTGGCACTTAGTTGGGCAGCAGCAGTACTTAAATGCTAATGCTCATATCGGCCGTGTTTAATTTTAATTTTAATTTTAATTATATATATTTTTTTATTGATATGATTATTAGTGATACTTGTGCACTTGTAAATGAATTGTTAAATTAAATAAATAAATAAATAAATAAATAAATAAATTTTGAATTTGAATTTGAATTTGAATTTGACTTATACTCGGAGAATCGCTAATAAAAAAGAGCCAAAACGGCTTAAGAATTTTTATATTACGATTTTCAATAACACATAACCCTGTGTCAGTTTTTAAATCAGCGAGATGATGAACCTTTTAAAAGAGTTTTAAAAAGTCAGCAAAATAAAGTCGAAAGAAAACGCGTCTACTCTTAAACATTCAACTATTTATGTTCTATGAGATTCCATGGTTGTATGTAAGCGTATAAATAGTATGAGCTTATGTTTAATTAACCTTGGTAGAAGAGAGACGGAAAACAGATAAATGTTTTAAATGGGTGAGTATTTCATTCCATTAAAAGCAATTTTCACATATTTTTCTATGTTATTCTTAGTCTAGTAGTATTTAGTATTTAAACAAAATTACACTTTAATCAGACTGTTATTTACACCTATACGTATCCGTATATAGATAAAAGTATTATAATTCATCTAATTTCAGTAATTGCGAAAGTGATGCTTTCCAGATAACATGGCGACGATCCTTAACCCTCAGAAAACCAGCCATGGTAATGCAACTCATGACGGCATGTTTTAAACCCTCGAGAATTTGTTGTTCGGGGGTGGTAGTGCACGCTTACTAATATATAACGGTGGCTCATTCAATGAAGGCGACTTTTATCGCATATAATTGCATCAATTGCCACAACAGGAAAACCACTGATCGGTGGTTTGGCGTCCGAGCGGTTAAGATAAATCGTCAAAATCGTACGCGTAAATTTATGCCGAAGTCTGTCATTCAAAAATTAGTTTTTTTTTGAATGACAGACTTCGGCATACCGTCAAGTCAGTTAAGTCACCGCGCATGACCAGTCAGGAGACTGGAGTAATCTGGTTGCAACTGGTAGTAAAGGTGCAAGTGTCGGCCCATTGGGTGACTTACCTAGCTATCTCGCGGTAAAGCGTTGGCTTCTTACGGGCATGTGGCGGAACTTGACGATGGACTGTTTTGTTCTAAGTCTACCGCGCTCACCTCACGGGAGACAGAACGATCAATATCGTTAAAACTTCCTGAGGTAACGGATTCGCCCATTGTAGTCGACAGCTCTAGTTGGCCCGAACACATCACTGATTCTTCGAGCTGTATCTGCTGCGCTGGTGCCACGGCGGAAATTTAAAGTTGGAATTATAAAATGAGTTCAAAATATGCAAGATTGAGAATCTGTAATTTCATATGTGAGGACCTAATACTCTATTATTTTGAGAGAAAAAAAATAACTGTAGGCGAGGTGAGCGACAAGGTATTTAAATATTTAATTCAAAATTTTAACCGCATAATTTCAGCGGCATAATTTTAGCGGCATAATTTCATGACAGACCGCGGCAATTTATTGTTTTTTTTTGCAATATCGCCGCGCTCGACAAAAAGTACTATAACTATGGAACTACTATAGCAATTATAAAAAAAAGCTGGCCAATGATCGCATTGAAATTTAATATTTAGAATATTGAAATTTTATTTTGTAAAATAATTAGATAATAATGAATAAATATGAGAAAGTCGAAACAGTGAAAAAAACTCGGCATTTCTAACTTGTACTTGTTTTACGGAAAAATACGGAACCCTATTTAGAAATTGTAAATAATATCATGATCTTTATTAGATTCTCTATCAAAGGTAATATATCGTTTTGCTTATTTACATACAAAAATATTTAGATATTAGCTCATAAAAAAAATGATGTTTCTTGTTAATGGAATTTTACCAAAAAATTATTCTAGCGGCTGTCTATGTATCTATGGTAATAATAGGATATTTGTTGTGGATTTTAGGATGCGTTTGAATTAGAAAATAATATTACTGTGCGCTCCGGGAGCAAGCCGCCAATATTGGTCGTTGCGTAGTCAACGGTGTTCTGATGTGCTACCAAATTTGGTCGTTACGTAGCCGAAGGGTTCAAAAAAAAAACTGACTCCATTTTTTTTTAATTGCCGTACCCATGTCATGATAAAACTTAGAACGAACTGTCATAATTGAATGCGTATACAAAATTTTGTCTTTGTTCTATTGACCGTTGAGGAGTTCCTTCGTTAGAGTCCAACCCTGGGTGACGCAGTCCTGTGGGTTAAACTTGAAACGGGCTGTCGTAATTGAATGTATATGCAAAATTTCGTGTCCGTGCTGTTGAACGTTGAGGTGTCCCCTCGTCGGGAGCAAACCCTGGGTGCAGCAGCCATGTCATGGTGAAACTTAGAACAGGCTATCATAACTGAATGCGTACACAAAATTTCGTGTAAGTATGTGCTGTTGACCGTTAAGGAGTCCCTCCGCCAGGATTTAACCCTTGGTGTAGAATCAGGTCATGCTTACGATAAAAATTGCATTGTCATCGGAACTGAACCAAAATTTAAATTTTCAACTACATATGATAATATTTGAGAAGTTCCCTCAATTCCTCATGGATCCTATCATCACAACAGGATTTATATAATAGGACCAATCTGAAAGTATATCGTTTCAAATGAAAAAAGAATTTTACAAATCGGTCCATAAGTGGCAGAGTTCTGAGGTTACAAACATTAAAAAAAGATGCAACCGAATTGATCTTCCTTCCCTTTTTCAGAAATCCGTTAAAAAGGAATTTGCAGATATTGCTCGTAACACAAAAAAGCCAGCCTTTCAGGAAATCATGTAATTAAAAGAAACAGAACTAAATTTTCCCATAGGCAGTTTAGTTCTATAGCTCCTAGACGTTTTAATTGCTTTATGTTAAAACTGTGCAGAAGTTTACAAATGAAAAAAGGATAAATTACTTTGTGGCTAATTGAAACCAGCAGAGAAAATGTCAATGTAAATATTTTACATATTTTAAATATATTTCATCCCGATAGTGATTGTGAGAGTTGCCTTAATTCCTAATGGATCCCATCATCAGAACAGGATTTAGAATAAAATGGCATCAATCTGGAAGTATATCCTTTCAAAATAAAAAAAAATACTTGTGGCACTCGGAGACTGCCACGGTAAAGCTATTGCATAGCATTTTTAACAACTTATGCAATTATATTTATTTATTTATTTTATTTTTTCATATCAGATAACTGCGCTCTATCGGAAAACGTTGAAATTATTCCGAATCATTTGCGGCAGCAAATGATTCGGAATAATTTAAATGTCTTTCGATAGAGCGCCGCGCACGAATTTTTTATTCAATAAAGCAAAAAAACCGAATTATTCGAAAAAAATCGTAGATAAAAAGATAGATAATTAAATTATCTTTAAAATGGTGCAGGTTTCATAATAATACACCAGATAGTATTTGCGTAGTAGTCGTTTTTGTGTTCGGTTAGACCTAATTTCACAAATTAATTACACTATGTAATATAAACAACATCTAAAATATTCAAAGCTAAGAATATTAGGAAAATGTTCTTGTTTAACATATATTTTTTTCGAATCGTAAGCAGTACTCGTTTAGACGTAATTATCAGTTTAAAATCATTAATTTTCGTTAAGAAATTTCTTCATTCGGTCGCCGCGCTGGCCTAGGCCCGCGATAAAAGCTATGCAACAGCTTAAAAATAACAAACATTTGCAGATATTGCTCGTAACACAAAAAAGCCAGCCTTTCAGGAAATCATGTAATTAAAACAGAACTAAATTTTCCCATAGGCAGTTTAGTTCTATAGCTCCTAGACGTTTTAATTGCTTTATGTTAAAACTGTGCAGAAGTTTACAAATGAAAAAAGGATAAATTACTTTGAGGCTAATTGAAACCAGCAGGGAAAATGTCAATGTAAATATTTTACATATTTTAAATATATTTCATCCCGATAGTGATTGTGAGAGTTGCCTTAATTCCTTATGGATCCCATCATCAGAACAGGATTTAGATTAAAATGGCATCAATCTGGAAGTATATCCTTTCAAAATAAAAAAAAAGAATTTTCCAATTCGGTTAATAAATGACGGAGTTCTGAGGTTACAAACACTTAAAAAATACAATCGAATTGATAACCTCCTCCTTTTTTTGAAGTCGTTTAAAATTAAACTTTGTGCACCTACAAGTATGGTATTTTAGCCTGCAAATTACCTCTCTCTAATCACCGAATTTCGGTTGGATCATGACTTAGGGTACATTTTGTATGCCGAAAAATAATAATAATTCGATTTTTACATACATACACGTATGTACGCGATATACCATTTGCGTTGTTTCTTCATAAATAGGTTTATAATGGGGTTGTGTGCACAGTTGGAGGCAGGTCGATACACATCAAAGGGGCGTGATTCGATGATTTACGCCTGGCTGGTCAATCACTGCCACCGCAACCCGACCGGCTTTCAGGAACATTCTAGGAGGTCCAATGTTTTCAAACTCAACCGCTCATTTTAGATTTAATCACTTAAATTATACGGAAAGTAGTCTACGAATGGTCAAAAATAAGCATCAAAAGATCGCTAATTACAGATTTCCAAAATTTCTCGAGGATTTGCGCGCTTCTTTGATCGCGAAAGAGAGGTGAACAGAGCACTAACGGGTCTCCCCCCCCCCCCTATTCCACTCCCCCTTGGCTGGTCGGAGGGTGTGACGCGGATGTTCGGCGAGCGTCGCTAGACGCGCGAAAACTGTGCGCAATAGAGGATTTTATTTATTTATTTCAATTTGAGCTGATGCTGATGTTACAAACTCTCTTCTACGTGGAACCCTCTTCTTAAAATGTTCCCGCCGCCGAACGCCGAACGCAAAGACGTAAAACAGGATACAGTGAGTGTTGTGTGCAGGACGGATTTTCAAAATTCCCGCACTCCGAGCCCGCCCCCCCCCCCCACCGTTATAACCTACGCAGTGGCGGAAGCGGTACGCGGCCTACCCGCAAAACAACGGATTGACAGCCCTTCAGTCTACCCTGGACAACGGCGGCTGCAACGTCACCGAAACGTCGGGTGCTACAGATTTCACGCGGTAAATTCGTTTTCTATCCTATTTATAATATTTTGAATTTATGTTGTATAAGTATGATTTATATATGTCTGCGTTAAACTCTACAGTTTTGCGGTAATTTGACATTTTTTGGTTGGTATATGTTTCTTGTGGACTTGGATGATGGGTTAACCCGGCAAAGTTACATTTTCGTAAAAGTTACATTGGCCGTCTACAAATGCTTCGGGAGGAGTCGTCTATTTCCGCGCGGTATAGATCCGTTTTCTCTCAACTAATAAATATTTATGTATGTACTTTGCTTCATAATTTAGTTTGAAAAATATTTTTCAAATAATTTCGAACGGCGTAAGTGATAATCGGCATACCATGTTTTTAAAAAATTATGTATCTAATTATAAGTTCATGCTCTCACTTACCTAAATAAATAAATAAATAAAAATAAATAGTGGAATTTGCATCATTTTTTAACTCAAATACCCCTCTGTGCGACGTTAGCCTTTGTTGTTGCTTGTACACTTTAGAATATGACCCAAGTCAAGAAGCCTAAGTAAACATATTCGCACTCTTTCTCACAGTATCCTGTTGATGATGAACATCCTATGTTGTTTGAGGGCCAATTTGACATGATTTTCATTTTAAGGTTTTATGCGGCTTTTGCATACGTGGGACTTTTAACACGATCTGTCCCTCGTGGGGTGAAATTAAAGACTTACGGACAAAGACAAACTTGCGGTGTCAACTACAACGGGCGAGCCCGTCACCACAGGACGTTTTAACGATTTTCTCGTTCTGTCGCCCTGCAGTGAACGTAGAAGACTTTGGACAGAACAAATCCAACGTCCAGCTACGTCACAACCCGCAAGAAGCCAACGCCTTTACCGCGAGATAGCCAGTAATGTTACCTGGCGGGCCGACCCTCGCGCCCTTGCTTCCAATTGTGACCAGATTTCTCCGGTCTCTCGATTGGTTCCGAGTTCGAGGTCGCTTTCGCGGTCCTCTCTCTTACGAAGCGGTGAAACGGTGTGCACCGAATCTATCGCGGACCAAGGCGTCCTTTGCCCGACTCTGAACCGGGATCGGATGGCCAATGGTCATTTCAAGAGCAGTCGCCGTAAGGTAGGCAACCACCCCCGCTCTATAGGAAACAATACAGTTCCCAGACTCCCCCGACTGTTAGTCGGAGAGCACAGTCGATTGGCTTGCGCCGCTCGGTGCGCAGACCGTCCAGGAGCGCCAGAGGTTTGATTCCCAGGGGAGACTGGTTGACCCAGTGTCCTACCCAGGTTCGCACCCCATGCGTGGAGGCCATCGGATGGCTGTTGACCCGTGAGTGTGACCGACCCTGAACACATGGGTCATCGTGGCCACCTCATCATGGGTCCATTAGCTCCCGACAAAGACAAGACAGACCACGGACAAAGACAGTTCACTTTGTAGAACTGGTAGATTGGTCTCCCCTTTAGGAATGACTCCCAGTGCTACTAGACGGTTTGCGCACCGTGCGGCGTCGGCCAATCGGTTGTGCACTCTGACTAATTACTGAAGGTGTGTGAATGCTATGAAAATATACTGTCTCATAAGCAGCGGGGCTGGATGTTGACTTGTCGTCAACCACTCTTGAAATGACCAATTGGCTCCCTGATGCTGAATTCATAGCAGGGCAAAAGATGCTAATGGTCCGCGATAGATTCAAACTAAATCACCGCTGAATATGCGGCAGGTAGAGGTCGCGCAAGCGACTTCGGACTCGTAACCAGTCGGGAGGTTGGAGGTAGCCTGATGGTTGATTCCAGACCATCAGGCTACCTCATCGCGTCGAATAGACCTCTTACCAGAATGTGTCGCGTTTTTGATAAATCATGTAAAGAGATATATTTTATGATTCCTTAATTTAATAAAAGACTCGATCATACCTAGCCTATCTCCTACTTCTTAAGATTTCACTAACTGCCATCCTAATCTACTGTATTATATGATTACTATATTATAACATACTATTGTATTATATCATATTATGTATAATAAATATTATTATCCAATTACTCATACTTCTATTTTGCTCTATCCAAATAACCTTATTAACAACTTATTTTATTCTTACTTTTCTTACCCTTATATTATTATTAGCTTTATTATATTTTTTTCTACTATCAGCGTGTTCATGTTATTTCTGTGTTAATTTGTAATGCAAACATTGCAAACTGTTCATAGGATAGTATTTTTTTTGGTTTGTATATGTTTCTAAAATACTAGTATTATATATTTACTATCTGTAAGTTTGCTATAAAATAAAATAAAATAAAAAAAATAAAACTGGTAGGGGGCGAGGCTGCCCGCTGGGTAACTTTCCCGGTGCCTTGCCGTAAGGCGTTGGCTGGTCTCTGTCAAGCATGTTGGCATAGCTAGACGGTAGATTTGTATTGTCTCTAAGTCATCTACCCTAGCCTCACATGAAATAGAACGACCACTATTGTTAAAACTTTCAAAGGGGATGGGTTCGCCCGTTGTAGTTGACAACTTAAGTTGTAGCTCCGCCGATGAGTCCGTGAGAGTCCAACGCCTTACCACGAGACACTGGGAAGTGAATCCAGCAGGCCGACCTCACGCCCTTACTACAATATTTGTCGGAATTTCTCCGTAATCCACTCTGGTCGCGGAGTCAAAGGGTGGTGGGCAGGGTAGGGTGAGATGGGGTCGGGAATGGGGTTAGGGGTTAGGGGTTCTTAGGGGGGGTAGGTAAGGGGGGTTAGAGGGGAGGGATTGGGGAAGGGATGGGTGGGGTTTCGAGGGTGACGGTCAAGGGGGGGGGGGGATAAAGGGGGGGATAAAGTTTCGAAGTAAAATATTTTCTTCTTCCGAATTTTTTCTTTATCTGTGGGTTCCTATTCCGCCTGATCTTATCCAAGTATTCAGGATGTATGAAATTTCGGACTTAAATATGCTTCTTTTACCGACATCCTTCCGTTTCCTATCCCGCTTTCTCTATAGTGCTTAAATAGTTACCAAAGTACTATGGAGATATATAGTTTCGGGCGAAAACTCATATACATCGCTATCGGATCGGTTGGGGGGGGGGGGGGGTAGTATTTTTTAGATAAAACTCTCCTTTGCTAATTTACGGGAAAGTCTTGGGGTGACACAACCGATTTTTATTTATGAAATTATTATTCAGATGATTTATTTATTTATTTATTTATTTATTTATTTTTGTTTATTCAATTATTACTAATCAACATAACAGTAAAACCAATGCATTGAAAAGTAAAATTAATAAAGATATTACCATAACTATACAAATAGAATGATACGTATAATACTAGCTATCATGTAAAAATAAATAATTAATAACTTGCAATTTAAACAAGTGAGGGTTGGCGGTAAAAATATCGAAATCTGGTGCCATCGAGTGAATTTCATTTAAGCGCCGCAAAGCACGAGCCAACAAGTTCCACCTCGTAAGGTTAGTGCGCGAGAACGGCTCCGCGAAAAGATGGTGCGATCGAGTACGGAGATAATTATTTGGTATGAATAGATCCACCTTTGCTAGTAAGCTAGGGTTATCAGTTTTACCACGAATTAGATTGAAAACATAGGACATGGTCAGCATTTCTCTTCTGAGACAGAGAGAATTATAGCCAACCATGCCTGTGATAAATGCAGTCGGATACAAAAATGGATAATATCCGTACTGCTTGAAGTACAGAAATCTCAAAAAACACTTCTGTACCTTTTCCAGCATGAGGGTATAAGTATCTTCATGTGGATTCCAAATAGGTGCATTCGTTTCCATGCGACTTCTAACAATCGAGTTGTACAACGTGCGCATAACCCGAATATTATTGAAGTGTTTGGATTGCCGTATTACAAACCCTAGAAGCTTGAAAGAAGTTGTAGATAGTTGTCTAATATGTTCCTTGAAGTTTAACTTGGGGTCGAAAAAAACTCCCAAGTCCTTGACTTCAGTAACTCTGGGAAGCACACATCCAGCGATGGAGTAATCATACATCAGATGATCAGGCGACCTTGTGTATGTCATCAGTCCTTGGCTGCTTGCCGTGAAAGCCTTGGGGCAATACAGCTGCTTTTATTTGTAATATTTGTAAGTGCCTTTAATAACGACAGATAGAGGTTTTACTCTACTATAATTGCGACATTATCATGCTGATGTATTCTTCGGGGATCTAATGGGCCCTGTTGGTCGGTCATACTCACGGGTTAACACCCATCCGGCGGCCTCCACGCAGAGCGGAAAGCTAGGGTAGGACGCTAGCCTGTGAGCCAGTCTCCCCTAGGAGTCAAACTTCTGGCGTTCCTGGACGGTGCGGCGTCGACTGTGCATTCCAACTAACAGCCGGAGGAGCCTGGAAACAGTAATTTTATTTTATTTTTTATTTTATTAATTTTAGGAATCTTACAGCTAGGTATACGGTTATTACAAATTAATATGTATATAAGGCCAATTACAAGGTTCCACGAGTAATGTTTCCTATAGAGCGGAGGTAACTGTTAACTTTACGGCAACTGCTCTTGAAACGAATATTCGGCCACCCGATCGAATGAGCCGGGCAAAGGATGCCGTGATCTACGGTAGACACCGTATCACCGCTTCATAAGAGAGAGGACCGCGCAAGCGACCTCGATTATGTAACCAGTCAGGAGGTAATTCGTTTCCCGGTGCCTCGCCGTAAGGCGTTGGTCTCTGACGGGCAGGTGGCGTAGACTCTGGATTATTTTTCGTCCCAAGTCTTCTGCGCTCACCTCACAGGGGACAGAACGATCAATATCGTTAAAACTTCCTGAGGTGACGGGTTCGGCCGTTGTAGTTGACAGCTCTAGTTGCTGTATTCTTCGAGACTAGTTTTGTATTGGATCCTTGTTTTCTTTGCTAACCTTAGCTTACAGTTACTTTAAAATCAATCAAACGACTACCAAATACATGCGTAAGTCTATCGTTTAATATCTTAGTTACATTAATTAACGGAGCTAAAAGAGGCAATCTTAGAAATATGCGGTTTTCAAAGTACCTTATCAAAATACTGATTAAGGAAATGTTTCCATCAACGAATTTATTCCTCCTTAAAACGCGCGCGAACAATTTAAAACTTTCGCCTAAAATTTCATGTTACGGTTTCCAAGTTGTTATCTTAAAGCTTTCTTGGTAAATTGAACATCAGCTGCTCTCAGCAATATATTTTTTTTATTATTCGAACTATTCATTTGAACAATTACTTATTCGAATTGCCAAATTCACAATTTCCCTAAAAAAATTAAGTAAATTAAAGATTATATTCAGGGGCGTCATTTCAGATTTTGATTGGGGGGGGCATGCACAAAGCGCCATTGTTTTGTCAAGGTTTTTATTAAAAAAAACAAAAACCATAAAAATTAAATTATATATATATATATATATATATATATATATATATATATATATATATATATATATATATATATATATATATATATATATATATATATATATATATATATATATATATATATATATATATATATATATATATATATATATATATATATATATATATATATATATATATATATATATATATATATATATATGGCATATATAAGTAATAAAAAATGTATCTATTTAATTAAGTAGCGTTTTGTTATTGGTTCATTAAATTTACCTAATTATCGTCTAATATAATCTAAATTCTGAAGAAACTGTAATATAATTTCATACAAGAAACAGTTGAAGCCGCTAATGATACTTTAAAAGTGCAATCATCTTTTGAGCCTACGGCAACAACTAAGAATGTCAAAGGTAGCACAATAGCTCAGGTATCTTCCCTGGCTGCAGCAATAGCGACACATGGAATATCCCGTCTAGCTACTGCGTTAACTCCGTCTTTCTCGCACACCTCATCAAAAGAAAATCAGAGTAAGTTACTTAGCACTAACTCACTAGAATGTCCCGCCCAGCCAAACATAGATTTCCCAAAAACCAATGGAAGGAGGTTCACCGCTCGTTTCTATGACATCTATGAATGGATAGAATACTCCACAACAGAAGACGCTGTGTATTGTTTCCCATGCCGACACTTCAACGCACAGTCTTCTACTGTTCGTCTGGGTGAAGCAGCTGGCAGTCGCACTTTTATAGACAAGGGCTTCAAAAAGTGGAAAGATGCTTCTGCTCTTTTAAAGCAGCATGCACTTGGAGAAAGACACAAAACGTCAATAACATCAATGGCTGAATTTAAAAATCGTAGCTCCCAACAGAAGTCAGTATCATCTCTATTAGACTCGCAGCGATCAGGAAATATAGAGGAAAATCGAAAGCACATTAAAGTTTTACTGAAAGCGACTGGTTTTCTCGACAGACAAGGTCTGGCTTTTAGAGGGCACGACGAATCAGAAAATTCTCAAAACAGAGGTAACTTTCTCGAGCTGTTAGACACCATGACTGGTGATGATCCTTATATTAAAGATAAATTAAACCGTCGATATGGTCATTACTGCTCACCGGAATATCAAAATGATTTAATCGACGTCTATTCTTCAAGACTGCTGAAAACCATTATCACTAAAGCTAATCAAGCCAAATACTTCGCTATAATGGCTGATGAAACGAAAGATACATCAAAATCGGAACAGCTTGCAATTTTAATCCGTTATGTTGATGCTGAAGAAACAAAAAAAAACGAACGTGCAATCGGGCTCCACCATCTAAAAGACTGTAGTGCCGAAAGTATTGCCAACGCTATACAATCGATGTTATCGGATCAGGGACTAGACATAAAATACTGCGTTGGTCAGTGCTACGACGGAGCAAATGTTATGAGAGGATGGGTCAGTGGGGTCCAGGCGAGAATTAAAGATTTAGCCCCTCATGCTACATACTTCCACTGTCATGCTCACCGACTTAATCCTGTTTTGGTGCATGTGTTGGGTAACAGCGACGAAGTTAAAGATTTTTTTTCTACAGTTTAAACTCTCTATCAATTCATGTCCAACAGTGCTACTCGCCATGAGCTTTTCGTAAAAATACAACAGAGGATGAATAAACCAGTACTGACTTTGGAAAGGACGATCACTACAAGATGGTTCTACTGGTTTAATGCAGTTATGAAAGTTCGAAAGACATACCAGGCAATTTTGGCTGTTCTAGATGAAGGAAAAAAGGAAAGGGCAGAGAGTATAGGAATAAAAGCGCAAATAATACAGAAAAAGTTCATATTTCTGCTTTGTGCTATGGAGAAGATATTAGGCATTACTTATTGTCTATCACAGCAGCTACAAGCTGAAGAACTTGATTTAGCAGCCGCCGTGCATCTTATCAAAAGTACGGAAGAAGAACTTAAAACATCCAGAACTGACGACACATACCTAGAGGTTTTAGAGAAGGCTAAATCTTTGGCACTCAGTAGTGGTGTTGTATGGAGTGAACAAAAAAGATCGAAGACTGTTCCTCATAGACTCGCTGATAGTGTGATAATGTCAACGACGGGTAATAAAAATACTGAAAATAAGGCCATATACTTCGAAGTTGTTGACAGCATTCTCGTGGAATTCAATCGCCGATTCTCCGAAAATGAAGGCCTGTTCTCAGCAATAGATGGCTTAAAGAAAGAAAATCCAGCCTTCATAGCGGAAGAGAAATTAAAGCCATTGATAGAAAACTACAAAAAAATTCTAAATGTAGAACTTTTACAACTGCAACTGCCCCTAGCTAGGAACTATTTACAAACCGGCGATGAAAACTCCGTTTTGTCACTACTCGAATCTCTCCGAGTTCTTCCAGTAGCATACTCAGAAGTGATAAAACTGTTGCAAATTTTTGCTACACTGCCTATCACCACAGCTGGAAATGAAAGATTTTTCTCTGTGCTGAAAAGAGTAAAAGGGTACCTACGAAGTTCTACTGGCGATGAAAGATTGTCCTCACTTATGTTGATGGCGGTTGAAAGAGAAGAAATGAAAAAAATATCACTAGACCAATTGGTGGATGATTTTGCGGCGAAGAAACCACGACGATACCCTTTGCTACACTAACATGACATTGGAATGTACCGTAGTTATTTTGTTTGATGATACCTTTTACAAATAAAGCCTATGTAATAAAATTTGATACATTTTTTCATCCATACCCAACCTACCAAAAAAGTTCGTTTTCTTTTATAAATAACCAAGCGATCAATTAATATATGTACTTATAAATAGTAGGTAAAAATATCAGATTTTTTTGTAAGTTCCAAAATTATAGGGGGGGGCAATTGCCCCCCCCTGCCCCTATCAAATGACGCCCCTGAATTTATATTATAAACTTTTTAATCGTGTAATTTTTACTAGTATTTTTTAAATTTTTGTCTATATAAGTATTATTTTTATTACATTTTGATTACTTTTAATTTAATGTTTTGTAGATTACTTCTTAGACTTTTAAAATGTTATTATAATTGAATTCAATTGCATATCTTTAACTGGTTGTTGTAATTTAAACAATTAAATATATTAAAAAGAATAAAAAAAACACGACTGCCATTACAGAAAGTGAACAATTACAATTCTTTTTATTATTGTTTTTTTAATGAAATAGTTGTGGTTTATTTATTTATCCATATAGATAGATGTATATTTCCGGAATGTACTTAATCAGACCTATCGTTTGACACTAAACATGAGATATTTTGTTAATTTATTAACATTTGGACATTTAGACAAGTATTTTTTGACATTTGGACAGCTAAGGTATCCTATGACTCTCGGGATGACCTAACGATTTTAATGGCCCCTCCATACGTTGGCCAGCGCTGGCCGCATTGCCAATGTCTCTCTCGCTCTTTCCCATACATTTTTCACTGGTCACAGTGGTGCCGACTCGCTTTCACCTTAACAATATTGACACACTTCTAAATCGGCTCAAGCGTTTAGAAGTTATGGTGGAATAAAAAAATATGGTTTCGTCATTAATACATAATTGATTTTTCAGAGTACAATTGCATATTTTTAAAATATTCCAAAATATTTGATTGGAAAAAAGTTGTAAGAACCAAAAACATTTATTTAAAAATCAGTAATATTCTGTGGAGTATAATAATTAAACACTTTGTATAATTTATTTTGCAAATTGCAAATATATTTGCAGTTTTTTGACTAGATTCATAACTATGTACCAAACATGGCTTTACCATTACGATTCTTAAACTAAACAACAGTCCATCGCCTGGAAACAAGCATCATCTTCAACTGATAAGGAAGTCAAGGCTCATCTCATCTGCTGGTAAGATTTGAGCTCTCTTTTCTGGGACATTCAAGGGGTCGCGTCGTGATGATTCAATATCTTGACATGAAGCTACTATAACGATGGATGTACATGCTAAAGAAATGAACAAATGCGAAAAGAAATACGTGAAAAACGAAGAGGCAAACTCACTAAAATTGATGGCTGCCATTGAATAATCCTCCATACTAACCAGACCTTGTCCTTAGTGATTTATTTCTATTTCCGATATTAAATCAATATCTGATAGGTCAAAAATTCGAAGATGATAACTCGGTAGCAGTCAAAGTGCAGAAACGTTTAGGGTGCTGTGATGAAGAGTTTTTAGGAGTTGTATTTTAAGATTGCAAAAAAGATGCGTCAAGCGAATAAACCTAAAAGTTGACAATGTCGAAAAATAAAAGAACATTCAAGTTAAAGTCAACTTCAACGTAATCGTTATCATTTTATTTTCCCGGACCACCAACCGACCAGGAAGGAAAGTATTGTGAACACGCAATTTTTTTATCGAGATGAAGATCGAAATGTCCATTTTAAGCGATCCGGAGACTACTAAGACCATTTCCAGATTGAAGTCTGTCTGTGCATCTGTCTGTCTATCTGTCTGCCTGTATGTATTCCTACACGATAGCGCCCAGACGCTTCATCCGATTATGCTGAAATTTGGCATGCAGGCATGATTTCGTCATGGCAATAGTTGTGGTTGAAATCAGTCTACCAAGGGGGGTGCACTACTCATGTATCAATCTCTAAATATTGGACTTAGAGACTTGAAATCTGGTATACAAATGCCTTGTTGAGCTGAAATCACATAGTACTATTCAGGTTAAAATATGTCGTATACAAGGTACAATAATATTATTTAAATTCTGCTATACATCTAATCAAATATTAACGCCGCCCGCCCATGGATAGTCAAGAAACGAACCTCGTTCCTCGAGGCTTTTGTGTAACTGAACTCAAACGGGATCGTCGAGTTCAGTTCAATGATTTTAGGCTCAATGATTTTATTTATGAAATTGATAGATAAAATCAGTCCTTGGCTACTTGTCGGGAAAGTGTTAGAGTGACACTACCGATTATTTTTTTTGAATCTCGTATTACATAGGTAAGTACCTAATAATTTGTAAATTATATCTGCCTCCAATTTCTAGTTAAAGAACGTTTACTGCGGTGCAAGTTGCAACTCAGGAGTGGAATGGCATCACTTAACTAAATTTAATAATACGCTGTCGACGAAGAGTAATGGAGTTGGAGTGGGTGGTGGAGGGGGCCCTAATATGTTTGCACGGATCATCCCGTTCCTTAAATGAGGGGGAAAATACTAGGGCGCAGGAGATTATTTTTAACAGAAACGTGCCAGGAATCCGAATCGAGTTTTTCCAAATTAGGATCCCGAGTATTATTATTTTTTGTTACTCTAACAGTGGCCATTTTGAGGGCCATATTAGATTTATTCTATTTCCAATAAAAAATTCTTTAACATTCAAAAACTCAAAAATTCTTTAAGTTATCAGCAATCTATATATATGAAAGTCTATATATAAAAAGTAGTTTCAACTGACTGATTCATTCATCAACGCCGAGCCGAAAGCGCTGAAGCTACAAATATAAATTTTTTGGTATAACTGCAGTATAGGAACCTCTCATGGATTGTTGATTTTTAAACGTCACCCGACTATATTCGCCACGCAGATTCCGAATCTGTAATAATCTTTTGTCGGTCTCAATAAATAAGCGAGATATAGGCATGTAAAGTTTTCATATAATATGTTAACAACACGGCCATTTTGTTTCGGGGGAAGTGTCGTGAATATAGTCGACATATCGCGAGTTCTCTAATATCGATAACTATTCGCGATATTACGCAAATTATGACATGGTCGTGAAAAAACATGTCTACGACATTAAAAAAAATGCGTCGTTGCGTTTTGGTAACAAATGGTATCATAAAACAATAGAAAATTCTTAAATATGGAAACATCACCGCAAGCAAAATGTTTTTTTCTAATTTCGAGCGAAATTTGAAAAAAAAATCGCTTATAATATTAACATGTGTTTATCGCTTATAATATTACCAGTTTTCAAAGTTTTTACGAAATGACTTTGCGTATTTTTGACAAAAGGTAACCTGAAACAAACGGAATTTCCGGATACCATTTGTCATCAATACGCAAAGTCATTGAAAAAACCTCGAAAATAGTCCCCTTTTTAAAATATAGCGGAGATATGTATCTTTCCGATAGTTTTTTATTAAAATATTTTGTTTAATCTAAAAACTGCCAAATGTCATCACTTCTGTAATATCGCAAACTGTTATCGATATTACGATATGGTCGACTATAGTCACGACACTTATCGAATATGTTCCCAGACGGGATGTAAAACAAAATGGCGGCGGTTTGTTGATATTGAATATTCAAACTTTGAATGCTTATATCTGGCTTATTTATTGAGACCGAATCTATCTACTTTCATATTTAGCATTCGAATGATCGAGTCTATTTGTATGTATTCTTTATTTTTTATTTTGGCCTGTTTATTCACATACAAAATTTAAACTTTCAATGCCTATATCTCGCTTATATATAGCGACCGACACAATTTTCTTCCAGATTGGGCATTAAAATGAGACAATCTATTAGTGTGTATTTTTTTTGGTGAGAGGTTCCTATACTGCAGTTATTCCGAAATTTTCCACAGAAATTCCGATTAGACGGTTGGGATTCTCACGCATGGGATTGGGCGCTCACGGAAGGGATTTGACGAAATTCAACTCTTAAGGGGTCGAAAAATGATGAAGTGTTTTTTTGCAGTTTTTTTTATTATCTGTTATTTCCTCTGAAATATTAGATCTGTTTTACTTAAGAAATATTTCTCATATATGTGCCTAGAAACGCACTTCAGGATTTTTTCCTAAACCTCTCTTGAAGGGAATAATCGAGATTGAAGTAATTTTTTTCGCCTTTTTCTTAATATCTCCTAAGTCCGATAAAATATCTGATCTGTTTTACTCAATAAAAAGTCCCCAAATAAAGGTCTAGAAATTATATTCTGCATTTTTTCCTGAACATCTCTTAAAGGGAACAATCGGGGTTGAACTGATCGAAACGGGCTAAAATGGTTTTTTGCGATTTTCCTAACATCTCTTAAGTCTGATTGAATATCGGGTCGGTTTTAATTTATAAATTTAAATTTTAATATTTTTAATTTAATTTAATTTATTTATTTAATTTTATTTTATTTTATTATTTAAATTTCAATATTTTTAGATTTTTTGCTTGACTGATTTTTTATATGTGTTTTTGTATTTTGATGTTAGTTTTTTCCTTAGTTAATGTGGTTTCTCACTCTAGAACTATATTTGGATGCTTTCTATTTTTCTAGTTTTTACATTTGTGTTACTAAATTACTGTTTTTGTGTTTTTTTTATATTATAAAATCGAAGACTATCGCGGTTGTTTGACATTATAAGTAACCACTGGATGCAGTTTCAAAATCCCATTGTTCTATCCAAGGAACAATTCTACTTTCCTCGCATGATCCGGGAAGCCATTGAAATAAGAAGAACTCCGAACTTCAATAGAGACGACGGCTACAAACTCTCTTCTACGTGGAACCCTCTTCTTAAAATGTTCCCGCCGCCGAACGCCGAACGCAAAGACGTAAAACAGGATACAGTGAGTGTTGTGTGCAAGACGGATTTTCAAAATTCCCGCGCTCCGAGCCCGGCCCTCCACCACCGTTATAACCTACGCAGTGGCGGCAGCGGTTTGCGGCCTACCCGCAAAACAACGGACTGACAGCTCTTCAGTTTACCCTAGACAACGGCGGCTGCAACGTCACCGAAACGTCAGGTCCTACAAATTTCAAGAGGTAAATTCGTTTTTTTATATTTGTTTATTCATTGTTCTATTTTTGTATTTTTCTAGTTGGCATGTATATATTTTTCTGACTGAATTTCTGACATTTTTTATCCTTTTTTATTAATTAGATTTTTTAATACACTGTTTTATAATTTTGTGTGTTGAAAATTTTAATTGTGTTGAAATAAATACTAACTTACTTACCCCTGCGAACTTCACCCCTTCCCCACGGAAACTTCCCTCCCCCACGCCAAACCCCCCATCGCCGACCCCCCACCCCCTCAACCGACAGTGAATGGGTCGTGATTATGATAACAAATATAGTATATTTGTAGTACATTTATAGTATTTCCGTGGTCTTAAAATGGACACGTCTGGTAGGCACTTATGGAACTCATAGAAGCATTTATTTGATGGATAATAGCAGAGTTTTTTTGTTATTTAGTTTTTTTTATCACGTAGAATTGCCCTTTGGGCTTTCATTATATAAAAAATATGTACCAATGACAGTGGCGTAGCGTGCCTTGGCGGGGCCCCGTATACAAATTTATTTGGGGGCCCTTAGGAAGGGTAAAGATTTCTCACAAAAGAAAAATAAAAGTTTTCCTAAAATTAAAAGAAATATTTATTTATCATAATTATCTATCTGTCACTTTTTCCAAAATTTTTACAAAGAACTCAAATTAAATATACACTCTCCTTGCCTTTTTTTGGCAAACTGATTTATTAAATCATTTATAGCTGATAATGACTTTAGTTTTTCTAAAGTTTCTGCCTCTATGGACAATAGTGACAGGTCTGACAGGCGTTCATGTCTCATCGAATTTCTTAGGTATTTTTTATCAGTTTTAATTTTTAAAAAAACTTCTATCAGCAGTTGCAGTTGTAACTGAAAGGGCCGAGATAAAAAGAGCATGCTGTTCTTACCCCCGGAAAACTGGATGCAAGACTATTGCATTTTATCAGCAATAATTTAATAAGTTCCTTAACCCATCAAATGAATGGCGATTAGCTCGGGTTTGCCTACGGCAAAATGTATATAAATTTATATTTACATTTACATTTACATTTACATAGAGCGGGGTTTACTATAGAGCTATAGCATTACTATAGAGCGGATTACTATAGAGCGGCGCACATTTACATTTATATTTACATTTATATAAATTTATATACATTTTGTATACATTTTGCCATAGGCAACCATTATTGGACGCCTCACATACGAGGGGTGGAATGATTTTTTTAAATGTCAGATTTTAAGCATGTTTTTAAAACCTTAAATTGGTCATAAAGAATAACTGAGATGTCTTTACTGTATTAAGCCGACAGTTTTCCGAAAGCGTTTATTATCTCTTCGTTTGAAGAATATTTCAAACTCAGAGCGCCAGGTCAGGTCAGGTCAGGTTGGGGGCCCCCGTGGCCCGGGGTCTCCGTATAATTGATATGGCAGATACGGCGGTAGCTACGCCCCTGACCAATGAAAGAAAAATAACCTGATGCACTCTAAATTATTCCCGATCCATTAGAATAGCAATATTTTTTTCGATTTAGTTAGAGATTGGATTACGACCAAGGCGGGATATTAAAATATGAAAGTGCATCCACACTAATATTATTTCCTGCTGGAAAATTTTCCACAAATACGAGAGTCAAGAGAAAAGAAATGTTAGTATCCACGATTTTAAAAATTCAATTATTTTATACCTTTTG
The DNA here is from genome assembly GCA_944548615.1 of Micropterix aruncella. Taxonomy (NCBI): domain Eukaryota; kingdom Metazoa; phylum Arthropoda; class Insecta; order Lepidoptera; family Micropterigidae; genus Micropterix; species Micropterix aruncella. Next base: position 8,302,688 of record OX155973.1, on the reverse strand, counting down.
CACATTATTAGACACAAACACTAGACAAGAGAAATGTCTTCTCTGATTTATCGTTAAACATTCTTGCGAGACGTCTCATATCCAGCGCCGGCTCGAGGAAACTTGGCGCCCTAGGCAAAAGACTAGTATGGCGCCCATTTAAAAAAATCACAAAACATTAATTGTGTAATTTTTATTCAAATAATTAGAGCACAGATATGACTTACCTACTTATATATAATTATAATACAAACTTTAAAAAAAATACATCCGACTTCAAATAATTTTTGCACCTATTTTCCAGTTATTTTGATTTTACAACCAAACTACTGGACCAATTTTGATCAAATTTCTATGGGACTAATCTGAAAGTATATTCTTTCAAATGCAAAAAGAATTTTCCAAATCGCTTCATAAATGACGGAGATCTGAGGTAACAAATATAAAAAAAATATAAAAAAAACATTCAACCGAATTGAGAACCTCCTCCTTTTATTGAAGTCGGTTAAAAAGAGAATATATCCACCTTATTTAGCTGTATGGAGTGAAATAAAGGAATTTTTTAAAAGACTAATTAGAGATTAAATCAAGCAAGTTTTATTTTCCTTGCCTTTATTTTATCAAAAGTGGAAACGATCTCCTTTAAATCTATTGTTTGAGCTATTTCTTGTTCTATAGATAAAGTCGACAACCCCACAAGTCTTTCTTGGGTCATTGTGGAGCGCAGATACGTTTTAATTAGTTTTAATTTAGAAAAACTGCGCTCACCACTGGCCACAGACACGGGAAGTGTCAGAAACACCCTTATTGCAGTTACTAAATTAGGTAAGATATCTAGTAACCCATTTTCACAAATATAATTTAAAAGTTCTTGTGGCGCAGTGTTATTTGGTACTCTTCTTGCAATAGCTTGTAATTCGCTGCATAACTCAGTTGCATCAACATCCTTAGAGTCTCCATGACTAAGAGATTCTTCCAACTTTACATAGTGTTCCAGAACATCTTTGGAAGTTTTATTCTGCATCTCATGAACGTTATAGAGAAATCCAAATTATCTGATTAAACCTCTCATCGATGGAATTTATTGCTGTATCCAGCACGGCAAAATAAAAATTTATTTTGAACTGGTCTTTCCCATCACTTAAGGGCTCATCTTTCGAACCGTTCATCGATTCGTGTCGCAGGTATGCTATGATACATACGCTACCAGATCGCCTCGCCGCGCCGCCCCCCAAAATACGAGCGCCCTAGGCAATTGCCTAGTTTGCCTATATGGACGGGCCGGCCCTGCTCGTATCCTCAGTCTGTAACCATAATATTGTCAGAGTATGAGATGATTTTCATAACGATGAAATCACTGTAGATAATAATTTTGTAGAATGCAATGATAGATATAACACTAGAAGAGGACAAAATGCTAACAATATTAACCCTTCCTATGTGAGCTAACCATTTTTGGTTAGACGCTTTCCGCGCTGTGCTAACTGTAATATTTATTCATTATTATCTTAATTGTTTTACGAGATAATGTTGTAACGTTATAATATTTCAAATTTCAATGTGATCATTTTGCAGTTATTCTTTTTACGATCCGTATAGTAGTTTAAAAGTTATGCGCAAAACTATCCCGGGCAGAAATTTTACCCCGCCATAGGAGGGGTTAAAAATACATATATTTGCTGATTACTTCATGTCAAATCTGGTTTACTTTCTTGACAGCACTCTTATATATAAATCAAGTAATGATGACCGATTATTTTAATATTTAAAAATATTTTAAAGTTATCTCTTCATTTTTTTTCCAGCGTTGGCAAATATTAATAATTTTCTATTATGCTCTCCTCCCTTTCTGGATTATGGAAATGTCGCAATTCTCGACCTCACAGAGGAGGGATTCACCAAAGTTGAGCGTCTCCAAAATGTTTGCATTCGTTATATCCATGGCCTCAGAAAATTTGACCACATCACGGAGTACAGAGAGAAGCTTCACTGGCTGTCGACCCGGGAGAAAAGAGACATGCGAGTTCTTTGTATGCTTTTCGAGATCTTGGATGATTACTGCACTATCGGCAGATTTACTGCATTATCGGGTCAATTTTATTTTATTTTTATTTTTGTTTTATTTCTGGAAACATACAGCGCATGCAATATACATACGTGTGCATAAACATAACGTAGAAAAAAAATGAAAAACATTACGCCGATAATCGTTTCTTACGAAAGCAACAGATTTCCGCATATTACACATTTGGATTTCAGGATATTACACTTAAAAATTAATTGTAAAATAAACTAAGTTCATATAAAATATAAAATTAATATAGAAAACCGATGGGAGAGGTATTGCAAGTGATTAGGAAGAAGGAGTTAGATGATGGTATGTGTATATATATATAGTATAAATAAAGATATATATAGGTCGTATAGTGGATATGTAGATACAGATATGGACGCCCTCTGAGATGAAAAGACAACCTCCTACTCTCTATTCCTAGTCACAGCACTAACTTATTCTCATTCTCTTTCCTCGTGCATGGAGCCCGTCTCTGGAATGCTTTGCCGAAAAATGTGATAACCGCGCCAAGAATAACAAGTTTTAAAAACAGACTTAGAGAGCCTTTGACATCTTCCATATAAATTCCCTTATCCCTCCTATTCCCCTTCTTTTTAAACTTTAGCGTCCTTATAGGTGTTAGATTATTTTGGTGTGGCACATCCTGTGCCCAAAAAGAGTTAAGTATATATTTCTTTCTATCCTCGTTCATTGTATTGGTCATACTCTTTATATAGGTTAAGTTGTGTAGTCTACTCGCAAATAATGTTTATGCAATAGTATAGGTTAGCTCTAAAATATTGCCTGCAGGCAATAAGCTCGCATTTTATTAAGAACTACCTGACCCGTGCCCACTTCGTTGGGCGGTAAAACTTTTTACTTATGATGAAATTATGAGTGTGGTTTCGTTAGTACTGAGTGCTATGATTTATTTCCTGACTGCCAAAAGAAGGGTTATATTTTTACTGCGTATGTATGTATGTATTTGCATGCCAATTTGACTATATTACCGTTATTTGTGAGTGTCTTCTTGAGAGTGTCTTATTTGTGATAGTCTGTCTTATCCCTTTAACCATTTATGCAGTAAAATTGAAATTATATGCGAATTATATGAAATTATAAACGGAAAAGTCTTTTGTTTTAAAAACTTGAGACGATAAATTTACTTATTTTGATAATAATTCATAATTGTTGATAATATGACCAATAAACATGACCTAACGATTTAAAATATTTTTTTAATATAAAATACTCTTGTTTGTTACTTAAATATACAAGTTAGACATATGCTGTCGTTGACTTTTTTGTAGGCATTTTCAAGCTATACAACTTTTCTCTAGAACTTAATCATATATCTCTCATCGTTAAGGCAGCATTCGTTAGAAACGTTTTCGTTCGACCGTTTTTTCCGACTTACTTTGGAAATCCGACTACCACGAAAAAGTCTTTTAATTTTTCGATTTAACATATAGTCTATTACACTCACAAATAACGTGGCTTTTTATTGGTAAAATAATTTTCAAAATCGGTTCAGTAGATCCAGAGATTACTTCCTACAACGTCACGAACTTTACCTTTTTTAATATTAGTATAAATAAAGCTTTTTATTAATATGGAATATACTTTATCACAGGCTGCGCCCCGGTCTTCAAATTTCTAAATTTATATTCCTAACAAGCTTTGTCCCAAATTACAGGTATTTCTTCTACTATAGCTCTCAAATGTTCAATAGGTACTCTTTTTTATGGTACTAATGTTTGATACCAGCTCAATTTAAATGAAAGCACTATACGTGCTTCCATCAAATAAAAAGAAACACTACACGTGTTTTCATCAAATAAAAAAAACACTATACGTGTTTTCGCTAACGCAGACGCGCCGAACGCACACGCCCAAACTTGTTTACATAGTTGAGTAGATATCGTGTCTACGGCCGGCAATACACGTCCGATTTTTTCTATACGACATTTGGATCCGTCAGACTATCGGAATGCGCTCTATTCGTCACCCGCTATCCCGGGTAAGACTCCCGTATCTCAGGCCTCAAAGCTGGTGGACGGGTTTCTCCCGGCGGGATGGTATCCCGGCGCCACTGAACGGATTGCGCATCGGTCGGCGAAGCCAATCGGTTGTGCATTCTGACCAATTGCTGAAGGGGTCTGGAGACGATGGAAATACACTGTTTCCTACGCAGCGGGAGTGGATGTTCACCTGTTGTCATTTCACTCTTAAAATGACCTTGGGCCACTCGAACCCGTGTGGCACTACGGGCAAAGAACGCCCATGTCCGCGATAAATTCTAACTGAATTACCGCCGTAATACAATAGGTAGATGTCGCGTAAGCGATTTCGGAACCGTAACCAGTCGGGAGGACGGAGTTATCCTGAAGGTTAATTTCAGAAGGATATGCCAAAAGTCAGGGAGCGAGGCTGCCCGGGTACCTTTCACGGTGCCTCGCCGTAAGGCGTTGGCCCCTGACGGGCATGTGGTGAATTTTAACTTGGACTGTTTTGTCCTGAGTCTTCTGGGAGCTAACGGGCCCTTGCTGAGTTGACCACGAAGACCCATTCTGTTCAGGGTTGGTCACACTCACGGATCAACACCTGGGTAGGACTCTGGCCTTATGGTTAGTTTCCCCTAGGAATCAATCTTCTGGCGCTCCTGGACGGTCTGCGCAGCGTGCGGCATTGCCAATCGACTGCGCACTCTGACTAACAGTCGGGGGAGTCTGGAAGCAGTACTGTTTCCTATAGAGCGGTGGTGGTTGCGGACCTTACGGCGACTGCTCTTGAAACGACCATCGGCTACCGTGGTCCGCGATAGATCCGGTATACACCGTTTCACCGCTTCGTAAGGGAGAGGACCGCGCAAGCGACCTCGAACTCGTAACCAATCGAGAGACTGGAGTATTCTGGTCGCAATTGGAAGTAAGGGCGTTAGTGTAAACCCGCTGGGTAGCATTCCTGACTATCCGCGGTTAAGGCGTTGGCCTCTTACGGGCTTGTGGCGGAGCTTGATGGTGGACTGTTTTTGTGCAAGTCTTCTGCGCTCACTTCGGGGAGACAGAACGACTAATCGTTAAACTTCCTGAGGTGACGGGCTAGCCCGCTGTACTTGACAACTCCTGTTGTCCTAAGTCTTCTGCGCTCACCCCATGGGAGACAGAACGATACATTTCGTTATACTTCCTGAGGTGACGGGTTCGCCTGTTGTAGTTGACAACTCTAGTTGTTTGAACATTCGATCCGATCCGACCATCGAATCGGACACGTATTGATTGTTCAAACAAGTGTATGGCAAGAGCGCCTTCCGATAGTCTGATCTGATTATCGGTTCCGACTGTCGTATAGCAAACATTAGACGTGTATTCCCGGCCTTACAGACGACAACATAACTAGTATTCTCGTGTCTGATCCGAAATAATAGAAAATATATTTTAAAATGTATGGTCTCATGTAACTAACAATGCGACTGAATTTCTGCGACGACATTTCTTATAAGACACAATAAATTTTCCTATAATGTGCAAATGGCCTAACAGATGAGGGGTTACGGAGAATAACAATCTATTCCACTTTTTGAATTCTACCAAAATTCAATTTTTAAAATTTACTCCGTAGAAAAATGACATCTTAGCAAAGGTTTTGATTGAGAAAAATCAAATGTTTGCCGTGTTTTGTCTGTGAAACAAATATATTTTGAGTTTAAAAAAAAATACATTTAACTTAAATTACTCCTCAGAAAAAAAACGACCTCAGACCTGTAACCAGTCGGGAGACCGGAGTAATCTGGTTGCAACTGTAACTAAGGGCGCGATGTCAGCTTCCTGGGTGATTAACCTGGTTATCTCGCGGTAAGGCGTTGATTAGAGTTATCCTACCCCAAAATAAAATAATAATATAATAACAAAACGATTTTTAATCATAGTTTGAAATAATTAATGATTATTTATATAAAGATATCCATTTTTATTTGGTATACAGTTTTAAAAACATAATAATTAGGCGCGTTTATAGTCAAATAAACTAATAAATGGCATTCTAAAATCTCCGTTTTAATTCTGCTATTTATTTATTTGTTGTGTGGGGCTTTTCTAAGGTCTTTATCAGCCTTGTAACACTGCGACCAATGCTGATCTATTGTGTTGGCTACCTACTACAGTTCTGCGTTAAGCCTCGTGTCATTTAAGAACCGCAACAGGCTCGTGGCGCCAGATTGTTTTACCTCCTCAGGTTGAAGGTAATGACCACCCAAGTGGATGTATTTTTACGCATCAGCGGGCCACACTCGCACATGAGGTGCAAAGGAGTTTCCTCTTCCCAGAACCTGCACATGTTTGTGTCTCGGAGCTTGAGGTTGTAGATGTACAATTCTGTTATGTTATCAGCCTTATTAAAAATGAGATGGATGGCATTAATAATTTGATGTTATTATTGTTATTTTTAGTTAAATAATGGGCTTTTATCAATCAATCAGTCCTTTATAAAAAAAACCTTGCTTATCAATGATATTATAGATGACCGAATTGCTCTTTGTTTCGTCGGACAATATAATCAGCGCCACCTGCATATCGCCAGCGCTGAAGAATTGCCAAAACTCACTATGGCATTGAGCACTATGGCACTATATATACCAGTATACTAATAAAATGAATAAAATGAATATGGCGTTCTTATTAAAAATCAATATTTATCACAATAAAATATAGCCTATAGCACTCGTCGATAATCGAGCTTTCCATTAGTGAAAGAATTTTTGAAATCGGATAAGTAGTTTCGGAGATTACCCCATACATACAAACTTACAATCTTACAAACATGCAAACTCACACTCATTACTTCTTTATAATATTAGTATAGATTATGCATTTTTTTCATTCTCAGATGCTTCTTGCGGGAAGAGTCTTACTGATCCTTGTCTACGTCCAGCGAAGTCTTGGTTTTCCGGTCATCGACATAAAAGCCAATCCCAATGAATATTTCTACAAGCTGATGGGAACAATAGGGGACCAGCAGTTGAATCCAAGGTAAGAACCATAAGTAGCTGTAGAATTCAATGTACTAGTTGGTAGTAGCATTGAGTATCCTGAGCTCTGCTTTGAGCAACCCTATAGAACGATTTGGAAACTTTTCTGTGTCGGTAAATTCAGATTGCCCTGATTGCATTGGCGACCAAACTAATAACAATTTATTTGGCCATCTATAATTTATTTATTTATTTATTCATTCTTCGTAAATTAGAGTACGTTACGATTTATATTGTGCATAATGAAATTGGACTAATACCGTTTATAATTTACACCAATAATAATTATACAAAAAAATATGATGAAAAATGTAAAATTAAAACATTAATGACATTATAAAATCGAAGACTATCGCGGTTGTTTGACATTATAAATAGGATAGAAAACGAATTTACCGCGTGAAATTTGTAGGACCCGACGTTGTAGGCCCGACCCGATGCCTGTAAAGGATGTAATACCACTGCAAACCCCGGGTGTGTATAAAGTCGAATGCAGCTGCGGTCTAGCCTACGTTGGACAAACGAAACGGCCCATAACCACGCGACTGACAGAACACATCAAACCTGTCAAAAACGTTCAGCGAGAAAAATCGGCGATCTGCGAACATATATTGGATAGCGGAAGTAACCACTGGATGCAGTTTGAAAATCCCATTGTTCTATCCAAGGAACAATTCTACTTTCCTCGCATGATCCGGGAAGCCATTAAAATAAGAAGAACTCCGAACTTCAATAGAGACGACGGCTACAAACTCTCTTCTACGTGGAACCCTCTTCTTAAAATGTTCCCGCCGCCGAACGGCGAAAGCAAAGACGTAAAACAGGATACAGTGAGTGTTGTGTGCAAGACGGATTTTCAAAATTCCCGCGCTCCGAGCCCGGTCCCCCACCACCGTTATAACCTACGCAGTGGCGGCAGCGGTTTGCGGCCTATTCGCAAAACAACGGACTGACAGCTCTTCAGTCTACCCTAGACAACGGCGGCTGCAACGTCACCGAAACGTCGGGTCCTACAAATTTCACGCGGTAAATTCGTTTTCTATCCTATTTATAATTAATGACATTATACGCCTTTCTAAATAACCTATAAATAATCTAATTAGGCTTTAAAAAAATAGTCATAAATAAATTTTCAATTAAAATAATAAAATAACAGTAATAAAAATAACATTAATAATAAATGGTGTCTTATAAAGGACTGATTGATGATAAAAAATAACATTCAATGTTTGTTTGTTTGTTTATACTCTTTATTGTGAAAATGTCACAATGGGCGGTTTTATTGTCATATGACAGTCTCTTACAACCAACCCAGTCTGTAAGTGTATGTCTTGTTATTGCATTCGATCGACAGAATTGAAAATGCAATTCCGTTAAAATTTGATCCCAACTGAAAATGGTGACCCAGCCGGGAATCGAACTCGGGACCTTACGATGTAAGATCAGGCGAACTAACCACTATGCCACCGGGCCGTCAATCATTAGTGCCATCTATCGCATTTTGTATATAGACTGATAACATCTTGCATCTTACAAGCAGTACTTCATCGAATCTGGTATCATGACTTTGTACGCCGCGTATATATACCAAAACATCATGTATACGAGAAAAAATATCGAGACTACCTCAACTAACTCAAATATTCATTCGCATAATACGCGAAATAAAGAGGACTTCAGAGGGCGTCATTTTGAGGTGCGACTGAGTAAGGTTCGGAATAGCTTTCTCTGCCAATCTTACTTATTTTACAACAAACTTCCATTACACATCAGGGGCCTTGGGGAGGTTCACTTTAAGAAAAAGGTACAGGGTATTTTGACTAAAAACCCCATTTATAGCATTGAGGATTTCGACAATATCAATTTTTCGCAGCTCTATTAACCTACTTGACTATTATTATTCCTTATTCTTTCTAGTATTGACTATTTTATAATTGCGTTTTTTTTTCTTCTTCTAACTATTGGCTATTGGCTATAATTATTATTACTGATTTGTTTGTATTTGTGTCTTTACTTTAAAATATCTTCCCGTATGATAATTTGTGAAATTATCTAATATTTGTATGATTATTTAGTACCATGAAAATTTTACGAAATTATGTAAGAATTTTGATTGAAAATATTGGAAAATGTTGTTTCCTCTATATAACCTAGAAAATCTGTTCAACGTTCATACCCTGCAATACCGACGTTCATATCTTATACCTTAATAGGTATTTATTTAAATATTATACCTGTAATTTTAAGCTATTGCATAGCTTTTATCGCGGGCCTGCCAGCGCGGCGACCGAATGAAGAAATTTCTTAACGAAAATTAATGATTTTAAACTGATAATTACGTCTAAACGAATACTGCTTACGATTCGAAAAAAATATATGTTAAACAAGAACATTTTCCTAATATTCTTAGCTTTGAATATTTTAGATTTTGTTTATATTACATAGTGTAATTAATTTGTGAAATTAGGTCTAACGGAACACAAAAACGACTACTACGCAAATACTATCTGGCGTATTATTATGAAACCTGCACCATTTTGAAGATAATTTAATTATCTATCTTTTTATCTACGATTTTTTTCTAATAATCCGGTTTTTATGCTTTATCGAATAAAAAATTCGTGCGCGGCGCTCTATCTGAGACGTTTAAATTATTCCGAATCATTTGCTTCCGCAGCCGCAAATGATTCGGAATAATTTCAACGTTTTCCGATAGAGCGCAGTTATCTGATATCAGAAAAAATAAAATAAATAAATAATTATAATTGTATAAGTTGTCAAAAATGCTATGCAATAGCTTTGCCGCGGCAGTCCCCGAGTGCCACACGTATTTTTTATTAGTTTTGACATAACCAAGTGTAGGAACTCCTATCAACTGGTTTGAAATAAAAAATAAAAAATAACATCACAGAAATAATACTGATAGGTAGAATGCCGAAAAATACGTACCAGCGTATTTGCAGGAACTTCATTTTTGTGACATGTATGGAGTAATGCTGACGCCACGCATTCTATTGTTAAACAGTCTGACCATTTGTTTCGAGTTCTGTATTGCATCCACTGTTTACTGATGCATTCTCAGCTTTTCCAAAACACTTTCAGGGTACTAATTAAAATTACACCATTCCTAGTACGCCAGCGCCGGGTGTACCGGTGTCTGGCCTGCTGACTCTACACCAGCATTCTATGGCCAAAATACTGACTGATCTAAAAGTAGGTACTTTTACAGAATTTTTACAGGAAGAAGAGGCTTTGACAAAACTATTGCACCTTTTTGTCGCTGGCTCCCCAACTAATAACTTGGGTTGTCGACTACAGCGGGCAAGCCCGTCACCTCAGGAAGTTTTAACGATTAGTCGTTCTATCTCCCTGGAAGTGAACGTAGAAGACTTGGGGACGAAACAGTCCACTATCTAGCTACGTCACAAGCCCGTAAGAGGCCAACGCCTTATCCGCGATATAGCCAGGAATGTTACCTGGCGGGCCGACACTCACGCCCTTACTTGCAATTGCGACCAGATTACTCCGGTCTCTCGATTGGTTCCGAGTTCGAGGTCGCTTGCGCGGTCCTCTCCCTTACGAAGCGGACTCCTTAGAATGGGTCTTCGTATATCCCCAACTAATAGTTTATTTTTCTGTTCTTTACTGCCAGCACTACACATGTGTAATAACTAATTTCTCGGTTGGCTGTAAGAAGTTGCATAGTCCGCCGTTGTAAACCTTGTGTGAAAAATAAAGTTTTTGAATTGTATTGTACTGTCCATTGATTTTAAAATTGAATCCTACAACGCGCTCAATGAGCAGATACGCTTTCTAGCGTAAAAGCAAAAAGGCAGTAAAGATCCCCTATTAGAAAACGGTCCAACAGCTTGTCAACGTGCAAATCAAAGAAGAATTTTACACTCAGTCGAGCTGGATAATGAGCCTTTATTTTTGGAAAGGCGACGAAATATACACGGGCAACGACACGTTGTTAGTAAAAGGTCGCTGAACTTAACATAATTTAATAACGAGTAAATATATTAAAAACTAGCTGACCCGGCTAACTTCGTACCGCCTAACAGTCAATGAATGTAGTGTTACAGATTAGCTGAACTTAATTTATCTATACTAATATTATAAAGAGGTAAAGTTTGTGACGTTGTAGGAAGTAATCTCTGGATCTACTGAACCGATTTTGAAAATCCTCTTACTAATAGAAAGCCACGTTATTTGTGAGTGTCATAGGCTATATATTAATCCGAAAAATGAAAAGACTTTTTCGTGGTAGTCGGATTTGCAAAGTAAATCGGAGAATAAGCGGTCGAACGAAAACGTTTCTAACTAACGATGAGAGATATATGATTAAGTTCTTGAGAAAAGTTGTAGAGCTTGATAATGCCTACAAAAACGTCAGCGACAGCATATGTCTAACTTTAATATTTCAGTCACAAAAAGTAGTATTTTACATTAAAAAAAAGAATTTAAATACGAACGTACGTGATACTTGCGCTATATTATCGCCCGCACGCAACAAACCGTATCCTGTACGTTGAAGTAAAAATAAAGAAAGTTAAAAAACCCGAAACCCACAAAGCGTACGCTATACGTCAAATTGTTCCTACGATTCTAAATACAAACAAGGGTTATAACTAGGTCTATTGTATAAAAAAAATGCTATATTGTAAACAAGTGTAGGGCGGTTAAATCAACTCAGTAGAGGCCGCGCAAGCGACTTCGGACCTGTCAACAGTCAGGAGCACGGAGAAATTCGGCCATTTCTGGTAGTCCGGGCGCGAGAGGGAGCTACGGGGCCCTTGCTGAGTTGGCCACGAAGACCCATTCTGTTCAGGGTCGGTCACACTCACGGGTCAACACCTATCCGACGGCCTCCACGCATGAAGAAACGAGTCTGTGTAGGACTCTGGCCCTTTGGGTTAGTTTCCCCTAGGAATCAACCTTCTGGCGCTCCTGGACGGTCTGCGCTCCGTGCCGCATAAGCCAATCGATCGCGCACTCTGACGAACAGTCGGGGGAGTCTGGAAGCAGTACTGTTTCCTATAGAGCGGAGGTGGTTGCAGACCTTACGGCGACTGCTCTTGAAACGACCATCGGCTACCCGATCCTGGGTGAACAGCCGGGCAAAGGATGTCGTGGTCCGCGATAGATTCGGTATACACCGTTTCACCGCTTCGCAAGGGAGAGGACCGCGCAAGCGACCTCGAACTCGTAACCAATCGTGAGACTGGAGTAACCTGGTCACAATTGGAAGTAAGGGCGTGAGTGTAGGCCCGCCGGGTGACGCTCCTGGCTATCTCGCGGTTAAGGCGTTGGCCTCTTACGGGCTTGTGTCGTAGCTGATGATGGACTGTTCTGTCCTCAAGTCTTCTGCGCTCACTCCAGGGAGATAGAACTACTAATCGTTAAAACTTCCTGAGGTGACGGGCTCGCCCGTTGTAGTTGACAACTCTAGTCCGGGCGTGAGGCTGTCCGCTGGGTCAACTACCCAGTGCAACACGGTAATGCGTTGGTCTCTGATGGGGTAATTGGCCTAGCTAGATGGTTGACTGTCATCGTCCACAAATCTCTACATTTCACCCCAGGTTACAAATAAAGATTATTTATATCTTCCTAGAGTGGCGGATTCCCCCATTGTAGTTGACAACACTCTCTTGTTACATAATAATATGCAGGCGAAAACAAATGTTAGCACCGTTATTATTAAACGTGTCAAGTTTACAACTGACAACAAGCCTCAGAGAAAGTTGACGAATACATTTGTTTGGATATATTTCTGATGATCGGTAAACATTTTGTCTGGCGTTTTTGAACAATTTGTTTGGTAATGTTATTATGTGTCTGTTAATATATCGAGTTTACAAATATAATGGACGTATGGGCGTGTTTATTATTATTCTATTATCAATATGAAACTATATTATCGATGACTTAAAAGTTTTTCCATGACCACGTGTGTCGCACGTGTACGAGTGTAAAGGGCATAAGGGCTAATCAATTCATATCGTCTATTTAGTTTTCACTAGGGATGCCACGAATATTCGGTAATATTCGATATTCGGCCTATTCGGACACTTTTTATTATTCGTTATTCGGCCGAATAGTAAGCAGTATTCGGAATACCATTTTAAAAAACGCACTCAAAAATGTATCTATTTTAATTACAAAGTATATTATTGCATCAACACCTCAAATCTATTATGATGAATGAAAACATTTTTTTTCAGAATCGGTTGGTTGTAAAGGATTGCGCTTTACCTCACAAACAATTTCTGCTACTGAAAATAGCCTCGCACTATAAACACTACTGCCAGGAGATGATAGATAAATCGTTGCGAATTTTGACAGGCTAAGATATTGCTTTGCGTTTGCTGACCAATACGTGTAAAGTTCTGCTATCCGATCTAGGCTAAGAGTTTTCAAATAAAAATCAATCTCATCGCGACAAAAAAATCGCAACTTCCTTAAAACAGTTCCAGAAACTGCCGTGCATTTCAATCGTTTTATCATTTTCATCGGTTTTTCTTTTCTTGCGAAGTGGAGAAGAATCACCATCAGATTCAATACTGCTACACAGCAATGCTGCACAACTCATGTTCTGAGCTTCTAAAAGATTTTATTTTCTTGCTCTTTCCGTTTGAACCAATCCCAGAAAACTAGTTTTGAACCGCGGGTCAAGAAAAGTTGCAACCAATGAAACAGGTCATTCATTACCTGTCACGTGCAATTATGCACGCCACTTACGCCGAACATTCAGCAGCGGAATATTCGGCGCTGCGGCCGAGAGCGCGGCCCAATATCCGGTATTCGGCCAAATCACTATTCGTGGCATCACTAGTTTTTACTATCCTTAACGCAGAGCTAATGGGCCCATGATGAGGTGGCCACGATGACCCATGTGTTCAGGGTCGGTCACACTCACGGGTGACTGTGGCCTCCGATGGCCTCCACGCATGGGGTGCGAACCTGGGTAGGACACTGGGTCAACCCGTCTCCCCTGGGAATCAACCCTCTGGCGCTCCTGGACGGTCTGCGCACCGAGCGGCGCAAGCCAATCGACTGTGCTCTCCGACTAACAGTCGGGGGAGTCTGGGAACTGTATTGTTTCCTATAGAGCGGGGGTGGTTGTCTACCTTACGGCGACTGCTCTTGAAATGACCACTGGCCATCCGATCCCGGTTCAGAGTCGGGCAAAGGACGCCTTGGTCCGCGATAGATTCGGTGCACACCGTTTCACCGCTTCGTAAGGGAGAGGACCGCGCAAGCTACCTCGAACTCGGAACCAATCGAGAGACCGGAGAAATCTGGTCACAATTGGAAGCAAGGGCGCGAGGGTCGGCCCGCCAGGTAACACTGGCTATCTCGCGGTAAGGCGTTGGCTTCTTGCGGGTTGTGATGTAGCTGGACGTTGGATTTGTTCTGTCCAAAGTCTTCTACGTTCACTGCAGGGCGATAGAACGAGAAAATCGTTAAAACGTCCTGTGGTGACGGGCTCGCCCGTTGTAGTTGACACCGCAAGTTATCCTTAACCCAAATTTTCGTTTATTTGTTTTCTATGATCTAACCAGTGGTCTTTAACCCATTAACCTTTCAGCTGCCGTCCCTCCAGAAAGTTATTATAGGTACCGCCTGCGCCAGCTGTTTTGAACAGAAGGGCGTACACCGCGCTGTGTTTATACTAAGTATTTTCCATATTACCATCATATACATCATAAATACTAAATATACATCATAACTACATAACCTTGACAAGAAACCAAGATTGAATAGCGAATAATACACATTCTTACTTTGTATTTTTTTCGAAATGATTGTAAATACATGATAATAATATAATTAAATAACAATAAAAGCAAACTTTCTTACTTTATTCCTGGTTTCCACAGAACAAACAAAAACAAAACAAAAAATGAATCCATATTCAGATAATTTATGAAATACGCTTTCAGGATCAGTTTACACATCTCATAGACTATATAATATTACTTGGGACACCTGTTTTCATTCCTAGTTTTATCGGCAAGCGACTGTAATCTATTTTATCGCGATGGCAATAAATCGAATGGCTGAAAAAGGTAAAAAAACAGCGACGCATCCTGCTGTCACAAGGGTTGTGACGGCGGCGCTGAGGGCCAAAATTAGTCTGGCATAGCGTATGTGACGCCGGCGCTCGAGGAGTTAAGGAACATGGGACATATTATGACCCATAAGTTCAAATAAATTAATAGTTAAAAAAAACCCCTAAAAACACGCTTTTATAAATGTACGTGAAAACCAAAAAAGTCAATATATAATAGGTTTGTTATAACCTTGAAACCTGATCGTGTTCAAAGTCCATTACGTTACCTTTCTCACAAGTGCAAACACGACTATGATACGATATTCCATCATGGAATGCCAGTGCCTATCTTCTGGCTTCATCATCAGACCTTGAAACCTAATCGTGGTCAAAGTTCATTCCAAGACTTTTCTAACAAGTCCAAACACAGATATGATACGATGTTCCATCATGAAGTACCGAGAGTACCATATTATTGTATTGTCATCAGAATTACATACAGCTGCCAATGTTCAAGACGGTACGATCCTTGGAAGGTGGTTATATTAGTTACCTTAGATTCTATTACATAGTTAGTTACATACAGGTCGACCTAAAAAAACCGTGTTAAAAACATTTTATAACATAACGAAAACGATTAGTTTATAAATAACTAGCAATTTATTAATAAACAAAATGAGCAGTGCGCTTAGCAAGGATATATAAAGTATATTTACTTTATTATACACATTATATATAAATGATATCGACGAATGTTTTAAGCATTCTAAAATCCTTCTATTCGCGGACGATATGAAAGCCTTTATGTGTATTAGCTCGATACACGATTGTTTAAACTTCCAAGAAGACCTCAATCGCTTTTCTACCTATTGCAAACTGAACCACCTACAGCTCAACGTACACAAATGCTACTTGGTTCGATTTACCAGGAAAAGAGATATGATTAAACACCAATACCAACTCTTTAATATTGACATCCATTCTAAATCCGTAACCAAAGACCTAGGTATTCTATTGGACGACAAACTGCAGTTTATTGATCATATCGACACAATAACGAATAAAGCATTTGGAATGTTGGGTTTCATTCTAAGGACTTCTAAATCACTCTTTAATATACACACTATTAAAACGCTTTACTATGCCTACGTCCGCCCGCATCTTGAATACTGCTAGCAAGTGTGGAACCCCTCGTATGCCATCCATAATAACAGAATCGAGCGCATCCAGACTAAATTCTTGAAATACTTAAACTATAGATTTTACTTCACACTTGACAATTCTTACGGCATCAACGTTCACCACTCGTACAACTTTACTTCTTTGGCTGATCGAAGGATGTACCATGATCTAGTCTTCCTACATACAATCTTAAACAACAAATTAAACTGCATGGACTTGGTCCAACTAATACATTTCCGGACCCCATCAAGAACGACAAGACAGTCCTCATTGTTTCACATTACCCGTTGCAATAACAACTACCGTAAGAACTCTTTCTTAAACCGTGTGTGTAGGGTTTACGATGATCGATACACATCAATAGATATCTTCGCTGAATCGAACATTGGATTCAGAAATTTGTTTAAGAGGGCGATATTGAAAACTTAATATTTAATATTTAAATTTAATTATTATTATTATTTAAAATTTATTACTTATTATCTACTGTTTGCACTTGTACTTATTCATACCAACGTACCTGTCTCAACTTCAAATATCGTACGGGTAAATTTGTTAAATACGTGGACACCCATCAACATAATGTATTTTTTTTTCCTATGTTCCTCCTTCCCTTCCTGGTCCCTCCCTTCCTATCCTCTTTCTTTTCTCGTTTTTTTTCTGTCTCTTATCATTTAGATAATCTTGATGTTAACATTTAGTGGAAAATTGTCTCTGGTGTAATTTTTATATCTATCTTGTTTGGCTACTTACTTTTATACACTGTTATTTTCCTGAATAAAAAAAAAAAGAAAATAAAATAACATTTATTTATTTATTTATAAGTTTTTAGATGTGTCACAAATGAAAAATATGAATAATGTCAAAATTGGTTGAGTAGTAGTTTTATAGCGAAACCGATCGAAATATGACCACGGCTTATAGATTCAAATTTGGGTAGTTTTAACTGACAGTGTCAACATGTCAAAGGTAGTCGTGGTTTTTATTCTTTTTAATATATTTACTTCTTTATGAAAGGAATATGCAGATGAAATAAGTCCCTGGCTACTTGTCGGGAAAGTTTTGGGGTTACAAAACCGATTTTTTACTTTCCTGGCAAGGAAAGTATTGTGGGGACGCACTTCTGTATTTATGTATGTCTGTCTGACTGTTTCCTATAGAGCGAGGGTGGTTGCACTTGCGGACCTTACGGCGACTGCTCTTGAAACGACCATCGGCTACCCGATCCTGGGTGAACAGCCGGGCAAAGGATGCTGTGGTCAGCGAAGATTCGGTTTACACCTTTTCATGAGGGAGAGGACCGCGCAAGCGACCTCGAACTCGTAGCCAGTCGAGAGACCGGAGTAATCTGGTCGCAACTGGAAGTAAGGGCGTGAGTGTAAGCCCGCTGGGTAACACTCCTGGCTATCTCGCGGTTAAGGCGTTGGCCTCTTACGGGTTTGTGGCGGAGCTTGACGGTGCACTGTTTCGTCCAAGTCTTCTGCGCTCACTCCAGGAAGATAGAACGATCAATCGTTAAAACTTCCTGAGGTGACGGGTTCGCCCGTTGTAGTTTTCAACTCTAGTTGTCTGTCTGTTTGTGTGTATTCCTCCACGATAATTCCGAAACGCTTCATCCGTTTGAGCTGAAATTTGGTCAAGGCAAGAGTTGACATTTTGGTTGAAATCGGTCCACCAGGGGGCGCGCAATTCATACTTCAATCTCGAAATATTGGACTTAGAGACCCGAAATTCGGTAAACAGATGCATCGTAGGGTCGAAACCACGTTGTTAGTTTCAATATCTCTTATACAAGTGACACAAAAAATTCCGACACACATTTTATAGAAATAATAACGACGAGCCGCCCGAGGCTAAGCGAAAAACAAACCGTATTGGAAAACATCCAATTACTCATATTACATTTTTGCTTTATATACCCCATTTTTTCTACTTATTATTAATATACTCATGATGTTGTGAAGGGCTACCCCTCACTAGACTCCAAGTTGTTTGATGTGTGGAGGTGGTGTCAACTTGCGAGTTATCTCCGTATTGAAAGTCGATTGAAAATATATCAGAAGGAATTTATTGTATCAGAAGGAATTTATAGTCATTTATATTGCCAGTTTGTTACCGCTTCCCGAATAGGGGTTGACGCGAATGCGTTTTCTATCTGCCTGAAGTTACGAGGGTGCTTGGATAAGGATTATAGTTTGTGCTCAGAGTATCTCGTACTCGACACGGCTCGAGTCTGTAGGAGTTCAGACTGATGCTTGTTCTACTCGATATGAGGAAGAAAGGAAGAGGTACCCAAAATGGTCGGACCCGTTGACCCAACTCGTGAGAGTAGTACCGGGTTGATTCAGCCGCTGTCTTGGCCCCCCAAGACGATCATTCGTGAAATGATAGCCTGATTCAAGTGATCATTCGAGAAATGATACCCTGGTGCTATCTTCGCCGCCTTATAAAGGCCGAAAAAGGACGCAATCCAAAATATTCCGAGTTCAATGTAATATATGTTGTTCATATGTTGTTCATATATGTTGTTCAATGTCAAATCAACTTTGATAAAGTAGTTAAAATTCGTGCTAATTCAGCGCTGCACGAGGTGGAACAAAGGCTGTAATGACGTCAGTGCATTTCACTGGAATTCAATGCATTTGTAGGAACTTCGTCCTACATATCAACTTCGTCCTATCAAGTCAATAAAAGCAATAGATTCTAAAGAAATCTATAAACGCAAACGCAATCAATTCCACACGTGTACTGCCATTAAATTCCATCTAATTTCGGTAATTAATGCAGTCGCAGCCGGTGACTCATGTCAATTTCTTCTGATCGATTCAATCGACACACTTATTTCCCCCACGCTTTCAGCATTGCGCCATGCAATACAGTATATAAACCAGTACATTCAACCAATTAATTATCATCCTCGAGCGGTCGCCTCCCGCATCATCAACCTCGAGGGACCGTCTACCGCGCTCATACCTCGCATTATCATTCAAGGGTAGTCACCCTCCGCGAACGTCATCCTTCAAGTCTCTCGCCGCGCCTCATACTTCGAGCACACATCCGCGATATCAATCTTCGAGTAGTCATTAACCATCATATCCGCGATCATCTTCCTTCGAGCACTCTTTATGTAACCGCACGCCGCGACTCAATATTCGGAAGCGTTATAACTGGCAATCATCAACCAAGTTCATCAATAAACAACTTCAGCTTCATCAAGAACGCCTTTCATTACGGAGAAAACCCCAAGATTACACCACCTCCTCACTACGAGCAAATTGGAGTCCAGTGAGGGGTGGTCCCTCACACATTTGTTGACTGGCATGTACGATACTTAATCCCTAAACTTCTGAAGTAAAAACTCGGCCGTACCATCGCGGAAGGGACGTTACACATTCTAGGGGTTGGATCGTTACAATATTTAACTGAACATACAATATAACATAACATACATTATACGTTGTTGTAAACATTTTATAGTAAATTAGTGTTCTGGAAATAGGTTTTGTAAATACACTATCGTGTATTTAGTATCTGTATGTTAACTGTAAAATTAAAATAAATAAAATGAAATAATATTTGTTTCAGAAATAACGTCCAAAACCTGATGCTCCAACAGATACTAACCGGCAACGCAAAATCCCTCGAGGACTTGGAACTCCTCACTGAAATAGCGACCCACGACGCGAGATCAAATGGCAAATCCGTTGCATACGCCGACTCTAAAAACCTACCACGTTGGTTGGGAGAGGACACCAAGTCCAAGGACAACATTTTTAACCTGAACTTCACCCTCAACCCGGACACGGCTGGAGAACTTCCAGCATATGACACTAGAAACCCGCTGCTCGTCTTCAACGTGCATTTGGAGTATTTGACTAATAATTTTAAAAGGAAGAAAGGAAATGTACTTGCTGACTCTGCGCCTTACATGCTGTCGAAGGAGATGGAAGACGTGGGAGATTATGCTGATGCAAAATATGACGAAGGTTTCAAGAATTTACTGAAGAAAATAGTGATCTATGATGCTACTGGAAATGATGCAGTGAAGCCAAACAGCGAAGGTACACAATTTAAATATAATCATTATTAGTATAGTAGACGAAATATAGATAAATGGGCGTTTGTAGCACTCGACGTTTCGGACATGTCGATGATATTCTTAGGAAAATTGTTACGGAAAATATCACGAGACACCCACACGAACCAATACAGACAAAACTCAGAAACCGAGTATATCGCAAGCATTCTTACCATACGTCAAGGACGTGACAGATCGAATAAGTAAGATGCTAAGCAAATTCGAAATAAAAGCGATCTTAAAACCGACCTAAAATATAGCTCGATCTCTGAGGCTTGTACACGATCTAGAGATGACCGGTGACTTATTGGTAGTTGTTGTAGTGACTTATTGGTAGGTGACTTATTGGTAGCTCCAGAAAAACCTTAAACATCACCACAAGCTATAACTACCAATTTCATAAATGACAGTATGGAAAAACGAACTAAATCCGAAAAAATATAGCTCTGCAATATTAAGTACAAATTTAACAATGACAGCCATTGCTGTGTTGGCGATTAATTAATTTATTTTATTTTATCTGCATCCAAAATGTTCTCTGGTCTTAACGGTCTCCGTTCCATCGGGTTCAGAAGAGGGAGGAAGAGAGAGTGCACCCGTGGTCGCGCGCCCACCTGTGCACTATAATATAGCTTGAGCACTTGACTGCTTCCGAACAATAGACTCTGAGAAGACTAAAGAAGTCACTAGAATCTACAATGCAGTCGCTATGGCCGAACACGGCTAGAACGATATATACACGATCTTGGGCCCTACACACGATGAGGCAGCCGGAGAGATCTGGACCGTCCGGTCAAACCCGTTATTCCAAACCCGTCGTATGTAGCAGAAGGCGGCCTTTCATCGAATAAATTTTCGTTCGATGGCTGGATGGTCTGTCGAGGCCGCAGGCCGGGCCGGTGCGTGTGTAGCGCGCGGCCGTCAGTTGCGCGTGCAGCAGCGCTTAGTACGCATTTACTATGGAATACTATGGCCATTACAATGCACTTACAATGGTATATACTGAGTACTTACTATGAAATACTAATGGCCCAATGACGGGAGCTAATGGGCCCTTGCTGAGTTAGCCACGAAGACCCATTTGTTCAGGGTTGGTCACACTCACGGGTCAATACCCATTCGGCGGCCTCCACGCATGAAGCGCGAGCCCGGGTAGGACTCTGGCATTGGGGCTAGTTTCCCATAGGAGTCAATCTTCTGGAGCTTCTCGACGGTCTGCGCACCGTGCGGCGCAAGCCAATCGATTGTGCATTCTGACTAACAGTCGAGGGAGTCTGGAAGTAGTACTGTTTCCTATAGAGAGGGGGTGATCGGTGACCTTACGTCGACTGCTCTTGAAACGACCATCGGCTACCCGATCCTGGGTGAGCAGCCGGGCAGAGGATGCCGTGGTCCGCGATAGATTGGGTTTTCACCGTTTCACCGCTTTGTAAGGGAGAGGACCGCGCAAGCGACCTCGAACTCGTAACCAGTCTAGAGGCCGGAGTAATCTGGTCGCAACTGGAAGTAAGGGCGTGAGAAGTCCGCTGGGTAACATACCTGGTTATCCCGCGGATAAAGCGTTGGCCTCTTACGTGCATGTGGCGTAGCTTGACGGTGGACTGTTTTGTCCTTCTGTCTTCTGCGTTCTGCGTTCACTTCACGGGAGATAGAACGATCAATCGTTAAAACTTCCTGAGGTGACGGGTTCGCCCGTTGTAGTTGACAGCTCTAGTTGTGAAATACTATGGCCATTAATATGGAATTAATTCTTTTGGGCTTCACATTAATTTGCGTATGAAGTATTCGAAATCTACTTATTAATATGCTAATTGAATTCTCAACAATACGCCTTTAACTTGATGTTCGGTGGTTATATGTTATCATATCTACTCATCATAACTACTCTTAATGGGAAAGCATCGTCAGCGACGAGTACGTAAGGCTTATTTCCTAAACTAAGGAAGGAAAGAAACTTTGTGAATATTTCTTCATCCATATATAATATACGTAGGTAGTTTTGAAAGTCTTTGGGTTTTAATTAAGTCAATAAATATAGATGGGAAAATATCCACCTCTTTTTAAGTCAATATTTATTGCATTTTACACACTTTTACTTATTTCTTCTTTCGAGAGATTACCATTAAAGTCAGAGCGTCTATACCCGTCATCATTGTATCGATGAACTGAGTGGACCTCTGGCCAAATTCGGCCGCGCCTTAAGTCCGGCTTCGTCTGGCTGGGCCTAATCGTGTGTAGTCCGCATTAAGTATGTAATACCACTGCAAACCCCTAGGCAGCGGTTCCCAAAGTGTGGGTCGCGAACCACTGGTGGGTCGCGAGCCAATTCCAGGTGGGTCGCGAATACAATGTATGAACGTAGGGTATAATATGGCAGATTGATGGCGAGATAGATTGACGAGTCTACGTGTATTTAGGATACCTACAGACAATATAATTAAATAAAATAAATAAATAAAATTAAAATAGCACTTGAACAGAATACAATATAAAACATGCAACCTTGCAACGGCGCGGGAAGATGAAATAGCCGCGCAAAGAGACAGCGCCGCGTCTCTAGCCTCGTCTCGCTCGCCCCCGGCGCACGTGCGCGCTTCCCGTGGTGGGTCGCGGGGTCGTTAAGTTTGGGAACCCCTGCCCTAGGGTTTATAACGGGATAAAAATAGAATAAAAATGAAAAACAATGCCTTTAACAGAGTTTAAACTTAAATGAGCGCCACACGTTTTGTAGACAAACGCAGAAACTATAAATAAATTTAGAAAGAAAAAAAAATTTAAAAAAACTATGTAAAAAAAATATTAATCAATCGGGGGTAGGTTATTGAAAAAAATTATTTCTACTCGTTTTGCTGAAGAGATTAATTCCTACAAATAAAACACAAAATTCTTTCCGGTATACCTGCAGTATAGGAACCTCTCCTGGATTGTTGATTTTTAAACGTCACCGGACTATATTCACCACTCAGATTCCGAATCTGCAATAATCTTTTGTCGCTCTCAATAAATAAGCGAGATATAGGCATTTAAACTTTGCATACTAAACGTCAACAAATCAGCCATATTGTTTCGGGAGTAGTTTCGGGAAAGTAGTCGATATATCGCGAGTTCTCTAATATACATAACAAAAATATAGGCATGGTCGTGAAAAAACATGTCTGCGATATTTAAAAAAATGAGACTATTTTCAAGGTTTTTTTCAATGACTTTGGCGTTTTGATAACAAAAGGTATCCTGAAACAATAGAAAATTCTTAAATATGGGAATATCACCGCAAGCAAAAATTGTTTTTCGAATTTCGCGCGAAACGTCGCTCGTAATTCGAAAAAAAAACCTAACCACTGGGTGCAGTTTCAAAATCCAATTGTACAGGCCAAAGAACAATTTTACTTTCTCCACAAGATCCGAGAACCCATGCAAATAAGAAGAACGCCGAATTTCAATAAAGACGACGGTAACAGACACTCCATTATAATCTGCGAAGTAGCAGCAGCAGTTTGCCGCCTACCCGCAGATTTATTTATTTTATATTATTTATTTTTATTTTTCAGAAAACTTACAGCGTTTTATACTTAATACTAACACATAATGTATACATCTAAGGCCAATTAAAAGTTTTCACAATTAAATTAAATCTATTGTTACAGCGCAATGAGCAATGAAACAAATGCAGGTTCAAGTAGGGGGAAAGGGATAGGGTAAGCTAAGTAAGTAAGTAAGATAAGCCATATTATGAGTTATTTAGATGTATGATATATGATGATATATAACGTATATATATATATATACATACATACACGTGCACAAACAATAAATTAATATAAATAATACGATACGGTAATAATAAAATGTAAAAATATAGTTAATATAAATATACATATATATATATATATATATATATATATATATATATATATATATATATATATATATATATATATATATATATATATATATATATATATATATATATATATATATATATATATATATATATATACACAGATGCCGCCGAAACGTCGGGTGCTACAAACTTCACGCGATAAATGCGTTTTTAATTTATTTGTATTTCAATTCAATTTCAATTTCAATTTATTTCTGCTCCAGTAGGTAGGCTTTCCTACACTTGGATGCGTCTTTGTCTCTAAAATTTTAAATAATGTAATTAATTAAAGAATATTAACTATCATTATATAGTTGTGGCAATATAAATTAATTTTAGTAAATTATAATTGGTTTGAAAACCATTGATAAATAGAAAATAATCTAATAATCAGAATTGCTGATCAAAAAAAGAGCTCAATGTCTGTAGTCATAATTATCAAGGCAATAATATGATGGTCAAGAAAATAGATGAGGGTATATTAAAAATATCTAAATTTAAGTTAATTGTCAAATCTAGCAATACAGCCGTCGTCGATAAAAATAAAAATAAAAATTACGTTCTTTGGCAAAGTTGATTATCATGAATTATCCGTTATTTTACATTAGGATGCTCTGGAATAAGAATTCAGCATTATCCAAATCTCTTAAGTCATATACAGGATTCTTGACTAGGCCATTAAATAAGACTTTTTTAAATTGACTTTATAGTTTTAATTGTCAATTGAAAGTGATACTCTATGATATCATATAAGTAAGCCTATTTGTCATTAGTACTTCGGGACCTATTCACACCTATCGCCAAAAGTCTAAACACCTGATATGGTTGGACTAAATGGTTGGTCGTTGGACTAAACACCTGATATGGTTGGACTAAATGGTTGGTCGTTGGACTAAACACCTGATATGGTTGGACTAAATGGTTGGTCGTTGGACTAAACACCTGATATGGCTGGTCTTGTTCCGAACGCAACCTTTCATTAAAAGTCAAACACTAACGATACTATATCTAATAGTGTCACCTCAAGACTTTCCGGCCAGTAGCCATGGACTGATTTCATCAGATTATAAATTTTATAAATTAAATCGATGAGTGCACTCCCTCGCCCTGCAGACGAACCCGGTTGGGTGCCGTTGCAACCGCCTTGGGCGGCGCGGTTTGTTTCTCAACTCAGGTCGGGGATGGGCCAAGCGAAAACAGATGGCGATGATTAAAATGTGTGGCGGAATTTAAACATTATTAGTTCAGCTTGTATATAAGATATTCCAACCAAGTCCAATATTTCCTTCAATAGTCCAACCTTTTCAATTCTTGCCATGACCAAATGATACCTGCATGCCAAACTTCAACCCACTCGGATTAAGCGTTTAAGCGCTATCGTGGAGGAAAACACAGACACAGACAGACAGACCCACAGACAGACTTCAGTCTGTCTGGGTCGTGATCGTCGCAAGGGAGCTTAAAACGAATATTTCTGTCTTCATCTCGATTTTTTTTGCGTGTTCACAATACTTTTCTCCTGGTCGGTTGGAGTTTCCATGTCGCCTTCATCTAGTCTACAGACTTCTACCTATACATACTTCTAACATTGATCTAAAAAAAACACAACTTCCAAAAATTAGCCTATGCCTTTTAACAGAGAATTTCATTTTAGAGTCGCAAGGATGCGAACAACGTAAAATCGAATACTTCTAAAAACGTACTCCTCAATTATAGTATTCTCATTTAACATTTTCAGATGACACCCAGTACTCTACAAAGGATAAACTCCTGGAGGCGATCAGAAAGAGGCAAAAGCAAAAGCGCGGGTTTTCCTTGCTCACCCGATGGACACCATACTCCCATTTGGGCCAAGAGAATTGGCCCCGGAGACCGTACTTCCGGGCCGTACTGAGGCATGGAGATAACACCCTGACAGCTGAGGCACAGGCTTCATCAATGGCCAGGCCCTACGGGACTCCACTGCGCTGGGGATAATAAAACGCCATCAAATATTAGCATTGTCGGACATTTTGAATATGTATAATTGAAATTGAATACTATAAAGCTATACCTATACAACCTGTACTACCTATATAATTAACCTATTAAAACATAAATAATATTCAAATCGATGCTATAAGGACCGTTTCCAATAAACCAGCGGCGGACCCGTAACATGAAGTAACACAATCGAAGACTATCGCGGTTGTTTGACATTATAAATAGGATAGAAAACGAAATTAGAGCGTGAAATTTGTAGCACCCGACGTTTCGGTGACGTTGCAGCCGCCGTTGTCCAGGGTAGACTGAAGAGTTGTCAATCCGTTGCTTTGCGGGTAGGAGGCATACAGCTGCCGCCACTGCGTAGGTTATAACGGTGGTGGGGGGCCGGGCTCGGAGAGCGCGAATTTTGAAAATCCGTCTTGCACACAACACTCACTGTATCCTGTCTTACGTCTTTGCGTTTAAGGGTTCCACGTAGAAGAGAGTTTGTAACCGACGTCTCTATTGAAGTTCGGGGTTCTTTTTATTTCAATGGCTTCCCGAATCATGCGAGGAAAGTAGAATTGTTCCTTGGATAGCACAATGGGATTTTGAAACTGCATCCAGTGGTTACTTCCCCTATCCAATATATGATACAAATTTCAGGCGGTAAATTCGTTTTCTATCCTATTTGTAATGAAGTAACACAGCCTGAATAAAATGAAGTGTATTATATAAAATGTTGTACATAAATGTTTTATATAAAATGTGTTATATAAATATGTTACATAAAATAATTTTATATAACAAAGCCCGTCGCTGTGTAAATTCATTCGCGTATAAGTCCGTCATTGTAGTTAAATGTTTTATTGGGCAATAAAGAGATTTTTCATTTTTGGGGGCAAGTTGACGTAGTTAGACGGGGGACTATGTCTTCCCTAAGTAACTGCGTTCTCCCTAATGATCGTTCTCACGTTGAAAGGATGGTCTAATATCGTTATACCTTCCTGGGACGGCGGGTTAAGGAGCTAATGGGCCCTTGCTGAGTTGGCCACGAAGACCCATTCTGTTCAGGGTTGTTTCCCCTAGGAATCAACCTTCTGGCGCTCCTGGACGGTCTGAGCACCGTGCGGCGTAAGCCAATCGACTGTGCACTCTGACTAACAGTCGGTGGAGTTTGGAAGCAGTACTGTATCCTATTGAGCGGGGGTGGTTCCGGATGATTCGGTATAGATTCGGTATACACCTGCGATAGATTCGGTATACACCGTCTCACCGCTTCGTAAGGGAGAAGACCGCGCAAGCGACCTCGAACTCGTAACCAATCGAGAGACCGGAGTAATCTGGTCGCCATTGGAAGTAAAGGCGTGAGTGTAAGCCCGCTGGGTAACACACCTAGTTATCTCGCGGTTAAGGCATTGGCCTCTTACGAGCATGTGGCGGAGCTTGACGGTGGACTGTTTTGTCCAAGTCTTCTGCGTTTACTTCACGGGAGATAGAACGACCAGTCGTTAAAACTTCCTGAGGTGACCAGTTCGCTCATTGTAGTTGACAACTCTAGTTGGGACGGCGGGTTCGTCCGTAATAGTTGAAAACTTTAAAGTGATATAAGGGAAGGGGGGGGGGGAGGGGTCAATAATCGCCCCGAGCTGAACTAACTCTAGCTACGCCGCAGATACAGTGAAGAGCTGAAAATATTCCACTATTCTATTAACTAACGGCAATGCATTCCGCAATATATTATCGAATAAAAAGCAAACACAAATGGCATAATATCAACAAACGGCCAAGTGAGAATGTTTGCAAAAGGTGAGAACGTATTGACCTATGAATTTAGTGACCGCAACGGATGCCGTACTATTTATTACAGCATGGATTACCTACTAAGCTATATTACATAGGACAGAAAAGAGGACAATGACCTATTCATCTCTCAAATAAGATAAAAATTCTGGATCTCATCATCAATGACCACGGAGCAGCTAACCACTGGACCAGCACTGGTTAGCTGCTCCGTGTCAATGACCAACCATAACTGTCTCGATGACCTCTACTTATCAGCAACATGGAGAAGAGGTAAGCTACATCTGGGGGTGGCTACAAAACGGGCGCATCCGTCACCCCAGGGAGGTTTAAACACATTTTTTTTTATTTTATAAAATTATCCAATACAATAAAATTGATTTTGGCAAAAAAAATAATAAAAGTATAAAGAATAATATTTTTTTTTGCGAAGCAGATAAGATTACGTTTGTGTGGATTTTATCACCCCACTTGATTGTATATCTGTTCTGGGGTGATAGTATTTAAGACATAGCGACTTCACTTTTTATTTTTTGTCATTCATTCATTCCGATCGCTCATTCATTCTTAAAATTTTTAAGGTTAATATAATATATAATTGTGTATATAAATAAAGAACTAATATTAAATCAAGAAAAAAAATATTTCAGTTTATAGATAAGTAAAATAAATAAATATATAGATAAATAAATAACAAAATAGACCAATAAATTAAGTAGCCTAAAAAGGTTTCTTACTATGCACATATAAAATTGTAAATCTAATTAATTAATATAATATTATCAATTTATTTAAAACATAATCAACCGAAACATATTTCTTGTCAAGTATCAGGTGACAGGTTTAAAGACATCAGGTCGGAAGGTCAGGTCGGTCTATCTCACATGGAGTGATCGTGATGAAGACTTGGCGGACAAAGACATTTCACTGTCTACCCCGCGAACAACTGGGAAGTGCACTCAACGGACCGACCTCACGCCCTCTCTACCAGATTTAGATTTGGCCAGATTTCTCCTTCCTCCAGTCTGGTCGCGGATTCGAAGTAGCTTGCGCAGCCTCTGCCCCTAATGTCAGCGGTAATTCACAGCAACTCACGCGGAATCGCGTGGCCAACGGATCATTTCAAGTGTAGCTGACATAAGGTACGCAACCACCCCCGCTGCTTTGGAAACGTGCCAGATCATTTCCAGACCCCCCTACTTCTCCGGTTAATCACTGGAATGCACAGTCGATTGGCTAACGGCGCACGAGGCCGTCCCCCAGAGAATCCGATCCCACCTGTCCACGATACAGCCGAGACAGCGATCACAGAGTCCTTTCCAGGTTCGTCCCTCTTTGAGGAGCCTACCGGATGGGAGCTGAACGTGCATTGAGCCGACCCAAAATGACAAACATGTCATATGGCTCAAGCTGCATGGAGCCGCTAGCTCCCAGGAGGTGAGGTACGACAGAATAATCGGAAACAAATTTTCCCCTCGAATTGAAATTGTTAAACAGTCTTACTTAGGCTAAATTGTGTTTTTTGATTGAATCGCTGCTAAAAACAGCGAAAAAATCAGAAAGGTCCCTAAACATTGCAAAAACGATGTGATTGCTGAAAAAGAAAAGAAAGAAAAATCAGTATTTTCTCACGTACCAAAAAGTCGATTTTTCTCACAAATCGGATAATATTTTTGCACGACTTCCTACCAAATAAATAGTGTAATGTGTTTAGGGTATATCTATTTATGTTTTCCGTTTCTTTATTCCACCATAACTTCTAAACGCTTAAACTGATTTGAATTATAAATTAGCCATAAATTGAAATAACAAATATTTCTGGTAATGGCAGTCGTATAAATGGAATTATATTACAATAATTTAAACTAAATTATATTACTATTGGAAATTAGAAACGTCCCGCTATATATAAATACGTCAAATTTATTTATAAAATAAAATTGAAAAATATATTATAACAATAGGGTCTCTTATTTAGTCGTACCTTTAAATACCCTAACCATCCTCTGTGTCAGTTATCGTCCTAGGATTATAACTTTTATCATAGGGGCTATATGTATTGATTGTATAAAAAAGTAAGTTAAGCAAATAATTGAGATTTCATTTTGTTAGATTCTTTACCGGCCTACTAAACGAAAGCAAAGTATTGTGACTGCGTTAAAAAAACTCGAGAATATAGACGGATATACACATTTTGATTTGATAAATATTGGGAGCTAATGGGCAATGATTGATTAATAAAATATTGGGAGCTAATTGGCCCAGTTGCAGTTTAGCAACTGAGACCCATGTGTTCAGAGTCGGTCAAACTCACGGGTCAACACCCTTTTGGCGGCCTCCACGTAGAAGTGCTAGCCAGTGTAGGAATCTGGCCTGCGGGCTAGTTTCCTCTAGGAGTCAACCTTCAGGCGCTGCTGGGCGGTTTGCGCACCGAGCGGAGTCAGCCAATCGATTGTGCATTCAGACCGACAGCCGGAGGGTCTGGAAACAGTGCTGTCTCTTATAGAGCGGGGGTATTTGTACCCCTTACGCAACTGCTCTTGAAACGACCAATCGGCTACCCGATACCGGTGAATAGCCGGGCAAAGGATGCCGTGGTCCGCGATGGATTCGGTAGACACCGTATCACCGCTACGTCAGGGAGAGGACCGCGCAAGCGACCTCGAAGCTGTACCCAGTCGGAGACCGGAGTAATCTGGTTGCAACTGGTAGCGAGTGTCGGCCCGCTGGGTGGTTAACCTGCTTATGTCGCGGTAAAGCGTTGGCTTCTTACAGGCGTGTGGCGTAACTAGACGGTGAACTGTTTTCATCCTAAGTCTTCTGCGCTCACCTACCGGTAGACAAAACGATCTAACATCGTCAAAACTTTCTGAGGTGACGGGTTCGCCCGTTGTAGTCGACAGCTCTAGTTGTTATTAATAAATATTGTTATTGATATTAATATAATAATACTATGTGTTATTGTATGTTGTTATCGATGTGTTATGAATAACAATTAGGGATTACTACCAATTAGTATTTACTTACTAATTTTATATATTTATTTATTTATTTATTTATTTAATTTGACAATTCATTTACAAGTGCACAAGTATCACTAATAATCATATCAATAAAAATAATACTTGTGGCACTCGGGAACTGCCGCGGTAAAGCTATTGCATAGCATTTTTAACAACTTATGCAATTATAAATATTTATTTATTTTATTTTTTCTGATATCAGATAACTGCGCTCTATCGGAAAACGTTGTAATTATTCCGAATCATTTGCTGCTGAGGAAGCAAATGAGTAGGAATAATTTAAACGTCTTCCGATAGAGCGTCGCGCACGAATTTTATTCAATAAAGCAAAAAAACGGATATTATTCTTTGACTATTCGAAAAAAATCGTAGATAAAAAGATAGATAATTAAATTATCTTTAAAATGGTGCAGGTTTCATAATAATACGCCAGATAGTATTTGCGTAGTAGTCGTTTTTGTGTTGGGTTAGACCTAATTTCACAAATTAATTACACTATGTAATATAAACAAAATCTAAAATATTCAAAGCTAAGAATATTAGTAAAATGTTCTTGTTTAACATATATTTTTTTCGAATCGTAAGCAGTACTCGTTTAGACGTAATTATCAGTTTAAAATTATTAATATTCGGTAAGAAATTTCTTCATTCGGTCGCCGCGCTGGCCTAGGCCCGCGATAAAAGCTATGCAATAGCTTAAAAATATATATAATTAAAATTAAAATTAAAATTAAACACGGCCGATATGAGCATTAGCATTTAAGTACTGCTGCTGCCCAACTAAGTGCCAGGACTTGTTCCAGGGCAGCTAGCTCTCTAGTTTTTATATCACATATATTCGGCAATGAATAAAAAAAAAAATAAAAAGGAAAAGAAATATATATATATTCCCGTCACCATTACAAATTATAACTAATAATCTGGTTGCAACTGGTAGCGAGTGTCGGCCCGCTGGGTGGTTAACCTGCCTATTTTAACAATGAGTATTTTTTTACTTAATTATAGATAGTATAGTTACTTGATATGTTATTGTCTACTCGTGTAAAAAATGTAATACAGCCATGTAATAAAATTTGGCTTACTTTGTTTTCCCATAATTTAAAAAGCAAATGAGTCTTATACAGACGATCGCCAAAAGAAGGGATGTTTTCGCCTAAAAACACAAATGGAAAAAAATATGTAAACGCTAGAAACACATATTAAAACACTGGAAATTATTTTGGGCGGTGATGTACATGCGCAGAATAATTCTTATGACATCGGGGAAAAAAATAAGAAAATCAAAATAAGAATTTGACTTGCGCGACGAAGGTTCCGTATCTTATAAAGAAAGAAAAAAAAATACGTGTGGCACTCGGGGACTGCCGCGGTAAAGCTATTGCATAGCATTTTTAACAACTTATGCAATTATATGCTTTGGGGCAATTCGGTAAACGCAGAGGAAATATTCATAGTACAAAAACGATGCTTACGAATAATATGTGGAATTCCAAAGACTGACAGCTGCAAACCACTATTTAAAAAGGAGTTTGTGCTAACGTTTATATCGATATACATCTTGGAAACCTGCAAATTTATAAGGGACCACGATCAGTATTTCAAAACAAACAATGTTGAACACGGCTATAACACACGAAATAAACATGAGCTACAAGCACCCAAGCCAAATTTAAACTCTATTTAAAAAAGGAATGTTATACAATGCAATAAAAATCTATAACCACCTACCTGCAAATATCAAAGAAATAAAAGGAAAAGGGTTTACCGCAGCGTTGAAAAAATGGCTTATCGATAAAAGCTTTTACACATTAAACGAATATTTCTCATAATATTATATTGTAGGCATGCATTTTCATTTTGTTTTTAAATTAATTCAATTAGAAAGATTACAAATTTTCAATTATATACATTTCGTATTTATAGGCGGATTTTTGATTATTCCTTGATTTTGATTTTTTTCATTATTTTTTATATTATTGATGAATTATTTTTTATTAATTGTTTTCTACTGTTACATTTTAAATTATATACATTTCGTATTTATAGGCGGAATTTTGATTATTCCTTGATTTTTGATTTTTTCTTTATTTTTTATATTATTGGTGAATTATTTTTTCTAATTGTCTTCTATTGTTAGCTCTACTTATCCGGTCTGTTTAAATTTTTTTTTCATGTTAAACCAGTGAAATAATTGCATTTTTAATAAGATATTATAATTAGCAGATAAGTCAATTTAGCAGATAAGTAAATTTGTCAATCTGTTTTAATAACAGGTAATTGTGAGATACATAGTTTTACGCATTATCACCATAAATGTACCACCACAATTTCGGACAATAAAAATATTTCTATTTCTATTTCTATTTCTATAATTATTTATTTATTTTATTTTTTCTGATATCAGATAACTGCGCTCTATCGGAAAACGTTGAAATTATTCCGAATTATTTGCGGCTGCGGTAGCAAATGATTCGGAATAGTTTAAACGTCGATAGAGCGCCGCGCACGAATTTTTTATTCGATAAAGCAAAAAAACGGATTATTCGAAAAAAATCGTAGATAAAAAGATAGATAAATAAATTATCTTTAAAATGGTGCAGGTTTCATAATAACACGCCAGATAGTATTTGCGTAGTAGTCGTTTTTGTGTTCAGTTAGACCTAATTTCACAAATAATTTACACTATGTAATATAAACAAAATCTTAAATATTCAAAGCTAAGAATATTAGGAAAATCTTCTTGTTTAACATATATTTTTTTCGAATCGTAAGCAGTACTGGTAAAGGCGTATTTATCCGTTTAAAATCATTCATTTTCGTTAGGAAATTTCTTCATTCGGTCGCCGCGCTGGCCTAGGCCCGCGATAAAAGCTATGCAATAGCTTAAAAATAGGTTGTGTCACCCCAAGACTTTCCCTGTAAGTATCCAAAGACCGATTTTATCTGAATATTCATTTCATAATTCACTTGGGTCTTGAATATTCACTTGGGTCTTGTTGGAACCGCCTCGGGCGGTTCGGTTCGTTTCTCGGCTAGGGACTGGTTTGGAACAAACGCCAACAAATAGCGTTAATGTTTGACTAAACTCTATGGTGGAATTTAAATATTATTATTGTAGCTTGTATATGAGATATTCCAACCAATTCCACAATGTTATTTCGGCACAACAAGGCATCTGTGTACCAAATTTCAAGATTGTATTATTTCTAGATTAAAATATGACTACTGCGCCTTCTGGTGAGCCGATTTCAAACTTCAACGATTCTTGCAATGTTCAAACGTATATGACCGATGACATGACGATTCTAACAATACTATATACTTCTAAATCGGTGTGAGCGATTAGTAGTTATAGTGGAATAAAGAAACAGAACACATATATAGATGAACCCTGAACACATTACACTCTTTTTTTGTTCGGCAGTTATGTAATAAACGATGTACCTACATCAGTTTTCCGCCCACGTTGTACCTCAGTTTTCTTTCAATTAATAGTTCAAATAAACCAACAGACGGACAGAGAGCGAGGAATTCGTTTCCACGCTTCGGTACAGAATCCTAAAAGTTCGTGCTTTATAAGATTGAGTAATTTGTCAAAATATACAATAGAATCATAATACATTCGAGTAGCGGCATAATTTCATGGCAGACCGCGGCAATTTATTGCAATTTCTTGCCATATCGCCGCGCTCGACAAAAAGTACTATAACTATGGAACTACTATAGCAATCATAAAAAAAATAACTGTGCAATGATTGCATTAAAATTTCGTATATAGAATATTGACATCTCATTTTGTAAAACA
Organism: Micropterix aruncella; assembly: GCA_944548615.1. Taxonomy (NCBI): domain Eukaryota; kingdom Metazoa; phylum Arthropoda; class Insecta; order Lepidoptera; family Micropterigidae; genus Micropterix; species Micropterix aruncella. The sequence goes on along the minus strand of OX155973.1, from coordinate 8,267,838 downwards.
AATAGATAATTATGAATAAATATGAGAAATTCGAAAAAGTGAAAAAAAAAAACATTTTTTTTTAAAGATTTCTCGGAAAAAAATGATGATGTTTGACAATGCAATTTTACCAGAATAAAAAGTACTGTAACTATGGAAATACTATAGCAATCATAAAAATAATAAATGTGCAATGATTGCATTGAAATTTTGTATATAGAATATTGATATCTCTATTTGTAAAACAATTCGATAATTATGAATAAATATGACAAATTCAAAAAAGTGAAAAAAATCTCGGCATTTCTAACTTGTACTTGTAAAATACGGAACCCTATTTAGAAATTGTAAATACTATGGTGACCTTTATTAAATTCTCTATCAAAGATAATATTCGTTTAGCTTATTTACGTACAAAAATATTTAGATGTTAGCTCATAAAAACCGATAAAAATTTTGATGATTTCTCGAAAAAAAATGATGATATTTGACAATGGAATTTTACCAGAAATATCCGCGAAATTATTCTAGCTACCGTCTATGTACCTATGGTAATAATGAGATATTTGGTATGGATTTTAGGATGCGTTCGAATTAGAAAATAATATTACTGTGCGCTCCGGGAGCAAGCCGCCAATATTGGTCGTTAGGTAGTCAACGGTGTTCTGATGTGAAACCAAATTTGGTCGTTACGTAGCCGAAGGGAATACTCCGCATTATTGAGGCGTATTTTCAAACTAATCCAATTTCAGTGTCATATTACCTAATCGTTTAAATAAAATATTTTGCTTTCTGCATTTAGTATGATGCCACAATAGTTACAGTTCATTATACTGAACGATTATTAGATATAATGGTTCATTAGGAAATCTCCTAGACCGCAAAAGTCCTTTCAAAAGCCCCATATCGCTTTTCTAATGTTGTTCTTCGGTGTCAAACAGGCAATGTTACTAGCGATGAATTTTAATTTACTTAAGTAAAGTATCGACCTCTGTTTGCAACAGCATTGCGTAAACAAAATGCACGGATCAAACCCTAAAATGGGCGCGGAATATTACTTTGGTATCGATTGCGTTTCCCAAATGCTGGTCGCGACTCGTTGCCGTACCACGAAAATAAAATATCTGGTCGACTGCCGTTACAGAAGTTTATGTTTTTATATCCATACAGACAAGGCCGTGCCCAGGGGGGGGGGGGGTCCGAGGGGTCCGGACCCCCCCCCCCCCCCGAAATGAAATGGATTTACACTAGATAGAATCGACTTTCCAAAATGAAATAGATTTACACTAGATAAAATCGACGTTTAGGTGCAAAAAATACATTAGGGGTATTCCGCTAAGCTATGTTATCGGGTTATCGGGTTAAAATCGGGGAATAAATAACAGCAGTACGATCTGACCACAAGAAACGTTTACTGACCACAAGAAAGTGTTGGCTGCTATGTACAGTCTGTTCCGAGAAGGAAACGCCATTTCCAAGAGAGGACCTGGTGATGTACGAGGCTATGGTTGAACTAGACGAAGCACAAAGCGAATTCCTGCTATGGAAGTTGTTTTGGCAGGGCAAAAACCTTTCGGATCGGCCGTCTTGCGCCATCGAGGCTTTCGGAGAGTGCAACAGGCAATTGTATCCCAACACTTATATGTTGTTGAACATCTTGTTGACTGCCAGTAACCACTTGCACTCCGGAAAGGTCATTTTCCACACTTAGACGCCTAAAAACCTACCTACGGAATTCTTGTGGGCAAGAGAGGCTAAACGGATTAGCCTTAATGGCAATTCCCAGAGACGTCATCATCCCAACTGATGATGTTATAACCGAATTTGCCCGCAAAAAGTCTAGGCGGCTTGATTTTGTGTTGTGAATTCACCCTATTGGAAATATGCGGTTTTTAGGTTTAAAACCGAAAATTTTAGTTAGTAGTTAGTACCTACAGTATTTTCAGTGGCGGGCTTTTTCCCGTCTTAATGTAAGGGTAATAAAATTGAATTTGAATTAGCCAGTCTTTTTTTTTTTTTTGGACCCCCCCGGAAAAATAATTCTGGGCACGGCCTTGCATACAGATACATGTATATTTCAGGAACATACTCAATCAGGCCTTTCATTTGAAACTAAACATGATATATTTATGATATTTATTAACATTTAAACATTAAGACAACTACTTACTTAATATGACACTTGGGATGACATAGCGATTCTAACAATACCACTCCTAAATCTGCGCAAGCTTTTAGAAGTTATGGTGAAATAAAGTAACGGAAAACATACATAGATGAACCCTAAACATATTACACTCAGTTTAGTCGGGCAGTCGTGTAAAAATAAACGATTTCATGTAGTCCAAGAGGCAGCGACAAAAAGTGCAAGAGTTTTGTAAAAGCTGATACTTTCAGATCAGACAGAATTTTGGCCATAGAATGCAGGGGTACAGTCAGCAAGCCAGACTTCGGGACGCATGGCGCTGGTGTACTAGGAAAGGTGTAATTTTAATTAGTACCCCTAAAGTTTAAAGTACCCCACAACCGTCCTAATAAAAAATAAAGAGATGTCTATATGTCCAAATGTCCAAATATCAATAAAAACATAAATATACCGTGTTTTAGTAGTATCAAATGAAATGTCTGATTAAGTACATTTCGAAGATATACATATTTACCTATATGGATAAATACACAAACTACAAATATTTCATGAAAAAACCGTAATAAAAATAATTACGATATATAATACAATAGTTTACTTTCTGTAAAGGCAGTCGTGTTTTATATTCCTATTTCTTTATTTATTTATTTTTGTCTGTTTTGTATAGTTTGATCTTTCATGTAATTTTTCATTATCTTAGACTATCTTATAAGGCTGGTATCGAATGATTTCGTGCAGCTTGGGCCATAAGATCCTATTTGTTCTCGAATCGCCCCAATCTCACTATTCAGCTCCTATTCAGAAGTCTCCTCGTGTGAAAGGCTACTCCGGGTAAGACTCTCGCTTCTGGTGGATCGGTTTCTCCTGTTGGGATTGTATCCCGGCGCTACTTGGCAGTTTACGCACCGTTCGGCGAAGCCAATCAATTATACACTCTGACTAATTGCGAAAGGAGTCTGGAGACTATGGAAATATACTGTATCCTAAGCAGCGGGGGATGATGATCTGTTGTAATGCCATTATTGAAATGACCTATCGGCCAGCCGATCCTGAGTGGTTCGAAGGGCAAAGAACGGCTAGGTCCGCGATAAATTGTTATTGAATTATCGCTGTAACACAAGAGATAGAGGCCGCGTAAGCGACTTCGGTCCTATAAACAAGCGGGGGGAAGGTATCCTGATGGTTAATTCCAGACGGAGATATCCTTTCAAAACCGGTAGACAGCGGGCGAGGCTGCCCGCTGGGTACATCTCCCGGCGCCTCGCCCTACGCTCGTCCCACGGCTGAAAGAAGATCACATATCGTTATACCAGCCTGGGGTGACGGGTTTGCCGTGTTATAAGGATAACTGTGTTATAAGGATATATCTTGCTGAAACATCGTTATACCATTAGGCTCAGTTTTCAAGTTCGATATGTAGTTACGACACTAATGAATATTCGATTAGTTTCCAGGATATTGTTTCTGGGACATGCTTCATATCATGTGCATGATGGTCAGCATCATATATTCCACGTGCTTGATTCAGTGGAGATGTCTGTACCGTCCGTGATGCAGGCCCCTCGTAAATTTCTACACAAAGCTAATGAGTGACTATCACGCGCAAACGTCTACATTCGCGCGATTGCGTTCTGAGCGACAATCACGTACAAACATAGTCTTTTCTTTGTAAGCTCAAACATTGCTCACGCATTATTAGTCTAACAATTTTGTTAAGTTCCGACCGTCCACCATTGTAACGAGGGAATAAACGTTTTCAAATAAAAAATAAAAAAGAATTTAAAAAAAATGTGCGTATCAGCTCCGAAACGCGACTGGAGTTTACTCTTTAAGTGCCATTGTCATTAAATTTACAATAGACAAAGAGGCAATTTGATCGCTTGTGGCAGTCGTGTTTATTATTCCTTTTATATTTACTTGTTTCGTATATATTTTTTTTTGTCCGCTGCTATTTCCTTCATTGCATTGATCTATCGCTCCATCGCATTGCTCCGTTGCATTGCTCCTTTGCCCCATTCTCTTCTTCTTCTTCTCTTCTTCCCCAGCCTGGTTTATTCCACTCCTGGACGTAGGCCTCTTCCTTTTTCTTCCATGTCTGTCTGTCGGCTGCTGCCCTCAGCAAGTTGGTCCCAGCTGCTTTTCTGATGTCGTCCAGCCATCATAGTTCTGGTCACCCTACGCTTCGCTTTGTGGTTTTTGGTTTCTACTGGATAAGCCTCTTTGGCCACCTCGCGTCATCCTGCCTTGCGACGTGACCTGCCCAGCCCCACTTAAGTCTGGCGATACGTTTCATGACGTCTATCACCCCCGTACGCCTTCGTATCTCTTCATTGCGCACTCTGTCGAAAAGACTGATGTCCAGCATTTATCTCTACATTTGGCACTGCTCTGCGTTAGAGGCACTATTTCAAGGCCGTACGTTGCTACTGGCAGTACGCATGTCTCATAAACTTTTCGCTTTAGGTTGATGGGCATCCTAGGTTGATGGACATCTGAAATTGCTCCATTACTAGGTTCCTAATGGTTTCGTGAAGCTTAGGTGGTGATGGCCTTCTTTGTGTTAACTTAATCGGCCCAACTTACGGTTTCATTCCCATCCGGTAGGCTCCTCGAAGAGGTACTTAACCTAGATCAATCAAAAAATATCATTAATCAACCATCATCAATCAATCATCAACCAATCATCAATCAATCAATCATCAATCAATGTATTGACGTAAATTAGATTATATACCAGGAAGACACGTGACTCCTTGGTATAAAACTGCAAAATTAGGCAATTTTGGTAATGATACAAAAAATCTGCGTGTCAGTTCTGACGCGCCTAGAGTGTGATTCTCTCAGATGGTAATCTGCCGAAGTGATATCTGTTTCATTTCATGATTCGACAAATGTATGGTCAGTATGGGTTGGCTCGGAAGTTGACAAATTTCATCGAAGTTATGGTCTCCTGTTGGGTATTGTTGCACTCTTTTCAACTCTCGAACATTACTGACATTAAACGTAACGCTTTTAGTTTAGTTTTAGCGTTTGATTTTACTATCCATGAAATTCACATACAGGGGGCTTTAGATGAAATCGATTCTAATCCTTCGGCTAAGTAACGACTAAATTTGGTTGCACAACAGAACACGACTACGTAACGACCAATATTGGTGGCTTGCTCCCTGAACGCACAATAATATTATTTTCTAATTCGAACGCATCCTAAAATCCATACCAAATATCTTATTATTACCATAAATATATAGACGGCCGCTAGAATAATTTTGCTCGTCATTTCGCGGATATTTCTGGTAAAATTCAATTGTCAAACATCATCCTTTTTTTTCGAGAAATCATCAAAATTTGTATTGGTTTTATGAGCTAATATCTAAATATTTTTGTATGTAAATAAGCAAAACGAAATATTACCTTTGATATATAATCTAATAAAGATCATGATAGTATTTACAATTTCTAAATAGGGTTCTGTATTTTTCCGTAAGACAAGTACAAGTTAGAAATGCCGAGTTTTTTTTTTCACTTTTTCGACTTTCTTATATTTATTCATAACTAGATGACCCGGTGAACTTCGTACCACCTAAAATTGATTTGAGTGTAACTCTTCATACGCGTTTATTAATCCTAAGCAACCTTCCAAATTCAATTCATTGAAATCTATAATATGACCAAATTATGTACGGTTTGAGTTTCGTTTGATGATTAAATGAAAGTCGTTTGTAATTCAAATAAATTCAATGTATTTAATTTACATGATGAAATATCAATTCACTTCACATTCAAAACAAAACATTCTGGTAAACTATGTTTTTTGTTTTGTTTTCCGGCGCGTTCATAAACAAAAAGATGGCTTTTTCGACCGATGGCTTGGCGAACACGGGACATATAATTTTCCATGCGCGAAATACCGAAATTTCAAGTTAATTCCGCAAACTTCCAACACGCGTGATTTGTCGTCGCGAAGGCCAGACACACGGGGAATTGCAGCCGTTTAAAATTGAATGGCAAATCCGTTGATTGATGTTGATTGTCGAGTTTGATTGATGTTACGCAGCATGATGATGACAGAGCCTAATTTCTATTACAAATGTGAGGTGGCAATCCAGGCAATCCCAGCGAATTCAAAAATCCTGTTAGAGAGTTGACTACCTCATCCTAGTTGATAATTGTATCTATCGATTTAAAGGCAAACAACTGTCCCTGAATTACATTTTGAATGGTCGCGTTGAGGTCGTCGACATATTTGTTTTTCACCGCTAATTGGCTCGTTCGGTCAGCTAATTATGGTTTTTGAACTTCTGCGCTACGTTCGGAAAAACACGCCAACAGCGTTCCTTCTTCGATTTTCCTACTTTTTCGACTATTTGGACTTTTTCGTTTTTTTTTCGACTTTGCCGACTTTTTTGACTATTCCGACTTTTTCGACTTTTTGGACTTTTTCGACGTTTTCGACTTTTTCGACTGTAGACTTTTTCGACTTTTTCGAATTTTCGACTTTTTGAAATTTTACACAATCGCACGGATGAATAACAGTTATGGATGGTGCAGCTGTCAAACAATAGGATCGCCGCGATAGCCATCTATAAAGTGGCCAATGTTCCCAAAATGACCGATTTCGATTTTTTCGATTTTCAGTTGTTTCTTTGAGTTTTTCCTAAATATTTTTTTTTTGTAAACCACCCATGAATCAAGCCAAACAAAATAAAAGAAAAATAATTCAAATCGGTCGAGTCATATCCGAGATCCTGCGAGACTAACGCACGGCGATTCATTTTTATATATAAGATTATCAAAATTGTTTTACAAAATGAGATTTCAATATTCTATACTAGCTGCGCCCAGCGGTTTCACCCGCGTGGTGATGGAAAATTGTGATAATGATGATAGAAAACCATATATCTTTCTAAATTATAGCCTATGTGTTATTCTGATGTGTAAGCTATATTATTGTAAAGTTTCATCAAAATCCATTCAGTAGTTTTTGCGTGAAAGAGTAACAAACATCCATACATACATACAAACTTTCGCGTTTATAATATTAGTAGGATACGAAAGTTCAATGCGACCATTGCACAGTTATTCTTTTCATGATTACTAAAATAGTTCCATAGTTATAGTGCTTTTTGTCGAGCGCGGCGATATTGCAAGAAATTCCAATAAATTGCCGCGGTCTGCCATGAGATTATGCCGCTACTCGAAGGGTTAAGGAGTAAACTCCATATAATACTGATTCTGACCACTTCGCGCAATGCAGGGTTAGGAGTCAAGAAGGCTCGCGCAACCTTGGCGTCACACGTATTAAGATATGCCACTCGGACGGCTTCGGCCCAGTTTTCGGCAAACCGCAGGTGCGTTGGCCGTCACCACCTATCTAACATTCGTTTGTCTCTTTAACGATGTTGAGCGCAGAGTCGCTGCTTTTCGTAACGGCGGTCGCCGGTGCCGCTTATATAGTAACACCAGCCAAACATAGGCGACTCGTAGCCTATCGACTTAAGTTTACCACCATCTACTTGATGTATCATTTTGTAGCTTTCATATGCCTGCCGTTCTTCCTCATCAGGCTGGATCACGAGAAAATATCCCTGTAAGTATAGTGTTTGATATGTTAAACTTTTAATCAATCATTGAAAATGCACTTCTTTTGGCAATTTGAAATAAAGACGAAAATATTCATTGTGAGCCCCCCGAAACGAATAAGATCATTTCCACATTGAAATATGCGTATGCCTGTGCCTATTTGTGTTTATGAATTCCTTCACGATAGCACCCAAACGCTTCATCCGATTGAACTGAAATCTGGCATGCAGGCATCATTCGGTCATTACAAGAGTTGAAAAGACTGTAGTTGAAATCGGCCCACCAAAGGGCGCGCTAGTCATACTTCAACCTCGAAACATTGGACTTAGAGACTTGAAATTTAATACATAGTTACCTTGTTAAGCCGAAATCACTTTGTGAAATTTTGGTTGAAATATCTCATATACAGCGGCACAATATTAAAAAATATTTAAATTCCACCACATTTAAGAATATACTACATCATTATTAAAAAAAATACAATTTTAATACCACGGAAAATACTACAAATACTTGGTTGCCCCCCAGGGAGCGGGGTGGGGGGGGGGGGGGGGGCTTGTAGTTTTGAGATGACACAATCGATTTTTTGTTTCTACTGCTCTCCTTCTTTCGGTGCCTAGCACTCGCAGTCACTAGCAGTCACAGTAGTGATTTCTTCTACGTAAACTATTCCAGCCACTCTAAATCACACACGTAAGGTCAGCGCCGAGTTTGTATCGCTCCAACCACAAGTCCCAAAAACACAAACACCTCATAAATTTATCTTGTCCCTCTTCTACCCTTTCGATGTGTTATTATATGTTTACTGATTTTAAAAAAATAATTTTATATGTTTAATTTTCGAACCATTTTATACGAGCTGCCTTCATAAGTGATTTTATTCGCAAGAGAATCTTATTTTTACGGCAAGATATTCTCCCAATAGATTAAAGTTAGATGTGAGACATTGTTAATCATTGTTGAGAAGATGTCATCAGCCAGAATTCTATTTATTTAATGTGACTGTGTTATTTTTGTAGAGCTATAGGTTTTCAAGTTTGGTGCAAAAACGCCTTTATTATACACCGTGAGCTTTTAGTTTTTTGTTTTTGTTATTTTGTTTTGTAGGGATTTTCTAAGGTCTTTATGAGCCTTGTCTTATGAGGTCTTTATGAGCCTCTTTATGAGCCTTTGTATGAGTATTTGTATGAGGTCTTTATGAGCCTTGATACTCCAACCATTGCTGATCTATTGTGTTCGCCACCTACTATAGTCCTGCGCTAAGCCTAACCGCAATAGGCTTTTGGCGCCAGATTGCTTTACCTCCTCAGGTTGGAGGTAATGACCACCCAAGTGGGTGTATTTTTTACGCATCAGCGTGCCACACTCGCACATGAGGTGCATGGGAGCTTCTCGGCCTCTTGGCAGAACCCGCACATCCCTGTGTCTCGGAGCTTGAGGTTGCACATGTGTTTGTTAAGTCCACAATGCCCCGTGAGCGCCCTCACCAGTATGCGTAGATTGTTCCTATTTAGCGATAAGGCCTAACGGGCGTCTTAAGGTCGTAAGCCTTAATTAGCGCTTTGGATTGATTCAACATTGGCGTGTTGTTCCAGTGGTTGACGGATTGTTCTAAACACATTTGTTTGAGCATTAGGTTTGCAAGGCTTTTTGGTACGCCATATCAAGGTTCAGGGCCGTATAACTTTCCCTTTGCTCCCGTCTTAGCAAGTTCGTCGGCTTTTTCACTTCCCTCGACTCCTGCATGGCCGGCAACTTATCTTAGAATTACCCCGTTCTTTTCGCCCAGGGAATTCAGTAGTGATACGCAGTTTTGTACTAGCTTTGAATTAATAGTATTCGAGGCCAGTGCCATAAGAGCCGCCTTGCCATCCGAGTGGATATATATACGGTGGTTGGCGTAGTTCTTATGGAGATCGATATCCGCACATTCAATAATGGCGTATACCTTGGCTTGGACCTCCCCGAGCTCACACTTCTTTCGAAGTTTGGTCGCTCTCCATATATACCGCAGCCATGCAACGTCCAGTCCCGACTTGGACCAATCAGTATACCATTTAGAGCTTTTACTAGCATACCATTTACCAGTAGAGCTTTTAGTTACCGGCTTTCTTAAAGGGGAAGAATCAGTACAAGGAAATAAGCAATTCTTGTTGTTTTGAAATATAATATAAACAGCGTTGAGCACGATAGGTAAATTATCGTTAATATTGTTTTTTAGCGATATTTTACCTACCGCTAGATGTCGCATTGCGCTCAACGCTTCTCAAACGTTTTTTCAATAGACAAAATTTAAAAATTCGTCAAGAAAAAAAAAGAACAAAAAGAGGTCGAAAAAAAAATCTTTGGTTTTTTCCATTTTTTAAAAATTAAAAGTTGCTTACATGCTCCTACCGATTCATCCCCATCAAGTGTGCCGGTAACTAAAACCTCACTCTGTAGATAGCCCTCTTTAGGATAACCTTCAATTGTAATTCCGAGGGCATTCAAAAGTTGGTCGTTGCTCAATTTGGCTCGGTTCGATAGTCTATCGGCCAGTGTGTGGCGCCTTAATCATCCTCGCACGTTTCGTCAAGTGGCCTTACAAATTCCGAAAGGAATGTTTATTATGTGGCCATCAATCTGTTTTGGATCAATGCTAAGGCGATACCTATTCTTAATTAATTTTTAATACGTGCAAGAGACCACATTTATTGTAAACTAGCTGACCCGTGCCCACTTCGTTGGGCGGTAAACATGTCTACTTGTGATGAAATTATGAGTGTGGTTCGGTTAGTACTGTGTGATATGATTTATTTCCTGACTGCCAAAAGGAGGGTTATATTTTTACTGGATATGTATGTATGTATTTGTTCGCCGATTTGGCTATATTACCGGGTTTCTAATGAGTGAATGAAATGATTATGATTGAATACATTATTTTATTTTAATTGTTCAAAACTTCGCTGTATTAGATGTAATGTTATTATTTGGTACCATTCTTTCAGAAGTTCCAACCCGAGATACGGTCGCGGTTCCATACCTATATCGTATTATCTCTTTAACCATTTATGCAGTAAAAGGAAAATTATATGCAGTAAAAGGGAAAGGTCTTTTGTTTTAAACACTTGAGACGATAAATTTACTTATTTTGATAAGAATTCATGATTGTTGATAATATGACCAATAAACATGACCTAACGATTTAAAATATTTTTTTTAATATGAAAAACTACTTTTTTTTTCTTAAATATAAAAGTTAGACATATGCTGTCGCTGACTTTTTTGTAGGCATTATGAAGCTCTACAACTTTTCTCTAGAACTTAATCTGGCCCGTCCCATCGTTAGGGCAGCGTTCGTAAGAAACGTTTTCATTCGGCCATTTTTTCTCCGACTTACTTTGCAATTCTGACTACCACGAAAAAGTCTTTTCATTTTTCGGATTAATATATAGCCTATGACACTCACAAATAATGTGGCTTTCTGTGGGTAAAATAATGTTCAAAATCGGTTTAGTAGATCCAGAGATTACTGCCTACAACCTCACAAATTCACAAACTCTACCTCTTTATAATATTAGTATAGATTAAAATTTAGTTCAGTTGCAGTTGGCCCGATCACCATAAAGTTTGGCACATACAGAGTGAGTTTTAATTACCCGTCATCCTTGAAGGGGGTGAATCATTGCGAGCATCACGTTGAATCATTGCGAGCAATCACTAAGCAACTTTTAATAAAAAAATGTGAGTTTTTTTTACGGATTGGAAAAAAACTTTTTGAGAAATAATATAAAAGGCGCTGATCATGGTGTGCTATCTAGAGGTAATGTAAAATATCGCTATTATCGTTTATTAGCAATATTTTACCTACCGCTAGATGTCGCATTACGCTCAAATGCTTATCAAACTTTTAGTTAACAGTCAAGTACTAAAAGGGGGTAGATGTTAACCTTACGGCAACTGCTCTTGAAGCAATAATTCGGCCACCCGATCCCGGGTGAACAACCGAGCCGATAGATTCGGTAGACACCGTATCACCGCTACATAACGGAGAGGACCGCGCAAGCGACCTCGATACTGTAACCAGTCAGGAGGCTGAAGGTATCCTGAAAGTTATTATCTCCAGAGATATCCTTCCAAACTGGTAGTCAACCTTTTCCGGTGCCTCGCCGTAAGGTGTTGGCCTCTGACAGGCGAGTGTCGTAAATATATTAGACAGTAGATTATTTCTCGTCCCAAGTCCCATGCGCTCACCTCACGGGATACAGAACGATCTAATATCGTTAAAACTTCCTGATGTGACGGGTTCGTCCGTTGTAGTTGACAGCTCTAGTTGTTTTATGAGGTTTAACTAATTGCAAATTAATAACCTTGTATCGCTGTTTAAGCAATTCTATGATTCTAGTAATAATATAGTCATTTATGTATTTTTTTTCTATTTTTTAGATATACTGCCGCAGTCTATCAATTCGTAGCGAGACCGCTAAAGCTTCAATGGTCTGTGAGAGGAAAACATCACCTGAAGCTTCAGGAAGCCGTCATTGTGGCCAATCACCAGTCTATCATAGACTTAATGGGTATGGTTACATGTTTTTTTTCTTTATATTTTTAGTTTCAATTTGTCTATAAAACCACATTTGGGAATCATTAATCCTTTTGTTAGATTAAAAACAAAAGTATTACTGATTCCGGATAGGTGTTGACCCGTAAGTGTGACCAACCCTGAACAAAATGGGTCATCGTGGCCAACTCAGCAAAAGGCACATTAGCTCCCACCTCACCGAGTTCAGTCTGGAAACGCTCGAGCGCCTACAGAACGTTTGCATTAGATACAGATTCAATCTGCGGAAATGTGATTATGTTTCGTAGTACCGCGCAAATTTGCAATGGCTTTGGATAAGAACTGGAGAAATTCGCACATCCTTTCACTTCTATACAATGTCTTATACAGCCTTATATCTCCCTCCTACCACGACAAGGCTTTTACCGAGTTGGGAAGTTTTAGAGGGGTCACCGGTTTAGAGGTGATTTGGTTACGCCTTTACCGTTACCACTGTGGAGATAATAAGGATCCCCTTCTTAGCGACTTTGCGACCCGTTGTAGAGAATGGTCGCCGTTTGCATGCGTGGCAAATGTCGGTTACTGAAAATGCGCGACGAAAGTAAAAATACAGTGTCTAGTTTGGGTGATGATGATAGCTTAGCGAGTCTCCGTGTATGGGCTCGCTCGCGGTGTTTACACTATGTGCATTCGAAAAAGCTACTTGACAATTTATCTGACTTCAAAAATTACTTCGCGCGTGTTAACACTGCGCGGGGGAAAAATTTGAAATGCTTTCTGGCGGGCAAATGAATTATTTATAATATTGTGACGTAGTCCCCACAGAGTCATGTCAAGATTCTACAAAGTCGTGTGTCTCTACACACACAAGTCTCTACAAAGTGTCAAGTAGTCTCTACAAAGTCAAGTCTCTACAAGTCTACATCTCTACAGTCGCACTTTGTTCTAGCCAGAGTAATACTCTAAGTATCCCAAATCACAAAACCACATATTTGTCTTACTCCTACTATTTACATGCAGCTCGACTATGAAATTTGCTTCCTCCGGCTAATTTAGGCGCTAGCTCGTTATCCACTTTTAAGCAATCATTCAAAAAGTACAAAAAAAAAAACAAATACCAAAAACGAAAACGCTAATGATCTGTTTATTATATTTTTCAATAGCTTTAAATTTCATTTCGACAACAGTTTTCCAGTTAGAGTCATTAAGGCAAAACAATCTAGTCATGTAAAATCTTGGTTATCGAAAGGATTAAAATAGTCTGCCAAAAATCTGCGCTTTCTTCGATATCTTCGCCAATTTGAATGCAATAATTAATATGTTTCAGGGTACATAAATAGGTACGAAATAGTACATAGGCGAGTGATAAGAAATGCTAAAAGAAACAGTATCAGAAAAAATATATTGAATTCCAAAAACAATACTAAAGCACTATGGCAAGTCGTGAATGAAAAACTGGGCAACTACAGACCAATAGCGTTGCTACCTGTTTTTTCCAAAGTGCTTGAAGAAATAGTAAATTCAAGGTTGTTAAAATACATAGAAAATAAAAATATTCTAACAAAATCTCAGTTCGGTTTCAGAAGAAATAAAGGTACAATCGATGCACTGAACAACGTTCTGAGAAAAATGTACAATGACATGGATAATAAACTTTACTTAAGTACCGTTTTTTGCGTTTTATCAAAAGCGTTCGATATGGTAGACCATCAAACACTGCTAACTAAACTCGACAGATATGGAATCCGAGGAAATAGCTTAAAACGGTTCAGCAGCTATCTCTCAAAAAGAAAACAAGTTGTACAATTAGACGACTGCACAGGTGGCGTATTGAAGAGAACCATTTCCGATGAGTGTGAAACGAAGAGCGGTGTTCCTCAGGGAAGCATCCTGGGACCAACCCTTTGTATTCTATATGTTAATGATCTCCCATCTATAGTAGCTCACTCAAATATAACTTTGTATGCAGATGACACCAGCATAAGCTTTGCAGATGCCAAAATAGAGAATGTAGTTAAGAGAGGAATTAAGCGACCGACTTTCCAGCGCCTGTTTCTTACTAAGGCAAATAAGGAAACTGATCAGTGTTAAACACACCAAAATAATATACTTAGCCTATTTCGAGTCAATTCTTCGTTACGGGATTCCCTTCTGGACACAGTGTACAGTAGTTTTAAGGCAACATATTTTCTCTCTCCAAACACGAGCCATAAGAATATTGATAAACCTTAAACATAATGAATCATGTCGTGGTCACTTCAAAAATCTCAGTATTCTAACGCCACCATCTCAGTATTCTAACGCCACCGCCACTATACATATTTGAATGCATAAAATTAATATTAAAAAACAAAGGAAAAATGAAGACCCTAAAAGAAATTCACTCGCATTTCACCAGATGTAGGCACAATTTAGCATTACCCCGTCCATCTCTGGAATTATTCAAAAGGGATCCAAATTACATTGAAATGGCGTGTTACAATAAACTGCCTGAGAATATCAAAAGTATATGTAGAAACGGAAAAATCACCCAATTTAAATCGAAATTAAAAGGCTACCTTATTGCGAGAGAATTATATAATATTAACGAATTATAATTAGATTACTGACAATTTCGATCTCGATTTTTTTGATTTAACTTGACATTTGTACCATTTTATTGATTATTATATTATTACTATTATTTCTAATTGTCTCCCATAATCAATTATAATTCTTACTTACAGGACCATTTAATTTTAATATTATAATTTCATGACTATCTGTAGTTATAAATATCTAATATAACTCAATTATTTGGTGAGTCTCTAATGAAATATTTAGTATACATTTTAAAATTATTTTAACATTAAGCGGCTATATAAAATGTCTAAACAACTATGTAAAGTTTTTTGAAGACAATAAATGCGATTTGATTTGATTTGAACCTTTGGCGTAACATTTGAAACCCTTCCAGAGAGTAACTCCCTTTATTGAGGGTGTATTTACAGGACTGGCAATGAATCTCTTATGGTTTGCGTGCTAAGTTCATTTAGTTGTTTTGGACTACCCTGAACATCCTAATATATTATAAATACATACAAGAAAGTAATTTGTTTTGTTTGTTGGTTTGTTTCTACTCTTTATTGTGAAATTTCACAATGGGCGCGTTTATTATCATAAGACAATCTCTTACAATCAACCCTAATATGAAGTGTTTATATGTATGTGTGCATGTAACATGTGTGTAAGTGTGTGTCTTGTTATGACATTCGACCGACAGAATTGAAAATGCAATTCCGTTAGTTTTATCCCAATGTAAAATAGTGACCCAGCCGGGAATCGAACCCGGATCCTTACAATGTAAGATCAGGCGACCTAACCTAACACATGGGCCGAAGTTTGACAACCCCTTCGGTTTCCTACCTGCCTGTTTAAATTATTTCATTTTTCATTTAAGTACTGTCAAATATTACTATGTATCCGACCATATCAATATCGAAAATCCATTTTTTTTATTTTTTTTATTATTAAATTTATTCAAAGGAAAAGATACATTTTTTTAAATATTACAATCTCGCCAAACTGGTATACAGTTTGTTGGCGAGACAAACTCTTACACTACACTAGTCTTACATAAATAAAAATACATAAAGAAATCTTATCTTAATAATATAAAAAAACAATGCACAGCAGTATTACTACTGGTCTTACTACAGGCTTAAATTAGACCAGTATTGCTACAAGCTTAAATGATAGAAACATACCTACCTATAACAATTTTAATTATGACCACTAATGTCACTATAAACGTCCAACAGGTAGCTTTTTAATCTCTTTTTAAACATCTGTTTGCACACGCTTATACGAATAGCGAATGCATCGATATCGATAGTGAGGCGTGGCCGGGGATAGCGATCTCTATATCTTGTGCGAGGGAGAAAAGTGATGTGCTGTCGTGCTCGCACGTTTAACGACACGGAATGTCAGGAACGATTGCGACCACTATAATAGTTATTTTTCCCAAATCGGGCAAGTCAACAATTCTAACACGACACCCAGTCAGGTAGGCGGACACAGTATTTGTTACAGCCGCAATATTTTCTTTATGCAACCAACCGATGCAGTTGAGATCACAAAAATTGTCAACTCAATGAAAATCACAAAATCTTCTGGGGTTGATGATATTACCATTGAAACAGAGTTTTTCTCTGAGAGATGGTGTTTTCCCGGAGCAATTTAAAATTGCAA
The DNA here is from genome assembly GCA_944548615.1 of Micropterix aruncella. Classification (NCBI taxonomy): domain Eukaryota; kingdom Metazoa; phylum Arthropoda; class Insecta; order Lepidoptera; family Micropterigidae; genus Micropterix; species Micropterix aruncella. Next base: position 8,251,360 of record OX155973.1, on the reverse strand, counting down.
ATATTGTTCCATTATATAAAAAAGGCCAGAAAACTGATATTGGCAACTACAGACCAATAGCTCTACTGTCGGTTTTTTCAAAAATTCCTGAGAAAATAGGTAATATCAGGTTAGTCAAATATCTAGAAAATAAAGACATTTATATCAAAAACTCAATTTGGTTTTAGGAGAAATAAAGGGACAATAGATGCACTGCATAATATTTTATCAACAATGTACAGTAACGTTGACGCGTAACTTTATTCAGGCACGGTCTTCTGCGATCTCTCAAAAGTGTTCGATATGGTGAATCACAATATGTTGCTTAGTAAGATCGACTTATTTTTACAATAAATATAATCCACAAATCCTAATCTTTCCCTTATTCCGTTCCTTTCCTTACCATATTTTTAGAGCCTATTTATTTATATATTAATATATTATTGTGTATGTATATGTATTTATGTCCTATTCCAATATTGATTTATTTACTGGCTGTTTGTTTTAGATATGTATAAAATGCATAAAATTCCTTATAATTTAGATTTTATTTTAAAGAATATCGTATTTTATAGTGATCTAATCTTGCCGCCACTTCTTTTATCAATATGTCGGGCGACTGGAAGGTCCGCCATTTGACGTTAGGTGTTTTTATCGTGCAATAAAGAGATTTTTCATTTCATTTCATATTGAATCGGTTACGTGTGAATGGGCGTTATTACAGCTTTAGTACGCTTGATATCCTTTTTCTTTAATCCTAAAGATTTCTGTCTCTACTTAAAATATTACATTGGAAACCCGTATCGAATTGTAAAATTTAAGCTAATACTTTTAATTTAAAAAATCCCTATCCAAGATTATTTTATTTCTCTTACCTTAGCATTAATTATATATGGTACTAGCTGACCAGTGCCCACTTCGTTGGGCGGTAAAACTTTTTACTTAATTATGATACTGATAAAATTATGAGTGTGGTTCGCTTAGTACTGAGTGCTATGATTTATTTCCTGACTGCCAAAAGAAGGGTTATATTTTTACTGCATATGTATGTATGTATTTGCATGCCAATTTGACTATATTACCGTTATTTGTGAGTGTCTTCTAGTGAGTGTCTTATTTGTGAGTGTCTTATCTCTTTAACCATTGATGAAGTAAAAGGGAAATTATATGCAGTAAAAGCGAAAAGTCTTTTGTTTTAAACACTTGAGACGATAAATTTACTTATTTTGATATGAATTCATAATTGTTGATAATATGACCAATAAACATGACCTAACGCTTTAAATTATTTTTTAAATACCTATAAAAAACTACTTTTTGTGACTTAAATATAAAATTTAGACTTTTTTGTAGGCATTATCAAGCTCTACAACTTTTCTCTAGAACTTAATCATATATCTCTCATCGTTAAGGCAGCGCTAGTTAGGAACGTTCCGTTCGACCGTTTTTTCTCTGGCTTACTTTGTAAATCCGACTACCACGAAAAAGTCTTTTCTTTTTTCGAGGTAGTCGGATTTGCAACCTCACAAACATTACCTCTTTATAATATTAGTACAGATTAGATTGCTCAAATCCGTAGTACGATTCAGTAACCCTTCTGCGCCGGTGAAATGCAGGTGGTGATAGCATTGACTGTGAAACTAATAAAAAAATATAATAATATTGATAATGAATGTTTTTTTTTAATATAAAGGACTGATTAATTTAGGGATGTTACGATTCCGATTTCAATACCGAAATATCGGCCGATATAATCGGCAGGCTGATATATCGGCATCGCCGATTATATACAACCGATATCAAACAGTTCGAAAAGCGCGTGAAGCGACGGCACGCGCGCTTGCACAAAAATACTTATCAACTGAGCTCAGTTGCCTCAGGGCGTCTTTTTCAACTACCAGGTCTTATACAAAATGATTTACGTAACAGATTATCTGTAAATAATTTGAAAAAACTTTGCTTTCTTAATTATCTACTAAGCCATCGATATCGGTAATCGGTATTGACGATTATTTACTAAAGTAATCGGTATCGGTATCGTCTCGGCAATATTATGTATCGTTACATCCCTAGATTAATTATAACAACCCAATAATGTAAATGTAACCTATGACAACATAATTAATATTTTATTATTAGTTCTATCTATCGCATTTATTAATAAGGCTGATTACATCCGAAAAGTGAGGTGCTTTAAAACTCACGCGGTAAAATCCAAGTTTGTTCATTTATTTTGTCTAACATAGTCTTCGATAGTCTACGACTGACGTTTCCCAAAATTTCTCAGATATTTTCTCCCAGACTCCAAGGAAATGGTTTTCACTTTTACCGCTAAATAAACACAGAAAATAAAACGATTAAATAAATAAAAATTAGAAAGGCTTTTATGTTATTTTCAGACAGACAGTAAAGCACGAGATTCACATTATTGCAGTATTATAAATTATTCGTTATCGGACCAGTAGCAAACAAGAAATCACACTGACATCATTATCACTACGGCAACGCCACCTAACTAGGCGTAGGGCAGTACTAAGGCAGGATTACCAGAAAATAGTTTTACTTGTGTTTTTAATTCAAGAAAAAAACAAAAGATTTCAAGTTAAGACAAAAAACCATGAAATATAATTGAGAAAAATAGAGATTATGGATGGAGTTATAATGAAAAATCTAGTTTAAAATAGTCAAAAGTATTTCAAATTAACAAATATCTGAATTATATTTCTAAAATTATATTTAGAAAGTGTTAAAATGTAGTCAAACACATAAATAAAATCGTCAATGCTTTAAAAATATAACTTTAAATCTTAATCAGAGCTATAATATAAAATATAATATAATACAAAATACGTTTTAAAACACTAAAAATACAAAAAAATACTTTGCCCTCTCTCATCAGCTTCCGTCCTCCGACGCCAATGATTAGGACCCTAATGAGTACCTATACGCATTACAAGGATATTATTCACTTGTAACGGACCTTAAGTCCACTACATACGATCAACAAATGCATCGATTTCCAGTGAAATCCACTGACACAATTCAGCTATTATTTTGACTCGTGCAGCTATGAATTATCACGATGAAACAATACTTTTACTCAGAATATTTCGAACTGCATCATTCCACGGCCTATATAAACCGGCCAAAAAGCAACCAAATTATCATTCCCCGAGTGATCACCTTCCCCCAAGGTTGCGACGGCATATTCGGCACTCTCTCTCATGAGTTAGGTCAATGAATCCGGCTCCATGGTTTCCTTTCCTCATTCTCCCTGAGAATCGAAGCATCAGTCTGTAATCCCACAGACTCGACCCGTGTCCAGTACAAGATACTCCTAGATACTCCTCCTGCACACGCACAATCCTCATCCACTATTCCTGCATAAACCTCCGTCGCGCAACCCTCGCGTCTCGATAAATAATCCGGGCACTCGTAATTCGGCAAGCGTTATATAACTGGCAGTATTCGATCGATTCAATTAATAAATATCTTCTGCTTCATCAAAACCGCCCTTAAATACGGAGATAACTCGTAAGTTGACACCACCACCTCACATCGAATAATTTGGAGTCTTGTGAGGGGTGGTCCCTCACAAACTCATTAGCAATCATCACAAAAGCCGGTAGTTATGAATCGTTCATTCAATTTTCGTCCTAAGAGGATCGTGTGTATGTTTCCATTGTTTCGTCGATTATACGAGAATTGTCCTTCGACCGACACGGCTATAGCGTCGAATACGCGCGAAAAACACCTGCCTATTAAACCGGTGAAAGTATGAGAAAAACTGTTTTTCTCTCTTCGTTTATATTGCATGGTGCTGCTTCTTCTGAGGTGTTGTGTCCATTACTGTTGCTTAACCCGTCGTACGCCAACAGTGCCTATAGGCACTTTGCGTTGTTTGACAGATCCGCGAGTAACCGTTTCGGCCGGCCCCCATATCTTATTTATAAAAATGAATCGCCGTGCTTTAGTCTCGGGATCTCGGAAATGACTCGACCGTTTTGAATTATTTTTCTTTTATTTTGTTTGGCTTGATTGGGTGGTTTACAAAAAAACATATTTAGGAAAAACTCACAGAATCAACTGAAAATCGAAAAATCGAAATTGGTCATTTTGGGAACATTGGTCACTTTCTAGATGGCTATCGCGGCGATCTTATTGTTTGACAGCTGCGCTATCCATAACTGTTATTCATTCCGTACAATGTGTAAAATTTCAAAAAGTCGAAAAGTCAAAAAATGCGAGTCAAAAATTCGAAAAACTCAAAAAAGTCGGAAAAGTCGCAAAAGTCAAAAAAGACGAAAAAGACGAAAAAGTCGCAAAAGTCAACAAAGTCTAAAAAGTAGAAAAAGTCGAAAAAGTCGTAAAAGTCGAAAAAGTCGGAAAAGTCAAAAAAGTCAAAAATCGATAGTATAAAAAGACGAAAAAGTCAAAAAAGTCGAAAATGACGGAAAAGTAGCAAAAGTTAAAACAGTCGAAAAAGTCGAAAAAGTCGGAAAAGTCAAAAAAGTCGAAAAGGTCGAAAATGTCGGTAAAGCAGAAAAGTCGAAAAAGCCGAAAAAGTCAAAAATGTCGAAAAAGTCAAAAAAGTCGAAAAAGTAAAAAAGTCGAAAAAGTAGAAAAAGTCGGAAAAGTCAAAAAGTCGAATTCGAAGTCAAAGTCAATTTCGATTTCGATTTTCGAGTTTTAAAGGGTGTCGCTAGGTTGGGGTGGGGGGGGGGGAGGGGGGTTGTTGTAGGATTAATAATATTATTATTCAGATGAATTACGTTCCTGGCTACTTGACAGGAAAGTCTTGGGGTGACAACCGTTTTTTTTTAATGACGTTACCACAAATTTGGACTTAGTTTGGGGATTTCAATACTGTAAAGAACTCATGGAAATTTCGATCGATTTAAGTGAGCGTGAAAACAATTCCGTGTAGTTTTACAGTGTCCATTACAATGTCGAGAAGAAGAGATAAAATAGGTCGACGAAGTCTGTCAAATGTGCGGCAAGCTAATTCAATTAGTGCAAACCGCACTGATGTGAGATGATTCCATCATTTCGGCCGAAATACAAAATGAAGCTGTTAATCCGAAATTGCTTGCAGTGGTGCCTAAGGATATGATCTATGGACTTCTAGTGCAGTCACTTTAGCAAAAAAGGGGGGTAAATCTCGGAATGAGCGATAATAAGCTGGAAATTAGTATACACCTTTATTTCGGCGTTCTATACGTTGTCTCAAAAGTCTCATAAAATCTCGTGTCTGCGTCGAAAGTTATTCTAGGTCAAAGGTCACCAAAATTGGTTTCTCGCGATTATCTAGGTTTCTATAGCTCCAATGATGTTAACATCTATTACAAAAAATGTAGAGCATACGATTTGCGACAAATTTTCTGTCAAACATTTTTTATGCGCTTAACCGTTTTTGAGATAGAGGGCAGAGGGCGGAGAGCGCGCAGCGTTCAGCCATACTGTAATGCAAGGTCAACTGTGAACCTCGGTGAATAATACCCTGTATAACGTTATTAAATCATTTAAATATCAATAGCGATAAATAATTTGTATTATTTATTAGCTATTAGCTATTGTATTTGATAACATTTTACTTATATCTAATATATTCATTTAATAGTACCTACTTACCTACCTACTTTGTGTTATTTAAAACTCATTAAATAAAATACTTATTATATATCTTAATAATATATAATTATTTATTTAAAATAGATTTAAGTAGAAAAGTAATTAAGTACTTTGCCTTTAAATGTGTAAACCCTCAAATACTTATTTTTCTATTAGGTTTATAACTGGGAACGCTGAACCCCATAATCCGATCTTTTTCTATGAAATATATACCTGAGAATGCAGTACCCTCAGTATGCGCCTTTCTTTATTTATAATTAGATCTTAAGACAGATGTTTCTTTGTTTCGTTTAGATCTCGGCAACGACGAGAGTACAATTTTGAAAATTATGGCTGATTCGTGTTTTATTTGTGAGAAGTCACTTTTAGAATGTGATTCTGTTAATGTAGTGCGTGGCTTGAAAACTTGAAAAACTGCAAGTATCGAAAGAAATTACGGTCACATAGACTTCTTAAATACTTTAACCTCTCTGATGTTGACTGTCGAAAAGTGTACATTAGTAAAAAATCCATAGCAGCATCGAAACGACGCCTAGAAGAAGGTAAACCTTTACCATCATCCAGTGTATTTCGTAAAAAAAGGAATGAAGTGTTTGATTTCAAAAAACTGTGTTTATTATGTGGCCAAACAGCTGATAGAGCAGCAGTTAAGAAAAAAAGAAAAGTACCGACGCACGATCAGTAGCGTAAGTAGGTACTCTGGAATTTAAAGGTAATGTCATCAAAAGTGCAGAAAAACAAATGGATTCCTTAGGATAATTAGTCAAGATCGTGTATGACTTGATCGCAGCTGAAGCAAAGTAGGTACCATACCGTTTGCTATCCTCATTTATTGAATCGAGCACCATCTACTAAAAATAAACCTCGCCGTATTTTCACGCTAGTGGTTACTTTTTATATGCGAAATCTGCTCATTTACATCTTCAAGATATGATGAAATTGGAAAATGCAACGGATAGAAAGACTTTTGAGAACTTTAAAAATGGATTCTTCACTGTAAAACGAATAGAAAAAATAAATTCTGGTACATGGGCGGATATGGCAATCGAACAAAGTCTTATGAACTCTATGAAGACAAAACAAGGAGTATCTCGAGGTCAAAGTACTCGAGAAAGTGTTTTATGTAACAAGGTTTATGCTATGTACGCTACAAATACAATTTGTGAAGAAATTGAGAAGTTTTGTAACATTTCGTTACATTCTGCTGAACAACACGTTGATGCAAGATATTCAAAAGAAAAAACAGATAACATTAAATGTTTAAAGATTTGTAAATGTTCACCACATTATTTTTAAATTGTTATAAATATACAGAGTGCTAAAAAAAGAAAAAAAATATTTTTACTTGTGTTATTTCTACTTAAAATCTACTTTCGATAAATTAATATAAAATTAAGATATACAGTAAGTATATCATTAAATGAGTTTTGAATTACACAAAGTAGGTAAGCAATATTAAATGAATATATTAGATAAACAAAGTAAAATGTTATTAAATAACATGTAAGTACCTATTATCTAATAAATAAAACAAATTATTAGTTGTTATTCATAATGTAATGATTTAATAACTTTATTCAAGGCATTATTTACCGAGATTCACAGATGACCTTGAATTACAGTATGTATGGCTGAGCGCTGCGCGCTCTCCGCCCTCTATCTCAAAAACGGTTGAGCGCATAAAAAAATGTTTGAAACAAAATTTGTCGCAAATCGTATGCTCTACATTTTTTATCATAGATGTCAACATCATTAGAGCTATAGAAACCTAGATAATCGCGAAAAACCGATTTTAGTGACTTTTGACCTTGAATAACTCACCACGCAGACACGAGATTTTATGAGACTTTTGAGACAACTTATAGAACGCTAAAATGAAGGTGTATACAAGTTTCCAGCTTATTATCTCTCATTCCGAGGTGAAACTCTAATTTGACTGGACTATTCGCGAAGTTTATAATAACATCTCGCCCTGTATGCTCGATAGTAACTGTTCCAGGCGTTACCCGAGAGACCTGATTGCTAACACCATCACAGGCAATGACGGATACCCATTGTATCGTCGCCGATCAGTTGCTGACAATGGGCGATCTGCAGTTGTGAAGGTCAAAGGGCAAGATGTAAATATGGTCAATCGTTAGATTGTGCCTTATTGTCCAAGGCTTTTAAAGCGCAAATCAATGTGGAATACTGCAACTTCTTCAACTCGATAAATTACATATGCTGCAAATACGTAAAATAAAGCGATATGGCTGTTTTCGCTGTGAGGAATTCAAACGAGGTGTATCTCAGTATCAGACGTGTCGCTATGTCAGCAGCAACGAGGTGATTTGGCGCATCTTTTCCTTTGCGACATACGAAAGACAATCTACAGTTGTACATTTGGTAATTCTAGAAAGCGGAATTTAGATTCCCCGTGCGTCTGGCCTTCACGATGACAAATCACGCGTGTAGGAAGTTTGCGGAATTAACTTGGAATTTCCGCATTTTTCTTGCATGGACAACTGTATGTCCCGTGTTCGCCAAGCCATCGGTCGGAAAGCCATCATTTTTGTTTATTTACGCGCCGGAAAACCAAACGAAAAACATATTTTACCAGAATGTTTTGTGTTGAATGTGAACTGCATTTATATATTATCATGTAAATTAAATACATTAAATTTATTTCAATCACAAACGACTTTCATTTAATCACCAAACGAAACTCAAACCGTACTTGATTCGGTCATATTATAGATTTCAATGAATTAGATTTGGAAGGTTCATTAGGTGGTGTATAAATTATTATTGTTCATTAGGTGGTACGAAAGTCACCGGGTCATCTAGTATATTATATAAATATATAATATACCCGACTAACAAGATTAATTACTAGGTAACAAAAGGGAATTAATGAAAAACGATATTGTCAGTATTTATTTACAAAATCGACCAAAATGTTGCGGCCCAGTTTTTTGCTCGCGAAGGATGGTTTTCGAGCGGTTAAGGCCTTAGTCCCCAAATAAATGCGCTTAACAGTTTTTAACACGCTTATATTAGGTCGACCTGTATGTAACTATGTAATGGAATCTAAGCTAACTAATTTAACCATCTTCCAAGGATCGTAGCGTCATGAAAATTGGCAGCTGTATGTAGTTCTGATGACAATACAATAATATGGTACTGTCGAACTGATCTGATGATGGAGTCGGAAGATATGAACTGGAACTTCATGTTGGAACATCGTATCATAGCTGTGTTTGGACTTGTTAGAAAAGTCTTGGAATGAACTTTGACCACGATTAGTTTTCAAGATCTGATGATGAAGCCGGAAGATAGGCGCTGGCATTCCATGATGGAATATCGTATCATAGCCGTGTATATGTGAATATCGTATCATAGCCCAAAAGCGTGTTTTAGTGTTTTTTTTAACTATTAATTATTTTATTTTAATGAGATGTAAAAAAAAATTTTTAAAGTAAGCATAAAACAGGATAAACGTATATTGTATGTAATAAATGGAAATTTGAGTAAATTTAGGAATTTAAATTTTTGTTTGGAATTTTTGAATAAGTAAATGGGTCTCAAATTTGGAATATAGATTTCGTGCACTAATATATGGGCCACAGATTATATATACAAAAAAATCGGTTGTTTGCATGCCATGGTGCTTAGGATTCAAAACAGGTTTTGGGGGAATTAGGAGTTTTTGGGGGAGTTAAGGGTTTGGGGGGTTTTTGGTGCTGGGGGATTATGGTTTAGAAGGGGTTAGGGGAGAAAGAGGGCGCATTGCGGGGTGGGATGGTAAAGGGGGTTGGGAAGCTGGTATGGGTAGGGGTGGTTGATGGTTAGGGGAGTTGGCAGAGTGTTTAAGGGGGGAGGGGGTTAGGGTAGGGGGGAGGGGGGGATTGCGCGGGGGGAGGGGAGCCTGCTTGTCGGGAAAGTCTTGGGGTTACGCAACCGTTTTTTTACCTTCCATAAACTATACTTCATGTCTTCAAAAATCTTTCAAAATCAATTATATTTAAATAATATAAAATAGAATTGTTGACTGATCGTTGAAATCTTTTTTGTCGTAATGATATAAAATTCCGAAATTATTTAAGGTACTACCCTCTATACACTTACTACTAACCCTAAAAGAACAATTGTATAACGATACAAAATTTTCATTAATAGTGTGTCAATTTCCTGAAACATGAGGTTAATGCTCTAGGAAGCAAACGTGTCAGATAATTAATGTTGGTCTGATAAATATATTTTTTAAGTATGTCACGCACTACAGTAGCAGCTGACCAAAGCACGCGATACAGTATTACGACATTTAATATTGTTGGACACACCAACCGGTTGTCCTCTTATTTCGCCACAGAAATTGCCCAAAGTTGTGGCAATGAACATTTCGCCAAGACAATCTCTATGTTTAAAGGTTGCACAACTGATGCGAGTTTATTTATTTTTCCGGCATTACGCCATTGAACTTTACGGTTATGTTATTAACCTGGCCGTACGTTCGCATGGTTGGATATTAGAGCCAATTATTGTTTAAATATGATTCGTTGAAATTCTGATTCGTTGATATGGGTAAAAGTTTGGAAATTAAAGGTGTCCAGAAAGGGTAGGTATGTGCCGGGTATTTTGACGTGTATATCCTAGATGAAAACTTTATTTTTTAATGACGATTAAAGTCAGTTGTATCACCCCAAGACTTTCCCAGCAAGTAGAACCCCCCCCCCCCCCCTCGCCGCGCCAAGGCAACCTTCCCCCGCGGGCCAATATCCTACTAATATTTTAAACGCGAAAGTTTGTATGTGTGTATGGATGTTTGTTACTCTTTCACGCTAAAACTACTGAATGGATTTTGATGAAACTTTACAATATTATAGCTTACACATCAGAATAACACATAGGCTATAATTTATAAAGATATATGGTTTTCTATCATCATTATCACAATTTTCCATCACCACGCGGGTGAAACCGCTGGGCGCAGCTAGTATAGTATACTAGCTGCGTCCCGTGTGTTATTCTGATGTGTAAGCTATATTATTGTAAAGTTTCATCAAAATCCATTGAGTAGTTTTTGCGTGAAAGAGTAACAAACATCCATACATACATTCTTACAAACTTTCACGTTTATAATATTAGTAGAACTAGCTGTTGCTCGCGGCTTCGCTTCGCGTAAAGTTTCGAATCGATGTAGGGTGGCTTTTATTTGCCTTTTTAGACGCTATCTTTAGATAAATAGTGCAAGACGTCCCCCTCAGATGCACGCTACCAATCTCGTAGACGTACGCTTCTTGTTCCTCGCCACGCGTTAATAATTTCATGATATCTCTATAGGATATCTCTATAAGGATTCTTGTTCTATTGCTATGGATTCTTGTTCTTCAACAAACACTGCCTACCTATTTTTTTTACTTTTTTGAGACATAAAAGCAGCTATTGTATTATAGCTGAAATATAAAAGTATGCATGCTGTCGTCGATTTTTTTATAGATATTTTTAAGGAATTCCGAATATTCGGTATTCGGCCGAATACCAAATACCATGAAAATTAAACGCACTCAGAAATGTATCTATTTTAATCACAAATTTGCATCGATACTTAAAATCTATTAGTGGTATGTTATAATGAATGAAAACATTTTTTCAGCATTGGTTGTAAACGATTGCGCTTTTCCTAGTGAACAATTCCTACTTCTGAAAATAGCCTCTCACTATAAACACTACTGCCAGGAAATGATAAATAAATCGTTGCGAATTTTGTCAGACTCGAATATTGCTTTGCGTTTGCTGACTTGTAAGGGTCTGCCGTCCGATCTAGGCGAACAGTTTTCAAATAAAAATCAATCTCATGTGCAATAGAACTTTTCTACACACCCTCATCCTTTTTTTAAATATTATCTGTAGCGCCTTCCTCAAACCAGTTTCAGAAACTGTCGTGTATTTCAATCGTTTTATCGTTTTCATTAGTTTTTCTTTTCTTACGAAGTGGAGAAGAATCACCACTAGATTAAATACTACTAGACTCAACACAACAAATTTTCAGAGCTTCTAAAAGATTTTTTTGTCTTGCTCTTTCCGTTTGAACCAATCCCAGGAACTTAATTTTAAACCACGGGTCAAGAAAATTGACATTCAACGAGACAGGTCATAACCCGTCACGCGTAATTATGCACGCCACGCACACATATAAAGCCGCAATTATATTAGGGCCACGCCGCGTACTGCAACGCTGTCCCACGCAACGGGCAGGTGATTATACTAAAGTGTTGTGTCACCGCGCGTGCTGACGAATTTCCATGTTAGTTCAGTGGTGGCCGTCATCGTCCGCACTTGTCTACAATATTTTCGTCCGACTCAGATACGGCTGCTAAGGAAAATATTGCCTAGGTACCTACCTACTTATGTTAAGCCTACTCAAGATGAAAAGAAAGAGGAGGAAATATTAGGTGCATCCAATAAAACAGTAAAAGGAATGCGAAGTGAATAGCATTTATTGGTAAATAAATAAATAGTTCTACTACACCGCCCCGACAACCCCAGCCTGAAGAGCCAGAATACCTGGACGAGATGCGCTTCCTCGAGGAAGGCGAGCTGGTCTCGATGACAGTAATTCAGTTGCTTGAACTCATTCGCGCGTGCCAAATCGGCACGAAGGAGGAGCACATCATGCTGCTGAATACGTACCTTCAAACGGACCAACCACGTGCCCAGAGAGAAGCACTCATAAAGAAGCCTGCCTCTAGGTGAAAAGCCCCGAGACGCCATATCCTTGAAAGCCGGGCCAATGGGTCTGATTCAAGAGAAGCTCCACAAACGCGACAAATGCCTAGTGGAAGATTGCACGCCGTTTGTGCTGGTAGCTCCTCTGAATGTTTTTATTACGAGAAACGGATTAAACACAAGGTGTGCAATGAAAAAAACCATAAAACACTGTTGGAGACTCGGTCCAACATACCCACAACAAAAAGGTAATTTCTATAGAATCGAAATCGCAAACACGCTCGAATATACACGAGGCAGCTGCAATTGATTTCCAACTAAATTCGGCATTTTATGCACAGTCAAATGATGACTAATGTCATTTCTTCTGATCGATACGAATTACCACACTTATTTCTCACCCCACTCACAACTATTGCGTCACTGCATACCATATAAAACTAAGTACATTCGACACATAATTTATCATTCCCTTAGTGGACAGTTACCGCGGCTACACATCATTCCCTGGCGGGCAGTAACCGCGCATTAACAAGTACTCGCGCTCTACACTTCACTTCGAGTCAACAAATCACGCATAGTATACGCGACTATCATTATCTTCGAGTCTATCTCGGCGCTTCACACTTCGGATACACAACTACGGCTTCACCTCGCGTCCACGCTACCTACACAACGGTGAAATATCAATCAAGGCGTTACGAACTGGCAACTTACTACAGACCTTCTGAATAAATACTTCAACTTCAACTACAACGACTTTCAATAACGGAGAAAACTTCCTGATGAGAACCACCCTTCGCTCACAATCAATTGGAGTCAAGTGAAGGGTGGCCACTCTCATAACACATTAAATTGAATAACATTTATTCCGAAAATAGTCAGGTAACATGAAATCGTTATTTTAGGTTCAGAAATGAAGAAAAGAATATAATCCAGGTACCTAATTAAAAATATTTTTTTGAGAAGCAGTACAAAGTAAGAATTTTCCTGGAAGGACGACCCTTGCTTTTGTTGTGCATAATAATAGATCTTGAAACAATCTCCCAAACATAATCCAGGGTTACCGACACAAGCAGGGCAAGAGTAATTAGTGCGTATAATGGCTTAGAACGCAAATGTGTCAAGTGCAAATTTCTAAATTTTACAGGAGAGCTTTTTGAAAGTTTAGGTATAATAATCTCGAAACAGATGAAGAAATAATTTCAGTTAATATTTTTAACTTATAGTATATGTATTTGGCTTACACTATATTATAATAATTATATTTATTTATTAGTATTTTATGTATTAATAAAAAAAAACGACAAGAGGTGGTACTTACCACTTTTTTATATGGTAATATAATAATGTATGTAGTTACCACATTTTCATTTTTATTATATTATTTATATTTTATTTTGTTCTCATCTATCTACTTTTAGAATTCGTTATAAGAGTAAATAAAACCATTAAGCATGTTTGTATAGGGTTAAGCATGCTTTGGAGAATATTGTGTCAACTGATGATAACACATATGCATTTTATGATGATTTAATTTTGATTAGATATCAATAGTGGTAAATGATTATGCAACATTAACATTTCAAAAAACTTTGTTTGATGCACTTACCACAGTTTTTAAGAAGAAGTATTTAAAGCCTTGGTTATTAGATGCTTACCACATTAGCACAGAATGTGGAGATCAGTATATTGGATGTCATGTAGTACTTAACTCATTTTCGTAAAAAAAGTCACTTAACACATTTGCGTTCTCAGCCATCGATATTATCGTGTTTGGAGCATTGTCGGCAAATCATTCTTTGCACTTTCCTATTCTTACTATAATGGTCTTGGCTTTCGATCACTCATTTTAGGGGCTAAATTGAAGCCAACATCAAATTTTATTTTTACGTACTTTTTTGTTTTTTTTTTGTTGTTTTAAATCAGTCTTGTCCTCACGGCTGCACACACGGTGTGCAACCGCCAACCGGTCTTTTTGGCTCGGAAATGCATTGAACATCCGGTGTGCAGTCGGTCTCGAATGGGTCAAAATATTATTTAAATCGGTACAATGTTTGAAATTCGGGGCTCTCGATTTCGGTTAGATCATAGAAAGGGCGTCCGATCAATTTTCAATTTCAATTTCAATTTCAATTTATTTCCAAAAAAATCTTAACAGATTGTAGAAACTTAATATTTAGGTACATTTAAATTACAGTATATTAGTTCGTTTTTACAATATTTAAATTTATCACCACGTACATACAGTTACTTCATTATTGCTTTTAGGGTATCCAAATCATTTTAAAGATTTATATACTAAAACCACAAATTAAAATAATTGATAAAAATAATCAAGAAATTAAAATCAGAAAAAGTCAGAATAATTAAAAAATGCTACTTAAAATTGTCAAAAAAATGACCAAAAAATTTGAAAAATTATTTAAAATTAACAAACTCATCGATCGAGTAAAAAGCTTTGTCTAATAAGAATTCTTTAAGTAACTTTTTGAATAAGCTTTCCACTTGAATAGTTTTTAAACTTTCTGGTAGCCTGTTAAAATAATATGGCCCTGAGTATTTTGTGTCTTGCCTTGCTGTGTTTAGTTTAATACATGGTATAAAAATGTTTAATTTATTTCTCGTATTTTTAGTATGTGTATCTGAAAACTTTTTATAATGTGTTTCTTTATTCTTAAAAAACTCAGTTAGTAACTTAAAGAGATAGAGTGAGGTTAAGGTGAGGATTCTTAGCCTTTTATAAATGGGTCGACACGACTCTTCCCTTTTCACCTTTGCAATTATTCGCACTGCTCTCTTTTGGAGTATAAATATGGGTTCCCTATGACAAGCATAACAATTTCCCCAGATCGTAATGGCATAACTTAGGATAGCTTCAATATAGCTGAAATAAACATTTCTTGTTTGCAATTCATCCAACGACCTTCTTACAATACTTAAAGCATAACATGCCCGACTTAACCTACTTTCGAGGTTTTCACAGTGAAAGTTCCATTTTAAAAGTTCGTCGACATGAACACCTAAAAATCTAGTACAATGAGTTTGAGGAATGGCAGTGTTATTTATTGAAAGTATTATTGGCGAACCTTTATTCCGATTTCGATGATTTGTAAAATGTATGAAGTTACTTTTAGACGCATTTAGTGTGAGGTTGTTGCTCTCAAACCAACTATTTAGTTTGAATAGATTAATTTTAACGTTAATCGGCATCTTCTTAATGTTTTTTTATATTGTTTTTCTTCCTATTAGTGATGTAACGCTAATATGTTATTTTGAATAAATAAATCACCAAACTGGGCTGAAGTTACCGTCGAACGCGATGATCCTTGTCTTTCAAGTTTACTTATCTGTTTCTTCGTTGCCTCATAGTATCACATACTTTATTATTTATTATTTGTTATTATTATTTATTCCGTAGCCAGCGATTGGGGAGGGGGTCGCCCTCGCAGCCAATACCATGTCGGTGCCGCTGGATCTCGTACTCCTTTCACAATTCGCTTCCATTCTTGACGATTTTTTGCCACGTCTCGAGCATCCCTAGCCGATAATCTTTGATGTTATTAAGTCAGGTTTTCTTCGGTGCCGATCGCTGAATTCTCCATTCTGTCGGACGGTCTCGCCAAAGAAGTTTATCACATACTTTACTTGTTTCAGCTTTCCCATACCTTGGATTCTTTCACGGCAGGGTGGTGGCCATCGCTAGGAAAGAAGTGTTCTACTATTGGCCCTTTGGTCTATGGGCTTGGTTATATGGTCTCGTATTCATAGACAAGTCTAATCCGGCGAAAGCATACAAGCAGCTAGAAGACGCCGCCAAAGCAATGAAAAAAAATAAGGTAAATTTTCTCCATGATTTATCGACATTACGGATTTTATACATTACCGTTTATAGACCATTCAATAGTTGAACTACATTTAATGAATTATCATTAATTCGTAGTTTACAATAATATACCGTTAAATCAGAGGTGATCAAACTTTTTAATCCCGTACACCACTTGCTGTTTTCCGTAGACCCCCCTGCCTGAATAATATATTTTTTTTCTAATAGTCCAGTCATATTAGGGGCTTCACCTCGGAATACGAGATAATAAGCTGGAAACTCGTATACACCTTCAATTTGGCGTTCTAAAAGTCGCCCCAAATGTCTTATAAAATCACGTGTCTGAGTCGTAAGTTATTCAAGGTCAAAGGTCACAAAAATCGAGTTTTGCGTTTATTTAGGTTTCTAGAGCTCCAATGATGTTAATATGTATTATAAAATTGTAGAGCATAAAATTCGTTCAACCGTTTTCTAGATATAGGGCAGAGAGCGCGCAGGCGCTCAGCCATACATACTGTAATGCAAGTCAGCTGTAAATCTCGGTGAGTAACATGGGCTCGATTGCGTTTCTTCGTATCTTCTAAAATAACGATCAGGATAGGATAACATACTTGTTACCTTCTCGATATTATGGAACAACGCACTTTGTAAACAAATAAGTGCACAGCTCTACTCCCAACACAATAAACACAGGCCAAATAGACGAAGGATTTGACGACTCGATATACAATCAATCAACTTATTTATGCACTCGTATCACCGATATATCGCGAAACCGCAAGCTGCTGTAATTTATGAAGGTTTTTCATATTATTTGGAACAGAAATCACGACGCATTTCGGAGCAGCCCGAGTGACACACGAAATTTTTCAACAAACTAATAGTCCTACCCGCATAATAATATACGATCGTGTGCGAGCGAAACGGGCTTGTCTGTGGTATAAAAAAGTAAAGCCGGATCTACATTTGAATTCTAATTGATTTAATTATTAATGACGTTGGCACTGCCACTGAAGATTAAGTGTAAATATTGATAGACAAGAGTCAGCGGTAAGGATTTTGGTACGTGGAACTGCAATATATAATATATTATTATTTAGACATATTTGCAATTACGAAAACCTAATACATCCTATGGATTGCAATACAAGAATAACAAGAAGTATGATGAAATTGACAGACAACATTTCAGACGGAAATGAGACTGCGACAGGACATAATCATGACACTACTATGAGGCCATTATTAGAAGCAACAGAAAAATATGAGGCATTAAGCGAAGAATATGAGTCAATTAACAATGTAATAAAAACCTTGGGTTTACAGCTGGAAACCGCAAATAGCGAAAAATTGAAACTGATTAACCAGCATAATGACGACTATATGGAATTTGATAAAGTATGCAAAGATAATATTAAATTAAAAACACAACTGGCTAAGCTGAAATACGAAATGGACGAAGCAGTTAGTAACCATTCCAATGCCATATCAAGGCTTGCCGATTATGAAAGACAACGATCTGAGTTTAAAGATATCCACGATTATGTTACATCACTAGAGAAGAAAATCGATAAGTATGAACGGAAGGTCGCACTCTACTCCAACAAACAAGAGGAGCAATTATTCAACAGTATCAAAAGTGAAACCAAAAAGGACACTAAAATATTAAAGATGACTAAATCAATCAAAGAAAAGGAAGCCGAATGTGCTTTACTAATCGAATCTTTAAAAGAAAAAGAGTCGATTATAGCAAATTGTATTTGTTATAGGGCTAGTATCCCTTCTACCTCAACAAGCAATCCGTATATAGATAATAAGGACTTTCCCACGGAAACTAAACCGAGGAGAAATAAAGCCGCAAAAAAGAAAACAAGTTGTAAAACTGACGGCACCGGAAAACCGAAAAAATCTAGTGTCTGTAAAAAGACTATCGAACATCAGCATAAAAATCAGACAGACAACACTAAGAAGGATCTCTCGAAGATAACCAACGCTAAAGATAAGGACATCAACGTACCACGGCTTTTGGACATCGCAGCTCCCGCTAGAAAGAAATCGAGTATTGTGCGTCAGCCCAGCCTTACCGATATGACCACGAAAAAGAAGGGCAACAAAGATCGCGTGTCGAAACCAGAAGCACTAATCAAACAAAGAAAAGTGCTGATCTTGACAGATGAAAATGGCAGGATGTGTGCAGGACTCTTAAAAGCGATGCTCCCTAAAAACTTCCAAGTAACAAACATTACAAAAACAAATGCACAACTTTTTGGGGTGTGTAATGTTACTAAAAATATGGTGTCAAACCTTGACAAAAATGACTACGTCATAGTAATGGGTGGCGTACACTACAGCTACCTTAATAACCAACGTAGGAAAGAGCACACGCACTGTCTACTTGAAACCTGCTTAAAAAAATTGTTCGACTCGACAAAAAATACAAATATGGTAATGTGCAGCGTCCCTTATAGACTAGACGATAATCGTAACAATTACGATATTTACGACATTAATACGAATATAAATTTAATTGCGCTGTCAAACAAAGATGTAACTTTTGTGCCACTAGCAGATAGTCTGGAGGAAATCGACTATGTTGTGAGAGGGTCGCACCTTAACTTAAGAGGAAAAAGAAAATTTACAGCAAATATTAAAGACGCAATCCTAAATGATATTATGAACAAACAGCCGCCAAAAAACGGACCAGGACCACCGACGCCCCAAGGAAAAAGATAACGGATTCTGAAGCTTCTTTCCTCAAAGTGATACACCAAAATATGCAAGGTTTAAGAAATAAAACTCTGGACGCTAGCCTGGAACTGGAAAACCGAAAGGCAAACATATTTTGTGTTAGTGAATCGTGGTTTAATGAAAATGAACAAAATACTATTACTATATCTGGATTCACATTAGCGAGTTGTTTTACGAGAATCAACCATATTAGGGGCGGATCTGCCATATTTGTAAGATCAGGTGTATCATTTAAAGTTCGTGATGATATTTGCAAACTGTCTGTTGAAACGATAATAGAAATTAGTTGTGTACAACTCCCTGAGTTCTCAGCTTACATTCTCTGCTTCTATAGAAGCCCGCACGCAGATTTTCAAGCATTTATTAATATTTTAGAATCAGCATTAGATAAACTAGACAGTACTTCTACCATAATATTATGTGGGGATTTTAATACTAACTTTGCTGAGAAATGTAATCAGGGCGATGCTTTAATGGATGTTTGTCTGTCTTATGATCTGATCAAAACCATCAATTTCCCAACAAGGACAACAGCCAGCAGTAGTAAATGTATTGATAATATTTTCACTAACTCAGAAGATTTTTCCGTTACCACAGCTTACTGCGGACTGTCAGATCATAGCGGACAAATGATCACTCTAAAGTGTCACAATATTAAAAAAAATGCTGTACGCACTTATTATAATAGAAATGTAACAAAAAAGAGCCTTGACGACTTTCAGGCAGCCTTGATTAAAAATAATTTCGTCGTATCTACAGACAACTCACACCGAGCATACCATGACTTTTTAAAATGGTATCTGTCAGCGCTCGATAGCTCAATTCCTATGAGGCAGTCAACTCGAAAGCAATCAAAAAGTTTTAACGATTGGGCAACACCGGGAATTAAGATATCCAGAGCGCGGATGTTTCATTTAAATGAAATTCAAAAAGAAACAAATGACAGCTTTGTCCTTGATTATATTAAATTCTATAAAAAAACATACAAAAAAATTGTTTGGGTTGCCAAGCAAAAATACTTAAAAAATAGTATTGATAATTCTAATAACAAAATTAGGGCAGCCTGGAATATCATCAAGAAAGAATGTGGCCGCAGTATGCCAGTAAATAACGGATTGCATCTCACAGTAGATGGTGAGCATATAGACAATGCGGGAACAGTCGCAGAACACTTTAATGATTATTTTGTTAATGTACCTAGAAATTTAAGTAATTTAAATACAGCACACTGCACAGCTTCAAGCTTACTTTATAGCTACTGCAATAGAAACCCAATATCATTAGGGTTTTCTCCTACCACTTCCGAGGAAATAGTCAAAGTTGCCAAAGATATAAAATGTAAAAATTCAACTGATCTGTGGAATATCTCCACAAAAATCCTTAAGAGTTCTGTCACTAGCATCGCAGACGAATTGTCGGTTATTTTTAATCATTGTTTGGAATATGGATTCTTTCCCACGGAATTGAAACTGGCAAAAGTGATACCCATTTACAAAAAGGGATGTTGTGACAACATGACTAATTATCGCCCTATATCGCTTTTGCCAGTTTTTAGCAAGATTCTTGAAAAAATTATTCTCACGAGATTGACCAATTTCTTTTCAGAAAATAATATTCTCAGCATTAAGCAATTTGGTTTCCAAAAAAATCTTTCAACCCAAGATGCCATTGCTAATCTCATAAAGAAAACACTACTAAGCCTTGACAATAGCAAAAAAACAGTTGGCATTTTCTGTGATCTCTCTAAGGCTTTTGATTGTGTAGAACATTCAGTTCTACTAGAGAAACTAGAACACTACGGGATTAGGAATAGGGAACTAGCGCTCATACAGTCCTACTTACAAGGTCGTACCCAGATTACGCAAGTGGGAAGTAGCAAAAGTACCCCACAAAGTATCTCCAAAGGTGTCCCTCAAGGCTCTATACTTGGCCCCTTTCTTTTTCTTGTTTATATAAACGACATCCCTGATTGCATTAGGTCAGTGGATGATGAGATTATCCTATTCGCCGATGACACATCCCTTCTTTTTAGCGATAAAAATAGAGACGAGCTTGAAATAAGGATTAATGAAACGATAAATAGACTTGCTGTCTGGTTCCAAGTTAATAAACTCTCGTTGAATGTTTCAAAATCTAAAACAGTGTGTTTTTCTTTACGGCCGTCCGACTCTAATAATATAGCCTTATTCTTTGGAACAGACGAATTGGAAAATGTCTCTTCTACTAAATTTCTAGGTTTGCAGATCGACCAAAAATTGCAATGGTCCGATCACTTAGAAGAGCTTAGTAAAAAGCTGTGTAGGGCTGTTTACGCAATAAAAAAGATTAGAAATTTATGCGGCTTTGAGGCTGCTAAATCTGTATATTTTGCTTATTTTCATTCTTTGATGACATATGGTCTAATGTTTTGGGGAATGGCAGCAAATTCGAAGAGGATTCTTATCCTTCAGAAAAGGGCTTTACGCAGTCTTTACAGAGCTTCTCCAAGAACTTCGTGTAAGCCGTTTTTCATCAAGTCGGGAATCATGACGATGTACTCGTGCTATATCCAACAAAATATTATGTTCGCTCGTAAGCACATATCGGATGTCCCGGCGAATAGCGATTTCCATCAACACAATACAAGAAATAAATCTGATCTACATCTAAATCGGCACAGGCTTAGTAAAGTGCGCAACAGTTTCCTTCATCAAAGCCTGTGTTATTATAACAAGGTCCCGACACATATCAGAAGTCTTGGAGAGAACCAATTTAAAAAAGTCTTATTTAATGGCCTAGTCAAGAATCCTGTATATGACTTAAGAGATTTGAATAATGCTGAATTCTTATTCCAGAGCATCCTAATGTAAAATAACGGATAATTCATGATAATCAACTTTGCCAAAGAACGTAATTTTTATTTTTATTTTTATCGACGACGGCTGTATTGCTAGATTTGACAATTAACTTAAATTTAGATATTTTTAATATACCCTCATCTATTTTCTTGACCATCATATTATTGCCTTGATAATTATGACTACAGACATTGAGCTCTTTTTTTGATCAGCAATTCTGATTATTAGATTATTTTCTATTTATCAATGGTTTTCAAACCAATTATAATTTACTAAAATTAATTTATATTGCCACAACTATATAATGATAGTTAATATTCTTTAATTAATTACATTATTTAAAATTTTAGAGACAAAGACGCATCCAAGTGTAGGAAAGTCTACCTACTGGAGCAGAAATAAATTGAAATTGAAATTGAAATCGTGAACTAAAATCGGAAATTAGTCCATGTGAACGAGACAGGGCAATACGCTAGAACGGAGTGTGAGATGACCGGTTGTCACTTTTTCGCATTAAAACTGCGCGCCAAGGCCAAATCTTACACCGCACCAAATATGCTCGAATTTATTCGGACGAGTATAAGTTCAACAGGTAGTATTTATCGACGATCGTTCGGTACATATTCCGCTCTAACGAATTGCTCTGTCTCGTTCGCTTGGACTAATTTTAGTTTTAGTTCACAAAGAAACGCAATCGGGCCCATTATGTATGACTGAGCGCTTTGCGCTCTCTGCCCCAAAAACGGTTGAGCGCATGAAAAAATGTTTGGAACATTTGACCCAAAATTTATGGCTATACAATTTTTATGACCTTTGACCACGAAAAACTTACGACGCAGACACGATATTTTATAAGACTTTTGAGACAATTTTAGAACGCCAAAATGAAGTTGGTTTCCAGCTTATTATCTCTCATTCTGAGGTTAACCCCTTTTTTGGCTTAAGTGGCTGCACTATAAACTCACTAACTTTAAATGTGTTTCAGACAGCTGGCATAATACTTATCACTCAAATAGGGTTTTTGTTAAAGTGGCCGGTTGTAAAAAAATAAAAACATGCACATTTTTAGTTCTTTATTCCCAAGCGTTTACGACCTTGAAAGTATGAAGCATTTGAGAAAGCCTCTCTTAACTGAATTAGTAGAATTATCTCGCTTTGCTCATTCTTGTGACTCGTGTATCCTACTCGCAAGCACGGTTATCCATTCAAGCGCATTTTTTCACATATCTCGCTCGCACCTCCCCTCGGTAGTCATGTGCGCTAGGCTCCTCTTGTGCTGCAATTTCAGTTGAGCGTTGATTTCCTTCCATGATATTTGTGACACGGGTGTTTGTTTTATTATTTTTTTATTATTTGTTGAGTGGGGCTTTTCTAAGGTCTTTATGAGCCTTGTAACAATGCGACCATTGCTGATCTATTGTGTTCGCCACCTACTATAGTTCTGTGCTAAGCCTCGTGTCATTTAAGAACCGCAGCAGGCTTTTAGCGCCAGATTGTTTTACCTACTCAGGTTGGAGGTAGTGACCACCCAAGTGGGTGTATCTTTTACGCATCAGCGGGCCATTTTTCGCACATGAGGTGCTGGGGAGTTTACTCTGCCCCTTGGCAGAACCTGCACATTTTTGTGTCTCTGAGCTTGAGGTTTAACATGTGTTTGTTCAGGCCACAATGCCCCGTGAGCGCCCTCACCAGTATGCGTAGATTGTTCCTATTTAGCGATAGGGCCTCACGGGCCGTCTTACGGTCCTACCTTAATAAGCGCTTTGGAATGATTCAACCCTGGCGTGTTGTTCCAGTGGTTGACGGATTGTTCTAAACACATTTGTTTGAGCATTAGGTTTAGAAGACTTTTTGGTACGCCACAGCAAGGTTCAGGGCCGTATAACGTTCCCTTTGCTCCCGTCCTAGCAAGTTCGTCGGCTTTTTCATTTCCCTCGATTCTTGCATGGCCGGGAACCCATCTTAGAATTACCCTGTTCTTTTCGCCCAGGGAATTCAGTAGTGATATGCAGTTTTGCACCAGCTTTGAATTAATAATATTCGAGGCTAGTGCCGTAAGAGCTGCTTTGCTATCCTAGTGGATATAGATACGGTGGTTGGCGTAGTCCTTTTGGAGGTTGATATCCGCACATTCAATAATGGCGTAAACCTCCGCTTGGAATATGGAGGCGTATTTTCCCAAGTTTACACTTCTTTTGAAGTTTGGTCGCTCTCCATATATACCACAGTCTACGTCAAGTCCCGATTTGGACCCATCAGTATACCATTTAAAGCTACCGGCCTCCCATTGCAGTTGGCTTTTTAGCCAGTCGAAACTGGGCGGCAGTTCCACGTGTTTGTCACGTGTCACACACAATCTGTTTAAGAAGTTATACGACATTTACGGATCGCCTAAATATTTATGTTGACTAGCATAGATTGGGTCCACAAACGTGGACCACCATTGATAACTCGTGCATGTCATTTCGTTTTCTCACTGATATGGACCCCTGCAATTCGAAATCGAGCCCCTAGGGGGGCATATAGACCATTTTAGGAATCACTGAGTTAAATGGACAACATGTACAATTACAATGTCATAGGCAAAAATCCAGTAGCATAAAACTGATAAACTGTTGCCAGTGATCCTATTTTTAATATCACCTAACTATAACCTGTTCTAAGGCGGACTTTCAATTTTGCTTTCCCGGCAGAGGAAAGTATTGTGAACCCACTTCTGTGTGTCTGTGTGTCTTGTGTATTCCTCGACAATAGTGCCCAAACGCTTCATCCGATTGAGCTGAAATTTGGCATGCAGGCATCATTCGGTCATGGCAGGATTTAAAATAATTGTAGTTGAAATCGGTCCACCAGAGGGCGCGCTAGTTATACTTCAATCTCGAATACTGCAGAGACTTGAAATTAGTCACACTTATACCTTGTTGGACAGAAATCAGGTTGTGAAATTTTGGTTGTAATATCTCGTATACTAGCGACGCAAAAAATATATTTTTTTAAATACCAGTTTAATACCACAGAAATAGTACAAAATACTAAAAAATACTACTTTGCTGAATTATAGTGACTATAGTCAAAAAGTCAGTCATCGACTTTAGTGACTATAAAGTCACGACGTAATCACTATTAGGTGAAGAGGGGGATGGTCGGACAGGGAGGGTGGAGTTGGTGGTGGCGGGTGGTGTAGGGGGGGGGTGGTTTAGGGGGAGGGTTGTCTGCTTGCCGGGAGAGTCTTGGGGTGCAACAAACGATTCTTTTTTAATGTTTTATGTCAAACGAGCCGTATGTGCGGTGCCGATATGTTAAAGTGAGACAGTCCTTAACCCTTCGAGTAGCGGCATATGTTTATGGCAGACCTCGGCAATTTATCGGGAAGTTCTTGCAATATCGCCGCGCTCGGCAAAAAGTACTATAACTATGAAACTTCTATAGCAATCATAAGAAGAATAACTGTGCAATGATCGCATTGAAATTTCGTATAAAGAATATTGAAACCTCATTTTGTAAAACAATTAGATAATTATGAGATATGGTGCAGCATGGGATGCACAATATGTAAATAGTTTAATTCAATCATGCCATGCTCACACGCGATTGATATACTTAATTTTTGTACTTTTATATTTCTTTTTGTGTTATTATCTTAATAAAGTAGTGAACTTAATATTTATTTTGTATTCATTGTATTACTTTCATAAAATCAAAAATTACGTTCAGCTAATCTGTAACACGACATTCACCGACTGTTAGGCGGTATGAAGTTGGCCGGGTCAGCTAGTAATTAATATAATTGATGTGTGATAATAGCACAACTTACGTATATTTAGTTAAATTTTGAAAAGGTTTATGGTTTTTGGTCCGTATTTTTATATAAATAATAATAATAAATACATAAATACTGCATCTGTTGTTTCATTTATGTATAATAAATAAAACACCCACTTGATTTTTCAAATTAATAATACCAAAACACCTAAAATTAGATTAATGATAGTCATGAATTAATTTTACTCATTATTATATTTTATGTTCATCACATGATGATTATCTTTCTAGAGTTAAAATAAAAGTTTAAAATTAGCCAGGAAAATAAATGGTTAGCGATCAAGTGAAATAACATCACACTCCCCGCAGTCCTCATGAAATGATTGCATGCTCCTTAACCGTGACGTTTGTTTATTTCCAGCACAAGCTTCTTATCTTTCCCGAAGGACTGCGGAATCATAAGCGAGAATTTCTGCCATTCAAGAAAGGAGGCTTCATGATGGCTCTTTCTACCGGAGTTCCAATAATACCAATGATTATTTCCCCCTACTATTTTCTCAACAGGGAGAAAAGAATATTCGGAGAAGGTAGGTCAGCAGTTTATATTTGTATATTTGTGTATTTGTATATATATAAAAAAAGAAAACGTCGCGACAATCAGCGTGCGGTGTCGAGACGCGGCGGGCGAGCGAGCGAGTGACCGAGCTGTCAAAATTAAAAGCCCGCTTTGGAACGGCCATAGACAAAACATAAAATTTTAAGATTTAAGAACGGTTCTTAATTTTGATTAAATGGAATGACAACAAAATAACGAAGGTGCTTAAGTTGCTGGTTTCCAGCACAAGCATTAAAGCCTGCGTGAAACGGAATACGGCCCAATTTCACTTCCACGTTAGCCTATTTTGTGGATGATTATATTTATTTATTTATTTATTATTTATTAGTTTCAAAGTTAGCCGTATAATCAACATTATTTTGAAGGTTATCGAAGCCGCACATTCCGCTTCTGCTATTTTCTCGTGGACCTCTTAGTGACTCACGCAAACTATTGGACCTTAAGACAAAAGAGAAGCAGATATCCTCGACTGGCTATTTTACACCGATTAAATGTAATCAAATGTAATTCCCAGGTCCCTCACCTCGGTTGACCTATTTAAAATTGACCCGTTTATTGTGTATGGGAAAAAGCAAGGTGTCTCTTCTTAGTGATGGTTAAAGCAGAGCACTTGTTAGTGTTGAATTCCATGTCATTGACAGAGCCCTATCTTGAAAGTGCATCTATATCTTGCTGTAAAATTTCCGCTTCTCGAGCATTTGTTATTTGATGAAAAATTTTCACGTCATCAGCAAATAGTGAGCAGTGACTATATTTTACAAATTTAGGTAAATCATTAATGAAAATGAGGAACAAAATCGTACAGAGATTCGCACCTTGCGGCACCCCCGAACGAACCTTAAAGAGAGCTGACTCGGAGGAACCAAAGCTGACTTTGGTTCCTCCGATTAACCAAATATGGTTCCACTTACCTTGACCTATCTTTCAGATTCCTGCAGTCGTTGTAATCATCAGAGTAAATGTTGAAAATTAAAGTAATAACTATGGAAATCTATCTGACTCCATGCCAAATCTCTTTTTTTGATTGAATTTTTGATTGAATACCTACTGATTTTCAACTATTTTTGCTTTCGCAGGGAAGGTATTAATAGAATTCATGGAGCCAATACCGACCACGGGCTTGACCGTCGAGGACGCTGATAAACTCGCCGAAGAAGTTCGCGAAAAAATGTATGAAAAATTCAAAGAGTTGGCTCATGAAATGACATCTAATCTACCAGAAGACTATCCCCTGGAGCCTAAATGGAGGTAAGCTTAAAATATAATTAATAAATGCACAGAGGGTAGATGATAGTCGTAGTGACGTATATATTTTTGAAATCTTTAATTATCTACCTGTATATTTTTATGAGCTTAATCACAATCATCATCATCAGCCGGTAGACGTCCACTATTGGACATAGTCCTCCCCCATAGAATGCCATGACCTCCATGACCTCCATGCCATGCCATCGACCTACTTCCTGCGCCCGTGGCAATTTCATCGGTCTATCTTGTACGGAGCCGTCCCACACTGCCTTTGCCGGTTCGTAGTCGCCACTCGAAAACTTTTTCCCCAGAGTTCTTCGGTACTGCGAGCTACATGGCCTGCCCATTGCCATTTCAAGTTGATAATTTTTCAAGCTTTGTCAGTGACCTTGATTTTCTGCGGATTTCGTCATTTCGGATCCTATCACGCAGTGAAACTTCAAATATAGCTCTCTCTATGGCTCATTGCGCGACTTTGAGCTTGTGTATAAGGCCATAGTTAACGACGCCGTATGTCATCACCTAGCAACATGCACTGATTATATATAGACTTTCGTCTTGAGGCTCTGCGATATTTGTGACGAGAAGATATGGCGTAGTTTCCTGAACGCTGCACATCCGAAATTACTAAAGCGTAATTACTAAAGCTATAAAATATTTTACGCTGTAGTCAAATCGACATTGTAGCATATCCCGATTTTCATGTGTTCCTTCTCATTTCTCAAGCTGATTATTACTTAGCAAAAGGCGACAAAGGAAAAGGGTATATGCAATAGTTGTTGAGCCAGCGACAAAAAAGTGCGGGAGTTTTAAAAAAGCTGATACTTTCAAATCAAACAGTATTTTGGCCATAGAATGCTGGTCAGCGGGCCAGACTCTGAGACACCTGGCGCTGGCGTACTTGGAAGGTTTTATTTTAAGTAGTACCCCCAAATTGTTTTGGAAAATCTGAAAATTCATCAGTAGACAGCGGATGCAATACAGAACTCGAAACAAATGGTCAGACTGTATGCTTGGTAGAAGATGGTCAGACTGTATGCTCGGTAGAAGATCTCGGATTTTTAGCTCCATATTTTTGATAACGCATAATGTGCCAAGGTTTTTAGAACCGCCAACGATTTATCCGCGCGTTTCAAAAATATTACAGTTCGCAATTTGTTTCTCCAGTAAATCCTCCTGTAGATCCACATTTCGAACGCTTCAACCTTCTTGCACAAGGCATCCGTAAGTGTCCACGCTTCTACACTGTGCAATGGAATGAAGACAATGTAACAGCGTACCAGGCGAACAAGAAGTTGCATTTCAAGCCTTCTATCGCATAGAGGTTTCTACATTTTTGTGAAGGCGGCTCGAGCTTGTTCTTTCAAGAACAAGCTCGTGACACCTTATTTCAAGCTTATTATCTCCTTGTCCGTCAACATAGCAACCTAAGTATTATTTTGTATCTGTGGACCTTTTATAATTTTAAGCCATTAGGTACATATTAGTTCTGGGTCAACTAACTGTGTTTTGGCGACGGTCAAAATTTGGTTTTCTTGACGTTAGTATTGAGACTGTATTCAGCGCTCACCGATTGAACCCTGTCCAATAACAATAAGATCTTTTGAATTTGAAGCAAGCAAAATAATATCATTCACTGTTGATAGCTTTACCGTTTACTGTTACCGTTTACTCTATTATACCTAATTCTTAGTAGTCAAGGGCGTCTTGAAAAGTGTACTAAGAGTATATAGGGGGTAAGGATGCATCCCTGTCGAACGCGTCTTAAAATATCTACATCGTCCGTGAGTCTATTTTCTACTCTGCCATTTGGTTCCAGTATAAGTTCTTGACAAACCGCATGTCCTTTAATACTCGAGTAGAGGGGAAAATATGGGGAAGTATTCTTTTGTTCTAGCAACACTCGTGTTTTATTGGTCACGCAAATAAAAATATTTTTATTTCGTAATTTTATCCGAAATTAGATACAAATCTTTTATTTTTATCTAAAATTAAGATGAAAATTTACAGGGACTATTTATTCTCATTTTAACCCTTGGAGTAAATGGGTATTTTCATGGATGCATCTGTCTCTTGCAGGATTTTCGGCGACATCGACCTTAAAGTACTATAACTACGAAACTACTACACCAATCATAAAAAGAACAACTGCACAATGATTGCATTGAAATTTCGAATATAGAATATGGAAATATCATTTTGTAAAACAATTAGATAATTATGAATAAATATGAGAACGTCAAAGAAGTGAAAAAAACGCGGAACCAGATCTGGTCGTATCATACTCAACGGATAATTGTTTCAGAACCAGATTTGGTCGTATCATACTCAACGGGTTAAGGTTTTTTTTTTATAAAATATGAATTTAATTGTTCATTTTAATTCATAGTCGGTGATTTTTAAAAAAACACGCCAATCTGTTGTCGCCACGACTTGACAATTCGATTCTAACCTCATTGGTGGTCCCGTAACCGGCATGTCCATTCAACACGGGCACGTGAACAACTTGCTATAATACCCAAGCACAAAACTACACATTTCCAGTGCAGCTTTTCGTATTATTCTGCGGTTGTATGGAATCGGTTGGGAATGGCTTTGCGATCGAAATCAATTGCAGTATTTAAGGACCACTTTAAAAGTTTATTATTAAAGGAAGATATTTAGATATCATAATTTGATTTTATTTTAAAATGACTATTGCTAATTGGATTATTACTATTGTCTTCGTTTATTTATTAATTTGTAACCTGATTATTTAATGTTAAATATTTGGATTTTGATTATTTTTGATTTATTATATGTAGATTATTAGATTTATGTAATTACGTTATTTTCTTTTAATATCATTTGATGTTAAATATCTTGATTTTGATTATTTCGATTTGTGTATTTATTTGATTATGATTATTTGGATTTTTTGTTTTAAGATTTATTTGATTTTTTTATTTTATTTTAAAAATCATATACCTATGTACTTATCAATAATTAATATGTGTGTCCGGAAAACCAGGATAAGAGATATACCCCTGAGGATACCCCTAATTTGCAGCGTTTATAGCTTTATTTCATAGTCTTTGTCTATTTATAGTTTTAATTTTTAATCTGTGTGTTCTTGTTTTTTTTTTTGTATATGTTTTTTATAACAGCTGCACATAAATAAATAAATAAATAAATTATAAATTATTCTCTCAAAGCGCGCATGCAAATCATCTTTTTTGATTTTTCGCGTAAATCCTTCATAACGGCTTTTGAGTTTTATTTTACACTTCGTTTTATTTGGACCTCGATAAGGAAAACACAAATTGTGCCCTTGAGAGCGTGCTGCCGCATTTGATAACGATCAGTGTTGATAGCGTCGTTTTCAACGAAGGGTTGCCAGAACGAGAATCGTCTGATGAGATCGGCAGTATATTTGATTAGATAATAAAATTTGCCGGGATCTAAGAATTGAACTTTGTACAGTCTGGCTTTTGCGTTGAATAGGTACACGGGCTCGATTGCGTTTCTCTTGGACTAACATTGGAAATGCGGACTAACATAACATGTCAGAGCGGAATGTGAATTGAATGGTTGCCACTTTTCCGAATTAAAACTACCCACCCAAGATAAAGCCGCCAAATCTAACACAGCGCGAAATGTGTTGAAACTCATTCGGGCGTCTATAAGTTCGACAGGTAATTTTTGTGCGGGTAAATCGACGATAGTTTATTTCATATTCCATTCTAACGTATTGCTCTGTCTCGTTCGGTTGAACTAAGTTCCTATTTTAGGTCACGGAGAAACGCAATCGGGCCCAATATTAATGTCATACATACCTAAGGAAAAATTATTAGCAAATACGTAATAAAGAGTGCAAATTTAAAGGTACTTAAATATATTCGAACATATATTTAGCGCACCAATGAACAACTAGAGTTGTCAACTACAACGGGCGAGCCCGTCACCTCAGGAATTTTTATAGATAAGTCGTTCTATCTCCCTGGAGTGAGCGCAGAAGACTTGGACAAAACAGTCCACCGTCAAGCTCCGCCACAAATCCGTAAGAGGCCAACGCCTTAACCGCGAGATAGCCAGGAGTGTTACCTAGCGGGCTTACACTCGCGCCCTTATTCCAATTGCGACCAGATTACTCCAGTCTCTCAATTGGTTACGAGTTCGGGGTCGCTTCCGCGGTCCCCTCCCTTACGAAGCGGTGAAACGGTGTATACCGAATCTATCGCGGACCACGGCATCCTTTGCCCGGCTGTTCACCCAGGATCAGGTATCCAATGGTCGTTTCAAGAGCAGTCACCGTAAGGTCCGCAACCACCCCCGCTCTATATGAAACAGTACCTACTGCTTCCAGACTCCCCCGAATGTTAGTCAGAGTGCGCAATCGATTGGCTTATGCCGCACGGAGCACAGACTGTCCAGGAGCGCCAGAAGGTTGATTCCTAGGGGAAACTAACCCTAAGGCCAGAGTCCTACCCAGGCTAGCACTTCATGCGTGGAGGCCGTCGGATGGGTGTTGACCCGTGAGTGTGACCAACCCTGAACAGAATGGGTCTTCGTGGCCAACTCATCAAGGGCCACCAATGAACAGTGTGAAGGGAGACAGCACGTTCGACCGCATGAAAGAACAAAATAAGCTGCCATAGAAACCGGATAGCAATGGGAAAAAGAAAGGATCATCAAAGAAGAAAATAAAAGAAACACACACACATTTAGAACTTACAATGTTTAACATCTTAGCATTTTAGAAAGTCAAAC
The DNA here is from genome assembly GCA_944548615.1 of Micropterix aruncella. NCBI lineage: Eukaryota > Metazoa > Arthropoda > Insecta > Lepidoptera > Micropterigidae > Micropterix > Micropterix aruncella. The sequence continues at coordinate 8,219,256 of OX155973.1, read as the reverse complement.
AAATTTTATTTAACTCAGAATACAGAACAATTATCATTATAAAAGCATGCATCCACCACGGGAATTCACAAAGGAAATAGCCGTTACATTGGTCGCAAAAAATAACACCCAGTATATTTGTTTAGTGACTTTTTAAAATCAGTAATCTGTTTTTTTTTAATTATTTATTTATTTAAACAACAAGATTTACAAAAGAATGTCTATCCTATTTGGTATACAGGCTCATCGCATACCTAACTGAGCAAAAACGCCCGTATCTAGGGATGCTGATATTTAACTTAGGATATTGCTTTTCCGCGAGCTGATATATAGGTATGACTTTCGGTTATATAAATACTAGCTGCGCCCCACGGTTTCACCCGCGTGGTGATGGAAAATTGTGATAATGGTGATAGAAAACTATATATCTTTATAAATTCTGGCCTATGTGTTATTCTGATGTGTAAGCTATATTATTGTAAAGTTTCATCAAAATCCATTCGGTAGTTTTTGCGTGAAAGAGTAACAAACATCCATACATATATTCTTACAAACTTTCGCGTTTATAATAGTTGTATAGGAGTGGAATAAAGTTCAAAACATTCATTCTTGCATATTAATAATACCCACACACACAGAGTTATACCAATATACATACGATATGCTGGAGGGGAAGGGAAAATGGCCCATTTTATTGTGATGGCCTATTTTTAAAATGAACCTTATTATAAAAATGTATAAAAAACCTTCAGTTTGTATATTTTTAATCTGTTTTAAAGTTATTACAATTATACACCACAAAAGACAGCTAGCCTACTCATTACATTCTTCTAATGAATAACAAATATTTTTTTTTCAGATTTCCCCCAAAGGAAATCACACAGCCAATGGACGCAGCAATGCAGCTACAAATGTGATACTAATTTATAAGCTGATATAATATTTAAATTTAATAAAAATAATTTTATTTCAAACTTTTTTATTTTAAACATTAAAAAAACACTTGATTTAATCCAAAGTATTGACAAAATTATTACTAAAACCCGTTAAATATCCGCATCTTGTGAAAATGCTCATTAGGCATTTTTTTTAAATCTTTAATTTCAACATATTACTTCAATGCAAAGTACGACATATTAACTATAGATGGCGCTATTCAGTTGCACCATCTGTGGTCGATATTACGAACTAACGCCATGTGTTACTCGAATAGGTACGAAAAATATCAACAGATGCTGCTGGTACTTGATAACTCTAATAAAATCAGTCATTAATAATTTAAAATAGGTTATTGAAAATAGGTCGAAAAGTCTATTTTATCAACCTTTTCCACCCTGTTCTTCGAATTGGCGATCAGGGCCTCTCCGCTGAGTTCCGTATAAGTTGTCTGCATTATTTTACGTGTGGTTGACACGAGTTGCTCCATGTTGTCTTTGTTGTAAGGTTTTGTGTCGATGGCTGGAAGGATGTCTATAATGATATGACCTGAAAATGAAAACAATGAGTTAGTAATCGAAATAAGGATAATAATTTGATTATAAGGATAATAATTGATAATAAGAAATAATTTGATTCAAAGGTATTGAAAATTCGGGAACAATCCAAAGTGGTTTCTTCCGGTAGAATCCATCATCATCATCAGCAGCCTGTAGACGTCCTCTGTTGGACATAGGCCTCCCCCATAGAAAGCCATGACGAGCGGTCTTGAGCTGCCTCCATCCACCTACTTCCCGAGACCTTGGCTATGTCGTCGGTCCATCTTGTCGGGGGCCGTCCCCACACTGCGTCTGCCGGCTCCTTGTCGAAGTTGAGTCTGCCTAGTTGGATCGTCTGACCCAAATAAACATACTGCTCGACAGCTCGGGAGTTAATGGGCCCTTGCTGAGTTGGCCACGAAGACCCTATTTTAGTTCACGATTCTGGTCAGGGTTGGTCACACTCACGGGTCACACTCACGGTTGTGCACTCTGACTAACAGTCGGGGGAGTCTGGAAGCAGTACTGTTTCCTATAGAGCGGGGGTGGTTGCGGACCTTACGGCGACTACTCTTGAAACGACCATCGGCTACCCGATCCTGAGTGAACAGCCGGGCAAAGGACGCTGTGGTCCGTGATAGATTCGGTAAACACCGTTTCACCGCTTCATAAGGGAGAGGACAGCACAAGCGACCTCGAACTCGTAACCATTCGAGAGACCGGAGTAATCTGGTCACAATTGGAAGTAAGGACGTGAGTGTAGGCCCGCCGGGTAATACTCCTGGCTATCTCGCGGTTAAGGCGTTGGCCTCTTACGGGCTTGTGGCGTAGCTAGACTGTGGACTGTTTTGTCCTCAAGTCTTCTGCGCTCACTCCAGGGAGATAGAACGACTAATCGTTAAAACTTCCTGAGGTGACGGGCTCGCCCGTTGTAGTCGACAACCCTAGTTGTGCTCATGCATTTGAATGTATATGTATATGTAAATGTAAATGTAAATTTATAGATCGAACTTGTTGTGGATCCGTGGCGCCCTTTGCCTGCTAAGGTCACTCGGGGTCTGGTGGCCATCGGATCGTTAGTAAGGATAGGTGACTCAGGAAACGCACGTCTCAAGACTCCCTCGGTTATTCGACGGATTGCGCAAGAATGTGGACACACCCCGGGGCACAAACCACCCAATTCCGCCCGAGACGTTCCCCCGAATACGCATGTCAGATCCCAGCCGCCTACAACAGCAGGTCACAGCGGCAGGCAGATTTTACAGTGGTCTTCCTAGATTAGTCCCTCTTCGAGGAGGCTACCGAAGGAAGGAAGCTTAACCTTGGGTTGGGCCGACCAAGATAACACAAAAAAGGCCATCACCACCCAAGCTGCCCAAAACCATTAAGAAACTCTAGGAAGCCATGACGAAAAGTGAAGAGATAATTGAAATTCAACCAGCGCTTCATGAGTTTGTCACTATCAAACATACAACGGACAACGGACAAGGAGACATTTTTTGCGGGCCTGTTTAACAATTGTTTTGTATCTATTAATCTTTGCCACTATCATGATGCGCCGTAGTAAAAATGAAAGCAGCTCACCATTATGGAATCTCTTCTTTTTATGATCAAGGAAATGGTATCTACTGACAACAATCGGTTGAATAGGAGCGTTATCGGCCTGTAGGCACAGATGGAAAGCTCCTTTCTTAAAAGGAAGCAATTCGTCGGCGTCGTGTCGGGTTCCTTCGGGGAACATGAACAGCTTCGTCTGAAAACAGTAAATATTAATTGATCAAAATAAGGAAAGCAAAAATGAAACAAAAATAGCTTTACTGTAGCAAAACATTGTAGCTCATTGTACTGTAGCTTTACTGTAGCTCATTGGGGGTCGCGGTTAGTTATTGACCTTGGACGCAAAGCAACCCCTACTGGTTGTCAGTAGGGGTTGCTTTGCTGCGATTCGCGAGTTTGTGGATCACTGGATGTCCATCTGGGAGAATCTGAGGCAGAGGGGCTCTCCTCCTCCGGGGGGGGGGGGGGTCCCCTCTTAACGGTGCGAGCCGGGGGGCTGCTTCATCACCCGAAATCGCCCGTACTGTATCGTCCCTAATCGCCCCTGCGGGTGCGTGCCCTTTCACAGGATCCCGGTCGTCGAGGTCTCCGACGGCGGCCCTGCCGTTTGCTGCCCTTTTTTTTTCGACACCCCGCATGGAGCATGACTTCCACCGCCTCATCGCCAGGCAATTATTAAACTTATAAGAAACATTTGTAATGAAAATAATATATTATAACTATATAAATAATGACATATGTTACCGCTTAGTCGCCTAGTTTAGTTCAGTAATTAAGTAATCATTGTAAACATTTTGAAGTACAAATAAACGGTTTACGGGGTGCCGGCGGACCTGAACTGACCTGAAGCTCGGAGAATCCTTCTTAAGGTCTCCGTTCGTTCACCCCCCACGCGCTACCCTTCCGGCACGCGTGAGGTTGTCGTTGCATCACATCCTGGGCAGATAAAACGACCCACGTCGTTAGAACTGCCCGGGTGGTGGGCGGGGTTTTTAAACCTTCGCCTGTCACCGCGTAAATATTAAATGTAGCAAAACACTAAAAAAGATCAAAAAAACTTTAATTCTTTTTTTAATTAGTACAAACGGCGGGCTTATAGTTTCACGATTTCTTACAGCCAATCGTTTTAATATTACATAAAAATACCTATAATAATAAAACAGCTTATATCTTATCTATACTAATATTATAAAGAGGTAAAGTTTGTGACGTTGTAGGAAGTAATCTCTGGATCTACTGAACCGATTTTGAAAGTTCTCTTACCAATAGAAAGCCACGTTATTTGTGAGTGTCATAGGCTATATGTTAATCCGAAAAATGAAAAGACTTTTCCGTGGTAGTCGGATTTGCAAAATAAATCGGAGAATAAGCGGTCTAACGAAAACGTTTCTAACTAACGCTGCCTTAACGATGAGAGATATATGATTAAGTTTTAGAGGAAAGTTGTAGAGCTTGATAATGCCTACAAAAAATCAGCGACAGCATATGTCTAACTTTTATATTTAAGTTACAAAAAGTAGTATTTTATATTAAAAAAATAATTTAAATCGTTATGTTATGTTTATTGGTCATATTATCAACAATTATGAATTCTTATCAAAATAAGTAAATTTATCGTCTCAAGCGTTTAAAACAAAAGACTTTTCCCTTTTACTGCATAAATAGTTAAGAGATAATACGACAACGGTATGGAAGCGCGACCGCGATCTATCTATACTAATATTATAAAGAGGTAAAGTTTGTGAGTTTGTCAGGTTGTTATAGGAAGTAATCTCTGGGTCTACTAAAACAAACTCTGGGACTACTAAATAAAATACTTTTCCCTTTTCCGGGAATAATTTCCCTTTTACTGCATAAATTGTTAAATAGATGAGACACTCATAAATAAGACACTCACAAGAAGACACTCACAAATAACGGTAATATAGTCAAATTGTCATGCAAATACATACATACATATGCAGTAAAAATATAACCCGTCTTTTAGTAGTCAGGAAATAAATCATAGCACTCAGTACTAACCGAACCACACTCATAATTTCATCACAGGTAAAAAGTTTCACCGCCCAACGAAGTGGGCACGGGTCAGCTAGTATCTTATATATAACTTAATATTTATACATTCGTGGTGTCCTCTTGGTTGACAGGACTTCTTCGAATATGCGCGCGGAAGTGACTCGTAAAACCCAGTTTGTTTTTAAAGGTCTGATCACAACGACTACAGTAGAGTTCACCGCAGTTGTTGTAAGTATATGTGTAGGTGGGCTTCGGACTAGTTTTGCGCTATAGGCGGTTTGAGTCGAGGTTTTCAAGCCGGACTTCCTCAAACTCTTTAACTTTTGTGGTAACTGTGGAGCTCCACTCGCTGCGTTTGTGAGCAGCTCTCTCCCAGCTCTCAGGTGGAATACCACTAGCGGTTAAGTGCCTTTTCATGACATCTTTATAGCGTAGATGCTGTCCGCCGACTTTGCGTGCGCCTTTTGAGAGTTGGGCATAATAAACGACTTTCGGGAGGCGGTCGTCTTTCATACGCACTACATGCCTACACCACCCCCAGCTGAGCTTTCATGAGCATAGCCTCCATGCCCTGAATTTATGTCCGTCGTAACACTTCTGTGTTTGACACACGGTCTTCTCGTGTTATCCTCAGGATGTTTCGGAGGCGTCTCATGTGTAGTTTCTTTATCTCTTTCCTGTAGTGGCACCACGTTTCGGAGGCATATAGCAATATGGGTAGGACAATCGCTTTGTAGGACAACAGCTCTGTTTTCAGTTTCAGATCATGCGATTTCCCGACACGTTGGTTTAGTCTGCTAGTAAGGCGGAGGCAGCTCTGGCTATGCGTACTGGGATTTCAGTGTCCAGACGATTATCATTTCTAATATCACTGCCAAGGTAGCGAAAGTGAGATACTACCTCTAAGTGAAGGAGGTTTTCTGAGTTTCGTCTGTATTAGATCGTGTGCGTGTCTCGTGATATTTTCCGTATCCATTTCTCGTATGGACATCATTGACATGTTTCATCTCCGTGAAAAATTCTAAGCGTCGCATAGATCGCATGCTCGATTCACGAGCGACGTTTGCAATGAACGTAGATGGTAGGGATAGCGTTGCCAGATGTCCGGTATTTAAGCGTACAGTCCGGTATTTTCGAGGCCTGTCCGGTAAAAAATAAATGGTCATACCGGACAGGACGGTGTCCTGTACGACCATTTATTTTTGAGGAAAGTCGGTACTACTGGTCACAAGCGCCTCTTCTCAAATTGGTCCAACATGTATGCAGCATTCCAGTATCGAACGCCTTCGTCGAGCGCATTTTCAGTGTGATGGGGAATATATGGACCAATGAACGAAACCGCCTTGGTCTAGAGACTGTGAAAAGTGAACTGTGTGTTTTTTTCAACATAAACTCGAGCTGCACTGATTTTAAAGAACGTGTTGTATCAAATAAAACACTATTGAAAGCGGTTGCGTCAAATGCAAAATATGTTAAAAAGAAGTAAGTAGGTACTACCTAAAACTACCTAGGTACAGTACAACATAAATTAGTTTTAAAAGAATGATTCAACTTTATTATTTGTTCATTGGAAGTTCCTATTATTTTTGTTAAACATACCTATCTAGTTTTAGGTGATTTTATTTTTTTCTGAAGTTCCTACCTTTATTTTGTTAAGTAAGTAGTAGATTATAATATTCATACCATTGTTTAATAAGGACGTTGTCAAAGTTAGCATAGTCTTGGCGACCACAATTTTATGACTGCATTATATTTTGTTACTAATTTAGTTGATTTATGTGATGTTGATTAATAAATATAAAATATTAGTATAAAAAAACCCGTATTTTTTTGAGACCTAGCATACACCCGTTTGGGGTTGTCCGGTATTTTTTCGCGACTCACCTGGCAACCCTAGGTAGGGATGATGGTGTGGACTTAAATGCAATTATCTGTCCTTATTTGTGGGCTTCCGAATAACGTTGATAAACTAGATTTGATTTGTTGGAGATTTTGCACACACGAGTGGTGGAAGTGTTTTTTTTTTATATCGCAGAAAAGACTATGCAGCTCGATGACATATTTTCTGCAAGTATTGTATAATACCGCTGCTTTATTGGATATGATTTGAATTTTGCCCGATCTCCTTGATATTTACAGATATATTTTTCTACTGTTGGACGCTTACTGTCTTGTTTTGTAATTACGCCAATTGCTTTTATTGCTTCCGAAGTTTCATTTCAGAGACTGTCTGATGGTAGAAGCTCCCAACTATTTTTTTAAAATTGTAAATTATCATGTTGTTATTAATAATTTACCTTAATAATTTACATTTTAGAATTACTCAAAGTATAAGCTTTCTTGAGCTGTACGGTAACATAGTAATTTACCACCGTAACCCACGTAAAAAACAATTAAGGGGGAGCCTAGTTTAGACGGCAAGAAAAACATGTTTTCGTGTTTTTTTAACACGCTTTTATTAGGTCGACCTGTATGTAACTAACTATGTCATGGAATCTAAGGTAACTAATTTAACCATCTTCCAAGGATCGTAGCGTCATGAAAATGGGCAGCTGTATGTAGTTCTGATGACAATACAATAATATGGTACTGTCGAACTGATCTGATGATGGAGTCGGAAGATATGAACTAGAACTTCATGATGGAACATCGTATCATAGCTGTGTTTGGACTTGTTAGAAAAGTCTTGGAATGAACTTTGACCACAATTAGGTTTCAAGGTCTGATGATGAAGCCGGAAGATAGGCACTGGCATTCCATGATGGAATATCGTATCATAGCCGTGTTTGGACTTGTTAGAAAGGTCTTGTAATGAACTTTGATCACGATTAAGTTTCAAGGTCTGATGATGAAGCCGGAAGACAGGAACTGGCATTCCATGATGGAATATCGTATCATAGTCGTGTTTGCACTTGTGAGAAAGCTCACGTAATGGACTTTGAACACGATCAGGTTTCAAGGTTAGAACAAACCTTTTTTGATTTTTACGTGCATTTATAAAAGCGTGTTTTAGTGTTTTTTTTTAAACTATTATATTTATTTTTAACCCAAAGTTGAAATCTATTCATGAATTAGACCTCTAAAATCGCTGGTAGTTGCGGACTGCTATAAGTGTAAAAAACTGACTACTGTTCTGTTAAACGCGTTTTTCGTAAAACCATATTTTTCTGCTCTACGCCGGTGATTTAAAAAAAGCTACTACACAGATCGAGTTGTTTTGAAAAAAAAACTAATCTATTAAATTATCTTCTATATGAAATTAAACGAAAACGAAAAATGTCTTTACATATATTTTTTTTTACTAGTTACACAAAATTTTGGGTCGAAAATCGATTATATATTTTTAAATCCTTGAAAAATTATAAGAATAATAGGTTTTTGTTATATTTTTTTAGTCCATCTAGAAAACACATATATTAGTTTACTTTTTTTTAGGCAAAATTACTCTCGCTATTACCGGCGCAAACAGATACCATCCTTTCTGCAGCAATAGAAACATTTGCAATTCAATACCCCAAAAATTGTTTTTTTAACTATTGCAAGAAATATTTCTATTTTTCAAATGTTACTCTAACTGATATAAAAGATTCATTCGATTTCATTTCAGATCTGATTTCAACTTAAAGTAAAAAAAAATCAATCATGAAAAACATGTATTTTTTGGACTTCTAAACCAGGCTCCCCCCTTAAATTAGCATTAGAAAACTTAGTTTTTGTATGAAAAAACTCAACGGTATTTCCTAATCAATGTGACAGAAGTAAGCACTTTATAATCAGTTTTGACATATTCCAAAAACAATGTTAGAAAAAGTTGGCAAAATTAAATTAAAGTATAGATACCAGTTTAGAAATAACTACGCTGTCCGATGGTACATTCATCCGAAGTTACACGACTTGCCCCTATATTTGTTTTTATAAGCCACAAATACTAATTCCATTAAATTTAACTAAAAATTATTTATTTTAATGGGTTTTTTGAAGAGAAGCAATCCCAGCAACCCCTAAACTTGTGAGGTAAACTCGGCCGTACCTTTTGCATCCCGGAAGGGACGTTACACATTCTAGGGGATTGATACAAAGATAATTGTACATAATTTGTTAAGAAACCCAATTTATGGTATAAGGGAGTTCGAAAATTCTGAGTTTATTTTCCATGTTGATGATTAATGAAATTTGTAAAATTTTAAACATAATGGTATTATGATAGCTGACATTCTAATTTTCATATAGGTATTATACATCTATTATTTTTTTATAAATACGAAGGCATATTGCTGGATTGACAATAAAATAATTTTACTTTGATTATTCTACATAGAATTTGTATTTCTATTATAATATATTATTCTCCCTGACTATTATTTGTGACTATTATCAGTATATTTTGATTATTTATATGTAGGTAATATTAAATATAATATTACAGCCATGACAACTATCATGATAGTTTTTATGTTTTTATTAATTAAGTTTGTAGCATTTAATTTTGTGACGCATTCAAGTGTAGGAATGCCTATCTACTGGAGTAGATGATTGTATTGTGTTGTAATAATTATTTCCGCGTAATATAAGATTACTCTTTTGTGTTTTGTTACAATGTATATTGTGCAAATAAATTATATAATAATAAAAGTATTTTACGTCCTTTTGTTGTTTTTGCTTAAGTCTGTAATGATAACAAAGACACAATCGCACACTTTGTTAAAGACAGAGTGACAATGGATTGAAAAAGTGTATTTTTATATAAATCTTTTATTTGTTCGTAGATGGATTATTCTACAAGAAATCAGCACTGGGTATCTGATCCACGAGAAAATAAATGAGGAGTCGGCGAACAAAACGATCACAATCGGTCTCGGACTCAAAACATTTTTTTTGATCGCTACGCCTTGGCCCTTGGGCCGTTCTATCGATTGGTAAAACTATTTACTACCAAAATGACCTAGAAACCTTAAAAAATTGAGGTAGAAATCACCAATTTCGTTCAAAACGATCTATGGCTAGTTGAAAATGGTTGATTATTTGGAGTTAAAATTAATTTCTTTCAAAATGATCTAAATCTCATACTAAATCATAGTCCGTATTTATTTTTTCTTTCAAAACGGTCCAAATATATTTTTTTAGCACCTGTTCTTGTTTTTGTTGTGGTATCTCTAATTTACATATGGCAACATTCACATTTGAGAATAGCTTCGGTAAAGTGAGTTACTGTGCAAATTGGTTTGGTGTAAATGGTGAAAAAAATGTCATCTGGTACGGTTGCGGCACTCAACGCCGTTTCTAAGAAGACATATTCATATATTTCTTAAATAATATTATTTTTTTTGAGAATTTTTTACGTATTCATTAATTAAGAATTGATTAGATTAAGATTAACTATGTAAAAATATAATAAAGAAAAAATGCCCAAAATGTTTTAATTTCCTATTTTTATAACGCCAGTAGCAATCAAAATGGTATAATTTATGAATACCTGTTGCGATCAAAACCATCCTAATATTCCGGTTTCAAACAAAACGGTCTAAGCGAAAATTTGTTTGTCCCATTCTTGCAATGAAAAATTACTTTCGAATGCTAGATCATCAGGCAATGCATAGAAATTAGACAATAATAATAAAATTGATTTCGGGCATAAAAAGTTAATAACGCGGCTCCACCGCCCTTTCAATATTGCATTTTCTGCGTTTTTCAGAAAATGAAAAAAAGCGACCATTTTTGAGCGCGTTCTAGCGATGGTTTAAAACATTGTAACAATTAAGTTAATATATCGATACCTCCTATCAAATACAGTAATAACATGAAAAGTTTCAGTTATGGTGTTTCTTTATAAAAATTATCGCCATTTCTCATTTCACACTCGCAAAAAGAGTTATAACTATTACTTCACTATAACTCGTCAATGGTACTAGCGAAGTATCAGTTATAATTTTTTGTGAGTATAAAATCAGAAATAGCGATAATTTATTCTAAGAAACACCATAATATTATATTTTTTTCAATTTATTACTTCATTTGATCGGAGGTGCAATATTTAGATTGTTGGAAATGTTGTCTTCTTTAATTTTGTATAGAATAGTTATTATAATAAAGCATCGTTCGTGAGTTATAAGCGAAAAAATAAAATAAGTGCAAAAAAATGCTTGTTTCATGTTTGGAATCCATGTTTTCCGCGATTCCTAAAGTTAGCTCACCTCTCGCGAGGTGGCAAAGTTGAAAATCGGAAACAGCAATTAAAAATACATATAAAACCCTTCCGAATTTTTTTCTGCGAAAACCCCCAAATTCTACAACATCCCTAATATATTTATTGATACTCACTTTTCTAGTTTTGATAGCTTCGGCTTGCTTGTTGACGCTGGTTCTAGCTTCTCCGGGCTTATCCCTCCGAATAAATAAGGTACCCCACAACCAAGAAGCAGGTCCGAAAGGAAATACCCAGAATAGGGAGTTCTTAGACACGGCTGTTCCAGTTTTGGCGATTGGCCATAAGATTGCTAGAACTGTAAAAAAAAGACAAATGCAGAATTCAACTTCATTCAAATTCAAATTTATATTACATTTATTTTAGATGAATGTTTTTAAGAATACCAAATAAGATTATCTTAAAACGTTAATATCCTGTATGGTTTAATAAAATAATTAAGCATCTAAAATCAAAAGCATGTTTTTATAAAAATTCAAAATATATTTGATGCAGTGCCATGTCCACACTGAATGTTTTCGGAATTATTAACAATAAAAATCGGTCGTGTCATCCCATACACCACATCACCTCATACACGATACACAAGCTCAAAGCCGCGCAACGAGCCATAGGGAGAGCTGTGCTTGGAGTTTCACTGCGTGATAGGATCCGAAATGAGGAAATCCTCAGCAGAACCAAGGTCCCTGACATAGGTCGTAAAATTACCAACTTGAAATGGCAGTGGGCAGGCCATGTAGCCCGAAGAACCGACAACAGTTGGCAACGTAGTGTAGGACGGCCCCCCACAAGATGGACCGATGACATTGCCAAGGTCGCAGGAAGTAGGTGGATGGAGGCGGCCCAAGACCGCTCGTCATGTCATTCTATGGGGGGAGGCCTATGTTCAACGGTGGACGTCTACCGGCTGATGATGATGATGATGATGTGTCACCTTAAGATTTTCCCGGCAAGTAGCCAAGGACTGATTTCATCTGAATTTTAGGTTTATAAATAAAATCGATGAGCGCCTACTCTGAACCGGTAGACGAACCTGGTTGGGTCCCATTGCAATTGCCTAGGGCAGCGCGGTTCGTTTCTCGGATAGCCTTGGGCTCCTTGGCGTTAATGTTTGATTAAAACGTATGGCGGAATTTAAATATTATTAGTGTAGTGTGTATATATGATAGTCCATCCAAAATCCTGATTCCGGCCCAAAAAGCATCTGTATGGCATATTTTTAGTCTCTAAGTCTAATATTTCGGGATTGAAATATGGCTAGAGCGCCTTCTGGTGGTCTTATTTTCACCACAACCTTTTCAACTCTTGCCATGGCCAAACGATGCCTGCATGACAAATTTCAGCTTAATCGGATGAAACGTTTGGACACTATCGTGGAGGGATACCCATACAGAGACACATACACACACATACATACACACACACACACACCCTCACACACACACACACACACATTTAGACACACACACACAGACTCACAGACAGACTTCAGTCTTTAAGTGACCTCGAGGGGTGGGGGGGGGGGAGCAAATTGTATACTAAACTGTTTGAATTAATTGGGAAAAATGTATGTAAGTTGGTTTGTGAAAATGTGGGCGCAAACGGAAAACTACTTCAGGAACTGATAAAATTATAATAATAAATAGCAAGCACTAAGAAATTCAAGAGAGACAAGAACATACCTTAGAAGGGATTTATTGGATTATGGTGTTGAAGTGAGTACCTCAACTGTACGAAAAAAGCTTCTGAAAGTTGGCCAGAAGACCGAGGAAAAAACAATTTGTAACTCAGAAAATGATGAAAAAATGTTAAACATGGACCTAAAAATACCGATCATAAACTGTTAACGACGTAGTGATTTTCAATATGACACACATTTATTTATGCAGGTATATAAATCAAGTGTAGTTAGACGAAGTGAAGGTGAAACTCTGCAAGCAGATCATGTCCAACAGACTGTAAAACAGCCTTCTAATCAGACGTTTTGATGTTTTTTTCACAACAAATGGTACTGTAAGGTTAGTTCGTCTTAAAGGCATGGTGAATTTTGTCGAATGCATAGACATATTACCCAAAAGGATGGTTCAATTGCATGGAAACATTTGACGCAACATTTCAACATGACTTGAAACCCTTGTCACAAATCGAAATTCGAAATCGGTCCAGACTTTTAAGCGAAAAATAAAATAAAAGTGCTTGATTGGCCTGGTAGTTCACCACACCTAAATCTAATTGAGAACTTATGGCATATTCTCAAGAATCGTTTAGCTAAGTTGAATTGCAGGACAACAGACAAGTGATAAAAAAGCTATACAATTGTGGTTCCATTATGATTGTCAAGAACATGTGCGCTAAGACAGTGGTTTGTTTGTTTCTATTCTTTATTGTGAAATTTCACAATGAGAGTGTTTATTGTCATATGACAATCTCTTACAACCAACCCTACTGTGACGTGTTTATATGTATGTGTGCGTGTAACATGTGTGTAAGTGTGTGTCTTGTCATTGCATTCGATCGACTGAATTGAAAATGCGATTCCGTTAATTAGATCCCAACGGAAAATGGTGACACAGCCGGGAATCGAACCCGGGACCTTACAATTTACTCGTAAGATCAGGCGACCTAACCACTATAATAATAATAATAATAATAATAATAATTTTATTCATTCAAAAACATAAATTTACAATTGTATTAGTTGCAGAATCTGCCTAACTAGGCCATAGCCCGTACCAAGGAAAACTCTATGTATGGCAAAGATTTATTCATGTGCTCATACTATTAAAATGAAAAATACAAAATATGATAAAATCGAAAATAGATAAGCGAATGCAAATTAAACTTATAATTATATTTAAAATATTGATATAGCATGGTCATGGAAATAAATATTAATATAAAATGTCGTAATATAAACTTTGTAAAACAAATAAATAAATAGTATTAAAATATAAAGCTTAGTGCAATGTATGACAATAATAATAATGCAGACCTTTACTTAAAAAATATGACTTATTGCCTTTTCCACCTCATTTCTACCAAGTTGAAGTAAATGTTGTGTAATTTTAGATTTTAATTGGATTGACTTAGTATTTTGGCATGTTTTTATTAGATTCTTTTAGATGGTTATAAATTTTTGGCCCTATTTTTGGCACTATGCCACCAAGCCGTAAGTGGTCAATGTTAAGACGTGTTGAAGAGGTCATTTCTGCTAAAGGAGGACATACGTCGTACTAATATATAGATTTATCAGTCTACTTAAGGTATGTAATGATGAAAAGCTGATTTATTAGGAAATAATAGTTTTTTTTCCATTTGTCCCAATTAATTCGAACAGTATAGTATATCCGTCTTCATCTTGTACATTTTATTCATTCATTGTACATTTGTAAGCAATCAAGCAAACTTGATTGTAATATTAGAGTCCTGTCCACCTTAGAACGGGCTAGTCCAAATTGGGTGACAGAATCAAATAAGCAAAGGTTAAGGTTTTGCCATTTGGTTCCTGTTATTTTTGTAATCAAATCAATGTTTTATAGTAATTAATTCTTAAATAAATAAATAAAATCTGGAAAAATATTTTTAGCGCGTTCACAATACTTTCCCTCTGATGGAAAAGTAAAATGCTTTCGGGAAATTAAACAACAAATAAGTATCAATATGTCATCACAAAATAGACGAAATTTTAGGAAAAACTAAAACCGTCATGGTGATACTTAGAACAGGCTATCATAATTGAATGCGTATACAAAATTGAATTTATGTGCTGTTGACCATTGAGGAGTACCCTCGTTGCAATCCAACCCTGAGTGCTGCAGTCCTTGGTGAAACTTAGAACGTGCTGTCGTAATTGAATAAATATACAAAAAGTTGTGTAGGTATGTGCTGTTGACCGTTGAGGAGTTCCCTCGTCGGGAGCCAACCCAGGGTGTAGAATCAGGTCATGCTGACCATAAAAATAAATAAATTGTCATCGGAATTGAACCAACATGTATTTTTTTTAATTCATATGGTAATATTTGAGGAGTTCCCTCAATTCCGCATGGATCCCATCATCAGAATAGAATTTTGATTAAAATGGGACCAATCTGTAAGCATATTCTTTCGAATAAAGAATTTTCCACATCGCTTCATAAATGGCAGAGTTTGTAACAAACGTTTTAAAACAAATGAAAAAAAACGATACAACCGAATTGATAACCTCCTCCTCTTTTGCTGTCAATATATCTCTTCGTGTTACTGAGACCGCGACATTAAACCGGTTGAGGTTTGTTTATAATTTATTTTATAATTGTTTAAATTAGATGAATGACCGAAACGAAGTTTTATTTCAGACAACCCTTCGGCTACGTAACGACCAAATTTGGTTGCACATCGGAACACCGTTGACTACGTAACGACGAATACTGGCGGCTTGCACAGTAATTTTATTTTCTAATTCGAACGCATCCTAAAATCCATACCAAATATCTCATTATTGCGATAGATACATAGGCGGCCGCTAGAATAATTTAGCGCGTCATCTCGCGGATAATTTTTGGCAAATTTCATTGTCAAATCATCATATTTTTCTATTAGAATTTCTATATAGGGTTCCGTATTTTTCCGTAAGACAAGTACAAGTTAGAAATGGCGTGTTTTTTCACTTTTTCGTCTTTCTCATATTTATTCATAATTATCTAATTGTTTTACAAAATGAGATTTCAATATTCTATATACGAAATTTCAATCCGATTATTGTACAGTTATTTATGATTGCTATAGTCGTTCCATAGTTATAGTACTTTTTGTCGAGCGCGGCGATATTGCAAGAAATTCCAATAAATTGCCGCGGTCTGCCATGAAATTATGCCGCTACTCGAAGAGTAGCGGCATAATAGGGTTAAATACACTATTAAAACTGCAAAAAAGAGCAATACGCATTATAGCAAATTTGAAATGGGACGAATCCTGCAGAAGTCATTTTAAACGACTGAAAATTCTAACGTTCATTTCATTGTACCTTTTAAATGTACTAACGGATTTCCACAAGAAAAGAGACCTTCAAAAAAAATTTTCCGATATTCATGACATAAACACCAGAAACAAATCAAAATACATGTTACCTAAAGCAAATTTAAAAATAGCGAGACAAGTCAAGGAATACTCCGGTCCCTATTTTTTTAATATGTTACCTCCATATATTAAAGATATTTAAAATAACAATATATTTAAAAAGTCCTTAAAAAAGTTTCTTTTAGAAAATATTTTTTACACCTTTGAAGAACACGTACAATTCACCAAGAACGTCTAACGAAAGTATTGTGTAAAATCGAAAATTAAATATGTATAAATAACTATTTATAAGTTTTTGAAGACGATAAACTAAACTTGAAACTTGAAACATACAATGTAACGATTTTAAATGAAATGATTATAAATTGTAATTCCTTTTCTAAATTTTATATTTTTTAAATTTTATTTGTTTTAAGTGAATGCGACTAAATATTATTATCATTGTGATTTGATATTTTTAAATGATATTTTAATTTAAATTTTAATCGTTTAAATTACACTAATTTTATTTCTTATTCTTTTAATTTAAGTTATTTCTCATGCTTTCAATTATTATTACCTGTTATTTTACTATGTTTCTACAATCTGTAAAGATTTTTGAAAATAAACAACTTGAACTTGAACTTGTACACTTACCTATTAAATCTAGTCCGCTTTGGTGGTTGAGAAGGATGACACCGCCTCGTTCATCCATGTTTTCTTTACCTCGAACTTCCCAGGTTATACCAATCATATTTGATACTTTCAGCAAGATCCAAGACGGAATCCTACATCAAAATGTTTCAAATTTAAGAAGAATAAACAAGAGAAAAATTAAATTACATTTTTTTATATAACTGAACACAAAAAAACACACAAAACACAGATATGAAAAAAACCGGACACAAGATACAATAAGTATGAGAGAAAAGAAATGGACTGTATTTTCATATAGCTAATGGGCCCTTGCTGAGTTGGCCACGAAGACCCATTCTGTTCAGGGTTGGTCACACTCACGGGTCAACATCCATCCGGCGGCCTCCACGCATGAAGTGCGAGCCCGGGCAGGACTCTGGCCTTAGGGCTAGTTTCCCATAGGAATCAATCTTCTGGCGCTCCTGGACGGTCTGCGCTCCGTGTGGCGTAAGCCAATCGATTGTGCACTCTGACTAACAGTCGGGGGAGTCTGAGAGCAGTACTGTTTCCTATAGAGCGGGGGTGGTTGCGGACCTTACGGCGACTGCTCTTGAAACGACCATCGGCTACCCGGGCAAAGGATGCCGTGGTCCGCGATAGATTCGGTATACACCGTTTCACCGCTTCGTAAGGGAAAGAACCGGAGACCGGAGTAATCTGGTCGCTATTGGAAGTAAGGGCGTGAGTGTAAACCCGCTGGGTAATACACCTAAGGCGTTGGCCTCTTACGGGCATGTGGCGGAGCTTGACGATGGACTGTTTTGTCCAAGTCTTCTGCGCTTACTTCAGGGAGATAGAACGACTAATCGTTAAAACTTCCCGAGGTGACGGGTTCGCCCTTTGTAGTTGACAACTCTAGTTGTATTTCCATATAATATACAGGTGAAGGTGTAATCATGTTTGAGATGCAATTAAACCTCCACTAAAACATTAAAACTTATTTTGTTATTACACTTCTGGGGTGTGAGCAGTGGAGTGTTGTTTGCTACAATGGGCGAACCCGTTAACCCAGGCAGGTATAACGATGTATATCGTTATTTCAACCTGGGCTGAGCGTAGAGACTTGGGGACGACACAATCCACTAACTAGCCCCGCCAACTGGGCCGTCAGAGTGCAACGCCTTACGCGAGGTACCGAGGAGCAGCCAGCGGGCCTCCTCGCCCCTGACTACCATTTATGGCCGGATTTCTCCGACCTCCAGACTAGTTACGGTTTCCAGGTCACTTGAGCTGTCATCTACCTGTTGTATGCTATAGGTAGCAAAAATGTTTCGTTCAGCTTGGGCCATAAGATTAATGTTTCGGCCAGAGCTTGGGCCATGAGATGGGAGTTCATGGGCCCTTGCTGAGTTGGCCACGAAGACCCATTCTGTTCAGGGTTGGTCACACTCACGGGTCAACACCTATCCGTCGGCCTCCACGCATCAAGTGCGAGCCTGAATAGGACTCTGGCCTTATGACCGTTCAGGAGCGCCAGAAGGTTTTCTGGCGCTCCTGAACGGTCTGCGCACCGTGCCGCGTAAGCCAATCGACTGTGCACTCTGACTAACAGTCGGGGGAGTCTGGAAGCAGTACTGTTTCCTATAGAGGGGTGGTTGCGGACCTTACGGCGACTGCTCTTGAAACGACCATCGGCTACCAGATCCTGGGTGAACAGCCGGGCAAAGGATGCTGTGGTCTGCGATAGATTCGGTAAACACCGTTTCACCGCTTCGTGAGGACCGCGCAAGCGACCTCGAACTCGTAACCAATCGAGAGACTGGAGTAATCTGGTCACAATTGGAAGTAAGGGCGTGAGTGTAGGCCCGCCGGGTAACACTCCTGGCTATCTCGCGGTTAAGGCGTTGGCCTCTTACGGGCTTGTGTCGTAGCTGATGGTGGACTGTTCTGTCCTCAAGTCTTCTGCGCTCACTCCAGGGAGATAGAACGACTAATCGTTAAAACTTCCCGAGGTGACGGGCTCGGCCGCTGTAGTCGACAAACCAAGTTGGACCATAAGATCCTATTTGTTCTCCGATCGGCTTAACTCACTATTCAACTCCAATCCAGAAGCCATGTCATGGTGAAACTTAGAACAGACTATCAAAATTGAATGCGTATACAAAATTTCGTGTCTGTACTGTTGACCGTTGAGAAGTACCCTCGTCGAGAGCCAGACCTGGCTGCAGATTCAGGTCATGCTCACCATAAAAATGCATTGTCATCTGAACTGAACCGACATGTGAAATTTCAACTTCATAGGATAAGAGGAAGTTTTTCTAATTCTGATTGCAAGATTTGACCTAAACAAACATACTGACAAACATCGCAAGGTAAATAAAAGCTTATAAAAAAATACATCGATTGTTTTCCCCCTTAAACCATCAAATGAGTAGTTTTTCGTTGATGTAGTTGAGAGGAGGCTGTGCCCCTTGACTCCCCCCTCCCTCCCACCTCGCAGATGCCATGTCTGCCGGTACCTAATTACGCCACTGCCTATAACAATAATAATATGTGGAATAAAAATCATGTATTACTTACAGTGCGTTTTTAGGATTAAAAGGTCGCAACATCATTATCGGTATAGGAAGAGTAGCTGCAATTACTGCTGTTAATGGAAGGAGTGCAAACTGAAAGAAGAACAAAAAAAAAATATATAAATGTTTTTACACACAGTTAACAATTTTCAATAAAATAAGAAAAGAATATTCGATTTTATAATCATTCCAAAAAAAAATCAATATCATTAATAAAATCTACTACTTTGTAGTAAGCCTTCTTACATAGAATATTTTTAATTGTACTTCTAAACTGAATGTCTGATAGACCCTGTATGTCCTCTGGAATTTTATTATAGAACCGTATACAGTTTCCCATGAAACAATTGCTTATCTTACTTAGTCAAAATTTTGTCACTATATATTTATTTTTATTTCTAGTATTGTATTTGTGATTGTCACAGTTTTTTGAATAATGAGATATATTTCTTCGTGCATGCATAATGTTTTCAAATATGTATTGTCTAGGTACAGTAAGAATGTTAATTTCTTTGAATAATTATCTTAGGGAATCACGTCTGCGCAAGTTGTATATGGCTCTAACCGCCCGTTTTTGTAGAATAAGGATCGAGGGCATACTTGCAGCTTGTCCCCACAGTAAGATGCCGTAAGACATAATACTGTGGAAATAAGAGAAATATACTAGCCTCGCAGTATCAACATCGATAATTTGACGGATTTTCATAACAGCATATGCGGCTGAACTAAGCCTTGTTGACAGTTTGGTAATGTGTGAATCCCATTTTAGTTTAGAATCCAACGTGATTCCCAAGAATACGGTCTGTTCTATGAAGTCTAATTTTTCATTATTTAGAGTAACATTAAAGTTATTTCTGCTTTTAGAAAGCGAAAAACGAATACATTTAGTTTTATTTGAATTTAAAACAAGATTGTTAGAAGCAAACCAGTCATGAATCTGTGCAAGAGCAATATTTATTTCGTCCACATTTGTATTTTGTTTGTTTAGTTTGAAAATTAACGAGGTGTCATCCGCAAATAGTGTGATTTTAGTTAGACTCTGTACCATAAAGGGCAGGTCATTTAGGTATACTAAAAACAGAAACGGTCCCAGTATAGAACCCTGTGGTACGCCCATTTTTACTTGCGATCCTTGTGACTTTGTCTCATTTATCTGTACTTTTTGGATTCTTTCTGTCAAATATGATTTAAGCAAGCTAAGAGATTTACCCCTTATACCGTAGTGATCTAGTTTTAGTAATAACGTATTATGATCTACGCAGTCAAAAGCCTTAGATAAGTCACAGAATATTCCAATAGCATCCTGCGAGTCATTCCAGGCACTATAGATGTTTTGTAGTAGCGCTACCCCAGCATCTGTGGTGGAACGTCCTTTGGTGAAGCCAAATTGCTGATCATGAAATAATCGGTTTAAGTTGAAATGAGGAAGCATTTGGTTTAATAAAATCTTTTCAAATATTTTGCTTAGCACTGGCAATATAGACACCGGTCTGTAATTTCCAGGATCTTCTGTATCGCCAGATTTGAACAAGGGTACATACAACCTTGCTACACGTTAGTAAATCCGGAAACACGCCATTTTCAATGCATCCGTTTAGGATTGTTACTAGATACGGCGCAATGTCGTCTATGATATATTCACAAAACTTAACAGACATACCCCACAAATCCTCAGTGTTTTTTAGTTTCAAAACGTGGAACGCTTTGATTATCGTCTCGGAATCTATTTGCTTAAAATCAAATACAGCATCACATCGGCCAATATTTGACTTTAGTAGATTGTTTGCTATTGAAATGGAGGAACTCAGATGTCCAGTAGTTTTTAATGGGATGTTTGTGAAGAACGTTTCAAATTCTTGTGCCACCTCCTTGTCTGAACTAACTTTACCATGAGATGTCTTTAATGTGATCTGTTTATTGAATGCTGTTTTTTTTTTGGTCTCACTATTTATAATTTTCCAAACAGTTTTAGCTTTATTTTCTGAATTAATAACCTTGCGCTTTATGAAATTTGATTTAGCTACTAAACATACTTTTTTTTAAATCCTTGAATACGTCTTTACGTAGTTTACAAAGTGCAAACTTTGATTGTATGTCTTTTTATCATACAATTCAAATAACCGACCTCTGCTTTTACGAATGCCTTTAGTCGCCCAGTCAGTGAACTTGAATTTGGGTTCTAATTGACGCTCTTTAAGTTTAATTTTTTTATCAAATTCAGATACCAAAATTGAAAACATTTCCCCATAAAACTTATTAGGGTCATTTGTTTTAAAAATATTTAAGGAGAGCTTTTCTTTTATTGCTGTTTTGTATCTTTCTAGTAGATTTTTATTTATAATACGTTTCTTGATTTTAATTTCATTATGATTAAGGAAACATGGGAGTAAAACATACTGTCCACTGTGGTCAGACTGGAGACAGTTTATAATCTTCTGACCAGTAAACTCACAATTGCAGAAGATGTTATCTATACAGGTTGCTGTTTTTGATGTAATTCTGGTTGGCTCATTAAAAATATTATGTAAATTAAAAGATTTAAATAAACAAATTAGTCAGGTTTTGAATGATGAATCTTCTAAAAGGTTTGTATTAAAGTCTCCATAAATTACAATAATTTTTTTGCTTTTGGAAAGAATTTTCATTACATCTTCCAAAACTAATTCAAAGCAGGAAAAGCTATGATTGTATGGTGGCCTGTAGACGCAAACCACGATGTGTTTCTCTAACTCAACACATGATATTTCTATTTTACATTCTACTGAGAGTATAGAAATGTCTTTGCGTTCTCTTGCTTTTATATTCTTCTGAACTAATATCAAAGAACCGCCTTGAGTAGTGGTCTGACGGTAGAAGGCACTAACCACTTCATAATTAGCAAAATTTAGAATTTGGTAGTTTTTAGGAAAATGTTCCGTTAAACAAAGGATGTCCAATTTGCTTGTTTCAAGAAATAACTCGACCTCTAGTTCTTTGCGTAGAAAGCCCTGTATGTTCTGTTGAACTAGATGTAATAGCTTTCCATTTAATTTTGTCTTAGACTTTAGTTTAAATGAGGTGCATTCATGAGTATAAGGTCTTCAGAATTTGTTTCTGATGCGTCGCATGGTATCAGCGCAGTGGTGTCACTTTTACTAAGTGCGCTTGCCGACTCTGCAATATCGGCAGTATATTTCACCACAATAATAGGGGAATACTTTTGATAAGATTTATGGTTTTTATTTTGAGTAATATGGGTATTTATATCATCTGCTATGAGTTTAGCATATATTGTCTGATATATTTTTTAAACATATCTATTTTTTAAGTTAAGTCTCATTGATTTAAGTTTATTTATGTCGCAAAATAGCAAAATGTCATTTTGAGTGGCTAGATTGTATAAACTAGTATTTAGCATGTGAGTGTTACCTGATAGCATGTGAGTGTTACCTTACATAATACGATATAATAAACAAAATACTACATTTTATTAGTCCAAATTGGTTTTATTAATGATTTAAGGATGTAGCAGTTCTTCTATAAACAGAACAAAAAAATTCAACTCTTTTTCGGGACTTAGCAGGATTTTCGGGTAGGATTTATAGGAAGTAAAACACACGGTTTTATTTAAACACACGACATAGTAGTCTTATTTATTAAAATAAAAATAATCTAAATAATTAGATACGAATATAGGAATGAAGTTGTAAACAAACTAATCATGTGGAATATTATTATAGTAATCGTGGTAGTCGGGGGGCAATGTATTTTTTAAATATTGTAGATCTTCAAATTTTCTTGATTTAATCTTACGCCGATTCAGGTGAAGGCTGTTTAAATTGTCCCACGGACAGGGTTCAATGTCGATAGATTTTCTTTGTGGTATTAACTGCCACGCATCTTCAAATCTGAGTTTAAAAAATATTTCTCCCTTGGGGGTATATCGCAGAGCACGTATGTCCGTAACTTTGTAATCTCCTGCTGTGCGACCTGGGCGGATGCTTTTGTAGTATTCAACTTTGTCGATTTTTTTGAAAAAGGTGTGAGTGAGGTAATTTACGTCATAGGGTCGAGGTTTCTTGCGAGCTATCTTGCAGATGTGGGCATAATCAGCAGGCACATTCACATTTCTCATTTTCATGGATCTTTCCACAGTGGAGTGCATGGAGTCCGCCTCCATCTATGTGTGCCCACTTTCCAAATATTGCTGTTCAATTGTAATATTATTAATCATAGCTGTATTCAAAAGGGCATTGCTCATGACTGAATTTCGATTTTGATAACAACATCCATCGGTGTATATTATTATCTTTTTATTAGTATCGGTTCCATCGGTTTGCGGCAGTATTTTATTTTCGATTAGGCTCACCCAAGTTGTCGCAAATTCTTCGGCATTTACGCCTCCTTCTACCTCATTCCAAAGGTAAAAAAATCCATCTTTATTATTCAAATTAAAGAAACAAAGATTGTGCACCTGTAATTTCGTCCTGTAGTACAAGCTGCTGATGTTTGATTTTGGTGCCATCAAAACAGCTTGCAAATCTGCTGTAAATACCAGCGATTCTTCATTTTTGTCCTTTTCTTTTTCTTCCCTGGCTTCATTTTTTTTTATTCGCCCGACCTTGTACTCTTCACACTTTTCGCATTGATCTTTTTTTGGCTGGAATAATGCGATATTACGGCTATCCAATGCTTGTCTGAATCTTGTAATCGAAAGTGGCCTTTTGTTACGCGATTTGCACAATTCGTTGACATAGAAGTGATACAGATTTTGTTTGGATGACCATTCAGGTAACAAATAATTTTTTTTGAGGAACTTCGGCAGTAATGCGACTCCATTGCTGGCAGTGAATCTATGAAGAGGAGTAGCTCTTCATTTTCAGTTTCAAATGGCTTCACGCGTGGTTGGTTGTCATTTCTATTTAAATTTGGTTCTCCTCTATTGCCTTGATTTTTGCATTGATGAACTGTCCATCTTCCCACACTTAGGGTGTTTAAAAACATGGTTCTGCAAACCTTAACTTCCGCGTCGTTTATTTTCAAATAATACAGCAAGGATTGTGATCTTCTTGATACATTAGGATTATTTCGTGACCTTGTCCTTTGAGTAGGAATACATTTTACTAGACCGTCAATGTAAATCTTCTTCTCTCCCCACGTCAATTTCCCGAAAGCCTCAAAAATGGTATTTCTGTCGTTTTCGGAAACCGAGTCGCATTTCAGCGATCCCTTAGCGGTTTGAAGGCATTTGCATCTATTTTACTTTCCTGACGACCTATCGGAAAGGAAAGTATTGTGATCGCGCTAAAAAAAAATTTTGAGATGAAGATGGGAATATATATTTTGAGACTCCCTGAGACGATTGAGACTATTTCCAGACCGATCTCTGTCTGTCTGTATGTCTGTATGTCTGTATGTCTGTATGTATGTATTCTTCCACGATAGCGCCCAGACGCTTAATCGGATTGAGCTGAAATTTGGTATATAAGCTTCTGCTAACCGTCGGAGGAACCCATTAGTTTTTGGAGTCCCTACGTCCTACGGTTGTGGTACCTCCCATACAAATTTGTGGTTCCCGGCGAAAAAATTGTTTCCGCGATAGCGCCCAGACGCTTAATCTGTCTAAGTTAAAATTTGGCATAGAAGCTTCTGTTAACCATCGGAAGAACCTATTAGTTTTTGGGGTACTTACGACCAACGTTTGGGGTACCTGCCATACAAATTTGGGGTACTAGAGTAAAAAATGTCGCTGTTTTTTCGCACCTCCCTGGATACTAGTCAGGAAAGTCTTGGGGTGACACAACCGATTTTTTAATTTTTCGTGGCATTTTTGGCGATTCGTAGTTCCATTTTCCGTCGGTTTTTACACGGCCATAATACATCTGGCCTTTTTCTCTGTTAATCTTGTTTTTTTCTGAAAACCAATTCCCGGGATTCACTTGAAAGCGCTTCTTGCGAGTTTTGCTTTTTTGAGGCATATCCAAAGATGTGGACAATATATTATCATCAGAGTCCGAATGTTCAGAATAAGGCACAATTGCGATATTATTGCTTTCATCTATGGCGTTTTGTTCCATGTGTAAGTTAGTATTTTCTTCAAAAAAATCATATTGATCCGGCCGTGGAATCGTAAAAGTAACTGGTGGAGTAGCCATTTGCGGTAACGTTAGAGTTTCGTCATCTGGGCCTTGTAAGTAAGTATCTTCTTCATGAATTCGACCTTATTCCAGCTGTGAAGGCGCAAAAGTTTCTGGTGGAGAAGCAATTTGCAGCAACGTTAGAGTTTCGTCATCTGGGCCTTGTAAGAAAGTATCTTCTTCATGAATTCGGCCGTGTTCCTCCTGTGGGGGCACAAAAGGCGCTAGTGGAATCAAAACCTCTTGATTTTCAACATTGTTGTCGATACTAAAATTGTGAGAACATTCGATCACTTGTATTTCTACATTTTCCACAATAGTGTAGGTGCCTTCATCTTGACATTCTAAAGAAATGGGAGATGTATTTCTTAATGAGACATCATTCTCTCTATCTTCGATGGCTAATTTGACTAATTTCCTCGCTCGTTGTCTGTCCGACATCTGAAATAGATTGAACAAATAGCATGTAAATCCGCTTAGATATCTACACAAATAGGTGATATATATGAAGAAACATACATAATACCCATATATTTTAAAGAAATATCTGCATAATGTAATAAATAAATATGATCATGTAGGTAGGTACTTACTTTACTATTACTTGTAAATGAGTCTTTGTTATTTTGGTTCTCGCACCATAATTCCGTTATTTTCATCCCTCGTCGTTTCTTCTTTGACATCTGGTACAAATAGAAATCAAATTACATATTATATAAATAGCACCCACTACAATTATTAATGTCTCGAGAACAGTGAGAATAAAATAAAATAATTTTGAAGAAAAACTGCTATTCACCAAATGTAATCGAAATATACGGTAAGATAACCTGCTAACTTCCAATTAGTTTGGCGCAAATTTACAGACAATTTAAATAATAGGTTTAACAAGCATTTAACTCTATCCTGCATAATGTAATCAATCTGACTACTTACCTCTTCTTTTTTAACTGTATGAATCCGCAATTTGTGCATTATTTGATTTGTTTTGGAATAGAAACAACGGGACAACAAACGCACAACACTGGTGCTGTCATAAACCAGTACAAAATGGCGACGATAGCAGTTTTTCAGCGCCAACATTTGAATCGTGGAGTTAGCAGGTATACATATCACGGGAAAAAAGGGCTTTATAATTTTAAATTGATATAGCTGATATTCCCAGTCGATGCGGAAAAAAATCTTCTTTCCAACGGTACCAAAAAGTTACTTTGGTCAAAAATGGGATATAGCAGGAATACACATTTAGCCGACGATCGGCTGGTGTGTTTATTGATCGATTGTAGGTGACCACTATTTAATTAAAAGTCTTTTTTCCTACGTACAGTTTGGTGATGGAGTTCCTTACATATGCCACTTTTATCACGGAGTTTTTTCCTTTCAGTAGTTATCAATTAAAAAAGGATTCGCACACTTTATCTTTCTTAGATTCGTCAAAACGATGTAGCTTATAATAACACGTCTGTAACACAGTTACAATTCCCCTAGACTTGAAAAAACATTAAACAAGAGAGCCTTTGTACGTAAACCTTTTGAACGTAAGCCTTTTGAAACATGCGTATTTCCATATATATTACAGCGGTATATTTTTCTCAGTGTATCTGTGGTTGAATCTTGATGATGTGTTGTTTCCCCGATGTATGTATAGTGTATTTTGGATATTTCGTTGTGAAATTTCTGAATAAAAATAAAAAAATACGAAAAAAAACATTTCTCTAGTAGGTACTGAGGAATTTCGAAAAAATCGAGTTTGGAGGCGTTTCGGATAGCCCGGGTTTCGGTTGTACATTTTAGGTTTTGGTGGACATTTTGGATTCGGTTGACAATTTAGGTTTTGGTTTCACGTGTTAGGAAAACGGCTGAAACCATTTTTGTTTCAAAGGCGAGCTTATTGCTTTGCGGCAATCTTTATCAGCTAAACTATAGCTTAAGTTTATAGTAACCTATTTTGCGTTGGTTACACATAGTAAAACATAAATCGTTAAAATAGACAGAAAATTGTCAAATAAATTGAGAATAAAGAAATAAAGCCAATTATTAAAATTAAATAAAGATGCAGAGCAAAGAAAAGAGACGAAGAAAGGTAAGGGAAGCGAGAAGGAGGGGAGGAAGAGGGTTTGTTATGTTATGGTTTTACGTTTATATGCACATAGAGCCTGGAATTGAACATGGTGATGGAGGGGGCTGTTCAGACATTACTCGGTAAAGCATTGCAGTACGAGAAAAGTCGCTGATGTGACCAGGGATTATTATGCTGGCCGTTTAAATAATAAACTAAAAAGGAAGTATATTTAAATTATTAAAAACACGACTCGCGTTACAAAAAGTGACCTACTGTATTTGTAATTACCTTTATTTTCGTTTTTAAATTAAATATTTGATAGTTTATGGATTTATCCATATAATTACTGGGTGAGTTTTTAATTAGTGACATGCTTCTAGTGGGTGAATCAGTACGATAAACTAAGCAAATTTTATAAAAGAATGGGATTTAAAAATAAAACATTTGTTTTTTTTTAAGTTTAATTTTTATTTTTTGAAAAGTAGTATAAACAGCTATGAGCACGATCACTATTTAGCGGTTTGGTAAAATATTGCTAATATTCTTTATTAGCAATATTTTACTTTTCTTCAATAGATGCTTCACACACAATAGATTCACACACAATAGATTCACACACAATAGATTCACAATAGATTCACAAATTTAACAAAAAAAACAGTTTTTTTTAAATTTATTTTTATTTCTTCCAAAAAAAAAAGATGCTTATTTCGTCGCACTGATTCCCCCTTTGCAAGGATGTCACCAATTAAAAACTCACCTTGTAGATACTTAAATATTTTTGGAATGTACTCAGTCAGACCTTTCATTTGACACTAAACACGATATATTTATGTTATATTGATATTTGGAGATTTAGACATTTAGACAACTATAATTTGATATTTAAGGTACCCTATGACGCTCGGGATGATATAACGATTCTAATAGGGATGGACATGAATGTCCGATATATCGAAAACATCGATGGCTAGAGATCGATTATCGATGTTTTTTATATCCATGGTGCCTTATCGATGTTGTAGCACCATCAATGATCCTCCGTCGATATTTCTTATCTATATAATACATTTTCTTTTATACCATATACCTACGAATAATAATATTTTATTGAAGTTGTTACTTCTTAACACTTTAAACGACGAATTTTGGAAATCATGAATCATAGCCATTTTCCATTTTAAATTTAGAATATTATTTTTTATTTTATTTTCAACACCTAAACTGAATACATAATGTTCATCTCTATATTTTATTATAAGAAAACTTATAGAGACTGTCAGCAAAATACGTTTTATGAAGGACGTTTTTAAATATATATATGTATATATATATATATATATATATATATATATATATATATATATATATATATATATATATATATATATATATATATATATATATATATATATATATATATATATATATATATATATATATATATATATATATATATATATATATATATATATATATATATATATATATATATGATAGTTTTGTGTATATATTCTTTTTAGAATTGATCAATAAGATGATTATAAAGTAAATAATTATAAAAGCCACTTACATCGTGACGAAGGATTCCCTTGATCGGATTCGGGAATGCTTTAGGTATTAACGAGAATGATGAATGCCTCTCACTTGCGGAAAGAGGAGTAGGTTTAAGTTGGGCCCATTTTTCAACTAGTAAACGCTCACCCTTCATCCAATTATCTCAAAAATTAAGCTACAATCCTTCTCTATACGTAAACTCACTCAATTTCCTATTATTTCAGGGGAAATAACAAGACAAGACGAGCTACTTGACAGATGGAAGAATTTAAAATTTCGAATTTCGTTTTTTTATTTTCTAAAGGTGCGATATAAAGAAGCTGCGATCAATATTCAGCTGAAAACTTAAAACTAAAAGCGTGACATGCCCTCATATCAATGAAAGGAAGCAGTCAGCTCTTTCCTATTAGGTAGTTGGAAAGATTACCTTTAACCTAAATGGATTATTTACAATGAACGAAACATAAAATATGTAAAAATTCAATATTTTGAAATATTTGATAGTTTTGTGTATATATTCTTTTTAGAATTGATCAATAAGATGATTATAAAGTAAATAATTATAAAAGCCACTTACATCGTGACGAAGGATTCCCTTGATCGGATTCGGGAATGCTTTAGGTGTTAACGAGAATGATGAATGCCTCTCACTTGCGGAAAGAGGAGTAGGTTTAAGTTGGGCCCATTTTTCAACTAGTAAACGCTCACCCTTCATCCAATTATCTCAAAAATTAAGCTACAATCCTTCTTTATACGTAAACTCACTCAATTTCCTATTATTTCAGGGGAAATAAAAAGACAAGACGAGCTACTTGACAGATGGAAGAATTTAAAATTTCGAATTTCGTTTTTTTATTTTCTAAAGGTGCGATATAAAGAAGCTGCGATCAATATTCAGCTGAAAACTTAAAACTAAAAGCGTGACATGCCCTCATATCAATGAAAGGAAGCAGTCAGCTCTTTCCTATTAGTTGGAAAGATTACCTTTAACCTATAAAATATGTAAAAATTCAATATTTTGAAATATTTGATAGTTTTGTGTATATATTCTTTTTAGAATTGATCAATAAGATGATTATAAAGTAAATAATTATAAAAGCCACTTACATCGTGACGAAGGATTCCCTTGATCGGATTCGGGAATGCTTTAGGTGTTAACGAGAATGATGAATGCCTCTCACTTGCGGAAAGAGGAGTAGGTTTAAGTTGGGCCCATTTTTCAACTAGTAAACGCTCACCCTTCATCCAATTATCTCAAAAATTAAGCTACAATCCTTCTTTATACGTAAACTCACTCAATTTCCTATTATTTCAGGGGAAATAACAAGACAAGACGAGCTACTTGACAGATGGAAGAATTTAAAATTTCGAATTTCGTTTTTTTATTTTCTAAAGGTGCGATATAAAGAAGCTGCGATCAATATTCAGCTGAAAACTTAAAACTAAAAGCGTGACATGCCCTCATATCAATGAAAGTGGCCACTTACATCGTGACAATCCTTCGTCACGATGTAAGTGGCTTTTATAATTATTTACTTTATAATCATCTTATTGATCAATTCTAAAAAGAATATATACACAAAACTATCAAATATTTCAAAATATTGAATTTTTACATATTTTATGTTTCGTTCATTGTAAATAATCCATTTAGGTTAAAGGTAATCTTTCCAACTAATAGGAAAGAGCTGACTGCTTCCTTTCATTGATATGAGGGCATGTCACGCTTTTAGTTTTAAGTTTTCAGCTGAATATTGATCGCAGCTTCTTTATATCGCACCTTTAGAAAATCAAAAAAACGAAATTCGAAATTTTAAATTCTTCCATCTGTCAAGTAGCTCGTCTTGTCTTGTTATTTCCCCTGAAATAATAGGAAATTGAGTGAGTTTACGTATAAAGAAGGATTGTAGCTTAATTTTTGAGATAATTGGATGAAGGGTGAGCGTTTACTAGTTGAAAAATGGGCCCAACTTAAACCTACTCCTCTTTCCGCAAGTGAGAGGCATTCATCATTCTCGTTAACACCTAAAGCATTCCCGAATCCGATCAAGGGAATCCTTCGTCACGATGTAAGTGGCTTTTATAATTATTTACTTTATAATCATCTTATTGATCAATTCTAAAAAGTATATATATATATATATATATATATATATATATATATATATATATATATATATATATATATATATATATATATATATATATATATATATATATATATATATATATATATATATATATATATATATATATATATATATATATATATATATATATATATATATATATATATATATATATATATATATATATTTATATTTATATATATATACATATATATATATATATATATATATATATATATATATATATATATATATATATATATATATATATATATATATATATATATATAAATGAAAACTTTTAAAACATTTTTATTTAATTGTAAGGTTAGTGAAGGTTGTACCTTTGCCGGACGTTTCGGAGCCCGTGGCTCCTTCTTCAGCGGCAAGAAGAATACTCAGAATACTGAGAATACTGAGAATACTAAGAATACTGAGTATTCTTCTTGCCGCTGAAGAAGGAGCCACGGGCTCCGAAACGTCCGGCAAAGGTACAACCTTCACTAACCTTACAATTAAATAAAAATATATATATATATATATATATATATATATATATATATATATATATATATATATATATATATATATATATATATATATATATATATATATATATATATATATATATATATATATATATATATATATATATATATATATATACACTTTAGGGTTTTTGGTTAGTAAAAGGGATAGAGTTGAGTACCTTGGCCGAACGTTTCGGAGCCCGTGGCTCCTTCCTCAGCGGCGAGAAGAATACTGGCATCCGCTGCTGTCACCAACGGCTACCCGCTTTTCTTCTGTGGTACTGGGAGAATGGTGATTTGGCGGGATGATAATGTGAATTTAAATTAAAATGGTTTAATTTTGAATTTAAAAAAATACATATTTTTTAAAATTTTATTAACAAAATATATTTAAAATAGTTGTAGCGCATGTGTGTTAAAAGTGTTTGAACTACATATGTGTGGGGAGGTGAGTGTGTGTGAGTATGTGTGTTGGATTGTGTGGGTGTGTGTATGCGATGAATATGTTAATTTCGTTTTGATGTGTGTTAATAATGGAACACTCAGTGTTGGACGTTTAGTCCGCACCCCTGGCAAGCTCCTAGTACCCATATATGTCCAAGTTCCCACGTTTTAAGTTTTATTTCCGGTGTATTTTCCGGGAATGCCCTAATAACTTTCACAGTGAAACACTCATCGAAGCTTTTGCCATGCGATCGCGCGTGGGTGGGGATTGGAAGATTTGATACGCCTCCTTTGGCTGAGCAACGATGATTATTCATGCGAAGATTGAGTCTATTGGTAGTTTCACCTACATAAAATGCATCACAAAATCTGCATTGTAGGTGGTAAATGCAGTTTTGCGAAGCGCAGTCCGCATGTGTGCTGATTTTGTAGACTTCAGTAGTGTTAGGGCTTAGTGTCAGGGCTAATAAAATTTTAAAAAATATGTATTTTTTTAAATTCAAAATTAAACCATTTTAATTTAAATTCACATTATCATCCCGCCAAATCACCATTCTCCCAGTACCACAGAAGAAAAGCGGGTAGCCGTTGGTGACAGCAGCGGATGCCAGTATTCTTCTCGCCGCTGAGGAAGGAGCCACGGGCTCCGAAACGTTCGGCCAAGGTACTCAACTCTATCCCTTTTACTAACCAAAAACCCTAAAGTGTATAAAAATACAAAATTTTCAATAAAAAAGTCTATATATATATATATATATATATATATATATATATATATATATATATATATATATATATATATATATATATATATATATATATATATATATATATATATATATATATATATATATATATATATATATATATATATATATATATATCTAAAGGTCTAAATTTCACACCGACTCAAAATGTGAACCATTTTAGTTTTGGTAATGATGTTGTTAAATTTTGTCGTAATTTAAGATGGCGTGAATTTTGGCATTCAAATCAAAAGAATAACAATAATAATATTAAATTACACAATGCACTATCTCAATTTCGTCCACACTCTAATAAAGAACCCCCTCCATTACCAAAAAATCATCCGGTAGAAAATTTTATTACTATTTTATTAAACAAAGTAACACAGCCATCTTTTCTAAATAGCCTCAAGCCAACATCAAACTTGTCAGTAGATGAACGTGCAGCTCTTGAGAGTCTTAGCAAGGATACCAGCATCGTCATTTTGCCGGCTGATAAAGGTTCCACTACTGTCATACTTAACAAAACTGACTATGTTACTGAAGGCTTGAGACAACTTAGAGATGAAACTTTCTATAAAAAACTATCCAGAGATCCAAACAAAAATTTTGCAGTGAAAATTAAAAAATATATTGAACAAAATAAATCAAATGAAAAATTATCAGACGAAGATGTTAAAACTTTAATTCCTGATCCTATCAGAACTCCAAATTTTTATCTATTACCTAAAATTCACAAGCCTAATAATCCTGGACGACGAATAGTCGCAAGCTTTAACTCTCCGACAGAAAGAATTTCGGCTTTTGTAGATTATTTTTTACAACCTTTTGTGAAAAATCTAAATTCTCATATCAAAGACAGCTATCATTTTATTGATATTTTAAAGAATACTGTAATTCCAAAGTCAGACGACCTATTATTTGTTACTATTGACGCCATATCCCTGTATACCAATATTCCTCATAATTTAGGATTGGAAGCCATTTCTTATTTTCTTGATGAGAGACCTCATCCTCAAATACCTTCTACGGATTTTCTTTGCAAATTAGCCGAGTTTGTCTTAACGTGTAATGCTTTCTCCTTTGAAGATGAATTTTATCTTCAAATTAAAGGGACTGCTATGGGCACGCGAATGGCACCGTCGTATGCCAACCTTTTCATGGGATTATTCGAGCAAAATTTTCTTCAAACGCAAAATTTAAAACCCATATTATGGTATAGATTTATTGACGACATAGTAATGATTTGGCCACACGGACAAACTACTCTAACAACCTTTCTTGACGACCTAAATAATTTTGGCCCTTTGAGTTTCACTCATACCATTTCTAAATCACAAATTACTTTCTTAGATGTTGATTTAACAATTTCCGAAGGTAAAATTAAAACCGCGATTCATATAAAACCTACAAATAAAGAACAGTATTTACACTTTGATAGCTGTCATCCATTTCACACCAAGAGATCCATTCCCTATTCAATGTCCATTCGCGGACACCGTTTAGTTAACAACAAAGAAAATTTAGATAAATATCTCAATAATCTAAAGCAATCTCTTCTTGAAAGAAAATACCCTGCTCCTCTATTGGATAAACATATTCTAAACTCTGAAGTAAAATATATACCAAAACCTAAAATTACTTCAAATAAAAATAATAATAATAATAAAATCTTTCTTAGCACCACTTATTTTCCTGGTGCTGAGAAACTGCGAGATATATTATCTGATTTATTCCCCATCATTTCTAATGATGCATCCACTAAGGATCTCTTAGATTCACCGCCAATTTTATCTTTCCGCAGACCACCTAATATTAGATCAATATTAAACAAAACAAAAAATAATCAAAATTTCTCTATTGGTAATAATACTTATGGTCTTCAACCTTGTGGTCGTCCACGTTGTAAAACTTGTCCTCTGTTAGATCTAAGTCCTTTTTTTAACAGTCCAAATACTACTAATAGTTACAGGGTTCCCTTTCACTGCAGTTGTATTTCAAAAAATATAGTATATCAACTTCTGTGCAGGACTTGTGATGCCTTTTATATCGGTGAAACAACAACACCACTTAATATTAGACTAAATAATCATAGGGCTAGTGTAGGAAATGAAAGCCAACTCCCAATATCTTTGCATGCCAGGGCACATAATTTATCTTTTGATCAATGTTTTAAAGTTAAAATAATAAAATGCCTTGGTGATAATGCACAAGAAAGGGACGTCAAATCTTGGGAATTGGCTTATATTTATATTTTAGGCGCTTGCAAAGGTTCCGGTCTCAATAGGCAAAATTAATAAGGTTTATCATATTATCATAATCATCAAATGCTTTTTATTTTAATTTTTATCATTCATTTTAAAATAACGTTTTGCACGGTTGGTTTCGGTACCTTAACTAAATCGTGTAAAATATTATTAATCCATTTCTTTTTGTTCGATTCCTTGAATTTAAATTTTCAACGAATTGTTCGATTTCAGAAATGTCACATATCTTGACGACGGCTGAGCCGAAATATTGATATACATTTTATAACAATCATTAATATTTAAGAAACACTAATCGCCTATTATTTTCCAGCATTCATTCTCGTCTCGCATTGTTGTGTGCCGCTGTGAAAGACTGCCATTTTGATCGGGTTCTAGTGCCACAGCAGGAAGCACCAGCAAACACTGAGTGAGGAGAAGAAGAAGGCGTGGAGTCACTCCTGGTCACCACAGACCAGATAAGTGCCCTTTCATTATTTTATCATTTCATTTATTTAGTGAGAAACATAATTTCAATTTGAATATATATATATATATATATATATATATATATATATATATATATATATATATATATATATATATATATATATATATATATATATATATATATATATATATATATATATATATAGGTATATATATATATATATATATATATATATATATATATATATATATATATATATATATATATATATATATATATATATATATATATATATATATATATATATATATATATATATTACCAGTCCAAATACACCGGAAATAAAACTTAAAACGTGGGAACTTGGACATATATGGGTACTAGGAGCTTGCCAGGGGTGCGGACTAAACGTCCAACACTGAGTGTTCCATTATTAACACATATCAAAACGAAATTAACATATTCATCGCATACACACACCCACACAATCCAACACACATACTCACACACACTCACCTCCCCACACATATGTAGTTCAAACACTTTTAACACACATGCGCTCCAACTATTTTATATATATATTTTTTTAATAAAATTTAAAAAAATATGTATTTTTTTTTAATTCAAAATTAAACCATTTTAATTCAAATTCACATTATCATCCTGCCAAATCACCATTCTCCCAGTACCACAGAAGAAAAGCGGGTAGCCGTTGGTGACAGCAGCGGATGCCAGTATTCTTCTCGCCGCTGAGGAAGGAGCCACGGGCTCCGAAACGTTCGGCTAAGGTACTCAACTCTATCCCTTTTACTAACCAAAAACCCTAAAGTGTATAAAAATACAAAATTTTCAATAAAAAAGTATATATATATATATATATATATATATATATATATATATATATATATATATATATGTATATATATATATATATACTAGCTGTTGCCCGCGGCTTCGCACGCGTTAAATTTGGGTTAAGATAGATCCCTTTTTCCCAGTCAAGTGGTAAATTTTTGCGTGTAATATATAAAGGTATCTAACGTCCTTCTCTGTAGGTACTCCTGTCAATATGTACTTCATGATGATCAACTAAGTAATTAAGGCGTGAAGATGTGACGATCGCGGTGCTTGCGCTACGCATGTTATCGAGACAAATGATGAATTTATAATGAGGTTCTAGCGCCTTTTCACGTCCGGGAACCGTCGCGCGCGACTTCTATTTTGATTTTTAGGGTTATTTACCCCTTCTCACCCCCTAAGTGGTAGATTTTAGAAAAATATGAAACATGCATTTGCTTATTTGTTTATTATCATTTAAACCCCTTTTCGCCACATTAGGGGTTGAATTAAAAAATACTAAATACGTATTTGCCTAAATGTTTATTAGAGCATACAATTTCCATCTAATATCGTTTGTCCATACAAATTTTAAACCCCTTTTCACGCCTTTAGGGGTTGAATTGTGAAAAAACGCGTAAGACGTATTTAATTATTTGTTTATTAGAGTTATCCTACAAAGTTTCAAAATAAAAAGTCCATCTGATATCGTTTCTCCATACAAACTTAAACACCCCATTTTACGCCTTTAGGGGTGAAATTTCAAAAAAATACGAAACACATATTATTTGCTTAGATGGTTTTTAAAGTAATCCTACAAAGTTCATCTAATATCGTTTTTTCATACAAATTTTGAAACCCAGTTTCACCCCTTTAGGGGTTGAATTTTGAAAAAACACAAAAGACATATTTGCTTATTTGTTTATTCGAGTAATCTTACAAAGTTTCGAATTAAAAAGTATATCTATATCGTTTTCCATACAAATTTCGAAACCCCTTTTCACCCCTTTAGTTGTGGAATTTTGAAAAAAAATGAAACACGTGTTTCCTTATTTATTTATTAGAGTAACCTTACAAAGTTTCGAAATAAAAAGTCCATCTAAAATAGTTTATATATACAAACTTTAAGCCCCCGTATTAGGGGCGGAATTTTGAAAAACCATAAAACACCTATTTGATTATTTGTTTATAAGAGTAATCTTAAAAAGTTTCGAATTAAAAAGTACATCTATATCGATTTTCTATACAAATTTTGGAACCCCTTTTCACCCCTTTAGGGGTTGAATTTAAAAAAAATATGATACACGTGTTTCCTTATTTATTTATTAGAGTAATCTTACAAAGTTTCGAAATAAAAAGCACATCTAATATTGTTCATTCATACAAATTTTGAAACCCTGTTTCACCCCTTTAGGGGTTGAATTTTGAAAAAACATGAAACACCTGTTTTCTTATTTGTTTATTAGAGTAGTCTTTCAAAGTTTCGAATTAAAAAGTACATCTATATAGGTTTTCCATACAAACTGTGAAACCCATTTTCACCCCTTTAGGGGTTGAATTTAAAAAAATATGAAACACGTGTTTCCTTATTTATTTATTAGAGTAATCTTACAAACTTTCGAAATAAAAAGTCCATCTAAAATCGTTTATCCATACAAACTTTAAACCCCCGTATTACCCCTTTAGGGGCGGAATTTTGAAAAACCATAAAACACCTATTTGATTATTTGTTTATAAGAGTAATCTAAAAAAGTTTCGAATTAAAAAGTACATCTATATCGATTTTCCATACAAACTTTGGAACCCCTTTTCACCCCTTTAGGGGTTGAATTTTGAAAAAATATGATACACGTGTTACCTTATTTATTTATTAGAGTAATCTTACAAAGTTTCGAAATAAAAAGCACATCTAATATTGTTCATTCATACAAATTTTGAAACCCCGTTTCACCCCTTTAGGGGTTGAATTTTGAAAAAACATGAAACACCTGTTTTCTTATTTGTTTATTGGAGTAATCTTACAAAGTTTCAAATTAAAAAGTACATCTATATCGTCTCTCTATAAAAATTTCGAAACCCCTTTTCACCCCTTTAGGGATTGAATTTTGAAAAAATATGAAACACGTGTTTCCTTATTTATTTATTAGAGTAATCTTACAAACTTTCGAAATAAAAAGTCCATCTAAAATCGTTTGTCCATACAAATTTTAAACCCCCGTTTTTCCCCTTTAAGGGTAGAATTTTGAAAAAACATAAAACACCTATTTCCTTATTTGTTTATTAGAGTAGTCTTTCAAAGTTTCGTATTAAAAAGTACATCTATATAGGTTTTCCATACAAACTGTGAAACCCCTTTTCACCCCTTTAGGGGTTGAATTTCGAAAAATCCGCCCTTAGTGAGCGTTTGCGTCCTAAAAGGAACGTATGTTAAAAATTTCAGCTTTCTAGGTCTAAGAGTTTGGGCTGGGCGTTGATGAGTCAGTCAATGAATGAATCGGAACTTCTCTCTTTATATATAAGACTAGCTGTGGCCCGCGGCTTCGCTCGCGTTAAATTTAGGGTAATATAGATCCCTTTTTCCCAATCAAGTGGTAAGTCTTTGCGTGTAATATGTAAGGTATTCTACGTTGTTCTCTGTACTCCCGTCAATATGGACCTCATGATGATCAATTAAGCAGTTAATGCGTGAATATGTAACGATCGCGGTGCTTGCGCTACGCATGTTATCAAGACAAATGTTGAATCTATAATGAGGTTCTAGCGCCTTCTAGAGTCTATTTTGATTTTTAAGGTTATTTACCCCCTCTCACTCCCTAAGTGGTAATTTTTTGAAAAACATGAAACATGCATTTGCTTAATTGTTTAATATGATTAAAACCCCGTTTCGCCCCAATAGGGGTTGAATTAAAAAAAATAACGAAATACGTATTTGCCTAGATGTTTAGAGTATTCCTACAAATTCCATCTAATATCGTTTCTCCATACAAACTTTTAACCCCTTTTTACGCCTTAAGGGGTTGAATTTTGAAAAAACACGAAAGACGTATTTGATTATTTGTTTATTAGAGTAATCCTACAAAGTTTCGAAAAGAAAAGTCGATCTAATATAGTCTCTCTATACAAACCTTAAAACCCCTTTTTACCTCTGAAGGGGTTTAACTTCAAAAAAATATGAAACACATACTTGCTTAGATGTTTATTAGAGTAATACTACAAAGTTCATCTAATATCGTTATTTTTCATACAAACTTTGAAACCCTTGAATTTTTAAAAAACACGAAAGACCTATTTGCTTTTTTGTTTATTAGAGTAATCCTACAAAGCTTCGAAATAAATCGTCCGTCTTATATCGTTTATTCATACAAACTTTGGATCCCCGTTTTACCCATATAGGGGTCGAATTTTGAAAAACACGGAACACTTATTTGCTTATTTGTTTATTAGAGTAATCTTACAAAGTTTTGAAAAAAGTACATCTAATATAGTTCATCCATAGAAATATTTAAACCCTGTTTCACCCCTTTAGGGGTTGAATATTGAATAACAATACACATATTTGCATATGTGTTTATTAGAGTAATCTTACAAAGTTTCGAATTAAAAGCCTATCTATATCGTTTATCCATACAAACTTTAAAACCCCGTTTCACCCCTTTAGGGCTGGAATTAAAAACACATAAAACACCTATTTGTTAATTTGTTTATTAAAGTAATCTTACAAAGTTTCGAATTAAAAAAGTACATCTGTATCATTATTCCATAAAAACTTTAAAACCCCTTTTCACCCCTTCAGGGGTTAAATGACATATTTTCTTATTTTTTCATTTGAGTAAGCCTACAAAGATTCGAAATAAAAACCACATCTAAAATAGTTTATTCATACAAACTTTGTAACACTGTTTCCCCCTTTTAGGGGTTGAATTTTGTATAAATATGAAACATGTATTTCTCTATTTATTTATTAGAGTAATCGTACAAAGTTTCGAATTAAAAAGTCCATCTAAAATCGTTTATCCATACAAACTTTAAAACCCCGTTTTACCCCTCTAAGGGCGAAATTTTGAAAAACCATGAAAGACCCATTTGTTTATTTGATTATGAGAGTAATATTACAAAGTTTTGATTTAAAAAGTCTATCTGTATCGTTTCTCCATACAAATTGTATAACCCCTTTTCACCCGTTTAGGGGTTGAATTTTACTTTTTTATTAGAGTAATCCTTCGAATTTTCTAAATAAAAAGCACATCTAATGTTGTTTATTCATACAAAGTGTGGAACCCTGTTTCACCCCTTTAGGGGTTGAATTTTGAAAAAACATGAAACACCTGTTTTCTTATTTGTTTATTAGAGTAATCTTACAAAGTTTCGAATTAAAAAGTACATCTATATCGTCTCTCTATAAAAATTTCGAAACCCCTTTTCACCACTTTAGGGGTTGAATTTTGAAAAAATATGAAACACGTGTTTCCTTATTTATTTATTAGAGTAATCTTACAAACTTTCGAAATAAAAAGTCCATCTAAAATCGTTTGTCCATACAAATTTTAAACCCTCGTTTTTCCCCTTTAACCCCTCAAGCCCCGATTGGCCGATATCGGCCACAAACTGATTCAGCGTGACGGGCCCGTTTAAATTTTATTTTAATTTAATTTGTTTTATTTTATTATGTTTTGTTATGTTAATATGTTTCATTTTAATTATGGGTACAGTGGTTTGGCAGTAATTAATGTTTTTGGTGAGACATTGTCATAATTCAATTTTTTTTCTAATTTTTACAAAAATTTTTTGGGACATCAACTTGTCAATCGGCTGAGGGGCCGAGGCCTGAAGGGTTAAGGGTAGAATTTTGAAAAAACATGAAACACCTATTTCCTTATTTGTTTATTAGAGTAGTCTTTCAAAGTTTCGAATTAAAAAGTACATCTATATAGGTTTTCCATACAAACTGTGAAACCCCTTTTCACCCCTTTAGGGGTTGAATTTCGAAAAATCCGCCCTTAGTGAGCGTTTGCGTCCTAAAAGGAACGTATGTTAAAAATTTCAGCTTTCTAGGTCTAAGAGTTTGGGCTGGGCGTTGATGAGTCAGTCAATGAATGAATCGGAACTTCTCTCTTTATATATAAGACTAGCTGTGGCCCGCGGCTTCGCTCGCGTTAAATTTAGGGTAATATAGATCCCTTTTTCCCAATCAAGTGGTAAGTCTTTGCGTGTAATATGTAAGGTATTCTACGTTGTTCTCTGTACTCCCGTCAATATGGACCTCATGATGATCAATTAAGCAGTTAATGCGTGAATATGTAACGATCGCGGTGCTTGCGCTACGCATGTTATCAAGACAAATGTTGAATCTATAATGAGGTTCTAGCGCCTTCTAGAGTCTATTTTGATTTTTAAGGTTATTTACCCCCTCTCACTCCCTAAGTGGTAATTTTTTGAAAAACATGAAACATGCATTTGCTTAATTGTTTAATATGATTAAAACCCCGTTTCGCCCCAATAGGGGTTGAATTAAAAAAAATAACGAAATACGTATTTGCCTAGATGTTTAGAGTATTCCTACAAATTCCATCTAATATCGTTTCTCCATACAAACTTTTAACCCCTTTTTACGCCTTAAGGGGTTGAATTTTGAAAAAACACGAAAGACGTATTTGATTATTTGTTTATTAGAGTAATCCTACAAAGTTTCGAAAAGAAAAGTCGATCTAATATAGTCTCTCTATACAAACCTTAAAACCCCTTTTTACCTCTGAAGGGGTTTAACTTCAAAAAAATATGAAACACATACTTGCTTAGATGTTTATTAGAGTAATACTACAAAGTTCATCTAATATCGTTATTTTTCATACAAACTTTGAAACCCTTGAATTTTTAAAAAACACGAAAGACCTATTTGCTTTTTTGTTTATTAGAGTAATCCTACAAAGCTTCGAAATAAATCGTCCGTCTTATATCGTTTATTCATACAAACTTTGGATCCCCGTTTTACCCATATAGGGGTCGAATTTTGAAAAACACGGAACACTTATTTGCTTATTTGTTTATTAGAGT
This sequence comes from Micropterix aruncella, assembly GCA_944548615.1. NCBI lineage: Eukaryota > Metazoa > Arthropoda > Insecta > Lepidoptera > Micropterigidae > Micropterix > Micropterix aruncella. The sequence continues at coordinate 8,176,612 of OX155973.1, read as the reverse complement.
AATCTTACAAAGTTTTGAAAAAAGTACATCTAATATAGTTCATCCATAGAAATATTTAAACCCTGTTTCACCCCTTTAGGGGTTGAATATTGAATAACAATACACATATTTGCATATGTGTTTATTAGAGTAATCTTACAAAGTTTCGAATTAAAAGCCTATCTATATCGTTTATCCATACAAACTTTAAAACCCCGTTTCACCCCTTTAGGGCTGGAATTAAAAACACATAAAACACCTATTTGTTAATTTGTTTATTAAAGTAATCTTACAAAGTTTCGAATTAAAAAAGTACATCTGTATCATTATTCCATAAAAACTTTAAAACCCCTTTTCACCCCTTCAGGGGTTAAATGACATATTTTCTTATTTTTTCATTTGAGTAAGCCTACAAAGATTCGAAATAAAAACCACATCTAAAATAGTTTATTCATACAAACTTTGTAACACTGTTTCCCCCTTTTAGGGGTTGAATTTTGTATAAATATGAAACATGTATTTCTCTATTTATTTATTAGAGTAATCGTACAAAGTTTCGAATTAAAAAGTCCATCTAAAATCGTTTATCCATACAAACTTTAAAACCCCGTTTTACCCCTCTAAGGGCGAAATTTTGAAAAACCATGAAAGACCCATTTGTTTATTTGATTATGAGAGTAATATTACAAAGTTTTGATTTAAAAAGTCTATCTGTATCGTTTCTCCATACAAATTGTATAACCCCTTTTCACCCGTTTAGGGGTTGAATTTTACTTTTTTATTAGAGTAATCCTTCGAATTTTCTAAATAAAAAGCACATCTAATGTTGTTTATTCATACAAAGTGTGGAACCCTGTTTCACCCCTTTAGGGTTAGAATAAAAAAAAAATTAAACACCTATTTTCTTATTTATTTAATAGAGTAACCTTACAAGGTTTTGAATTAAAAAGACCATCAATAACGTTTCTTCATAATAATTTTATAACCCCTTTCCACCCCTTTAGGGGTTGAATTTTGGAAAAACCACGAAAAACGCATTTTGTTATTTTTTTATTAGAGTACTCCTACAGGAATTCGAAATTAAAAGCACGTCTAATATTGTTCATTCATACAAATTTTGAAACCCCGTTTCACCCCTTTAGGGGTTGAATTTTGAAAAAACATGAAACAACTATTTTCTTATTTGTTTATTAGAGTAATCTTACAAAGTTTCGAATTAAAAAGTACATCTATATCGTTTCTCCATAAAAAATTCGAAACCCCTTTTCACCCCTTTAGGGGCTGAATTTTGAAAAAAATATGATACACGTGTTTCCTTATTTATTTATTAGAGTAATCTTACAAAGTTTCGAAATAAAAAGCACATCTAATATTGTTCATTCATACAAATTTTGAAACCCCGTTTCACCCCTTTAGGGGTTGAATTTTGAAAAAACATGAAACACCTGTTTTCTTATTTGTTTAATAGAGTAATCTTACAAAGTTTCGAACTAAAAAGTACATCTACATCGTTTCTTCATTAAAAAAATCGAAACCCTTTTTCACCCCTTTAGGGGTTGAATTTAAAAAAAATATGAAACACTTGTTTCCTTATTTATTTATTAGAGTAATCTTACAAACTTTCGAAAGAAAAAGTCCATCTAAAATAGTTTATCTATACAAATTTTAAACCCCCGTATTACCCCTTTAGGGGCGGAATTTTGAAAAACCATAAAACACCTATTTGATTATTTGTTTATAAGAGTAATCTTAAAAAGTTTCGAATTAAAAAGTACATCTATATCGATTTTCAATACAAACTTTGGAACCCCTTTTCACCCATTTAGGGGTTGAATTTTGAAAAAATATGATACACGTGTTACTTTATTTATTTATTAGAGTAATCTTACAAAGTTTCGAAATAAAAAGCACATCTAATATTGTTCATCCATACAAATTTTGAAACCCCGTTTCACCCCTTTAGGGGTTGAATTTTGAAAAAACATGAAACACCTGTTTTCTTATTTGTTTATTAGAGTAATCTTACAAAGTTTCGAATTAAAAAGTACATCTATATCGTCTCTCTATAAAAATTTCGAAACCCCTTTTCACCACTTTAGGGGTTGAATTTTGAAAAAATATGAAACACGTGTTTCCTTATTTATTTATTAGAGTAATCTTACAAACTTTGGAAATAAAAAGTCCATCTAAAATCGTTTGTCCATACAAATTTTAAACCCTCGTTTTTCCCCTTTAAGGGTAGAATTTTGAAAAAACATGAAACACCTATTTCCTTATTTGTTTATTAGAGTAGTCTTTCAAAGTTTCGAATTAAAAAGTACATCTATATAGGTTTTCCATACAAACTGTGAAACCCCTTTTCACCCCTTTAGGGGTTGAATTTCGAAAAATCCGCCCTTAGTGAGCGTTTGCGTCCTAAAAGGAACCTATGTTAAAAATTTCAGCTTTCTAGGTCTAAGAGTTTGGGCTGGGCGTTGATGAGTCAGTCAATGAATGAATGAATGAATCGGAACTTCTCTCTTTATATATGAGATATATATATATATATATATATATATATATATATATATATATATATATATATATATATATATATATATATATATATATATATATATATATATATATATATATATATATATATATATATATATATATATATATATATATATATATATATATATATATATATATATATATATATATATATATATATATATATATATATATATATATATAT